>CAXKWD010000008.1:5049198-5673170 GCA_964059195.1 Ectobius pallidus | reverse complement strand
CCTTAATGACATAGTTAAAGAAAATTGCACACAGTCCCAATCAGACGCCATATTTTTTGACCTAAGTCGAGCTTTCGATGTTGTAAATCATGATTTACTATTGCAGAAGCTGACCAATTTAGGATTACATGGAAACTATATAAATTGGTTTACGAGCTACTTGCAAAACAGGACTGCCTGTGTTAGAATAGCAAACTGCCTTTCTAAGCCCTTCAATATACCACAAGGCGTTCCCCAGGGGTCAGTAATCGGCCCTTTTTTGTTCGTTGTATTCATTAATGATTTATTTAACATATTAAAATGTAATAGCCTAGCGTATGCTGACGATCTATGCATTTGGAAAAAGATTTCAAGTGTTTCTGACTGTAAATTATTGCAAAGCAATATTGATCTTATAAGTCAATGGGCCTCTTCAAATAGAATGATTATTAATTCCAGTAAAACTTACAATGTAATTTTTAGTAGAAAAACTAATCCTATTATATTTAATTATTTTATTGGCCAAGATACCATCACACGTTCGGACAAAATCAGATACCTGGGTGTTTATTTAGATTCAAAACTATATTTTCATGCCCACATTGAACACATATTCACCCAAGCACTAAAAACTCTGGGATTAATCCGTTTTATTTCTACTAAACTAAAAAGCCTGGAATCAATAATCACTCTCTATAAATCTCTTGTCCTAAGTGTCTTAGACTATGCAAGTGTATCTTGGAACAGTATAACCATATCTGACAGCAACAAATTAGAACGTATACAAATCAAATTTGTTTCATTAATACGAAGAAAGTTTTTCCAAAATCAAGACCTGCAGTACAAGCAAATTCTCGCTTTTCTAAAACTGGAATCACTATACGAAAGACGCAACTCATCCGATGCAAACTTCATAGTAAATGTTTTTCGAGGTAATATAGATTGTAAATCATTTCTTGAAAACTCTGGACTTAGAGTTCCACACACAAGACTGACAAGGAATCATTCATTATTTTTGGTAAAACAACCATATACTTTGCCAGTTTTCCGTTGTTGTATTTCGGCTAACAAGAAATTCCAAAATGCTAAAATATTTTAAATATAAGTGTTTGACCTGGTTTCTTTAAACCAGAATAATTTCATATCAAATCTGCAAATCTGCAACAACTGAACAGAGACATTTCACCACTTGGAATGTGATGACTAGTCTAAACATGCTGACCACACAAAATACCTAATTGATCAATGAGGCTTACAAAGCTGACTAGACATATTCACAAGTCATATGTCTTATGTAATTCCTGTTTGTATATGTAATCTATTACTATTGTATATCATCCAATTATTAAATAAGAAGCCTACTGTTCAAAATTTGTAAAAATTGTATGTAGCTTCTCTAAATAAACAAATGAAATGAAATTATTATTATTATTATTATTATTATTATTAGGGCTCGGACTTTTAGGTGCTTATAAAAACGAAAATATTTATTTTTTATGTGTTTAAAAAGTCGAAAATATGTTTAAAAAAAATGAAAATATTTTAATTAACTTATTTAACCAATATTTACAGAAGTAGCCCTACTCAATCTAGCCATTCTAGTCAGCAAGTGTAGAACTGTTGCAGTGAACGACAGAAGCAGATTTTGAGTTGTGCATCTTAAAGCTGTGACGATTTTCACGGAACAGAGACTTGTATCTTGAAAATGTACGTTCAACATCTTGCATATTTGTAACACTGACACTCAGATGTTCCATCTGCTCCAAGTTCTCTACACTGTTACCTATAAAAATTTCTGAAATCTTGCGCAACACTTGTAACCCTTCATTCTTATTTAGGCATGACAGGAATTTTTCTTTAATTTTGTTTGCTTTTGAACCACTGATTTTGTTAAGTTTGTTTTCAATGTGTTTGATTGCTTTTTATTGATTCTGTCAACAATTGTTTTGTTGTTTCCAACTTAGTAATGCAGTGTGAGAGGAAACAGAAATTTGCACTAATGAAGGCCAAATCCGCCCTGATTTATTCTCTGACTGAACATAACAACGCAACACATTGAAAATATGGCGCAATTTTACAAAAACTGCCAAAATATTCATTTCTAAACTTGATATGTGGTAAAATATGTAAAAATAATTAAGTTACCAAAAATATTTATTCAAATAAGAAATATCAAAAATATATTTTTTTTTTATGTGATATGCTACTCAGTATTTTGAATCCAAAGGTCCCAACCGAAACTTTGACAAAGTTCAGAAATCATAAGTAATAGCAAAAAAAATATGTATTTACCTAAAAGTCCTAGCCCTAATTATTATTATTATTATTATTATTATATTGATCACAATTATTAACAGGAAACGAAAAAGTAAATAATTTTCTCAATAAAATGCGCAAAATTGTATTTACATTATAGGCTAGGTTCAATAAAAAAAAAAAATTGTTAGTCTCATGATGAAAAATAACTGGATTTTTTTTTACTTGAAAATACTGCACATCTTTATTCAAATTCCTTTAAAGAAGAAGTTATTCCTCAGGTTCGCGAGTGACCCCTGGTGATCCCATAAGGGGATATTCTCAGCGGATTTGTTACCGGGGTGCGCCAGTCCCCTACCTACTTAAACCTAAGGACACACACACACCCAGTCCTGAACCCGGGAAAGACATTTTTCACTACTGAAAAATCCCCGACCCGGCCGGGAATCGAACCCGGGACGCCCAGGTGGCTGGCAGTCAGGCTACCAACTCACCCATGGCGGCGGACCAAATTCCTTTACAGACCTTGGTCACATACAGCGGTTCCAGCATTTGAAACATTCCCTGAAGCCCTTTTTTATAGTCTGTTGATTAAACCAGGAATTGTATTATTTATGAAAATGACAACCCTGAAGCTTTGTTATCACAGTGCTACGTCCGGTGAATAAGGCGATGTGGCATCACCTCAATGGCTAATTCAGTGATTGTTTCTTGAGTCTTGAGGGCGGATCCGTTCCATTTGAGCAAGGCTTGGTCTTTTCTTGCTCATTTTCCTCCTCAGTAGGCCTACTTCACAACAGCAATCAGCAGTACAGTATGGTGTTTATCCACCACATGACCATACACAATGTCTTGCTTATTGAAAAAGACAAGGTGCATGACATTTCCTGCACTTGGTTGAACTTTGGCTTTTTTGGATTGCATTAAGAATTTATTTATCAACAAATAACAAGTAGGAACTTGTGTAGTTGACGTCAAACATTAAAACAGTACACATTAAAACAGTACACAATACACAATACCAAATACAATGCAACTTCAACAGAATAGTACAGCAATCAGAAAAAATGTGTTAAAAACATATGTCGATGAAAGGGAAATTATAGAAAGGATTAACTGCTAGCCAGTTGTACAGAATGAATTTAAATCGTTTAAAGTTAACCAGATGAGCTTCAGGAGGTAGCTTATTGAACATTCTCAGGCCAACATATGAGTAAGATTCTTGAGTTTTAGAGAGCCTTACACGTGGTAAATCTATTAAATTCATGTTTTTGGTAAAGTGATTGTGCTTGTCACATCTTAAGGGAGTGTTACTTAAGTTACCTTTCACATGTTCCAGACATTTGAATATGAATGAGTTAAACACTGTAAGAATTTTTTCGCTGACAAATAAAGGCTTACAATGAGCTCTGTGGTTAGAAGAGGTTATAATTCTAATATCTTTCTTTTGAATCAGTAGAATCCTATACAGGGGGTACGCCATAGCGTAGTGGTCGAGGTGCTGCGCTACAGACCGGAAGGTCGCGGGTTCGATTCCCGATGAGGTCGTTGGAGTTTTTCAATTGGCCTAATCCTTCTGGTGGCACTATGGCCCTGGGGTCGACTCAGCCTCTAACAGAAATGAGTACCAGTAGTAATCCTGGGGGTAAAGGCGGCCGGTGCGTAAGACTGACAACCTTACCACCTTCAAGTGCCGAATGTCCAAAATCTAGGAGCCTCAACCTCCTGGAACCCTCTGGGCCTCCATGGCCTGTATAGGGATCACTTTACTTTACTTTTACTTTACTAGAATCCTATACAACCCCAGATTAAAATTCCATAAGTGATTATGCTGTTAAAAAATGCAAAATAGGCCATTCGTATATAGTCTCTCGGTATATGTTTCTTTAAATTTTGTAGTTTCCATGGCTTGCTCTCTGTAGGCTAGCTGCAACATTTCCCATGTTTGTGACAAAGTTTTACCAAAAAGAAGGCAAAACCTAATTGTTGCAAGCTGCTGCAACTTAAGATCCATGAAGGGTACAGTGAAAACGCCCTTCTACTTTACCTGCTACCCTTTAACTGAGGATCTCCAGGTGAATGATGCGCATGGCATTTCGTCACTCAAAGTCGAGCCTCTCCAGTGCTGCCAACACCAAACTCCAGCTCTTATGTATTAAAATGCAAACAAATAATTCTGGTTATTTTTTAACACCCCCTCGCAAACTAGCCTAATTGATTTAACACTTTGACTAGCTTCTAACAATATAGTGATTTAACATGGTCATAAAATGACCCCAATTACTGACAAGACCATGTGGTTGATGTGACTTTTCTTCCCACTCTGCTACATGTAACATTGAATGAGTTCTCTCCAGCAACTAGTGTACAATATTTCAACTACTGGATAACTTTTCAATCCCCACCAACCTTCACTTCCTCTTGACCATTAATTTTATGTACCCCTTATAAGGGATATTTGAATGATTTTTGCACTTGCACTGTAGGCATTATGAAATAAGGCAGAACACGATTTACCTTCAATTAAAAAAAATTATTTTCTACTTTTTTAATCTGGATTTTCTTGTGCAGAAATTTTACAAGAAAGTTTACAAGATTTTTTATTTTCTGGTGATGAATTCTGTGACCAATTTCTTGATGGTATAGACCGAATAGTCTCTTTTTGCAGACTTCTGGTGATAGATGTCAACCCTCTCATGAAATTAAACATGTCTTAAAGCGATTTCAACAAAACATTTTCTTTGCTTCTCAGCCAATTCATAATTACGCATGGAACATTCTAGCATATTATGAAAACTATTTCTATTATGTTTCATAAATAATAAACTAGAATAGGTTCTGCCTTCTCCACACTACGCGCAGAGCATTATTTAAAATTTATTTTTCAAAATCTATTACAGGTGGGACATGTTTAGACAATGATTTTAATTGTGCACAAAAACAGTTCATTTACTGTTCTGCTGTTACTGTGGGAGTATTAATGTTGCTATTAATGAAGATTATGAGGAATTAAATAAAAACAGAATGTTTATTTAACTCATAATAATTTAATAAAACTATCAACATTACGGTTGGGATAAAAAGTCACTGTTTGCTACTTTACATAGTAATTAACCGCACATACTTTTTGAAGTTAATCTTATACCAAATTCTACCTTAAAGCTGATGTCCCATGATCCAATTTTTGGTCTAAACCGTTAGATTGGATTGTGTGGCTTGGCAGACTGCCATTGCACACAATTTCATCCTATATTTTCCATACAATTGTTTTGCATGCAACTGAATAGAAACGTTTCTATTTTTCCATCCAAAAATATGAAATCGTCCAATGAGCGTCATTCTATCCCCGGGTGACCTGTATAACTTAGAAACATGGCTTCTTCCTCCGTACAGCTGATCCTCTCTGCTGCCAGTGCTCATAACCAAAAAGACAAAATGATATAATATTAAAGTCAAGAAGATTAACGGATGCTAAAACTTTGATTGCACAAGAATATTAACAATAACCATTATTACAACTGGCATAGACGCTGAGGGGCTCTGGAAAACATGATAAAGATTCTGTAAAAAATGTTACTTGTGTCAAGTGTGTGCATATCGACCGCCATGTTGATCGTAGTTGCTATCTATTTCTTTCTGTTGAAAAGCTGACATATTATATTGGACCCAAATACCCTCTTGTGTGCACAGCCAGAATAATTGTATAGAAACTAGGAGGTGCCCGTGGCTTCGCCACGATAATTCTTTTAAAAATTAAAAATTAAGAGTATAATAATTATTAAAGCATTATATTTATTAACACTTGCACGCGAATCATTCATAAACTAAGCCATTAATAATTAATGAAACAGCTAAAATTCCTGCTTTAGAGTACATTCCACGACATGAAAGCGCCCCCTGGGAAAACTATATCAGAATCGATTATGCAGTTCCAAAGAACCTGTGAACACATAATACGTATTGTTTCTCAGCTGTTTATTGACATGAATATGACGTGAATTTTATTTTATCAATTAAGTGTAATTTTCAGAAATTATATAATGTTTCAAGGGAAGGAATGGTTTGTTTGGATTATTATTATCAGCGATATTTCAAGAGATAAAACCATCAATATTTTACAGCTGTTGCCCCCGGCTTCGCCTGCCATTATTAATTGACTCCAGGATTTTTAAGAAAATTACACTGGTAGATTATTAAAAATGTTTGTGGTTCAGAGCTATGAAAATTGTAAGTAAAAATAAAATTAGAATAATTGTTCATTGTGTTCATTTCACTTAGGCCTTATGTAATAAAGAAACAGTTTTCCTTTCTAATTTTGTAGTCGTCATGAAAGTTTAGACTGCGAGAGACGAACATCGCTGAGTATACCCGATGTCTCACGAAGTGGGCGAGCAAGCACGCTATTTAGGGCCGTTGAATTGTGTAAGAGTAGATGCTACTTGATACAAATTTTTCAACCAACAAATTGGATCATGGGACATCAACTTAAGATGTATACTTTCTCAAATCAAAAAGGATATAGCTGATTGGTGATTACTCTTGACTACTTGGTATTAAAGAGTGTTAAAATCATGCTAAGAAAAAATAAGTAAATAAATAAAAAATAAAAAAAACTTAACTGCAACACAATAAATAAGCAAATTGACAGGTTTTACACATGAAACAACTTCAAGTACACTTAATTCCTTCATGTTCAGTGAATTTGAGGTTTTAAACTTTTATTTGATGACCCAATTACACTAGTTTTATAACATTTGACTTTGAGCAACTTGATGAAAAAATTCTCATAATTTGTAAACTAGCTGTTCTTAGAAAAAATGTAAAATAAATTTTTTTCAGCTGCTTTCATTTCAATAGAACTTTAGGCATAGCATTTCTGACACTTTTAACAGCCTTTAACCAAAAGAATGAGGATTAGACCATGCACATTTTCCTTAAGAATCCAGGGAGGAGGGAAAGCTTGATGTTTGCTTTTCCAATTTCTTAGAGTAATTTCTTTTCTATTGGTTTAAATAATTTTTAATGATTCTTTAAGCTGATGACATTCTGAGATGTCTATTTCCATATTTTTTTCCATCTTCTGCCGCATTTTCTAATTCCTTTAAGATTCTTCATAAAAATGCTTCATCCCTCTCAGGATTGATTTCCATTCTCTCAGTGTTCAGCAACTTTTGCACTGGAACTCATCTAGTTCAAAGGAACTTAACAAAATTAATTCAGGTTTATATTTTATAATATTACCTAACAATTGTGTGGATAAGAAAGTGGACCAGGGTTGAGGGAAAGTCAAATAGTTTTATAGTGAAATTAATTTTTATTCCTTGTTATGGTAAAGACAAATGTGGTTCGCAATATATTTGGGAGTTAAAGTAAGTGATGTTACCAGGGTTTTGCAGACATGATGGGAATGATGTTATTTTGACTTCAGGACAACAGCACAGGAGCAGAAAAAATAGCTAATCAAACATTTCTGAATACAGGATCGAACCAACCACAATTTTCTTCTATTTGTAAAATTTTACAACCTCGTATTTAAAATATTCTTCACAATATTATATCACATACTACAATCTTTTAATTGCCAGTTCTTTAAACTTCGGTATTTTAGCTTTCATTTGATACATAACATGTTATAATTATCTGAAAATTAAATAAAAGGTCTTCAGGCTCACTTGGCTCATATGGAATGGCTGTACTATAAGTCTCTAAAGAAGGTCTGCACAGACCTTAAAGTTGTGTCCGACATACCACAGGCTATAAGCTATAAGTACATCAAATTTCAAACTCTAGGTCCTCTGGAAATGGGCAACAATTATGTCAGTAAGAGAGTTAGCGATGCAGTTTTGTAGTATAGTGATGATTTGCTATTTTTAAACTGTTAATTGATCTTACTCCGGTATCGGCCGACCAATTTGGTCCAAAATCAATAGCGTTCTTCCTATGGATGTTATAAGTGTACAAAATTTCATGAAAATCTGATAAAGCGTATTTGAGTTATTCTGCGTACAGATACACAATCGGACAGACATTTTTCCCCTTCACCTTGTATTCTCAGAAAGTACCATTCTGGCACTTAATGAAATCATACAAATTATGTTTGCTTGAAGCTACATTATTATTCAGCAAGTTATATAAATAGTGTTGCAAAATTCATAGAGAACCTTTTTTAGTTGAAATTGCAATTCTTGTGAGCAGTGTTTTAGATAAAAAATTAAATAAAGATATTAATGGATTTTTCTGCTCCAATCATGCTATTGACACATAATGTTGTATGTTTCTGCTGATCATGCACATAAGGATGGGAACAAACAAACAAATCCTTAGTGCTTTTAACTGAGATAGTACAAAATGCCGGAGTCTTGTAAGGATTATTTACATGAATGAAGAATGGTTATAGTTATGGTATGACAAATAGTTGGAAGTTCGATGTTTGAAGGAAAGTAGAAATGTGGAAAATGCATAAAGGCTCCTGATACAGAGCATGACTGTTTGCTTATTGGCTTGTGTTTTGAATGGGTCATTTTAAAATTTACTATAGATTTCACATTTTCTGAGGAATGTGTTAACCATTAGCAACATTGCTAGTTCTTAATAATAACGGTAAAAATCCAAGCAAAGTTAATTCGCGGGTGCGCGGGCAAAGAGAGTTAAGTCCACTTTCTAGTTACTGAGAATTAGAGTGACTTAACACACTTTAGCAGCCCAACATCACTTTAGAGATGGATAAACTCATGAGGCACACATCCATAACTACTGTACAATTTTGAATATGACTTACTGGACTTAACACAAATGTAGAGAACATTTTTGTCTATAACTCTATGGACATATCTCAATTTTTGAGGATGGTAGACTTAACTCTCTTTGCCCATGCACCCGCAAATTAAAATGCAACATTTTTGTCCGCTTGACTCAGCAGTCAACCTCATATTAAAACATGTTTGCTCCTGTTGCTTTAAATTGTTAATGTAATTTGATTTCACTGAACAACCTTTCTTCCTCCCCACCCCCTCAATTTTACCGCCTTGACCACCGCAACCCATGCTTTTCTTTTATTTCTTTTATTTAATCACTTTTTGCTTAGTTGTATTTAATATTTGGTTACAAAACAAAAGTAAGGAGGCAGGGACATAGAGTAAATAGACTGGAACTTCCAAATACAGTGAAACCTCGGCAAGACGCTCTTCAAGGGGCCACGTAAAAATAGGGTATTACACGGGACCACGTATTAGCAAGAGTGGGTAATTTTTAAGTATTAAAAATTTTAACACCAAGATATGAATCAAATTAAGGATTAAATAAAGTAATTACGCTGAGGGGTATTTTATATTCTTTCCTTTCAGAAAGAAGTAAGAACAAATACACTAGTACAATTCGTAAACCGCTTCACGATTTTTCACTATTGTCCTAAGCATTGAAGAAGGTATTCATAATGATTCTACCAACTGTTTCTGATTCATACTGGTGTTTTCATCATGTTTACGGAGAATTTCTAATTTCTCCGATATCGACAAAGCTTTCCGTTTCACTCCTTTATTAATAAATCACTTCGCACTTCTACACAAAATCAAGTCACAATCCGATTTAAAACTGGCAGAAAGGAGGACCGTGGAAGACTGAATCCGTGCTCTGAATAGACTTGCAAGTATAGTAATATAAGAAATGAGTCAATTTTGTGACACTTACTTCACTTAAGTCCTCTTGTTTGGAGACTGAAGCAGCAGTCAACCATGGAATGAATATGGGAAGGATTTATCCCGAAACTAGTCTCCAAACAAGAAGACTTAAGTGAAGTAAGTGTCACAAAATTGACTCATTTCTTATATTGCTATATTAGAAAACTTCACTGTTACAAACTTCCTGTAATAATTAATAGACTTAATTAATCAGGAGTTGTATTCCATTCTATCGAACTTGCGGGCGCTAACAGTAAATGTAGAAGTCGGGAAAATATTTTCTCAGTATGCTTAAAAGTATGGTATTTTAGAATTTTCAGTAGACGAAAGAGTGTATTAAACGGGATGACTGGTTTATTAAGAATTGGATTTTATATAGTTTTATATAGTGATGTCAAGGGGGACCGGATGAAAAGAGCGTATAATGTGGGATAGCATAACAAACGAGTGTGTATTATCAGGGTTTTACTGTCAAATGCTAACTTGTGTATTACTGTAGTATATATTTTTTTAAATTAAGAAAATACAGTGACTGAAAAACATGAATAGTCCTTGTGTTACAAATTAAAATTTCAAAATTTCAAATAAACATTTTAGAATAATTCATAGATTGTATTAAAATAATTTACTTGCAAAAATTTAAAGTCATTTTCGAGAAAGTTCGGTGGAGGATGCCTTTGAGTGGTAGGAGATGAATAAGCAATCATTCACTCCCTTTCGATATAGACTCGTCCAGTTAGGCAGCTTAGCAGCTACATCTGTTCATGCATGCATAATATATTTCAAGAAACAGTACTTACCATTTTGCATCACTAGGAACTGTAACAATAATCTTCTTCTTCTCTTCCAGGATAATCCTCATATCGAGGTTTTCCCTGCGACCATACAATCAATTTCGTCTATCAATTCTCCTTCTCCATCTGTTCCGGTTATCAGCGTCTTCTGGTGTTAGACCAAACGTCTCCATTGAGCAGTAAACGTTGTCTTTCCATGAGGTCAGTGGTCGTCCCCTTCTTCGTCGACCCTCTGCTTCCCATTCTTGAACCATCTTTGGGATCCGGTCATTTTCCATTCTTCTTACATGTCCGTACCACGTCAGTCTCTTTTGCTCAATTACCTCACCTATCGTTCGTTCAGTTTCCATAATTTGTCGAATCGTAGTATTCCGTATCCTTTCTCGCCGAGATTTCCTAGCCGACCTTCTCCAAAAATCCATCTCTACTGCTGTTAATCTTTCCACGTGTCTCCTATTCATAGTCCATGTTTCTGCTCCGCATAACATAACTTGAGGTAAGGTATCTATTTTGGTAGCTAACCCCTGTATATTCCAACATCCAAAATTCATTTTCCTATTGATCTCGCCAGTCCGTTTTCCATGAATCCATTCCTTCCGAGGCTGATTAACAATAATATAATTGTAATTTTTTTACACAAGATATCTTCAGTATAAAATGTCAACAAACAATACTTGAATAAATGGAGAATAAATGGATGTTTATTAACTGATCATGTTTTGATTAACTTACGGATAATGGCCACATTGATTATATGTCATGAATGCCTTTTAATAGTAGACCTACCGTGTCAATGTAAAATACTATTCAAATAATTCAATTTCAATAAAATCAGGTAAACCGATGTAACAAAGTGCCAGAATGCTTTTGTTTCATCAGTAAAATGTTAATTGCAATTATGATATGCAGAGAATAAGTTATTTTTGTTATTGATTTCAGAGTTAAGCTGCAGATCGATTCATTAAGCAGGACTTACGGAAGAACAAAGGTGTAAAGTTTTATACTTAACATTAATCCAAACTCGTATACACTGATATAAGACATTCTTAAAATATTTCCACATTTCACAAAATACACTGGCGAAGATCTCCACTTAATGTATGTAGGCCAAATTATTTCAGAGTTTATATCTTCTGTATATAACAGTATTCAACTTGATGAATGAAATAAACTTCTGACTAGTTTGATAATCAAATGCGAAATGGATGTGTCATGGCTAACTATTGCAAATTCTAAAGCCGTATATGAACAGTGTAAAACTATATGTTATCAGGATAACAGATTTGCATTTCTTAAATTCTTTTTAATATATTCCCATAAAATAGGCACTAAATTGGGCATTACTCTGATACTGGTCAACTGATTTTATCCAATATCAATAGACGTCTTCCCATGGACATTATAAATGCATATACCAAGTTTCACAAAAATCCGATAAAACGTATTTGAGTTATCGTGCCTTTAAAATACACTAAATTGGGTTTTACTCTGTTACTGGTCAACTGATTACGTTCAAATTCAATAGGTTACTTCTCATGGACGTCATAAATGTGTATACCAAGTTTCATGAAAATCTGATAGAGCGTATTTGAGTTATGGTGCGTACAGACTGACAAATAGACGGACAGACATTTCCCCATCCCCCACACAATCTCATAAAGTACCATACTGGCACTTAATAAATTTTATTAATCATTTATACATTGTATGCTGCTTAATGTAATCGCATATAATGTTATCAGTCGGGTAATGTTATCACTAGAGACTGGATTTTAAAGGGAATTCCTTTTTTTATATTTCATCACAAAACGTGATAAAATTGAACAGGACATTACTGAGTAAGTTTCAACTGCAAATGACCTGGTTTTAACGTCCCTTTTTTCCCTTTTTTAGGCTCATCTCCCTTTTTTTAGGAACTTTCCCTTTCCAGTACCGTTTTTGCTAATTTATTTTGAAAAATTCGTAAATTACCCAGTATTTGGTAATATGAAAACATTAAAAAAAATTTCACTGATTCACCATTGAAAAAATAATTCCTCCCAGCAGAATAGAGCGTTTCAGGGAAATCACAGGCTTGCCATTGACTAAGTTTCCCATTATAACAAGGTGGGGAACATGGATTTCGTGTGCTATTTTCCTCTGTGAGAATTTCAACAAGATCAAAAAATTTCTTCGGTCATTAGATGTTACATAATCAGCAGCTGTAGAGCAAGCAAAGGCTTTACATAAAACAAACATGTATCTCTCTGTTGAATTTTTACACTCTCTTACTTTTATATCCCTTTTTTCCCACCTTTTTTGGCAATAATTTCCCTTTTTTCCCCCCACCTTTTTTGGCAATAATTTTCCCTATTTTCGTCCTTTTTTTAGTGAAAATTTTCCCTTTAAAATCCGGTCTCTAGTTATCACTTTAATGAAGTCCTGTACGGATTAGTACTCATACATTGAGTATGTTTTCAAAGATTCAATTTATGTTATCACATTTTCCTTTTTACAGCTTTATTTCCAGTACTGTACGTCCCTCAAAATTTTGTTTTTAAGGATTTCGTTTCTAACTCAATTATTTGTGTATTGGAAGTAGCGGTACCATTCCCACGTCACAGGCATTACCTTTCTCTTTTCAGCAATGAAATACGTTTCACCCCTTAGTTAAGCCTTAAATTGCAGCTTTTGATTTATAAAGTTAACGTGCTGACATGCATTGATGGCTAGTGTAAAATGAAAAGACTTGGACAGGCGTTAGGTGTTTTGCTACGCTGTGTTTACCATAGGTCAGTAGACTTACAAAAACACTCGTAACTCTTAACTGAGTATGGAGTATTGGTTAATGGACTCTTAAATGAAAACATATACAATTAAAAACTTAGTCAATGGTTGAAAAAATAGTTGAAGTCAATAATTTTCATTTATATATTATCTTATGAATAAATATCTTTTAATTCTGTTTTTGTTATGTATGAATAAATAACCTTCAATTAATTATTTCGGCTACTGTTATCAATTGGTTCATATTATCAGTTTAGCTGCATCCCGAAGTGATCACAATAAGTGGTGTGCACTGTACATACATACATAAATACATATTTTATTCAGCCTTTGAGTTTGATACTATCAACTTTGTCAGTGTTATACAGAATGATTAATAACAATAATAATGAGGCCAATAAAAAAGCTATAAATATTCAGCTCACAATGCCGTTTTATGGTAGGTCAAGAAATTCCATTAATGTGTAAAACGGATTTACAGAGATAACCAACGATAAAATCTGTTTTTAAAATTATTCATGGGTAAAGTATGGTAATGACTAGGAATTCTGTTAAGATAAGAATCTTTATTTGCTGTTTAATACATGGCTTTCGTCATTGATTTATACAGTATGTACAATATACTTAAAATTATTTACAATTATGTCTGTAACAGTCATAGGGAATTGTAATGGATAGCATCATACCACCTGCTATAAATTGCTTTAACACACACAATTCTTTGGATTACCTGTCCATACACACTTTAAAAATAACATACATTAACTGGAACACTAAGATTCTACTACATCTGATACACAGATGCAGTCCTATTATAATATGACTTGTTTCAATTCTGTGCAATCTGTGCTTCGGTAACATAAGGTTTGCATTATTTCTTGTTTCATAACAATGAACATCAGAATTTGTCATAAAGTTATCATGTCTGTGGTAGGCCATGTTACTTCAGGGATATAGTGCCACAGAGTTTAGTTTAGTTAAAAATGAACAATTTAATAATTAATAACAGTTAAAACATTTCATTATAAAAACAAAGGTCTACAGCGCTGTGAGTCATTACTCATAACTTTTTTCTGTAAAACCAAAATACTGTTAATTTTATTATTATTTCCCCGTAATATTAAACTGTACTTCATAACAGAGTGGAAGAATGCAAAGTAGGCAACTCTTAAATAGGATGAATTAATACAATCAACTAGGTTTTTCATTTAAAAAAATTACTCTAGACAATTTAGAGGTAATGTCAATTTGTGAATCCCATGAAAGCTTGTGCAAAACTAACACGTAAAACTTTAATAAAATTTATGCTACGTTCCTGGGTAATGTTAACAAATTTAACAATTCAGTCCACAAACTTTCCAACTGTGTCAGATTATTAAAATATAAAATATAATATCTACTCTTATACAATTCAACGGCCCTAAATAGCGTGCTTGCTCGCCCGCTTCGTGAGACATCGGGTATACTCGGCGATGTTCGTCTCTCGCAGTCTAAACTTTCATGACGACTACAAAATTAGGAAGGAAAACCGTTTCTTTATTATATAAGGCCTAAGTGAAATGAACACAATGAACAAATATAATATATAAATAATAATATAAATTATCCACTGTTTGCAATTTTAGTTTGTCTTTTATATTATATTTTATATTTTAATAATGTTAACAAACCCTCTGTTTTTTTCTAGATTTGATAGGAACACATTTATTGTAAACCACGTAGAAGCTTCTTGAAGGGCAGGTTTAGAAAGTGATTTTAATCCTTTTGTGTCATAATTTTTTGTTAAAAATGTAACATCATCCACATACATTATAGCCTTAGAATGAACATTGTTTGAAAGATCATTATCAGTTAATAGAAACAGTATTACAGTATTTTTCAAATGAGAAGCCATTTCCTTCACCGCCAATCACGTGTACGAGCTAAAGAAGCACCGCTAGCAGGAAGAATCTTCCCTCCGTCTCGTCATCTCTGATTGGACCGCATATATAAGCAGGAGAATGAACAAACGGCTTGTCATCTGCAAAACACTGTAGTCCCAGCACTGACCCTTGAGGTACTCCATAGGAAACCTAGGTGTCTCTTCAGGCCATTTGCCTTGTACATATACAGTGAGTCCCATGCAAGAGTTGGCCAATGACGCGGGTTTCTGCGTCGCGGCTGGCACAGCTCCAACTCCCGATCGATCGGGTGAAATATCTACGCAAATAATGCCGCGATCGTTGTAATGATTCAGGTTCTCACATTTATAGTTAAAATTACAATGAAAATAACCACGTACCTAACAACAAGGGATATTGGAAATGTTCTCCTCTTGCATCCAGACAATACTGGCACTTTTTTAGGGAATTTTCTTTCACGCGCGTAAGTTCAGCTTCCGAGATAGAATTAATTTCTCTGTGATATTGTCTTTAAGTTCTTCTTATGCATGGGAAATACACTTTATTTTTCAAGTTTCCCCATAAATAATATTTACATACTGTTAGAAGAACTTAATGACAATATCACATAGGCCTATCAAAAGAGAAAGTAACTGTCTCGGAAGCTGAACTTATGCGCGTGAAAGAAAATTTCCTAAAAAGGTGCCAGTATTGTCTGGATGCAAGAGGAGAACATTTCCAACATCTCTTGTGATGAGGTACGTGGTTATTTTCTTTGTAATTTTAACTGTAAATGTGAGAACCTGAATCATCACAACGATCGCGGCATTATTTGCATAGATATTTCACCCGATCGATCGGGAGTTGGAGCTGTGCCAGCCGCGACGCAGAAACCCGCGACATTGGCCAACTCTTGCGTGGGACTCACTGTACTTTCTGTTTCATATTGGTCAGATAAGATTTGAACATATTGAGAGAATTACCACAGACACCATAGCAGCTCAGTTTTCAAGTATTAGATCATGATCTATGCAGTCAATTGCTTTGCCTAAATCACAAAACAAATCATTGATAGGAGTCTTGTCTTCAAAACAAGTGAGAACTTCCTTTATTAGCATCTCTATGGCATCTACAGTAGATTTACCCTTTCTAAATCCGTACTGATTTGTATTCAAGTAACCATACATTTCCAAGTAGGCCTAATGATTAGTTGATTGAACATTACATGTTCAAAAACTTTTTAAAATACTGGTATTAGTGAAATCTGCCAGTAATTTGCTGGTCGAGACATAGGACCTTTTTTATACATGGGGGTAGACCTTAGCTATTTTTACTTATCTGGAAATACACCTTCATGTAAACAATAATTTATGCCATAAGTAAAGGAAACTAAAATTTCTCTTATAATTGACTTCAAAAAATTATTTGACATATATGATATCTTGCATATGCAATTGTTAAACCTATTGCTATGATTGTAAAAACAATATTTGTTAACTGACACTTTTCCTGAAACCTTAAAAATAGCAAAAGTTATCCCTGTTCTAAAAAAGGAAATAGTGGAGACATAAGCAATTAAGGTGCTTTGCAGATGACAAGTCCTATGTCCTTCAACTGCATAGATACGCGGTCCAATCAGAGACGGCGAGACGGAGGGAAGACTCTCACTGCTAGCGGCAGTCTTTTAGCCCGTACACGTAATTGGCGGTGAAGGAAAAGACTTCTCATTTGAAAAGTACTTTAGACCATTCTCTGTACTATTTACTATATCTCAAATTATTGATAAATTATCTATCATAGAATTGTTATCTTTTGGGGAAAATTTGATATGACACCTAAATTTCAACATGGTTTCACTCAAGGAAAATCTACCATTTCGGCTGTTACAATGGTTATAGAATTTATTATTGATAGCACTGATGCTGATAACATTCTATTTGACTTATCTAAAGTGATTGCCATATTATATCATATTTCCTCTAATGTGTAATGTCTGGATAATAATTATCGCACTTGCTGTCAAGTTCACTCATTATAAACACAGCTTGCACACTCCACTTGAAAGAGCGTGAAGCTTCAGCAGCCGTTTATGGAGCTGCTTTGAGTTTGATTTTAAACAGGTGAAAGTCAGTGAGATCTGCCCTTTTAAAAACAAATGATAGTCCTTTGTAAGGAGTATCTGAAACGATAAAAAACCAAATGGCCAAAAAGATGATAGTGGAGAAACCAATTCAGTTGTTTATAGTAAGGATCGATACTGAGAGAATTCAATGTGGTGCTTACATGGGGGAACGAGTTTCTCCAGCATTATGTCACATCTACTGCATACTGTAGCATCTTCAAATTTAAAATCATAATGTTCTTCTAAATATTGAAAACTAGGGAAATTACTTTAGTGTTTGTGCATTAGATGAAGATGAGTTTAGCATAGAACAGAAGGTAGAAATCATTAGAAAAGTTGAGGATGGGATGAAACAGATTGTTGCATCACATGTTTACAATATAAAACAAACAACAGTGTCAATTATTGTAATTCACTTGGAATTGGGAAACACAATGAAGTGTAATAATTAGGGATGGGTCGATACCAGACTTTCTCGATACTCGATACATGATTTTTTCCTTGATACTCGATACTTCGATACTCAATACCTTCAACATTTCCAGTTTTAATAAATAGGTACATTAAAAATTAAAATTTGAGAGAACTGTGTAATACCAACTAAATTAATTAAGTCTGCATATTTAATGAGACAAAATTTAATATCATCAGTAGCCTATAATTATTTTTAAACTCTACATTAAAACTAAAATTAGTTTTTTAAACAGTCCACTTACAAGTTTTTGTTAAAAAATACTAGCATTCTCACTTAATTGCAGAATTGCTGAATTACAAAAGTATCGAGCGAGTTTTCTGAAGTATCGTTCGATGCCGATACCATGCAAGTATCGAGAGTATCGAGGTATCGAAAGTATCGAGGACCCATCCCTAGTAATGATATAAAACACATTATCACCAATAACACTCACTACTTCATTAAAATAACTAATTTACTAGTTAGCCGGCTTTCAAGAGGACCTTTCCTCCCATCGTCAGACCTCCACCCACTGCCAAACTTCCATCCTGCATCATCCAACTGAATTAACTGTATGGGAGAAGATTTTCATACAGAAACATAGGAATAACCTCCAAAACTTTGACATCCCAGGGGAGAATGAGTTGGGTCTGATTGGAAAATTCGTTAAACCGCAGCAGCGTCATCAGGTGGTACACAATGGAAGTTCGGCAGTGGGTGGAGTCTGACGATGGGAGGAAAGGTCCTCTTGAAAGCCGCTAACTAGTAAGTTAGTTATTTTAATGAAGTAGTGAGAGTTATTGGTGGTAATGTGTGTCAATTATGTTAAGGAAAAGAAAAAAATCTTTCAAGTTTACAAATGTTCAGCAGAGGCATTATTTATTGTAGAATCACAGTGATTTTGTTTCGAGTGGTTAAACTGTAAAGCATTTGGTTTTGACAAGATTTGCTTGTTTCAGTACAACAAAAATACTTTTCAGAATAAAGGTATAAATAACTTTGTTTTCCTAATGTACTTTATACTGAGATTTCCCTGCATATTGCCATCATAGAGAGTTCATAGTGAAGTGTAGTGTGACCTGTATTAATATATAACAATCTCTTTTGTGTGTCATCTGATGATGGCACTGGAGTGAGATGCTTATAAGTCTCATTGACGTGAGGTATTTGTTTGTTTCAGCTGGCATGCAGAGCAGTGTACCACGAACCTCGAAATGGGAGTTGAGAACAATGGATCCAGGGTTAATAAGATATTATAAATAGACAAGGAATCACTTACTTCATACATGGCCCATCATGGCGGACTGGCCACGTCACTCTCACAGCAAGAGCAACAGCCACAGGTGCATCGGCCACGTGTGTCGATAATGACACCGCCGCCACCTCAGACCACCTTAATACTTCAGCCTCTAAGCTCGAGGACAGCACCACAGCAACCACCTCCTTCGGAAGTATCGCTTTCGGCACCGAGACCAAATGTTGAAAGAACGGTTAATGAGTACGTAGATACACCGTTTCGACCGACAAATGAACAAGTGAGAAAGAACTTTAGTGAACGGCATTTACATGATCCCCCTCATCATCAAGCGCTCGATTTGCCTATCAATAACACTGTGACTAAACAGCCGGTTACCTTTAAGAAAGATGCTCTGGGGGGTAGCAGTTCTAGCGGCAACGATGGTGCAGGGACTAGCGGGGGTGATTGTTTTAGGGGGTCTATCATATGTCCGGAATGTGGGTGTTGTCGATGTGAGTCGTGTCGCCAGCCAAGACCGCTTCCCTCACGCTGGCTGTGTAACAACGCATGCTTTTGTTCTGCAGAAACGAGTCTCGACTATGCCTCGTGTTTGTGTTGCGTCAAAGGATTGTTTTATCATTGTTCCAAGGACTATGAACTGGAAGGCACAGGCTCTTGTGCAGATGACCCCTGTTCATGTGGACCTCATCGTTTCGTAGCGAGGTGGGGATGTCTTGCTGCCTTATCCTTGGTTCTGCCCTGTCTCTGGTGCTATTGGCCTCTTAAGGGGTGCGTAGGATTGTGCGAAAAGTGCTATGCCAGGTATACCAGCCAGGGCTGTCGCTGCGAGCCTCGAAGAGCTCCCAAGCTCTCTGATGTGACTCCTGAGAAAAGGTTGCTAGACTCGAGCCCTGATTTCTAACGCGTACGCTAGGAAGTGAAGCCAGGGTCATAGTGCAAATTCCATTTCCTACAATTCCTTACTTTAAATTTATTGCGGGAAAGGTCAGAGGAAATTTAAGTTTTGTACATTTGTCCTGTATCTGTGAATTGTAATATATTCCTATTGTATTATCTTTGTCTAACATCCAGGGAGAATAATATGACTATTAATAAGGAAAGATTCTTCATAACCTGCTCGAGTTAGTATGAGAATGAGACTGCTATCTTTCATGAGTACAGTGAACCTCTGTTAATATGCTATGTAGTGTATACTTTACAGTACATTTATATTATATTTTTCTTAATTTCAACATTGTATTGACTATGCAAGCAGAGTTCACCCCTGCTCATTGTATCAACACACAGAACATGTAATGTTTTGAAAAGTGGGTTACAAATCTTTTTTTAAAATTTCAGTTAACAGAGGTTTTGTGTGTTTGTTCCTTTATTCTATGTTATGCCTCTTTATCAGATACATAATCTAGCATTTACATATTAATTCACAATTGAAGCAAAATTGTTGCCTGACTTGGTCAGGTTATAAATACCTTGCACCTCGTAACATGTCTATTTCTACATAGTTCAGTTCAGTACGTATATAATGTGCCAAACCTTAAGATGAAGATTGAGAAGAAAATGGTTTAATTAATAATGGACTTAAAAATCAGGTGTTGAGGCACGATCATAACAATGAAAGGCTACTTTTCATCCTGCCAAGGAGGTCTGAAGGTGTGTCCATTTCTAATATCTTATTGATTAGGTGCAGAATTTGATTGCTTTAACAAAAGTTTAGTTTTAAATTTATCACTTGACAAGCAAACTTTGATTTACCTTTGGTAATCCGGACGGCCGTTTCGCACTACTTTAGTGCATCATCAGCGGTTTTCGAACGCCGTGGCGTACAACACAGGCACCCACCAGTAGCAGTTCGAAAACCGCTGATGATGCACTAAAGTAGTGCGAAACGGCCGTCCGGATTACCAAAGGTAAATCAAAGTTTGCTTGTCAAGTGATAAATTTAAAACTAAACTTTTGTTAAAGCAATCAAGAAAGGAAAATATTGAAGTAGATAATTTAAGTAAGCGAGCATAGAGTGAGAACATGTGGAGAACTGTTACGATAGTACACTGCCTCTTTTGTCTTCTTGTAGGCACACTTTACAATAAAAATATAATTATTGGCCTAATTTATATTTTCACTCTTTAGTTGTTAGGTGAAAAAGAGTAAAAGCTATTGAACAAATAAATGCAGGTTGTGGGGAATCTTTGAGTCGTATTAATTAATTGTGCTGTAGAAGTGATTGCATATTACATATTATATGTTGTACATTTTTAATATTTCACATTAGGGAATGATTTTTCCACAACTGTCGTACTGTCTGCTTTCTGTACTCACATGCTGCAGGTCTTAGCTAATAGCAATTTCATAAGTTTATATCTTTAACACTTTGAAGCCCAGCCATTTCATCGTACTTGGCTAATTCTGTAAAATTGTACCTGGTATATTAAAACAAAAAAGCAGTACAGATTACAAAACAGGCTATTTCATGTATCCAAGCCATTTGCTATATTTATTTATACATAAGTGAGGGTGAAATACAAGGATTCATCTTGTAAAGCATCTGATTATACTTTCTGTCAAAGAATCTTGAAACTTCGTAAACTTGGGGTTAATAAGGAACTATTATAGGAGATTATTGCTAGGAAAATGGCACTTGGTGGTAACACATTAAAAGAGCTGATTTTTGTTCCAGTGAGGACACATAGAGCTGATTTTCATTCCAGTGAGGAAATATAGAGCTGATTTTCGTTCCAGCGAGGAAATTTAGAGCTGATTTTGTTCCAGTGAGGAAATATAGATCTGATTTTCGTTCCAGTGAGGAAGTATAGAGCTGATTTTCGTTCCATTGAGGAAACATATAGAAGGTATTTCTGATTGTGATGAGGTATGTTCTGAAATGTTCAGAGCACAAATTGGAGTAATTATTGTTATACTCAATTATAACTAGGCAAGCTATATTCAATCATGGCACAAACCTTCGGCATGGGCTTCAAAAGTGTTGAATTTTGTTCTGTCTAAAAATGAAATTCTGCTGTAAAGTGAAAAAAAAAAAATCACTGTTTCGTGCATGTTATAGTATACACAATTATATCCCTCGTAGGCAAAATATGAAATTTATCAACAGTGTTATACAGTATGCTTAATTCAAAATTCTTACAATCTAGTGTGTGTTGTTATTGTGTTTGAGATGAAGGTGCTATATGTGCTTATTGGCTCGGCAGTGGAATTGTCTCATTTCATTACAACAGAAACTTGCTTTTCAATTGGCTGACTGCTTGGATGGGACCACCTGAATGACTTGCCTTGCTCTGTTTAGGCTTCAGGTTAATTTTGATTGCTGTTTAACTTAGAATGAGATCAGTTGAAAGAAGACACATTTATTTTTATAAATAATAAATATAAACGTAATATGCATTAACTTGTGTTTAGAGGCAGACAATTGTCACGTTATTCACTTCGCAGGTGAATTTCTGTAAATCTTAAAGCCAACTGGTGAAATAAATACTAAAGTGATGGATCTAGAGTATATCCCATTCTAGTTTGATCCTAGTCAAAACAAAGGGGAGGAGAACTCACAGAGATTTCGCGGAAAATTCGCATCATGTGACAAAACGTGATTGGTTAATGTCATTAACATGCGCCATTAGCAGGGTGTGGCTAAAGAGTGTTCGTAAGTTCATGCAACAATAATATCAACATTTACACATGAAATATTAAACTCTCACTGGCATCGTCATCATTATAGTATATCAATTAGCAAACAAAACAAAGGATTCATTGTTCACGACGACCCTGCGGGTCAGTTGTACTGAGAATAAACAAACTAACATAAACACGGTCAACACATGTGTTCTCATGTGCGGGCTATAACAGCCACGCCTCTTTGTTTTGAACAGGATCGTTCTTAAATGGGATAGAGAATAGTAGAAACATAACCAGCTTGCAAATGTCAAACACATCATACTAATTTAGGATGTAAGACAAATAACTTACATATAACTTATTAGGCAAGCACGAAAGTAACAAAATGTTAAGTTATAAGAGTCTTACATTGTACAATGCTTTGTTATTTTGAATCATAAATTTTAAAAGGAAAATAATTTCAGTTAATTCGTACTTAGAATAGTAATAAAAAAAACTCTTTGGTAATTTCAAATGTAGCAGAATTCAGGCTCTTTTGGTTGGCAACAATTTGTTTTAAAACAAATCACTGTTTGAAATGGTTGAACATCGCAGAAACAATTGCATAAAAAATTTGTCTTTCTTGAAGTTACAGAAAAGGCCATAAGAATTTAATATTGACAAATCCTTTGCTATGGTAAACAGATTTTGAATGAATGGAGAGAAATGAAGGTCGTAAGTAATGTTTTGAGCGAAACTAGCCTAAATATTGTGTTGCTTACGTCTGTGCTTTGTCAAACTGCCAGCACCAAAGTTTTTTTACTGAAATAGTTATTTTCAATTTGTACGTGATTAATAGGTACCGGTACACAATAATAGTATTAGTAAAACTAACAGTGTTTGTAGTGGTTAAAATGAAGGAAATTTATAATTATCAATTTGTACGAAAGGGAAGAGAATGACAATGACATCCTCTATATTATCTATAACGTGCTGGCACCTTTTTCTTTACTTTAACAGACTTAGCCTGTAAAATGAAGCTTTACATAGACAGAGAAAGTTCTGTTAAACAATGTTTAGGATCCAAAATAACAAAATATAATTGCCAGGGTCAGGCAATGAAGTTTGGTAGGCATTACTTGTTTACAGAGCCTTAATACATGGGTTTCCAATCCAAATGTTGGTCAATAAGTAATCCCAAAAATTTGGTTTGAGAAACTTGCAGAATAGATTAATTGAGATAAGATTGTTAATTAGTACATGGCTTATAAAAGTTGTCTTTTCAGCCTTCAAAGATAATCTGTTCAATTTACTCCAAGATTGTATTATAGTGAAACTTCCCAATAGCAGACACCACCGGGGAAAAATTAAATGTCCATTATTAAGAAGTGTCTGCTATTTAGAAAATCGTTGGTAAACTTATTCAACACTATATTTTACAGTACAGTGTTAAGTTGTAGAAAAAAGTTTGTACGGAATTCTATGACATCTGTCACATTAACCAAAGAAATCTAGAATCTCTTTTAGTGACAAATGTTTACGTTTTTGTGACATTTTTAATATGATTGCACTTCCGAACACTCAACTTCACAAACTAAGAATGTATGAACTGCTCATGTATTACACCTAACAACTGTGCAAAGAGATTGTGACTGAACTGAATGTAAGAGTAAAAATGCACGATAATGATTGTT
Organism: Ectobius pallidus; assembly: GCA_964059195.1. NCBI lineage: Eukaryota > Metazoa > Arthropoda > Insecta > Blattodea > Ectobiidae > Ectobius > Ectobius pallidus. The sequence goes on along the minus strand of CAXKWD010000008.1, from coordinate 5,648,688 downwards.
GCAAAGAATTCAGTTTAATTTACAACAGTCTTTTTCTTTCACACTGTCCATTATTTGGAAGTTTTAATTGTTGTTGGGGGATACACTTCAGTGTCCACGTCCGTTTTTGAGAATGTCTGCTATTTGGAAGAATTTTAGCATAAGGGCAAATGTTATTTTGTAGGGGAATTTAAATTGTCCGCTATTGGGAAGTGTCCGTTAAGGGAAGTTTCACTGTATATAAAGATTCCCATCATAATTGTTTGTAAGTGCTCAAGTGTAGTTACAAAAAATGTTTTCAATATGTCAATTAAATCTTAACTGGGCAGTTAATATGCACAATTGAAACAGATTTCGGAATAATTAAATTGCAAAATAATATCGTCATCCTATCATATACCCTGAAGTGTAAAGCCAAACAGAAAGTCTTCAAATGTTTCTCCACACTTTCAGTCATTGATGCATCTTTCAAATGGCTGAGGTCAGTGCTTCTTTTTTCTAAGGAAAAAAAGGTGACTGTACTCATTGAAAACTACTTAACTGAATCCAGAGGAGCTTCCACACTTCTGCCAAAAGTCATTTTTCTGAGATAATGTTCAATGGAGCCCATCATGGGCAGAATTCTTTCTCTTCTGAATTGCAGTAAAACTACCGGTAGGCCTACTTGTAACATTTTTTCACATTCACTGTTTGCAGGTTTACGAGATGCTTCAGGAGCATAGTCATGCTTTCTTTTATTGCGCACCGGTACAGCACAATTACTAACATAATTACTTAGTTGACTCATTTCACTTTTCTCCTTGTGCACCCCTTGTTCCTTCAGTGGTACTAAACAACTTTGAACGTGTTTGACTGCAGCACAAACCAAGATTAACCCCTGATTAACTAGGTTAGCTATTTGCTATTTGGATGATATTACTAGGGCATGGATTTGAAGGTATTAACCTATTTTTTTCCCCAGCTTCCTAATTAGAACATTTTAACGTATTTTTCCATTTCGTGCTCCTAGTTTCCGAATATATTAATCTTCTTCTGCCTATCCATTAATGGATGTTGGCGACCACATGATGCATCTTCATTCTATGAACCACAGTATGTAATAGTTGATCTACCCGTGGTAATCCTGTCCACTGCTTAATGTTATCCAGCCAAGATATTCTTTTTCGCCCTCTTCTTCTTTTACCTTCTATTTTCCCTTCTATTATCAACTGTAGAAGCATATATTTAGTATTCCGTAATAGATGTCCTAAGTATGCAGTTTTTCTTCTTTTAAAAATTCTTAGTATTTCTCTTTGTTTGTGTAGCTGTTGCAATATTTCGGTATTAGTTATTCTTGCTGTCCACGGAATTTTAAGCATTCTACGGTAGATCCACATTTCAAAGGCCTCGATTTTTTTTGCTGTTGTTGTATTCAGTGTCCGTCCTTCAGAACCATACAGAAGTATAGACCAGATGTAACATCTGACAAATCGAACTCTGACGTTTAAATTTAGATCTGTGCTTGTGAGAACTTTCTTATTAATCTTATAGAACCTAAAAAGAGCTAAATCCGACTAAAGGGCCTAAAAGTGGCTAAAAAGGACTTCTGCTGAAAATCTAGGGGCTAAATAGGACTTTTGCTGAAAAACTAGTGGCCAAATAGGACCTTTGCTGAAAAACTAAGGAGGGGATAAGGAGGACTTCTACAGAAAAACACTATTTTTAAATAGATTTTCCAATTAATGCAAGGTAAAATAAATATGTGAATTTGTGCATTTTAAGAATAGACATAAAAATAAACTTATACAACACACTGAAATTAACAAAGTATATATCGCTTGTCTTTGTAATTCGAAAATGTGCCGCTCGCCGTCGCAGGAAATGAAACTTGAGCCGTCTGCAATACTCTGAAATCTGCAACTAATCCATTGTTTTTAATTTTTAAATAACAAGCTGCTGACCAATGACCAGAGAAGTATCGGAGGATCTGTGTAAAAAAAATTGTAATACTATTTTCGGTGTTAATATTGGTGTTTTATTAAAACTGCTAAAATTAGACTGCAAAAATGAAATACCTTTTATAAAAGCCTAAAAATCTGGGCCCTAGTTATTATGTAAGCATTAACTGAACTTGGTGCAATACAGATACTGTTAGTGTCCTTGACCAGGAGCAGTTTCTTTCTTGAGGGCTGGAAAAATCAACCTTCAACTCCTTGCAGTCCAGTAGCCTCGGCAATTTACAGAAACTATCATGTGTATAGAAATCCATCAAAAGCAAACAAACAAGCTTGTTTTTAAGCAATAGGCCATCATTTTATAGAATTATAAGAATATTCCAAATTAAAAGAAAAGGTGCTGGCACTGCATACAGTCACAAAAAGCACAGGCTGAGGTATATATGCAATCTTCATCTTGTTGCTGTAACCAGGACATTTTTGTTAAAATTTAATGACTTATAGAAAGTTATCAAACATTATTACCGAAGATTGTTGTGTCAAAAATCGTGAAATGTATTTTTCAATTTTCTGAATATTATATTTTTCAACTCTGGGGATATCAAAGCATGAATATTTATTTATGCTAAAATCTTAAAATTGAATATCAGTGTATGTCATAATACTTCTACTTATAGTCCAGGGCAAGTGTTCCAAGATAATGGAAATGTTTGCAAGAGAAATCACATACCGTATTTTAGGGACCATAGGACATACTTTTACCTTGAAAACAAAGCCTTGAAAGTTGGGTGCGTCTAATGGTCCGAAGCACACTAAAATTAAAATTATAGTAAATATTGCTGGAATACCATAGTTATAAACAAGGTGTTGTAAACGATAAGATAGTTACAAATTTTGGTACAGACTCTACATCAGTGCACTTGTCACAATCTTAAAATGAGGGTAGTGTGAAGGTATGTCTACAATGCGAAAATAATGGAATATTATTATTGTTGTTTTTTTCCTTCATACAAAAGGTTTTGTCTCTGCCGGGTGGTTTAAATGGTGGTAGAGACCTCTAAATAGCCTTGTCCCATTACGCTTACCATATGCTGAATCGAGGCTAAAAGTATTTTCAGTCAGAAAATCAGTACAGTTAAAATTTACGCGATGCCACCTGTACAGAAGAGATTTCGTACAACGCAGGTTTTAAGTTAGAAGTGATTTACACTGATTCCATTGTACAAGGTTATAATTTGTTTATGCAATGAAGTATGTTATTTCCTTTAATTTTTTTTTGTTTACAATCACATTAAATTTCTTTTCCTTTAAATTTCCATCCTAAATTCAAGGTGCGTCTTATAGTCTGTAAAATACGGTACATTACATACATAATAAGTAATAAAAATAATGCATATTGGATTTGTAAAAATCGTGTGATTAATTTTGTGTCTGTAACAGTAGTGCCGTACAGTTAAGATCCATGGAGAAGACAGCAAAATTATTATTTTATTCTTGTCGCCCATATTCTTGGTCACAGGGCAATAGGCTACTTCAGTCTGGTTCGCTACATTATTGTGTTAGTACTTGTTGTAAGTTGTAATATCAAATGACGCCTTATAAATATACATTACATCAAGTAATGTATTTGATAGAAAGGTAATTGTGTAGAAAGTTGGAAACTCAGTATCTTGGTATTCCGATCCTGAACAGAAGCGCTGCAGGTAGACTTGAGTTTAAGAAAACAGGTTCTTTGTCGAATAAATAAGCAAGAAAACTTCCACATGTGCTTGCTGAGAAGAACTGTTAAACAGGAAAGAGATCAGGAATGGAGATTATCTAAGAAGGTGTTATATTACGAAATCTAATCAATAATGTACAATTTCCCCGCACCTGAGGCACTGTAGTTTTGGGAAGTGGGAAACAGCACTCATTAACTGACAGCGGTATTTCTTACAGCCTGCATAGAACAGTTGGCTAGGCAGTGGCTCTCTGTTCTGACCCAGGTGTGAATCTGACAGTCCCAAGCAAGTAAATTAACTCATGTGGGATAGCTCAATGGAAAGCACAATAATATTCAATTTGGCATGGGAAGAGGAAGTAAAAGGTAAAAGCCATTCCCCCCATTTCTCTTATGATTAAATACATTCTGTACCGGATCTGTGCAGTGTGTACCCACACAATGCTAGCCTTGTTCTCTCTTCTCAGTTTCGAGGTCAGTCAGACTCAAGATTATCATTCCCTTTTCATATAAATATGTATATCTGGTAATAGTTCATGCATAAATAAATTATTTGCTGTTTGGAAGTGTGACCATTCTTCCCACATACGCTGATGAAGAGCATAGAGATCACAATACTGTTAATCCTAGTAAACCTTGTGAGAATTTAATTTATATATACAGGTCTAGCACAAAGCTTTACCTGATTTCATTGCTGTGTATTATGAAAAGTATGAGCCTTACAATTTTGAATCCTATACCAATGAAAAGAGAAATTTCCCAATTAATTGCTTGATATACCTTTCCTGCATCCGTTCTCCATCCATACACACTGGAACATACTGCAGTCAACTCTAGCCACAGCCACACAGATCGAATTCTTCAGTTTATCAACATTAACTGATACAAAAGCTTGATGTTTGACAACACAGTGGAAGCGCAATGAGAAATTCACCAGGTGGTCCAAAGGCAGTCAGTGATCTGAAACATTATGTTTGCAATGTATGAGCAAGTGATTCACATATGTTCTCCAGTTTTAATATTTCTTTAATGGATGTTTGTCAAAGTTGAGAGTTTGATCACTACTATGGTCTTTTTAAACGTTTGCTTCAATATGTTGGAAACAACCATTGCTTTAATTGGGCTACTATGCAATATTTAGCACTGTGATCAAAGATTTTCCTGTATCTGAACATTATTTTGGGAAATTGAATACCAAAGTATCCATCTCAGCATGTACACAATACTGTCAAATGTGCAAAGGTATAAAGTGCATAAAAAATTGTCAATGATCAAATTATACCAATGGGTTCACAGCCATGTATAACAAGACTTCTTCACAAGATGTAACTACTAAATCTGTTTAACATCTCAGATGTTGCACCACTCTATTTAAGGATATTTATGCATAAGTAAACTGAAATGTGATGCTAAATGCACAGTTTTTTTTCTATCATTTATGTGTAATTTTCATGTCATGAGTTGTACAGGTAGGGGGAGGAAAAAAAAGCGGACCGACTAAAATATCTAAGTTGCCTATATGAGCCACTGTGCATGCCTAGCAGGATTCACAGGATAGCAGGGAATGTACTGAAATTTGTTCCAGTGTCAAATTGTTTGAATTGAGAAATAATTTCACGTAATTTGCATTGCTTGTGAAAACAAACGTTTCTGTTACATCTCTTACTTTTTATTTAAGTATCACAAGCTCTGAAATCAGCTACAAGAGCTGGTCCGCTTTTTTTCCCCCCTGCCTGTACATCCTACATGTTAGATGCACCAATGCCTTCTTGCATAACAACATGAATATTGACCATTAGCCGAGAATGGGGATGATGGTTTTCCCCAAAACTAGTCCATAAAAATGAGAAGTTCACCATTTTTAATAATGAACATGAACATTGTTTCAGCGGTGTTGGTTCATACTGTAGCATATGACTAATACAAATCAGAAAAATTAAAAAATTAAAAAAAATCACTTAGCATCAAATTTGTTTACGTGCGCAAAAATATCTTAAATAGAACAGCAGAGATAAAAATGTTTAATAGAACTCCTGTTGTTCAATGTGCTCAAAAATTTACAACGTATCTCCGAGAACAGTAATAAAAATGTAATTACAGAAATTAACATAGCATTCCATGTGCTAAGATCAATGATTTGAGTTCCCATGGCAATGTTGGGTAGTTTATAAAAATACTGTACAAACAGACTAAAACTTTTAACAGCGGTGGATAACTCAAACACTCACCAGCAGCACAACGTTTCAACTAGATCCTTCACTGAGTGCCTGAGGAAGACTAGAAGGATCTAGTTGAAACGTTGTGCTGCTGGTGAGTGTTTGAGTTATCCACCGCTGTTAAAAGTTTTAGTCTGTTTGTACAGTATTTTTATATTTCTGACCGGTGGAAAGTTTATGGACTTTGAATTTGTTAAATATTGGGTAGTTTATCTACATGAAACAAATTTCCTCATCCCAATATGTGCAAGATTATGTCTTGTGATATATTCCATGTACATTAAATCAAGCAAACATAGACGAAAACCACCCCCTTAAGCTTCACCCACTCCGTTGAGTCGCTGTGGTAACCCATCATGTGATGGACGGTAGAGGTTGATTTGGGAACGAGAGTTTTAGATTTCAATGGTCTGCCACCCTCGACGAGTTGATTAGTAAAACCAAAACAACCCTTGTATGAATTAAAACTTCCTTATACCAAAAGGATATTTCAAAATTGCAATTAATACGAAATTATCAATCTCCGCTATATCATGTAGCTCTCTAAAATTAAATAGATCAGTTCTTGCTTCGTCCGCCGGCGTGGTCTTGTGGTTAGCGTCGCTGACTACAGATCAGTCGGCCCGGGTTCGATTCCCGGTACCTCCTCGGATTTTTCTGAGGTTGGGAGGTCTGGTAGGGGTGCACTCAGCCTCGTGATTCAAAATTGAGGAGCTACTTGATAGAGAAGTAGCGGCTCCGGTCAAGAAAACCACTATTAATGGCCGTGGGTGTCGGCATGCTGACCACATGCCCCCCAATCCTGCCATCTGCCTACGGGAGATGACGCAGCGGTCGGGTGACAGGCCAAGTCCCTCCAGGGATGTAGCGCCAGGGAGTTTAGTTTTAGTTTAGTTCAGTTCTTGCTTCACACCGCAACGATCACTAGATGGCATAGTGGTTTAGACGACTGGCTATCTTGCTAGTCATCCCATGTTCTAATTGCTTTATGATCAAAAATTTGTAGGATAGGAATAGGTTCTAAATAAGTAGGTAGGGTAAAGGAGAGAAGGGATTGAATAGTAGAAAAAGGAAAAGAAGAAGAGAAAGGAAAAAATAGAGTAAAATTTTCCATATTTTCGGAACTACTAGCAGTCTTGAATGGGAGGAGCTTAAGGAGCAAACCTGTTCTTGGTTTTTCCCCAAATATATAGAAAGCACAGTACAATAAGAAGCATGTGCTATATCAAATTCAAGAATAAGCAATACTTCCATTTGGTTATTGAACACCCTACTTAAGTCTTTGCCCATAATTTTGGAGGTTGAACGAGAAATGCAATATGTACTAGACACTAGAGATGATTGTGCACTGCTACAGCATGGCATGTGCACATGTTTCTTAAGTAATTTCTTGCAAACCCATTTTAATACCTAATTATCAGGAATGAACATGCACATTACACCCCTGCATAAAATATACTAAGCTTCTGTTTTTTTTTTTTCAATTGTCACATTTGTATAGAGTTAGTAGGTTTACATGCAGGATTCAGATCGATCTGAGTTTGATCCCCGTATTGAGATCGCCATGTAAATGCAGACTCAGTCCGGAATGAATTTTCGATCCGATCCTCTGCAAATGGATCGGATTCAAGTCGTGTTCAATTCCATGTAAATGTTTGTGAACTCAATTCTGGTGTGCGCGCATACATTCATTTGTCATTTGTTCTGTCAGCTGATCGTCAATTTCATAAAAGAACACTGACTCACACTATAAAATTAATATTGTTATGTTAATCTTTCATGCCATGATTTGTATAAGGTGACTCGAAATTATTAACAGAACACACACTTTTTAATATTTTAAATCACGGAATAAACATAGCAACACAGGTTAGCCACACATAACCAAGTTAGCCAATAGTACAACAAATCTCAATCCACTCCTAGAACTTACCATGTAAACAGGGAACGTATTGAATTGGGATCAGATTCAGATAGATTTCAATCCCCCATGTAAACACGGTAAGTGAAGACATGCCTCAGAAGCTTCCAAATTTGCACTTCAACACTTTTAACCACAAAATGATACTTAAGACATGTGTGCACTAAGCCATCAGTATTGAAAGTGTGTGTGTGTCCTCTAAAAACACATGGGCATAAAGCAATTGGAGTAACAGAAAAAAACATGAGCTATAGAACTGTACATAACCAAACTTTTTTTCATGGAAATATCAGCAGCTACCATTTCCTGAAATCGGCACAAAATTGCTAATCACTTCACATTACAAACACACACACACACATATTGTAAGAAAAATGTATAATTCAAAATGAAGAGTGAACAGTTGGTTAGGTTATGGTTCCATGCATAAGAATAGCATATTAAGAAACGAGCCTATAATGGCATTTATTAAGAAACAAGTACGTTTATGAAACGAGCAAAGCGAGTATCTTAATTACCATTATAGGCAAGTTGCATAAGACTGTTTTTGCTCGATCATAATTAGTCTAAATGTTTAAATTTTCAGATTTTAGATTGACTGAAACGCCATCGCTGGTTATTGTAGTTCTTCTCTTCTACAATAGATGACAGCTTATGGCATCACTCAAATCAAAGCATCCTTTTGCTTAGAACACATGAGTGGAGGTATTGTACACTTCACTTGATTTTACCATTGACCTGGACATGTTTCGGGATTCTGTCTTTATCCCATTGTCAACAAACTCCAACTGTTGGCGTCGTCTGTTTTCCCTCTGGACATCCTACGAACTTCTTGATCAGGTCATCTTCAAAGGGAATGTCGAAGTTCATTAGTTGGTCTGCATTCCTCTTGGATAAAGATCTTCTCCCAGACTGTCAATTCCTTATGTCCACTGACAGACTTAACCAATTTTGGTTCATGCTCAATTTCGTGGTCCATGTTCCATACATGGGCTGCTACCGCGGATTTTTCTAGTTGGGCATATTTGATGTGTCGATGGTGTTCTTTCATCCTAGTTTCTATTTTTCTTTTGGTTTTGCCTATGTACTTCTGGGAACAATCTTTACAATTAAACTGATAAATGCCTGATTTTTTGCCTTACCTGATTTATCAGTTTAATTGTAAAGATTGTTCCCAGAAGTACATAGGCAAAACCAAAAGAAAAATAGAAACTAGGATGAAAGAACACCATCGACACATCAAATATGCCCAACTAGAAAAATCCGCGGTAGCAGCCCATGTATGGAACATGGACCACGAAATTGAGCATGAACCAAAATTGGTTAAGTCTGTCAGTGGACATAAGGAATTGACAGTCTGGGAGAAGATCTTTATCCAAGAGGAATGCAGACCAACTAATGAACTTCGACATTCCCTTTGAAGATGACCTGATCAAGAAGTTCGTAGGATGTCCAGAGGGAAAACAGACGACGCCAACAGTTGGAGTTTGTTGACAATGGGATAAAGACAGAATCCCGAAACATGTCCAGGTCAGTGGTAAAATCAAGTGAAGTAAGTGTATAATACCTCCACTCATGTGTTCTAATTATTAACTTCACTGTGTAAACTTCCTACAACACTTAGATCCTTTTGCTTGTTTCTCTTGAAACCAATTGATTTTGACAACACAAAATGAATTCATTTTAGCACAATATTACAATTAACATGAACAGAATTTATTTTATTTTAAATACAAGCTATCTATTATGCAGTTTTCAGCTGATATTCTCCAAGGTTTCAAGGTCGTTCCGTGTTCGATAATAATCGATACCATACTGATGTCATAATGAAAACCTATATTGTTATACATATCATTATGATACTGTTACGTCAGATGTAATTATAGTATGGTCGAACAGAAACAATAAAGTCTCATCTAACCAGCTTTACCACAGATATTGTCAAAGAAATTAATATAGCCAACATTTAAAAAAATATATATTAACATATTAAAAATGTATAAAATTATTCACTCATTCACATTTGTCATAATACCACGCAGAGTGTGAAGTAAACTAGGGAATTTGGCATTTCTTTTGATTTCTGATGTTATCTTCTAGATTTCTTAACTAGGCCTAGCATTTTGGGGACCCTTTCAATATGATTGTATAATAACTAGAGTAAAACCTCTGACAAGCCAAAATTGGTTAAACAAATTGCTATAAATAAATTTCAGAGTTATACAATATACTATATTTGTGAAACAGAAAATTTACTGTAACTTAAGTAGCTTAAAAAATCCATTCGTTCGCAAATTTGCTTACTCCATTATTTTGGTTAACAGAAGTTTTAGCTGAGTGCATGTAAAAAGGTATTCTATAACTAAACCAATTTTTAGGTTTGACTTAAATGTGTATTTTTTTTATAATCATTACAAAAGTAAGAATTACATATATATAAATATATATATTCATAAAGTTTGTAAATAATGGCTACACTAGAGCACAGTTGTGCTTAACCTGCATGCATCGGTCTCCAATGTGCTAAACCTACTCATCACATTGTTTATTATTATTATCATTATTATTATTATTATCATTATTATTAACATTATTAATATTAATATTGGTGCTGTCAATTTATCAAAATATTGAATCTATTAGCAATTTATTTAATTAGTTAATCATCATAGAGAGTTTGTTAAGTAACGTTAACCCTGAATTAGAACAACTCTGACCTTTGTAAACAACTGCCTTGCCAACATAACCCTAACTTAACAAGCTGCTGGGTTAAAGCTGTTGTTTTAAATGTTGATTGGAAAGTGTGTTTTGATTTACTGACTAGTGAAATCAGTCAAGAATTTTGAATGGGTTAATCTGATTAAAACTTAACACTACGTGAACTTACTTGCCCACAATTTTGAACCTCGTTTATTTGGACTAATTGTCATCCAGATTACTAGTGACTGAAGTCGCAATAACCTAGAATATAAATTATATACACTACTGTATGGGAGCATTCACACCGAAGTAGCATAGCAAGCGAGTTGCAATAATTGGATGCAGGTTTTGCACTAATTTTAAATCCCAAATAAACAAGTTTAAGTCTACATACCGAAGTAACGTGGCAATAATGAATCTCGCAGAGTGTGACATTCATTTCTTCAGATAGATCTGGACTTATTTCATGCGACGCTACTAGGGATGACACATGCGTACAGTTGCCTTTTCACCTGTTTTCTAATTGTTAAGAAAATTCAACACATATTCGCTTGTGTAGCGGTAGATTATGGCAAAGATGTCATGAAAACTGCTGGAAAGAGAGCTACAATTTGTACATGCGTAGGCTATACGATATGGCAATCAAAACTAGTGGATTAAAATTGCTGAAACTATATCCTCTTTAGGTAAATTACATTATTTTAAATGGGGTTCTCAATAGTTAAAGTGTAAAAAAATAATTTACATTAAACTGTAGATCTCATTCGCTACTTTGGTATGAATGCAAAACTGTGAACCATGCAACTCGATGTGCAGCCTGCATCCAGGTAGTGCGATTCGCATGCTATGCTACTTCGGTGTGAATGCTCACTATATCTCAGAACTTGTCATTTGTTTTCATCCAAAAATTATTACAGAACACATCATATGACTCTGCATGCTGCAAGATCATGCGATCATTTAGTAACTCAGGATCTGTAGAGTACCATGTTAATATTGATGAATTTCATCTTTTTTATTTGAGGGTAATTTAGAATATATATATGTAGATATTTTTAGCCTAGACCCTCAAAAATCACAACTTAAGAGCGAAGGACCAAGATGCCTGAAAAATGGAAAGTAGTTATGGAATATATATGAGATAAATTGTTGTTAAGAATGTTAGGTTAGAAGAGCCAACGGCTCTTCTAACCTAACATTCTTAACAACAATTTATCTCATATATATTCCATAACTACTTTCCATTTTTCAGGCATCTTGGTCCTTCGCTCTTAAGTTGTGATTTTTGAGGGTCTAGGCTAAAAATATCTACATATATATATACCATGTTAACTTCAGCAGCAAAAGCTAGAGGCAGACTGGTTTACTGACTATGGTTGAAAGACTTAGTTAGTTAAAGAAATGCATACATTTTATAACCTTTGCCAATGAACCTGGTACTCTTGACAAACACTCTGGATAAACAAGGTTCTTCATAACAATATTCTCTGTGCTATGTTTCTTTGATACTCGCCAATTCATTCCTCTCTCGATGAAACAGTGCACACTGTATAGAGTAAGCTTAGCAATTAGTTGCATATGTGCACAATATATTTTACGGGTAGAATGTCAAAAAAAAAAGTTTTAAATATTAAATTTATACTAAATTTGTCATTCACGTACACTTCCCTTTTTATTGAAACTACAGTGGGGTGTATTTTATACATAGTAGTATCTTTATGAATAATCAATTTCAAGTTTGCATACGTGCACCCTTTTTCAAATTTCAGGTGACTAGTGTAATAAACAGCATGTTAAATGCTGAATTTAAATATTACTAATTGTGCACGTTTTCTTGAGCTCTCATGTATTGTCTGCAGTTATATATCAGAAGAGATTCAAACTAATCAAGCTTAAACTAAAATAAAATCAAGTAAACCGGTGGAACAAAGTGCCAGAATGCTTTTGTTTAATCAGTGATAATTGCAATTATGATATGCAGAAAATAAGTTATTTTTGTAATCCATTTCAGAGTTAAGCTCCAGATCTGTTGATTAAGCAGGCCTTACGGAAAAGAAAAAGGTCTAAAGTTTGATAAGCATATGTGATGGAATATGTGGGTAGCGTTATTTGTCAAAGCTAACTGTATTGCAACTTCAAAGCCGTATACGAACACTGTAAAACAATTCGTTGCCATAAGAAATTATTTGCATTTCATAAATTCTTTCTAATATGTTACTATAAAATAGGCACTAATTTGGGCATTACTCCAGTACCGGTCAACCGATTTGGTAAAAAATCAATAGGCTTCATGGACGTTATAAATGCGTATACTATGTTTCAAGAAAATATATAAAGTGTATTTGAGTTATCAATTGAGGAGCTACTTGATAGAGAAGTAGCGGCTCCGGCATGGAAACCACCATTAACAGCTGTGGGTGTTGGCATGCTGACCACATTCCCCCCAATCCTGCCATCTGCCTATGGTAGATGATGCAGCGGTTGGGTGGTAGTAGGCCTTGTCCCTTCTGGGATGTTAGCACCACAGAGTTAGTTAGTATTTGAGTTATCACGCGTAGAGACACATGGTTAGATGTACATACATTTTCCTGTCCCCACAGAATCTCATAAAGTACCATTCTGGCACTTAATAAACAGAATCTATTATTTGGTTATTAAATTATTTTATATCACAAAACTCCCAAACAAAGCAAAGTCATGCCTAACTATCTGGTGATCCTGGAAACTATCCAGAGTGTTCTGATTAAAACTTCTAGTTCTGGCTAGATACTAGTTTGAAAAGTTAGTTATGAGTATGATAATACAATAAGCCGTGTTGTTAATTTTTTCAACTGTTTTATATCAAGGTCGTCTTAAAGTGAGCTGAGCTCAAGAAAATGAACTGAATTAGTAAAGGTACCTTGTTCGCTTGCAAGTTCGGGTCTACACGTAATATCGAGCGATAATCAAGTAAGACTCTAACTTCCTTCATCCTGTTTTGTTTGTACAAAGTCATAACTTGGATATTTCCTCTCTTATGAAATAGTAGTGATGCATCTTACGCTATATTTGTATAAAGTGGGAGTGCTGAAACTTTTCCAGTATTATCTAGTCTTGAGGTCTTGTTTTGTGAATGAATGTGTAACCATTGTTTTTAATATATGAATGATGATGATGTATAGATTTTAAGGCAGTTTAGCACTATGGAATATGCTACATTATAAAAATTGCAGCTTTGTATATTGTCTTGTAAATATTAAACACAAACTTCAAGAATAATATCAGGAAGAAATGTATATGCTTTTTTCATATCCTGTCCTGTTAACACATTGCAGCCCAGCCAAATAACTACCCATACATCCCAGAAATCAAACTATTTTTTACTGTTCGAATGCCATTGATAAAGGAGTATGTATGAAATTTCTAAAATTAACAAACACATTATTTGTGTCACATGTCATTCAGTTTTCTGAGTTACTTGGAAAACCGGATATATGTCGTAGCAGAAACAATATAGTATGAGAGAGAATCAAATGAAAACAGCAATTAATTTTTGAAGTGAAACTTCTTTAGCCAGGCTAGACTTAAATCAAGAGCTAACATAAATGCATAAATGGGGCTGTGATGGAACGGACTGCACAGAAAACAATCAACTCAGTGATTAGGCCTATCCAAAATTTAAAAATCCAAAAATAAAAAATCTAAAAATCCAAAATTAAAAAATGCAAAATTCCAAAACTAAATAAATAAAAAAAAAAAAAAAAAAACGGGAGTGCACGGGGGAAAGCTATCAGGCATATTGAGTGTGGGGGTATCACTGCTTCGAGCAAGTGGTGTAGTGAGCCCTTCACTATAAAAAATACAAAAATCCAAATTAAAAAATTTAAATTGTAAAAAATCAAAATAAAAAATAAAGTGTCCAAGAAATTAAAAATTTAAAGATCCACAATTTAAAAACCCAAAATAAAAATTAAAAAATCCAAAATTAAAAAAAAAACAATCCAGTATATAAAATCCAAAAACAAAATTCGAAGATCCAATTTTTAAAATCGAAAATTCCAAAATTAAAAAATTCAAAGATCCAAAATTTAAAAATAAAAAATCCAAAAATCAAAATTTAAAAAACCCAAAATTTAAAAATCTAAAATCCAAAATTTAAAAATCTAAGAATCCAAAATTCAAAAATTTTAAATATCCAAAAATCAAAATTTAATATCCAAAATTTAAAAATCTAAGAATCCAACATTAAAAATAAAAAATTATAAAAAATTCAAAGATCCAAAATTTAAAAATCTTATGTTCCAAAATTTAAAAAGTCCAAAAACCCAACACTACAAAATTCCAACAATCCAAAATTGAAAAAATCCAAAAATTAAAACAAGTTTCACTTCTGTTGTGTGGCGTTCCACACACACTTTTTTCCAACTATTTTACTGCAGAAAGGATGTTTGGTTGTGCTTTGATACCATGCGATAAAAATGATTTTGATTGACACTGTAGACACTCATGCACCGCTGATTGGACCATCTTCATCAGACCTGAACTTATGCTCTCCAAGGTGCTCCTTTAATGGGCCAAAGCGAAGGAGATTGCTGAGAGCAGGTGTTTTGCTTCAACATGATAACGCCCATCCTCATGCTCCTCGTGCAACAATGGAAACAATCAACGACATCTGCCTTAATCACCACATTTGGGACCATCAGATTTCCACATCTTTGGTTCATTAAAGAATCAATCACCTTGGAGGGCAGAAGTGCAAGTCTGATGAAGACATCCAATCGGTGGTACTAGAGTGGCTACAGCGTCAACCAAAATAATTTTTCTGACGCAAAGCACTTCCTATCCGATGGCATAAGTGCATTGAACTAGGAGGGGACTAAGTAGAAAAATAATGTGCAAGCAAACATTCTTCCTGCAGTAGAATAGTGGGAAAAATTAATTCGGTTTTCATTTGATTCTCCCTCGTATTTTGTGGACCATAATTTGTACTGTTTTACCTTGAAAATAGAGCCTTGAAAGTTGGGTGCATCTATGGGCTCAAAGTGAATAATAAAAATATAGTAAATATAGCTGACACTATCATAATCATAAACAAGGTGTTGTATAATCAGTGGCGGTTCGTAGCTAAAATTCGTGGGAGTGCCGTTGCAGAAAATTTTAGCCTTTGTTTTAAAATTGTGTAAAGGAAAACATACATATATAAAAAAAATAAAATTTATTCAGAAACTTGATAAAACTCGAAAAGAACAAAATAAATAAAATAATTACTTAATTTAATATAAATTATTAGAGTTCAAGCTTGATCTGTTTGTTTAAAAATTAAATTCAATCTTCTTCTTTCAATTTCCGCGAAAAGAACAATAATTTTCTCCTTGATCTGCCTTGGTTCAAGTTTTCTGTTAAATAAAAGAACTGAAAAAATGAATCGAATAGCATAGCGGGAAACAAGATAATCTAATTCTACACTTTTATCACATTCAAGAATATGGTACATGTTTTTTGAGCACAACACATGCGGAGGAAAAAGGGGGCGAAAGAAACTACCTTCCACCAATATGCCGGAGTAGGCATTGTGGAAGCGACAGTGCTCTCTCTCCCTCGCAGCCGGCACATCTGCCATTCAGCCATTTCATAAATACGGGTGGGACATTCTGACAAATTATAGAAGCTATTTTTGTTTATTACATATCATAAATAATAAACTAGAATTGGTTCTTCACATTCTGTAAAATTTACAATACCTTCTCCTTCACACTACATGCAAAGCATTATTTAAAATTTATTCTGAATATTTTAAATTTGTTTTTCAAAATCAGTTATGGGTGGGACATAATTTGGACACTGATTTTAATGATGCAAAACAAAAGCTCATTTTCTATTCTGCTATTACTGTTAGGGTATTAATGTTGTTATTAATGAAGGTATGAGGGATTAAATACAAATTATAAACTGTTTCCAGGTTGTCAAAACATTTATTTAACTCATTAATAATAATTTAACAAAACTGTCACGGTTACGGGTGGGACGTTACGGGTGGGACAAAAATTCCCTTGTTTGTTATTTTACATAGTAATTAACCACACATATTTTTTGAAGTTAATCTTATACCAAATTGTACCTTAAGATGTATATTTTCTCAAATGAAAATGGACATAGCTGATACTCTTGACTACTTGGTATTAAAGAGTGTTAAAATCATGCTAAAAATGGCAAAAAAAAGTAACTCAATGCAATAAATAAGTAAATCGACAGATTTTACACATGAAACCACTTCAGATACACCTAAGTCCTTAAAATTCAGAGAATTTGAGGTTTTAAACTTACTTTTGACCACCCAATTGCAATAATTTTATAACTTCTCTCTTTGAGGGAAAAATTCCCATATTTTATGAAATGGCTGCATTCTCTTTTTAATAAACTGGGAGATGGCTACTGGCATTAAGCTTAAGGATTATATGTTGTACAAGTATAAAGAAAGAATTACAGGAAAAAGGGACTCATATTAAAATATGTTATCGATAATAACAAGTGGAAATAGGGGGTGCTGCAGTTTTCCACAGTGCACATACACGAGCCGCCACTATTATATATTAAGTTAGTTGCAAATTGTGGCCCAACTGTACATTGTTACTTATTGTAAGTCTGATATACAATGCAAAAAGAAAGGAATGTTGGGATCTTTCATACAAATGGAGTTGTATCCGTGGAGTGGTCTAAACAGCCTTGTTTTATTGTATTGAGGGTGAGAGGGTCTAAAAGTATTTTGTCTTTCATTAGAAATCAGAAGTTAGTTGTGCAGTAAGGGTATCTTCAAATGTATAAAATAGTCTCATAAAATTTATGCGATGCCATCTGTATCATTTACAAATTTTCGTGTAAAATCACATTTAAATTTTTTCCCCCTCAAGTTTCCATCCTAAAATTAGTCTTATACTCCGAAAATACGGTATATGGTCTGCATAATTTTTTACAGAATCTTTCTTGAGAAAAATGCTGAGTAGCAATACCGGGTGTTTGGAAATTCATATTACAAACTTTTAGGGCTTGTAGAGGGGACTTAGTAGACAATATTTTGAATAGGAGCCCATGTCTGGAAATGTACTGTTTCCGTACTACAGCCATTACAATGTGTTGGATTTGCCGGTGTTGTTTTGCAACCGGAGAGGCAGTACATGACGTCAGAAGAGCACCAAGTGAAATGAGGTGTGACGTAAGGTACAGAAGAATCATGTTCCGGTACACTCGTTCCATCACACCTGGTGTCCTGTTAATCTCTTGTGTAGCGACCATCATTCGTGCCATGGCTGTAGCACGGAAACAGTACGGTTCCTATTCAAAATATTGTCTACTAAGTCCCCTCTACTAGCCCTAGAATGTTGTAATATGAATTTCCAAACATCTGGTATTTAAGATAATGTTCGCCAAAAATAAAGAACCAAAAATTATGAAGTGTATGATTCACTGAATGTAGGTTATAGCTTTAAAGCAGCCATTTAGGTTAGGAATGGATTGCAGCGAAACCACATTCAATCTGAATACAATATGCAGGAATTAAACTAGGCTTATAACTTGCACATAAGTATAAGTAAGGAGCGCTTAAAGTGACTATTCCTCTCATATGCCGCATCTTTGATATTGACCAATAATGTTTAGCAGTTCCTCGGATATGGATCAAAGAAGATTGTTTATCTTATAAAATGCTTGCTATTAACAGTGTGTCCAATTGAAAAGTTTTAAAATAAAGGACGGACACACCGAGTGAAAAGGGGGGTGTGGGGGGGGGACGAAGCTAAATACAACACATTATACTAATATACCGTTAATAACAATATGGTACAGTTTGGAGTTTGTTTTTATCCTTTCATCTGTAGCAACTGAAAACGGATCTTAAATAAAAGTCTGAACAATCTGCAGAGTTCTTTGGTGGAAAAGTTCAGCTCAAATTTAAGCTTTTAACGTATTACCTATTAAATAAAGGAAATAGTATTCTTTTTCAAAATGGCCTCCTCTTCACCCCTCATAGCCATTCCGTTCCTCCCACAGTTTTAATTCTTTATTTTTTATTTTTATAGGTTTATTTTCTACATTTATACTTGATTGTACACATTATAAAATAACATAAGAATACAAAACTCTGCACGTTTTCAGCTTAAATCTGTGTTCAGACATGTTAAAAAAAAAAAGAAAAAGCCAACTTATATGGCCTCTTGATCACTTACTTCACTTAATTCCTGTCGTTCCCTCTGGAACATAGGGCAGTTGTGAAGCACTTCCAATCTTCTCTCTGGGCCGCCAGCGCTTTGACTTCTTTCCATGTTTTGTTTTCATTTAGAATTTCTTCTTTTATCGACCTCCTCCATGTTGTCCTAGGGCGTCCTCTACGCCTGGCTCCTTGTGGGTTCCAGTCGAGTGCCTCTTTTACTATTGCTCCTTCTGTTTTCCTGAGTGTATGGCCAATCCATCCCCATTTTCTAATTTTTACTTGTGTGCCTATTGGTTTCTGTCTTGTTTGTTCCCATAGGTCTTCATTTGAGATCCTTTCTGGCCATCTTACTTGAAGGATCCTTCGCAAAGGCCTCTTGATAGGCTATAGATTAATTCTGGAAACTGTTCTCAACTCGCTGACAAAAAGGACAGCACTAAAAAAAGGACAATCAAAGGACTTTTTTAATAGTCACCATTTTAAAGGACAGTCCTTTTTCTTTAAAAAAAAAATGACTGTTGGACACAGTGTATTAATATGAGGAAGTGATTTTACCTGATAAAACGTCAGCTCGTTACTGGACACGTAAGCATCAATGTGCTGTGATTAATACGTCACATGCTGCCATTAAGCAGCAAGAAAACATATTACTTTATACTACATAACTTAATTTGGAAATTGAAATAATATATCTGTGCATCGATTAAAAACATAATTTCAATTCAGTGCAAGACAGTTTGTGTGCTTTTATTCTGTTCTGCTGTTAGCTTACCTGAATTAAGTTAACTATGTTTGATATGCAGTGGTGCCAACTTATATGGGCCCCTGGGGGTTAAGCTCACCCAATAATTTGCCGTGAATTATTATAATAATTTATTATTTATTTCTATTATTAAAAGTCATGTTTCTTTGTTGAATCACTGTACAATGAAAATCTGGCAATTATTGACATACCACGATATCCTCTTATTCCATTTCCCCTCACGATTGTTTGAAATCCTTCTTTAGTTCATCAGATTTTTACGTCTGTGAATGCAGTTTCTACAGTCACCGCCAAAAGCTCATTTTACGCTTTTAAAGTAATAAAAAATACAAGGAGAATGCAGAAAAGTTATGTTTCAAATTTAGGTGATGCTTGTGATTAAGAAAAATTACAGAAAGGACACTGACCATGGACAAAGCAAGGAATTGCGATCAAGAGGAGTGTAGAGTACAAGGCATTGGTGTGCCTGATTATTAGGGCCCGGATTTGTATGTAAAAAAATATTTTTTTTCCTGATGCGTACATTCCTAAAACAAAGTTTTATATCCAAATCGAGGT
The DNA here is from genome assembly GCA_964059195.1 of Ectobius pallidus. Classification (NCBI taxonomy): domain Eukaryota; kingdom Metazoa; phylum Arthropoda; class Insecta; order Blattodea; family Ectobiidae; genus Ectobius; species Ectobius pallidus. Next base: position 5,628,715 of record CAXKWD010000008.1, on the reverse strand, counting down.
CCGGCAAACGCAAATTCCAAATTTTATTTCACATAAAAACACATATTTTACAAAAATAGTTATGTGAATAAATATTTTCGATATTTTCTCCATAAATACATATTTTAGTACTTTTCCGGATTTTTTATGTATTTTTTTTTCATATCAAGGTCCGAAAACCGCAAATTCTAGATTTTATTTTACATAAAAATACATGTTTTACAAAAAAAGTTATATGAATAAATATTTTCGATATATTATCCATAAATAAATATTTTAGTACTTTTCCTCATTCTGTTTTAACATTTTACAACAAAAATTTGTATCTCGAATGAATTCAACACAAATGCTTCACTTACAATGAGGTGAGAATGATTCACTTGCACTTGCTTATCGGGAAAGAACAGAACCCAATCTCAACATTGCGTATTTCAGTTAAAGAAATACAATATGTTGAAAGGCAACTTAACACTATCTCAGGTTCCAAAATAGAGGTTCTAAGAACAAAATTTAAAGGTTTGTTTGAGAAAAATGGTGGCTACCAAACCCTCTGCAAAGTCGCTCAAGTTTTGGAAGGCCAAAACATAAGTGAACTTGATCGTGTGTGTGTTAGTGATATACAGTACACCTCTTCAAATATGCAAGGTTAACATTGTGTGATGTAGAACGTTCCTTTTCTCAATGTAAGGCATTATTCTCGGATAATAGGCCAGGATTTGTGATCCATAATCTGGAGATGACATTTGTTGCGCACTGCAACTCCAGTCAGAATTTTACATCTGATGTTTAGCTGCAATGTTGAGTTTCAATACACATTCTGGTGTTTTTGTTTCTTTCTCATAAAAATATTTTTTTTTAGTTTTAGCACATATTTTTTTAAATTTTAGCACATATTTTAAACATTTTTAGCACATAAAAAATAAATATTTTTAAGTTTTTTAGCACATAAAAATCCGGGCCCTACTGATTATAAAGAAGAAAGTTAGAGCGGAACAAACACATAGAAAGTATGAATTAAGAAAGATTGGTTAAACCGAGGGGAAGAAGGGGCTCAGGTCGTTCACGACAAAGACTGCGTAATTAAGGAAACCAGGCTACTGGTCTAAGAAAAAAAAAATTGAAGATGACGATGCTGATGCTTGTGACGAATTTAGGAAAACTCCACTCTAGGATAAACATACGTTGTATCAAAGCGTGCTCGTAATGTTGAGTCCATGTGTGGTTTTAGTTTATTTTGTTTATTTTATTCTATTTTAGTAGTTACTTAAAACCCAACATTTACAAAATGTGATTATTATTATTATTGTGATGAAATCGTTTCTTGGACAGTTCTCTTTTTATCCAGAGTCATATCAATATTATGTAAGTCCATTTGATGAACCCAATAAGGGACGGGACTATGAAAATTTTAAAATGTCCGAGTCCACCCAATGTTTTTCAAAAGTTGGCGCCACTGCTGATATGCACAATTGGTAGCACTGGTCACAACATGATAACTCTAATCGATTCATGGATGGTTGATTCATAGTATGCCCGATCTTGCAGATATTAGTTTTGTTTTTATATAATGAAACACGAAAGTAATTATTATTTGTATAATCCGTTACATTTTTATTCATGGAATAGTCTTAATAAATCCAACTCGAGTTGACGAGTTTCATCAGATAAATTTGCTCCTGCTGTGCAGTTGCGAATCTATCAATAAACTCTTAAGCTCTCGTGGGATTACCTATGATAAATACATTAAAAGTATAATGTAGGTAAGGTAATCGGTAGCTGTGGTTTTTGGTACAATGCACAATATTAAATTGGTTGAATAAAAACACTTTCTTCAACGCACTTTATTTACCTTAGTAAACTTCCGGACTGCCGTTTCGCAGGTGGTGTTCCTGCATCATCAGCAGAGTGTCAACTCCTTAGTAAACTTCTGGACGGCCGTTTCGCAGGTGGTGTTCCTGCATCATCAGCAGAGTTGACACGGCCGTCCGGAAGTTTACTAAGGAGTTGACACTCTGCTGATGATGCAGGAACACCACCTGCGAAATGGCCGTCCGGAAGTTTACTAAGGTAAATAAAGTGCGTTGAAGAAAGTGTTTTTATTCAACTATTTGTTACACAGCGCTAAAGTCGGACACAAGAATGAATATGAAATTATTTTCTTCAATTGATATGAATCCATTCTATAAGAATATGTAATTGATGGGGGCTTTGGTATATCGAAATGGAACAATATTAATTGAATATTAGTTGAATCAAACATCAGCAGAAAAAAGTTACTTACGTATGCAATTAATCCTTGCATGTCTAGACACAACCTCAATGCTCCATTGCAGATCGTCCAGCAGAACAGGTGCGGCTCTAATCTGTGCTCTGGATTTCATCTGGTAAACCTTAAGGTGGAATTCTGTATCATTCCTTTAACCCCTCTTCAAGCCTCCCTTCAAAACCAAAATTTGATCCTTCCTTACAGCTTCCTCAAATGGAACGGACAGTTGGCACCTGCATGTAAAACATAAGTTGTATTATAGAGGAAATTCTACTGAAAGGGTGAACAGGATCACAAGAAATGTATGTACAGTAGAACCCCGATAATTCGAGCTAATTGGGGCTGAGGCTACCTCGAATTAAAAAAAACTCGGATTATACGAAAACATCACTAAATTAATGGGTAAATCATAAATAAATGTTTAATGAGCACAATAATGGTTAAAAAATAAATAAAGAAACAATATAGTAGGCCTACATATCTTTAATATGCCTGTATTTTTTTTGGCAACATTTCCAATTTGCTACATCGCCATCCTTTAAGGATTAAGTCATTGTCTGACTCTTAATGGAGTGGAACGGGAAAGCGGCGCTACTAGGAAAACACTTTTATTTACCATTGTTGCTGAGTAGGAATTACTGTAACAATACAGTATTGTTTTCTGAAAGGATGGTATGCACTGTATGCACCGTATGATTAACACGAGGTCCCGACACCTTACGGTTTCTGTCAATCTATAATAGAAATGCATTAGCAGTCTGTGTATTAGGAACGAAAATCTAGTTTTTACCTGCATTTTTATACATGAAAAAATTGAAAGAAAACTCAAAATGTAACACATTCGGAAGTGCGTAAAACTTGCATGCGGACACCGTATAAAAATGGGATTTTACTCTAGGTTTCTGGAAAATTTTAATTTCCTTAAGACCAGTTCGAATTACACGGAACCTCGAAATACCGGGGCTCGATTTACCGAGGCTCTACTGTAATTCAATACAAGAAGAGCACTATATAAAACACGCACAAATTTCACCCTTACCAATATTCCATTTTAATTGTTAAACTAAATGAATTGTTTTTGTTGTAAATTTTCTGAAATATTGTAACTGGACCTATTCACCTACACAGTTTAGGTGAATCGGGCCAGTATATGGAAAATCATTTTATTTATTGCTACTATTTAAGATGTTATGTTAATATAACAACACTTATTAACAATGCATACTAGACATTGTTCATTTTTATTTTTTATTTTATTTATTTATTTAACAAAAGGTCCCAACGAGCCAATTGCTCACATTAAGGGACAGTATTACAAGGATGACAAAATTCAAAGTTATTATAATAAAATTGTTACAATAATTTACACGAATACAGTAAGTATAATAGAAATATTGTTCACTTAATCATTTAATAGAAAAATCTTCAACTTTTTTTTTAAACTATTTAAGTTTTTTACAGATCTTATTTCCAGTGGAATTTCATTAAAAACATTTGCAAGATAATTTTTCACTCCCCTTAGTCCATATGTAACCAAGTCAGAATGCGTGACGAAAATATTTGATTTGTTTCTCGTGCCATAAGAATGCACATTTTCAAGAAAACTCAATGCAATGTTATTATGAACATGTCTGTTTACTACTTTATATATAAAGATTGCAGCACTATACTTTATGATTCATTCTAATGGAAGAATTCCTGATTGCTCATATAATACTTTGACTGGTGTTAAGTAATGACAGCCTGAAAGATTTCTTACAGCCCTATTTTGAAGAATTTTTATCTTATGCAAATATTTCTTTTTTTAACGTCCCCATATAAATACCATATACAATATGTAAGAGTGTACAAGGGAATAATAAAGAGATCTCATACTAGAATGTGATAATATTCCACCCAATTATCGGCGCAATTTTACTACAAAGGCTTAAAATATGCATATCCCAGTTTAAATGTTCATCTATTATTAAACCTAAATACTTTGCATTTTATACCTGCTGTATAGGTACATCATTTATAATGATAACTGAGAAAAACCAATCAGAAATCTAAAAGATAATCAGAAATATAAACACATTTTCCACACACAGAATTTTTATTGCCTTTGGCCCCAACACATATCTCGTGGTACAACCCTCCACACCACTGACAACCGAGCAATAGTTCAACTGATAAAACGCACATTTATTTTTATCGTCAAGGAATCTTGGAATCTTCCTCGCTATCGTGAGTGTATGAATATTTGCAATCATCTAAGCATGTCACTCCTGTACTGTAAAAGTTGCAAAATGTTTTATCAGTTTTCTAAACGAAGTCCACCCTGACTGGAAATACATAAATCATTTATACAAGGGTCATCCAGAAAGTAAGTTCCAATGGCCGATAAAGAAAACAAAAATCAATAAGCAAAAAATATTTATTGTAATATTTACAGAGAATCACTGGCTACTTCTCCACTTAGTCACCATTGTTATTGAGGCATTTATCTTACCGCTGCACAAACATTTGTATGCCCATGTCATAGGACTCTGCCGCCAAAGTCTGGAGTCATGAAATCACTGCTGTCTGTACCTCAGCATCGTTATGGAAACTTTTTTCTGCCAGAAATCGCTTCATGAGACAGAAGAGATGGAAGTGACTTGACACAAGGTCGGGGCTGTCGAAGATCTCCCATCCAGACTGAAGCAACTGATTCCATGTGGCGTTGGCTGTATGGGGCCATGATTGTCATGCAAAAGCAAGTGACCCAAATATAAAATTTTGTTTTCATACGGTTTTTCATTCTGGAGCTAGGCTGTTCACAGACATCCACACACACACCAACATGTTTCTGAAAGTAGTATTCTTGGATTCAGGGGACCTCAAATTGTGTATTTATGTAAACTTAAACAATATTGAATCATGAAAAAATCCATCTAAAAACTGGAATTATGTTTACTCTTTGTATTATTATGTGAAATTCACGATTCAGAAGTGCTGTTTTTGGGGTTATAGACGGCAGTAAAATGAAATTACACAAATATTTGTTGATTCGACAACAATTCGCATAATTGTGTCTCGCAGAATTCACGGATCACCTAATATCATAGAAGTGAGAAAACTGACATCTGAGAACATCCGATGATGGGAAAAGGTGCCTACTCGGCTTCCTTCGATTTTTAAGGTGAGAAAACTACCTTACTTGTTCAGGAAGGTTCAAGAATAAGAAAAAGTACTGTTTAAGGGACATTAGAGACCCCCTTTAATCTCTGAGGAGCCTTGAAACAAAATGAAACAAAAAAGGTTCCAGAGTAGGAATGGTTATTTATGGAGCAGCCTGTTTCAAATAGAGGAGCTTGAAAGGAGGATCCCAGAATTTCACCCTTAGACTTGATGAACTCCCAGACTAATACCAAGCTCCCTACTAAGTCTTCTGGTAGATACGATGGGGCTATACGTGCAATTGCATACTCTACATTTGCACAGTTTCTGGAGTTATGACCGACCTCCCTGGATGTCCATCTGCAACACTACCAGTATGCATGTATGTATTGACAAGGTTTTTTACAGCTAGCCTGACAGCTTGATGAAGCCTGGTTTCTTAAACCTACGAGTGTGGTCTGCCCATGCCTGTTCATACGACATTCCATGCAGATGAGCAGAAACAACAGGTATTTGTACTTCTTTGGTATCTGTCACATTAACGACATGAAAAAAGTATTCAGTAAGTATGTCATTAAAATGTATCACCCTGCGATATTATGCAAACTAGTTTTGTAATGATAGCATTCAATTGTACAGTACAGTGCACGCCGCTTACTGTGATCACTTTAGGATGCAGCTATTCTGATAACAGTAGCCAAAAGAATTAATTGAAGGTTATTTACTCATACATAAGGTAATAAACTACAAAAACAGAATTAAAAGCTATTTATTCATACACACAAGATAATATGTAGCTGTGAATCACTGAACCACTCATAATATAATACTAGACGCAAGAAACTATTCTTACAATCAATTAAAAGTTTTTAACTGTTATCCCTTTTGAGTCGATTAAAATTTTTTTAATACTCAAAGTGTTTTTGGAAGTTTACTGGCCTGTGGTGAACACCGTATAGCAAAACATTTAACGCCTGTCTGTTTTCATTTTACACTAGCAATCACTGCATGTCATCACTGTGACCTTCACAAATCAAAAGCAACATCCAAAGTGAGGGGTGAAACATGTTTTACAGCTTAAAAGAGAAAATTAGGTAATGCCACCCCCTCGTACAGGTTATTCTGTGAGCTTGTAACAGCACCATTATTAACAATACAACACAATACAGTTAAGTTAGAAACAAAACCCTAAAAAAAAAAATTTAGAATGATGTACAGTACTTGGAAATAAAGCTGTAAAAAGGAAACTGTGATTACATATAAGCAGTCATTAATCACAATAAGCAGCGTTCCTTTAATGTATGAGTATTAATCCGTAAGGGATTTCATAAAAGTGATAACTAGGGACCAGATTTTTAGGTTTTTAAAAACACTGTTTTAGGTTTTCCATTAGGTGAAATAGGTTTTTTTAGGTTTTTTGTCCAAAATATCGTTTTCGGGTAGAATAATTGGTTTAATGAATTTGAATGTACTACATAGGATTCAATACATAATTAACACGTCTTCTTAAAACACAGTGTGACCACTCAGTGTGAATAACAAGACAGTACTAAAGGCAAACAAACGCTTTAAAACACAGAATTCTATACCCTTGTTCATACACGGCAACAATGGTTGTTCGTACGAATATTTTAAAAGGAATACGCCGGTACTCTACACTTCCTCTCTTGATACTGTCTATCCTAGACGACAATGGGTTGAACGAAACACTGGTGGTATTAATTTCATCCCGACAAAAGTTATTGTCTCTCCGCAAAATATCGATTCCTCAACTGACAAATAAAAAAGACAAAAAAAAGTAGCCTAAATTAGATATTTTAGGTTTTATATCCCGTTTAGGTATAATTAGGTTTTTATACCCCATTTAGGTATTTTTAGGTGTCACAGAATTAATGTGGGTGAATCCTATGGACATGATTCGAAAAAGTGTATGAGCGCTTTTTGTTTTGGAAGTAAGGAAAAAAATAGGTAAAAACCTAAGAATCCGGTCCCTAGTGATAACATTACCTGACTGATAACATTATCCATGATTACATTAAGCGGCGTTCCCCAAGAATAAAAATATTTCAATACCTCCATTGGAAAGGACAGACCATAACCGTCTTTACAGTCTGATTTCTCTTTAATTTCACTAAATGTTAACACATTATCATAAACTTGTATTTTAACTGTATAAATTGAATGGGTTGGGGGAAGATAATGCTAACCCTCATTTTGTAGAAGTTTAGATTGTTGCACTGTTCATATATTTTCTTAGTCATTAATTATTCCAATGTTTCTGAGCATAGACTAGTCCTGTTAATAAGGTCTTCGCCGTGGGTGAGTCGGTAGCGCGCCTGCCTTCCACTCCGGCGGTCCGGGTTCGATTCCCGGCCGGGATCTTTCAGTAGTGAAAAATCCCTCTCCCGGGTTCAGGACTGGGTGTTTGTCAGTAGGTTAAGATAATGCACAATGTGCGAGATTCCTTAATTATTAGTAACACAACATGCACCAAAATAACATAAAAAAAGATTTGCAGATTTGAACAAGCTCTAAGAATGTAATATCTGAAACGAGGTTTGTGCAGGTTAGGACTATCTTCCCGACTCCTTAAATTTTACTCGGGCATCACTATACATCAGGTCCAACGAAAACACGGATAAAAAATTAATTATTTCTCAGAAAGTAATACATTTATTGTACCAAGGTTTTCACGCTCAGAAACAGAGACTCAAAAAAGTTTGTTAACTCTACTCCATGTCAATATGAGCACCATATGGACGAAACTCAACCTCCTGCCACAAGCATGAGAGCATCTCTGGAGTCACAAGTGTTATCGCTTCGTTGACTCAGGGTCATAGATCTGCCAAGTCTGCCACAGTTACATAATAATACATTTGATCATTGACAAATCTCCACAAAAAGAAGTCTGGTTGGATCAAGTTCAGAGTTCTTGGTGGCCATGGTCTAGGCACCTCAAAGTCGTATTTTTTATTTTCATTTTCGTTCATGAGTTAGGAGTGAAAAACTGGCAGAAAACGTGATTTTTTCGCTATTGAAGCATCTTGACTTACTTTGACTTAATTCCTGTCGTTCCGTCTGGAACATAGGGCAGTTGTGAAGCACTTCCATCCTTCTCTCTGGGCCACCAGCGCTTTGACTTCTTTCCATGTTTTGTTTTCGTTTAGAATTTCTTCTTCTATCGACCTCCTCCATGTTGTCCTAGGGCGTCCTCTACGCCTGGCTCCTTGTGGGTTCCAGTCGAGTGCCTCTTTTACTATTGCTCCTTCTGTTTTCCTGAGTGTATGGCCAATCCATCCCCATTTTCTAATTTTTACTTGTGTGCCTATTGATTTCTGTCTTGTTTGTTCCCATAGGTCTTCATTTGAGATCCTTTCTGGCCATCTTACTTGAAGGATCCTTCGCAAACATCGATTTATAAAGGTCTGCATTCTTTGTATGTTTACTTGTGTTACTCTCCATGTTTCACATGCGTACAATAAAATGGACTTTACATTTGTGTTGAAAATCCTTATTTTTGTTCTTTTGGAAATATTTTTAGATTTCCAAACTGGATATAATTGTATAAATGCCCCATTTGCTTTTTTAATTCTATTTTGTATATCTTCATCTGCTCCGCCTTCTTTTGTAATTATGCTTCCTAAATAAGTGAAGGATTCAATTTGTTCAATTTCTTTTCCAGCTATCATTAATTTGCTATTTACTTTTACATTTATTCTCATGTCTTTAGTCTTGTTTATATTTATATTGAGTCCAACAGCTTTTGCTTCTTCCTCTAATCTCCTTAACTTGGTTGACATATCTGTAAATCTTGAAGCTAAGAGGCATATATCATCTGCAAAGTCTAAACCTTCTAATCTTTCCTTTAGTCCCCATTGTATTCCTAATTTCCTTTTTCTTAACGTCCTTCTCATTACTGCGTCTAACATTAGTGTAAAAATTTTTGGTGAAAGAATGCAGCCTTGTTTCACTCCATTTGTTACTTCAATAGGATCAGATAGTTTACCTTCATGAATGATTCGACATCTAGAGCCATTATACATCTCGTTTATCAAGTTCAATATTTTTACAGGGATACCGTATTCCATTAAAATGTCCCACATTGCCTTTCTGTTAGTGTATTTATAAGATCAATACAACTGTGTTGTCTTCTAAATCCTGCTTGTTCTGTCCTTAGTCTTGATTCTACATCATCTTTTATTCTATTTAATATTATCCTTGAAAGAAGTTTACTAGTTATACTCAGTAGAGTAATACCTCTCCAATTTTTGCAGTGTGTGTTATCGCCTTTTTTTGGTAGCTTTATTATGATTCCTTCTGTCCATTCTGTTGGTATTTTCTCCTTTTTCCAAATCTGTACCAGCAGTGGGTGTAATAGATTTATAGAGGTTTCCATATCTACTTTTAATAGTTCTGGGCTTATAATATCCATACCCGGTGCTTTGCCGTTTTTTGTTTGTTCTAACGCTCTCTTGACTTCTTCTCTTGTTGGGGGGTCTACATTTATCTGTGAGTTGTTTCCCATTATGTCTTCAAAATGTTCTATTTCTATGTTTTCTTCTTTGTTTAGTATTTCTGAGAAGTACTCTCTCCATCTATTTAGTTGTTCTTCCAGTGTTGTTAACATTTCTCCTTCCTTATTTCTTATTGGTTTATTTCTACTAAGTCTTTTCCTTGATAGCTTATTTGTTATTCCATATAGCTGCTTTGAATCTCCCCTTTTTTCTGCATCTTCTGCTCTTTGTGCTAATTCTTCTATCAATTCTCTTTTATCTCTTCTAGTGCTTTTCTTCACCTGTCTATCTAATTCTGCGTATCTTACCTGACCTTCTGCTTTCAGTAGTCTAGTTTTACTTCGGTTTAACTTTTCCTTTGCTTGTTTCCGACTTTTTATCAATTCCCAGGTGTCTTCTGTTATCCATTCTTTCTGTTGGTAATTTCTAATTCCTAGTATTGTTTCATCTGTTTCAAGGTATGTATTTTTTATATTTTTCCAGTCTGCTTCTATATCGTCTGTTTCCTCTACCTGATTTAATATTTCAAATCTATTTTTTAATTCCAACTTAAATTCCAGGCGCTTCTCTTATTCTTTTAATCTTTGTATATTGATTTTCTTTTTTTTTACAACTTCAAATTTTTTGTATGATGCTTTTTTTTTAAGTCTGAACTTAGCTATTACTAAATGGTGGTCGCTAGAGGCATCTGCACCTCTCTTATTTCTTACATCCATTAGTGACCACCTAAATTTCCTACTTATTGCTATGTGATCTATTTGGTTTTCTGTACAATGATTTGGTGAGACCCAAGTTACCTTGTGGCATTTTTTATGTGGGAAGATAGTACCTCCAATCACAATATCATGGTATGCACAAATGTTGATGAATCTTTTTCCATTATCGTTCATATCTCCTAAACCATGCTTTCCCATTATATGTTCTAATGCTTCGTTCTGACTTCCTACTTTAGCGTTTATGTCTCCCATGAATATTAAGATATCTCTTCTTTTTACATTTTTAATGGTGTCACTTATTTGTTGAAAAAATTCATCTTTTCTTTCTGTTTCTGCTATTTCTGTAGGTGCATAGCATTGTATTATAGTGACATTTCTAAAATTTGTTTGGAATCTTTCTGTAATAATTCTATCAGAGATTGGATTCCACTCTATCAAGCTTTTCTTTGCTTTCTTACTTAAAAGTAGTCCTACTCCATTACTATGCTCCATTTTGCCCTCTCCTCCTGAGTAAAGGAAGTAGTTCTCATTTTTCGTTCTTATTTCTCCAAAATCTTCCCATCTTGTTTCACTTAATCCCAAAATATCGAGTTTATAATTTTTCATTTCTTCCTCTATCTGTTTCAATTTAGATCTTCCTCGCAATGTTCTAATATTCCAACATCCAATACTCGTTATCCGTTTAGTTCCAAAAGTCGTCAACCCAGTATCAGTCCGGTTTTGCTTCACTTTAGTTTCTTTAATCGCTTTGTTTCAGGAGTGTGGGTGATTAGCCCACAGCCCCCTATCATAGTAGAGGGGATGCCTCTTCTCTGCGCCTATGCTCGCAGTGAGCTTTCTTGATGTTTAAGCTCCTCTCTATAGGTTTTACGGAATGGGTTAAGACTGTCCACTCCAACCCTCTCCCTTTCTCATCCGGACTTGGGACCGGCAATGGCGGGGTTTATTGAAGCATCAGTTTTCGGTAAAACATTTTAACTGTCAAATCAATAAATAAAAGCATTGCGATATTTTCATTATATCACAAGGAATTGAGGAGCGTTTTTTCAAAAGCCCATATCTACATGGATGACTCAGTGCTAGAGGTGACTAAGTGCCATCAAGAAAAGTGCTAATATTTGTGTGTATTGACCAGCAAAGATCGTATTCTATCTAAGACAAACATGACAAACAGCCTTGCTGAATCAGTTACAGACAAAGTAATGGCTAACAGACAGTAAGGTGACAATAGACTCATAAGATAACTGCATACATAGGTATCTCATTGAACAGATAAGACACAAACTGCGTGAATGGAATACTAGATCAAGAAATCCATTTATGATGGGTCAGAGCACACACCGGCATAATAGGTAATGAGATCGCAGACTGACTTGCCAAAGAAGCCGCTAGAGAAGACGAACAAGAAGTTATCTATAACAAAATTCCTTCAATCACAATATCAACAGAGCTTAAGAATAGAAGTCTTGAAAAATGGCAAAGAAAATGGATGGAAACCACGAAAGGACAAATATGCAGATCCTTCTTGCCCAGAGCAGAGCTGCGGCAGAAGATAACACAGGAGTTTACTGCAATCATCAATGGCCACGGATAAACCAAAGTCTATCTACACAGATTCAAGTTAATTGCAACCCTATGAGCCCGTGCAATGAAGGAGATCAAATAGCCAACCAAGTGATATATGACTGCAGATTATTAAATAATCAAAGAAATTTTCTAAAAACACAAAGATGCAGGCATATGGCCTAGCACACATAGTGATCTCATAACAAAACACTTATACAACTTCCTTAATTTCACAAAAGCAATAGATTTTGAGCAAATGTAATAGATGATTAAATTCTCCAAGAAAGCTTCCCTCACACTTAATTGTTGTCAACAAATATATTATAGTAACCAGGGGCGCCAACTTTTGAAAGGCATTGGGTGGGCTCAAATATATTGAATAGAACTGAACAAAAAATTATTTCAGTATTTCTAATATCTCAGTCACACTTACACCACGAAAGTATTGTATTATAATGATAAGTGTTTTGTCCAAAGGTAGATTCAGACCCATAATGAAGCCATGGGATGATGATCATGTCACGAATATCCAAGGCGCTTTCAGGCAAGTGTGATACCGCGGAGATTTGCTATTGCCTCTTGCGGGATGGAGATTAAGAGACAACACAGCCCTAAACCCAGAAATGAACTATACCAGTAGGCCTAGTGAAAAATCCCCGACCAGGCCGGGAATTGAAACCGGGCCACCATGGTGGAAGACAGCTGCGCTACCAACTCCTCGACGGGGTGGACTTTAATTTAAAGAAAATTCTCGTATATAGGCTAACCATGAACGTTTCTGGGCTTTAGGTAACTATTAAAATAAAATAAAATAAAACATGCATAGCCTATTATAATAGTGGACTATCGTATCGTATTTTGACAAAATCAAGGATGAATTAGAAAATCGAGATGAAGATAAATGAGACTAAGGGAAATCATGTTATGTGAGTCAGCAATAATCTTAGTTTTGTTTTGCACCGATTAAACAACGAAACATTTTTTAAAAGTAGTAATAAATAATTGCAATTGAGCACGGCAAATTATTGGGTGGGCTTGAGCCCCACGGGCCCATATAAGTTGGCGCCACTGATAGTAACTATATAAATAACCCAGGTAAAATTTAACATTTAATATTACTTGTATAATGGGGTATTTGTTAAAATAAATGGTATTAAAAAAAACTCAACCTATATCATTATTATCAAAGTTATTCTCTTGCTATGACAAAAAACGCTTAGGGCTGTGTTCACCAACGCTGATAATCTGTCTGATCCTGGTTTTTAGACTGAAAAGTTGCATTTCACCAGCTACAGTAACTTGGTTTTTCGATAATATCCAAGCTAATGCTTTACCGGTGAAATATCAACAGCAAAACAGGATAAACCAAGCTAACTGTGACTGGTGCGTAGGCGATTGGAACATCTGATCAACATGAGAAATGATCACAGTGATGAGGAATATGAAGCAGAAAACAGAATAAGGCACTCTAATGGATAAAGGAACGTATGCCGTACTTGGACATTTATGACGACATTAATTTCTGCAGAAGATTCAAGGGGAAAACGAAATTATCTGCTTGTGCCACGCCCCCAAAACAGTGAGACATCTAGTGACCATTTGTAAAACTACTAGCTAGAGACAGCGTGAGGGGAAACTTTCCACTGCTATGCATTTCACGTCCGGGCATAGCGAATAGACAATCTTCCCCCTGCTGTTTCACACAACCGCCGCCATATGACGTTCAGGGGCGGATCCAGAGAGACATTTTGGGGGGGAACCAAAGTAGAGAGGGAAGTTTTTACTCATAAAAATTAATTATTCCCAGTACACAGTTGAAATCAGCATTTTATTACAAATGTATTTCAAAATAATGAATGTTGTTGCTTTAATTTAAGTATTTGGGTTATGTTGTCTTTACAAAATTTATTAGGAGGCTGCGCTTAATGTTACAAATTTTGGGGGAGGAAATTTCCCCCATTTCCTCCCCCGTGGATCCGCCCCTGATGACGTTGGATATCTTATGAAAAATTTAAGTCAGACAAGTAGTAGACAAAAACCAAGCTTTTAAAAACCAAGGTGACAAACTATGTGGTGAAACCCGAAAGGTTTACTATTTGAGACAGTGGATTAATTGTAGTTTTTATTATCCACGATACCAAGAAATTTTATCCGTGTTGGCGAACACAGCCCTTAGTTAATCACCTCTTAACCGCTTATGAATCCTGATTTCCCATTATCTTCTACAAAAGTTTACTCTCTCATATATTACATTCAGGTTTATGTTTTATTTTCAATATTTGTATTAACAACGTGTCTGTAAATATTATTATATTTGTAATTTTTTTCCTGAAATTGTGAGCGGATTGTATGCCTACAAGGAATTTTAAGATCTACGCTTATAATCCTTAAAATAAAATCAATTCCACTCATATTCTCTCTCTCATTTACCGGTATACAAGTTCAAAAATGAGTAATAGGAAAAACCATAAATATTATTTACTTCACCCTTATAATACCTTGTTAGCCAATATAGTTCACAAAATACACTGTGTCCAGCTTATAGGTTTAACATTACAAACATTTGTTGTAGCAGTTTCTGGTCAACAATTCTTTCATATATCATTAGCAAGTCTCTTGCCATTTATGAAAATAGCTTGCAAAAATGACAACAATGATCCCATGAATAAAATATCAAAGATGGCGATGTGGACAACACAACAAAAAGGTTTCTGTGTTCTTGGGCTGGCTGAAATAAAATCTGTCAAGCCTGTACAACAAAATTTTTGCAGTGAATTTAACCATGGGGGTCATGACGATGTTCCCTCCAGTGTGAGCATTATGAAATGGGAGAGACAATTACGAGAAACTGGTAGCCTTTGTCTGATTGTGGGAAGCATAGCAAAGGGAATGTGTCTGCGGAAAATGTGGGAAGAATTCGTACGTCCTTCATAAGAAGTTCGAAAAAGTCAATTCAATGCGCCAGTGCAAAAGAAAACCATTTTCCAACAAGGGCCCCACCTCATTTTGAGTTCCAGGTGCGAGAATGTTTGGATGAGGAGTTCCCTGGTCAATGGATTGGATATGACCTCATTGGATTTTTCCTATGGGGTTTTGTGAAGAATCAAGTGTATGGACTCCTGTGGAGAACTTAGGCCATATGCGATGTAAAAATTATCAAACCATCGGGAATGTCACACCGCAAATGTTGCTGGATACCTGGGTGGAGGTTGGACATCTACCAGGCCACTGCGGGTGCACATATTGAAATTGTTTAAAAGGTGTGTATGGTAAATGGCATGACTTACTGCATCAGACAATATCAGTTTTTTAATTAAACATCGCTTATTTAAAGTATGAGGGAGGATCAAATGAAAACCACAATTAATTTTTTCCACTATTTTTCGGTCATAAATTGAAGTGATTTTAGATATTGGTTTGTCAAATTAAAAAAAAGCAGTTATAGGAATATTGTAGGATTTGAGGCTTTCCTGGCGAATCTTATGTAGAAAATCTTCTCGGGTTTGCAGCCAGGTGAGAAGTTTGTTGTGGTCCAACGTTTCCGAGGCTGACGCTGCCTCCATCCTCAGGGAATCTGAAGTGTCGAGTTTTGACATGTAGGGGATATATATACCAACCCGAGTTGGGCGGAGTCGACCAATCAGGGAGCTGCTCCCTACATGTCAAAACTCGACACTTCAGATTCCCTGAGGATGGAGGCAGCGTCAGCCTCGGAAACGTTGGACCACAACAAACTTCTCACCTGGCTGCAAACCCGAGAAGATTTTCTATATAGGAATATTGTATCTCTCAGTTAAGTGAGGAATACATGGGACATAAATTGCCTTCTTTTTTTTTTTGGTCTACTTTAAGGGCTTGTTGGCCATCCTGCTCAAACCGTATGGTGGAATCTAGGATTACCCCTCTTTTCTTTCGCTGATTTAAGGCCACAATATCAGTTCTTCTTATAGATCCTTCCTCCGCCACACAGACGACTTCCTATTATATACCTCACACTTCAATCTTCTCATTTTAGTTGCAATGAAGGTTCTGATCTTATGAAGGTAGGTTGTTCTTTATTGTTTCCTTTTGAGCAGAAACGTAGTACGTGTTCTAGAGTTTTTACTTCTTCACAACCAGGATGATGACAGAAGTTACTTTGTATAGAATGACCAGGGACAGAGAACTTGTGATCTAACTAAGGCTTTTGACACCATAGATCATAAACTGATAATTAAAAAGTTACAATACTATGGGGTTAGTAACGCTGAGTTGAACTTAATTAAGTCCTTCCTATATGACAGGAAACAGTTTGTTAGTATAAATGACCAAAGTTCTGATATTTGATCCATAAACTGTGGAGTTCCACAGGGATCTATTCTGGCACCATTCTTTTTCTCATTGCAGTAAATCAGTGTCTGGCAGATGCTGCAGTTGTGACGTAAGAGCCAGTCATCTCGCAAGAGCTTCGGAGAGCGAGCAGTTGAGTTGTATTGCTGTCAATACGCATCAGCGCAGTGGCGTTCACTGCAGCAGTAGAATTGTATGGTAAATTTAGTGCATTCAAAGTAAAACTAGACTTATGAAAACGTCACCTCACTCTCGGAGACACGTCACATTTTCCAAAGTTGTCTACAGTATGTCATCGAATTACAGACCTAAATAATTATGTGCAAATATTAGAAGAACTGGATCAGGAATTTGATTGCCGATTTCAAGATTTTGCAAACCTCCAATCCGATATTTGCATATTTGCGACACCATTTTCTGTGGATATTGACAGTGTTTCAACGTCATTGCAACTAGAAGTCATTGATTTGCAAAGTGATATTAAAATGCAAGACCGATTTCAAAACAAAAAGGATTTATCTATATTTTATAGAAGATTTCCCCAGGCAAGATTCCATTTAAGAACGATCCTGTTCAAAACAAAGAGGCGTGGCTGTCATAGCCCGCACGTGAGAACGCACGTGTTCACCATGTTTAATGCTAGTTTGTTTATTCTCAGTACAACTGACCCGCAGGGTCGTCGTGAACAATGAATCCTTTATGTTTTGTTTGCTAATTGATATACTATAATGATGACGATGCCAGTGAGAGTTTGTTATTTCACGTGTAAATATTGATATTATTATTGCATGAACTTACGAACACTCGTTAGCCACGCTCTGGTAATGGCGCATGCTAATGACATTAACCAATCACGTTTTGTCACATGATGCGAATTTTCCGCGAACTCTCTGTGAGTTCACCTCCCCTTTGTTTTGACTAGGATCAAACTAGAATGGGATCAATAATAGAATGTTGAGTATATTTGGATCGACGTAGGCCTATGTATGTGAACAGTTCTTTTCGTGTATGAAGGTCTACAAACCACAACATAGGAATCACCTATCTGATCAGAACTTAAAAAATGTTCTTCGTTTGTGTGTTAGCCAGACTATGACGCCAAATATTGCAAAATCAGTGGACGAGAAAAGAGGGGAAAAAATCTCGACAATGCCTTCAGCTTGGGCACGATAGTGACACAAAGTAAGGGTGTGTATCACAAGTCTGAATAGGCCTATAGGCTACTTTTCTCACAAAGGTGTATAGTTTAATTTGTATATTGTGTGTAGTTTGTATATTTGGTGTATTCTGTATATTTTGTATACTTTAACATTTTTCAGTTTCCGAGTAGACAAAGTTTTGCAGTACTGCTTAAAGTATTCTCATGTTTTATGTATTTGTAGTTTATAGCAGTTTCGGAGCCTCATTTAAGTATGCGGAGGCTTCCGCACCTGGATGTATTATGCATTTCAGATTATTGTAAGTAGGGCCTATATTAAATTTCATTACAAACAAAACTGTTCTGTTACATTGATTTATCACAGTTGTACTCTTTTGTTTTCGTACAAATGTATTGTAATTGTGCTATCACCATACTATCAACGAAAACGGAGCGCACTCTGTCAGTGCATAGACGTCGTACCGCCACTGGCCAGGAGAACCATTTCTCCACGCTGCGCTTTGCTCAGAACGGAGATATTGCCGAGCAAAGAGCGTTGCTGCTCTGTAGTATGACGTCACGGAGCACGGATCATGCCGGTCACTGCAGTAAATGATCTGTCTTATAATATACCAGTGGATATCGTGTTATATGCAGATGATGCCACTCTAATATCTTCTGATAAAAGCCTAGATCAGATGAAACAAATGGAAATGGACTGGACTGGTTTGGTAGAAATGGATTTGCTCTAAATGATTCAAAGACTCAGAAATATTCTTTTGGTCTTACAAGCACGATGCCTAATAACTGCGTTAATATAAAATTACTTGGTTTTCACCTGGACTGTAAGCTTACTTGGAAGCCCCATGTTGAAAATATTTGTAAGAAATTGGCTAGAGGTAATTTTTTGTTCTAAGAAGACTTGGATTTCACTCGAAGTTTTAAGGTCTGTGTATTTTGCTCTCTTACAAAGCCATATTCTCTGGAATATATCTCTGGGGTCATTCCAGGGAAACAAATTCGATTTTACTTTTCCAAAAAAAGGCCCTGAGGATAATGGCAAACAAAAGTTAGAGAGAAAGCTGCAGACATCTTTTTACTGAAATGAATATTATGACAGTTTTTAATTTATATGTATTTTATTGTATATTATATGTCAAGAAGAATCTGGAGAATTTTACTTATATAGAAGTGCATAATTATAATCAGGGCCCGGATTCTGATGACCTAAAATTTTTTGAAAAATGACCTATAAAATGACCCTAAATTTTAAAGAAAATGACTTAATAATTATAAAATATGACCTATAAACTGACATTTTATTTATAAAAAAATATTATTGTTCACACAAAGTTATAGACTAGTTTGTGCATAATTGTAAAAACTGTAATGTTGTGAATGTTCTTTTTCTCACGGAAATTTATACTGGCACTGAGGCACTGGTGAGTCAAAATTCGGCACATCCTATTGTGGTCTGCCGGATTCTATTGTTGTTTATTAAGGGTAAACAGTAGTTTGCACTCTCAGATCCAAGCAGGTGGCAGACTCTGGTGCCAAGTCTAATAAGAATAGTAATATAATACAAAATTTTGGCGTTTCTTTGATTCTCACTTCCGACTGAGACATGTCAACACATTAACGCCGAATTTTTCCTTCTTGCATTAAACAAACAACACTTCAAAGACACCACCGCTAGCGACGAAAAAAAAGTTAATACACTCAATGTAAATACATGAAAATGACTAAATAAGGAAACAAATGACATGAAAATGACAAAATAATGACCTAAAATTGAAATAAATGCCCTAAAAATATAAAATTGCATAAAATGACAAAAAATGACCTAACAAAAATGCATTTCTATAATCTAGAGGCCATGATTAGGATTTATCCACAAGTTGGCAATGTCTATGCAGCATCAATAAAAAGATGACATGTCATTAGAATCCGGGCCCTAGACACAGGGCAGATTTAAATTTACCGAAGTGTCATTTAAATAGCTCTTATAACACTTGCTTTTATAATGGAATTAATTTATTCAACAAACTGCCTTTCAGCGTACGTTGTTTACCCATAAATAGTTTTAAAAATTATGTATATGTATGGCTGATAAAGAGACCATTTTACTCTGTACACGAATTCCTTACGGCTGACTTTGTCTTATAAGAATTGTTATTACGTTATTACGTATATTGACGATGCCTCACCTGTATGAACATTGGCTAATAAGCATTATTATTATTATCATTATTATTATTATTATTATTATTATTATTATTATTATTATTATTATTATTATTATTATTACAAGATAGTTTTATTGCATTCTGAGGAGGATATTACTCACTTCTTTGTATGTAACCACTATTTTTTCCTTGTGTGGAAGTTGACACCAGCTCTGAAAAGCCCGTTCTCATAAAATACCCCGTAAGCGACGAGCAGAATGGCTAAGGAACTCCTCGGAAGCAGGTATGTTTAATTTTTCAGACTCCAAGTCTCTACAAATATGAAGATGTTCGTCATGACAATGTTGTAATGCTGTATACATGCTTCCCATTGAATCTTCACGAGCCCTAACCTGGAGCATACAACATATCATTAGGGCTTTCATGTGGCAATTGTAAGTCTTTAGTACTATTACGAATAACTTTGTCAATATCTAGCAGGAATTAAGCTGGAATTTTATTTAACAGTGTAGTCAGCAGAGAATAATTTATTCTAGGCCAAATATATTGATTTAGTCTGCTGTTGAAATAACCCTTTCTCAATATTGATAATCTCATATTTTTTGGGGTTTAGTTGAAGGCCTATTTTAGTTAATAGTTGAATAATTATATATTAATCAACATTTGAGTCAATTCTACATCTTACCAATCAAAGCAATAACAGCAAAAGCAAGTGCTATCATGTTACTAATACCTGAAGAAATCTGAAATCCATATTCATGCACTATTTCATGTTCTGTTATTTCTTGGATGATATCATTAATTGCCAAATTGAAAAATATGGGTGCCAATGGAGAAGCTTACGGTACCCCTTTATGAAAAATTAAATTGCCAGTTTTTAAGGTTTTTTGGTATATTAGTTCGATACAAGCAATCTCTTATGTGTTCATAACCAACGTTGTCATAAGGCAATGCAACGATTCTTTTTTTCCTGTTTGGCTGATTGAAGACAACCATTTATAATGGAGGAATAAAATCCCCGCTGATGAGACGATAAATGTATGTACATTCGCATATGCATATCAAGAACTTAAAAACTGTACTAGAACAACCAAAGGTCAGGTTAGGTGTACATAGAAAACCCAATAAAGGAACATTATACATGTATACACCAAAAGTCCACGGAATTACAGACAATACATGGCGTAACTTTATTCATAGGGCACTAAAGCTGTGCAACAACCCGACAAATTTAAACAATGGAAGAAATGAAATTATGAGACTGACTAGGGCAAATGGGGTCAGTGAGCGCAAGATAAATAACATATGAAGGAATTTTGAAAACAAAAGGAACGATAATAAACAAAGTAATAGGAACACAAACATTAGATGCGTAGCAATGCCATACAACCCTATGATGGGGGAAAAGGTTGGGAAGATCTTCGGAAAATTTGAATAAAGACCTGCATACAGAACAAAACAAACTTTCAAAAGAATTTTCTCACAATACAAACGTTGTGGATCGATGAAAGAAAAAATGGAATTTCCAGGAGTTTACTCCATCAAATGTAAGAACTGATGGATCGTATGTAGGAGAGACAGACAGAAGTTTTAAAATTAGATTGTGCAAGCACGAGAGGGACATAAAAAGAGGCAACATGTCTACAGGTCTCAACAGTAGAAAAGAAACAACACATTGGTGAAATGGAAGTGGTAAAAATTGAACATGATATGATCGAAAGAAAGGTATGGGAAGCGTGGACTATCAGCGGAACTCATGAGTGTTTTAACAGATACAATGGTGACCTAGGTGACGAGTGATTGAGTTTAATTAAAAGAATGATGATTTCTACAATACAAATTACAAAAACATAAATGCTTTAAACACTATTGATGAGTGAGTTTACAAAAATTAGTGTACCACTTTTAAACCTATTACATTGAATGTGTAATATTGTAAATAATGTACTAGTGTCTGTATGTAAGAACTCTATTTCAATACTGTTTTATTTTTAAGTGTGTAATTGGTATTATTGCAACCTTGTAACTAATGACTGTACCTGTATGCAAGTAAAGCCTGTCAAAAAAGTAAATAAATCTATATTAATAAAAATGAATTTCCAAAATGTATGACGGAGCATCACTTGAGAACGGCTCGACCGATTTGGCTGATTATTTTTTTGTTGTGTTCGTAATTGTCAGGACAAGGTTTGTATGAAAGAAAATTTTTGGAAAATCCACGGGAAAAGTCGGAAATGGGAAATGAGGCACAGTTAGAGAGTACTGCTGTCAATTGTTTACATAACGAAAGTATTGTTTACGGTGTTCACATAGGGCTTTGGAAATTATATTACCGGTATAATACTGGGCTTTAACAGATTCTGATACTATCGATGTAATTAATGCATTTGTGAAAATAATTCTTGAAGAATAAAATCCACGAAAATAAAGCAGTCACATAACTTTCTCTACCCTCGACATGGAAAATATTTTCTCACTTCACGTTTTGATGTAGAATAAGCAGTCGTATTGCAGGGGCAACTTAAGTGTATGTCAGTGAGTATGCTATATCGGAAGTCTGTAACAAATCCTATCCACTGATACGTCACTCATAGCTGTATGCTGTGTATTAGGTTGAGAATAGGCCTAGGGATGTTTATCAGAGACCCTAAGCATCTAAAAGAAGACAAAATGGGATGGAAGTATTTTCAGTCATACGCGCTCAGTATATTATGTCCCAGGCTTTGGGAAGGAAAGTATGAAAGTGATACTGAATTTCTTTTTTACTTCAGCCCCGAAACGGTTGTATGGTAATATGAGAGTGAGAAATACAATTTTCTGTCAAGACAATACAATCTTATGTAACCGGAATTTCTTTTTCTTCTTATTTGCACTCCTCCCAGGCATGGTGTGTAGAAGCAATGGATTGCAACATTCGACATCCTCAATGAGCCATAAAAAGCTATATCTAGCGTTTTCTGAGGAAATAGTCTGAGTGTCATACGTCGTTCTTCCTCATTTCAAATTCTACATACATATTATATAAGGACCTACAGTTTCAACATCAAAGTCCTCCATAAGTTAATTTCAAAAAACCCGGGCGACGCTGGGCCTTTTAAGCTAGTATGAAATAAATACTTTAAAAATTCCCCCCCCTACAGAATGTTGGGATGATGCCAGCTATGATGTACCTGAGGGGTGGAAAAGGGAACATTCGAGAAACACTCCGTTCACATGCATTTCTAAAGAACCAATGGCTGATGAGGAATCTTCTTCCTAGCAGACAGTTTCTAACAGCCAATCACCTGAGGAAGGCTCAAAGGTAGAGCCGAAACGTGGTTCCAATTATGCAGTAAGTGAGACAAAGTGCATTTAACGGATAGTTTTATTAAGAGTGGAAGGACACTGTTTATGTTTAAACGTAACACTAGCCAATAAACAAATTGCTTTACATGTTTTCAGCTCTTTTATTCTACTCTATTCTCTTTCATTCTTGTCAAAGCCAGGGTTGTTATGAAAAAGCCGGCCTGGTTTTAACCGGTTTTATCCACTTGAAAAAAGCCAGGCATTTTATCCGGCTAAAATCAAATTGAATAAAAATAATTGAAGTCCCTTTCATGTCTTTATTTCCAAACATCACAAATTTAAAAGTTACAAGCTCAGAACCTGTAGTAGGCCTACTTAGGCCTACTGAGTGCAAATGCAGAGCTACCAGTTTTATCCACTTGAAAAAAGCCAGGCATTTTATCCGGCTAAAATCAAATTGAATAAAAACAATTGAAGTTCCTTTCATGTTTTTATTTCCAAACATCACAAATTACAAATTTAAAAGTTACAAGCTCAGAACCTGTAGTGGGTCTACTTAGGCCTACTGAGTGCAAATGCAGAGCTACCAGTTTTATCCACTTGAAAAATGCCAGGCATTTTATCTGGATAAAATCAAATTGAGTGAAAACAATTGAAGTTTCTTTCATGTTCTTATTTCCAAACATCACAAATTTAAAAGTTACAAGCTCAGAAACCTGAAATTGTATTTAGTGTAATTTAATACAGTGAGTCCCATGCAAGAGTTGGCCAATGACACGGGTTTCTGTGTCGTGGTGGGCACAGCAAATAAAGCCACGATCGGTGTAATGATTCAGGTTCTCACATTTACAGTTAAAATTACAATGAAAATAACCATGTACCTCATCACAAGGCATGTTGAAAATGTTCTCCTCTTGCATCCACACAATACTGGCACCATTTTTGGAAATTTTCTTTTACGCACATAAGTTCAGCTTTCGAAATAGAGTTAATTTTTCTTGTGATATTGTCTTCAAGTTCTTCTAATGTATGGGAAATTTACCTATACACTTTATTTTTGAAGTTTCCCCATAAATAATAGTCACATGCTGTTAGAAGAACTTAAAAGACAATATCACAAGAGAAAAGAAATGAACTCTGTCTCGGAAGCTGAAATTATGCGTGTGAAAGAAAATTTCCTAAAAAGGTGCCAGTATTGTCTGGATGCAAGAGAAGAACATTTCCAACATCCCTTGCGATGAGGTACGTGGTTATTTTCATTGTAATTTTAACTGTAAATGTGAGAACCTGAATCATTACACCGATCGCGGCTGTATTTGCGTAGATATTTCACCCGATCGCTCGGGAGTTGGAGCAGTGCCTGCCGCGTCGCAAAATCCCGCATCATTGGCCAACTCTTGCGTGGGACTCACTATACCACTTCACTGTGTAATTCCCAGCAATAGTTAATTCCCATATTTACGCCAGTATAATGCACCCTCGAATTTAATGCGCACCCTGATTTTGAAACTTAAAATCATAAAAAAAGAGTTTGTTAGCAAATGTAATGCGCATCAACAGGAGGATATTTTATTTGGAATTTTGTCATAGTATTTATAGAATAATGAACCAACACATAAACATTTACAGTTAACTACCTACAAGTAGGCCTATAGGCATGGCTCATCATTATTCACTAATGTGTTCATCACTGGAATCCTCGGAGGTGCTTATTTTTTATTGCTAAATGGACAAACAAAACGTTAAATGAATGTTTCACAATTAATGCTGATACCGCTCTTAAATGAGTTTAAAATCGACAATGCACAATATTCCATATTTGCACTATAGAACTGACAAAAACAATTTTTTCATTATGTTTCAGAAATTAAATTTCATATGGTGTAGGCTAACGATTAATGAACGAAGTCGAGAATTATAGCAATGCATTGTTATGTAGATCAATATTACCTACGAAACGGATTTGTACTAGAATTTAACACCCACCTCAGTATGAAATCTACAAATGGACAAAAATAGGGCATGTTATATTCAAGTAAATATGGTAAATTCACCATTCATCATAAGACTCTTGCATATTTGCTTTATTCTGCCTGTTGATGTATACAAGCTTCTGGGCTTTTTCATTGCCTAGTCTGTTTCTCAATTTTGTTTGTATTAACCCAAATGAAGAAAATACTCTTTCGAATTATGCAGAACTGGCCGGCATACGATGTAAAGATTCTATGGCTTGACAAAATTCCAGTGATAGGTGATTACGCTTCAGATTTGTGTAATTGATGGAGAAATAAGTATAAAAAATCCCTTTAGGTAGGCCTACAGGGCACAGGCTGAGGTAGATTTCATAGTGCTTTTTATGAATTTATTGGGGTAAGTGTAGAATAAAAACAGAAATATATTTTATAAAAAGAGAGTTGTTAATTATGTATTAATTGATATCTTTTATTATTTCATTTTTAATTTGACCAAGGATTATTGTTCTAAAGATATTTAACTATTATTTTTATTTCAAACTTTATTTCATTGGTAATTTTAGCCTCAATTGGTCCTCATGAATTCATTTTGGCATGCCTATTGGCTGAGGTATATTTTAAAGTGTTTTTGACTTTCAAAAATTCAAATCTCTCCTTATATGAGCGCTATCGAGAAACTAGTTGTTGATTTAAAGATTACTCATCAAGAGCTTTTCAACGATACCCCACAAGACATGGTTTTAAAAATTTTGAATTTCCACCCTCACCCCAACAACCACTGAATCATTGGTGTCTAATTTATGCAGACAAGTTTCCCTCTAAACCCCATAGGGTCCTAAATATAATTTTTTCAAAATTTCAACCCGCTCCCACCTCCCCCAACCAGGAAAAATTGATTTTAGCCAGCTAAAATCATGATTTTAACCGGCTAAAATTGAAAAAACCACTGGTCAGGTCTTTTTCAATTTTAACCGGCTAAAATTTAAAAAAACCACTGGTCAGGTCTTTTTCAATTTTAGCCGACTTTTTTACAATCCTGGTCAAAGCTGTTTTAATTTCAACATCGTCTTCATCCACATCTAATGAAGTTGCATATTCTCATGACCGAATAAATTCTCAAAATAATTGTGTATGTTACCGGCATTGTGTGAAATCCCGGTATTCTATAGAATGCCTAGGTAATGTACAGAATGCCTGATGGTATTAGGCAAACTATGAAATATAAGTTTTTTGTGAAAATGTTACATACTTTTCCTAGGCAATATATACAATTCCTATATACATTATATTCAGAACGACCAGTACCATTTAGACTTCTCATCTTGTTCCTTTTAACACTTTGTTAAAAGGGAACAAGTTATTTAGTTTAATCCAAACACAATCGTGGTCAGAAAAGGGGAATTCAGATACTGCACAAGTTAACAGACATGATTCAGGATTTATAAAAATATTATCAAGACATGCTACTCCTCTTGTAGGTTTCATATTACAAAAACTATAATTGTATTGCCTTAATATGTTGTTGAGTTCAATTCCATTACGTTTGTTTGAAGTTAAGTTAAGTCAAATTCAGAGTTAAGGTCACCACCTACTATAAGCCTGTAGTGTTTAAATCTAGTAATGTTTAACAAATTAAACATTTCTTCAATTTTTTCTAGAAAAACCAGAGTATTACCATGAGGAGATCGGTAAAGAGATATTATAATTAATTTTAGATTATTTATAACTATACCAGTTGCTTCAAAATCAAATTCAATACAGAGAGAATCTAAGCATTTTAAACTGAAAGAACAAAACTACGAAATAAAGCACAGGATATTCTTACCGGAAAACAATGTTAGCAGAACTGAGATTGAAGTACGTGTTACAGTAAGAATTCACTTACCAATGAAATTGCAACCTAATTTTCTCAGCAGCCTGTCTTATTCATACAAAGAAGTCCTACTACATAAAAATAGTTGTCATTTTTTCATTACACCGTATTTCAATATAGAATGTTTTCAGATTTTTTTTTAACGAAAATGCATTTTATCAGAATATAATAACAAACCTTGCACAGCAAATTTAGCAGACTATTTAATTCTTCTATTTCAAAAAGTCTAAATACATTTTAAAGATATGAGTTATTCTACACTAAATATTTTTGACATAAAGTAGAAATTATTTTGTACAAAGTCATTTTGTTAATTTCAGTTCAGGGTATTTGGTTGTTTGCATTTTTATAAACTGTTGTACAAATATGGCGCAGGCCAGTAAGAACGGTTTTCTAGACGCTCCTCTTGAAAGTGGTAATTTCTCGACCCATAAGTGTATCAAATGTAAGAAAGTTGTAAGGAATGGAACTACGTGTGTTCGGTGTAAAGGGCGATACCATTTCAGATGTGGAAATGTAAAGGCAAGTGACAATAGGGCCCCTACATGTGATTGGTTATGTTCAGGTTGTACGTGTGCACAATCAGGGTCTGTGGAAGGTTGTGTAACCGCCAGTATTATTGCATCGGTAGATCCAATTGATGAGATCTTAAATCTCAAATCGATAGTAAACATTCTTCAGTCCGATATAGAAAAACTGAAAATGGAACATGATTACCTTAAAAAGAAAATAAGTGAACATACGATTGTAAATAACATTCCTGTACATATTACATCCAATATGAATTATGCTAGTGAACCCCCAAAGAGGAGATGGGAATCTACATGGGGGAAAGACATTGTTGGCAGTAGGCCTAAACGGTTTCAGAGTGCAAGAGATTTGAAGAGAGCTACATTGAGTGGAGATAATGGACTTGTTTTAGGTTTGCCGACCAGCAACAGATTTTCTTGCCTTGCTGCAGATAGTTCAGTCAGTTTAAATAACTCCACTGTTGGCTCCGAAAACCCTACTGTATTAAATGAGGAAGCAGAACTTATAAATGTGGGAGCCAGAATGTCTAGCTAGGCCTAGTGATGTAAGAGTCTCACTGAACCACCTACCAAAAGACCAGGCAATTCACGTAAGATTGTAATAGTCGCTGATAGTCATGGGCGTGGCTTAGCTACCCAAATTAATAATAATAACACACTGCTCATTGCAAAATCTATTGTGAAGCCAAATGCTGGAATTAGTGAAGTCACCAAGTCACTGTTCCCTCAATCCAGAAACCTAACATTAAAAGATTGTATAGTGATTATTGGGGGTACAAATGATGTGGACATTGGGGTGCCAAGTAATGTTGACAAATGTCTGGAAACAATTCTACCGAAGTTAACCAACACAAATGTAATAATTGTAAATTTGCCAAATAGATATGATCTCCCAGCGAACACTATCTTACACAACAATGTAAAAGCAGTCAATCTCAATATTGCCAGGATAACGAATAAATTCAAAAATGTGAGTGTTATCAGTAGGCCTACATCTACTGCCGCACGGAAAATGCATACGAATCATGGTCTTCATTTTAACAAATGGGGAAAGCGTGTATTAACCAACATGATTGCAAGAATAGTATGGGACAAGACAAATGTAATGAATGATCAAAAAAACTAAAACAATACCAGGACGTGCCAGATGTCTTAAGAATTCAAAATTCAAATAGTAAAAATGCAGGCATGGCATGTTCTATTAACAATATTGACAATATTCATTTCAAAACTGATAATATCTTTGCAGGATCTAAAATTAATGAGCCTGGGTTATCTGATTGTTATGTGCAGCATAATCCAGTTATGGAATTCAAAATTGGATACTTAAATATTCAAGGCATTAATAAGAAACATGTTTTATTAAATGAATTTGCAATGGTAAATAAATTTGATATTTTATGTTTAAGTGAGCATTGGTGTGTTGAAGACGAGATTATATTTTGTAAAATAGAAGATTTTGTACTTATTAACAGCTTTTGTAGGAAATTACATATACATGGGGGGTTTCCATTTTTGTTAACAAAAATGTACCACATAATATTGAACAACTATGCTTAGATTCTCTCTGTATTGAATTTGATTTTGAAGCAACTGGTATAGTTATAAATAATCTAAAATTAATTATAGTATCTCTTTACCGATCTCCTCATGGTAATCCTCTGGCTTTTCGAGAAAAAATTGAAGAAATGTTTAATTTGTTAAACATTACTAGATTTAAACACTACAGGCTTATAGTAGGTGGTGACCTCAACTCTGAATTTGACTTAACTTCAAACAAACGTAATGGAATTGAACTCAACAACATATTAAGGCAATACAATTATAGTTTTTGTAATACGAAACCTACAAGAGGAGTAACATGTCTTGATAATATTTTTATACATCCTGAATCATGTCTGTTAACTTGTGCAGTATCTGAATTCCCCTTTTCTGACCACGATTGTGTTTGGATTAAACTAAATAATTCTGAAATAAGCAAACTTAATAGTAAAACCAATAAGATCATAACTGTCAAATCAAGACCAATTACAGATGAAAAGTTGTTGGAATTTATGAATTCACTTGAGAGCATTGACTGGTCGAACATGTTGTCCGATTCATATGATGCAGGGAAACTGTTTGAACGTTTCCATAATATTTTTATACATAATTACAATACTTTCATTCCTATTAGAACTTGCAAAGTTAATCGTTCAGCACCAAATAAAATTCGTAATAAAAACAAAAATTGGTACACACCAGAACTAGCCAGTATGAAATGTAAGGTAATGACGTCTTTAAATGCATACAGAAGAGAACAAACTGTAGAGACCAGATCAGATTACCAGAGGATTAGAAAATCATACACACTTGCTGTTAACAATGCAAAAAGACTATATAACTTCTCATTAATTGAAACGTCCAGTAATAAATGCAAAAGAGCTTGGATGGTTATTAATTCTGTAACAAAAAGTGATTATAATGATGAAATTCTCCCCTCTCCTGAAG
Organism: Ectobius pallidus; assembly: GCA_964059195.1. Taxonomy (NCBI): domain Eukaryota; kingdom Metazoa; phylum Arthropoda; class Insecta; order Blattodea; family Ectobiidae; genus Ectobius; species Ectobius pallidus. Next base: position 5,598,729 of record CAXKWD010000008.1, on the reverse strand, counting down.
ACTTCAATAGTTATTTCATTGAGTCGGTTATGGATGTTCAAAAATGTATTGTAAAACCTAAAGTAACTGCAACAGAACTAATTGAGCTACATGGTGTACCTACGTGTAACAATTTTGAATTTAAACAAATTTCTCCAGCAGTTATACTAGATATCATATAAAAAATAAAGCCGTCAGATAGTTTAGATGCATATGATTTATCGAGTAATCTAATAAAAAAAGTAGCTAAATTTATAGTTTTTCCACTAACTATCTGCATTAACAAATGTTTATCAGAAGGAATTTATCCTGATGTATTAAAAATATCTCGTGTAGTACCTATCTTCAAAAAGGGACCTAAAAACAGTCCTTCAAGTTATAGGCCCATATCTTTAGTCCCTATTTTCTCAAAAATTGTAGAGACAGTTATATACATACAGCTTTATGAGTATCTAATTGCATCTAATATAATTAGTAAATTACAGTTTGGTTTAATAAAAGGTCGATCCACAGTTGATGCTTATTGACACCTTATTAAAAAATGTTATAAAATCATTTGAAGAAAGAAATTTTGCTCAGACCTCTTTTTGTGATTTAAGTAAGGCCTTTGACTGTGTAGATCACATAATTTTGCTTAACAAGTTGGACTACTACGGAATTCGTGGACAGAATTTAAATTTAATAAAATCATACCTAGATAATCGTAGGCAATTAGTTGGCATAAAGAACAACTGTTCCAACATTGTTACAGTTACTTCAGGTGTACCACAAGGATCTGTCCTTGGTCCACTCTTATTTGTTCTCATGATTAATGATTTACTAGCTTCGATAGATGGTTTCTCAATACTATATGCCGACGATACTACTTTTTTGAATGTTAGTAATGACTTCCACGCACTTAGATCTGTTACTGAAAATACACTGACACAGGCTGCAACTTGGTTTAAAGCAAATGGCTTTATGCTAAATGAAAGTAAGACTCAACAAATGGTTTTTAGTCTCAGAGAAATGCCTATTGAGGATAATTTAAATAGTGTAAAATTTTTAGGTGTAATTATTGATAATAATTAATATTGATAATAAGATAATAAGTAATAGGGTAATATATCTATTAAAGCAACTAAAAAAATCATATTCCCATTAAATATCTTAGATCTGCATATTTTGCATTTTTTCAGAGTATAATTTTATACGGTATTTTATTTTGGGGTAACAGTAGTCATATCAATGACATTCTGTTACTGCAAAAAAAGGCAATTAGAATTCTGTCTGACTCACATAATCTAGCTCACTGTAAGACTTTATTTGTGAATCTAAAAATTATGACAGTCGTTAATCTTTACATATATACAGTTCTAATTTATATAAAAAATAATTTAGATAAATTTTCAGCACAGACATGATATCCACTCCTACAACACTAGAAGCAGTTTATGCTATTGATTATCAAAATCTGCAAATAGCTATGAAATCTTAGGTTTCTATTCTATTTTGTGCCCTTTAAGGCGGGGAGGGAACGCCCCTAAGCACCGCAGCCGTTACCGACTTATTGTACTTACCTCCGGGATGGGATGAGTTGCGTGCCCACAGGCCGCCCCGGATCCGCAAAGCCCCCCGTGAGCCCCCACGGAACTCCCCTACATCCAACAAGCCTAGTACCATGCCACGTGTGCGCCACCCCCTGCGGTACCTCCAACCGGGAGCCCCTACAGGTTCGTGACACACACCACCAACAACCTCTTGGCCACAAGCAGCGGGGAGAACGGGAGAGGCCCCCAAAGGGCTCTGATTGCCGAAGCAGACCCGATGCCAGAAGTGGAAACGGGATGAGGATGAAAAGGGGGAAAGGTGAGATGAAGTGGAGATTGTTGGTGGAATGAAAGGGGGAAACGGGAGAACCCCGAGAAAAACCCCCTAAAGCACGGCTTCGTCCACCGCGAATGACACATCCGCCGGCCCCGAGATTTGAACTCAGGACCGCAAGCATGCCAGGCTCACGCGCTACAGCATGAGCCACCGTGCCGGTAAATCTTAGGTTTAAAATTATATAATAAACTACCATTAACTTTAACAAATAAACCGTTAAATTCTTTTAAAAAAGCATTATATAACTTGCTGATTACAACACCTTTTTATTCGTTGCAAGATATTCTTGACACAACATTGACAGTAGACTAAAGTTCTAATTTCCTATTAAGTTACATATAAAGTTCTAATTTCCTATCACACATATCGCTATCCTTATTTCCCATAATGTGATGTCACACATTCTGTATTGTAAACTTGCTTATGTTAAATTAATATCAGTACATTATAAACTACTGTTCATTAATGTTATTTTCTTTGTAGATATTTTTGTAATTTTCTATTGATATTTTAATAGCATGTGTTGGGATGTTTGGTCTTGTTTACATGTTTAGGGCATTTTCTAATGTAAATCTTTTATAATTTCTCATGATTCCTTCACTTAGTGCATTTGTTGTATATTCTTGTACTTTGACTTTGTCTATTGCTTCTGGCTTAACGACAATAAAATATTTATTATTATTATTATTATTATCATCACCCTCAATTCTACTCCCTGAGTTCAATCAATTATCATTATTGTCTTGATTATTAAACAGTGGTGACGGGGAAAAAATGGCGGGATTAGGCGTATTATACACTTTGCCGGCAAACAATTTGGCAAAGTATAAAATATCAATAATTTCATACTTTGACGTTCGATTTTAGGCATTCTGTACAATGCCTGATTTCACACATTGCCGGTAACACATACATCATTCAAAGGAATCTTACATAAGATATCTTTCTGACTATCCATGATGTGCCTGAGCACTGATAATATTGATACTGAGCTAATTCATATGCATAGAAACATCCATATCGGTCCCAAATTTCCACTGATACAAATCCAATAAAAAGAAGTGTTTAAAAAATATATTACAAGTCAGTGGATAAAAGTTAAAATCACCACACAATGTTTCAACTCTCCCCTGGAGTCTTCCTCAGGTGACTTCTCACACAGTACTGATCATGAAGATTGAGTTTCGTCATGGTAACCATCAAGTGTTTTTATTGATGGTTACCATGACGAAACTCAATCTTCATGATCAGTACTGTGTGAGAAGTCACCTGAGGAAGACTCCAGGGGAGAGTTGAAACGTTGTGTGGTGATTTTAACTTTTATCCACTGACTTGTAATATATTTTTTAAACACTTCACATGCATAGTTCTCTCTATCTTCTTTACACCTTCTTTCTGCTAATCTAGCAGGATTTTTTCTAATGGAATGAGAAATTCCATGTCCTTTTCTTTTTCTCCGAGTGTTGTAGTAACGCACTGCATGTGACAAATACTGAATAAAGCTACATGTGATTTCTTCAAAATGTTCAACATCACTACTTACAAACAATTCTTCAAATTTATTTTCAAATCCGACTTCACAATACATGTGACCCCTGTTTGAAGAGGGCGTTGTGCTGTGAGTTAGTATGACCAACACATCTTCACTTCCAGCTTGTTTATCAGAATTCTGAGAAGCATTACCTTTATTATACACTGTGTCTGTAAATTTCATAAGGCTATACTTTCACTAATACTTTAACATAAAATATCCTATCACCATTTGAAAGAGGGAAGTAGTGACTTTAGATGCACTCGACATGAGCCCCATATTGCACATGTCCAGGTGGTGATCTCATTCACGCCAAACTCCCTCAAACATGTCTTGTGTGACATTCCTGATGGCTGCGGCAATACACCTTCTCAATTTTGAGTTGGGCAAATGAGATGGAAAAATGGAACCAAATGCGTCAGATAGAAGTACACCAAGGAAGGTAAGAAAGCTTTTCACACATTCCCTAAATGAAGTAGTACCTTTATTATAGAAGGGAACAGAAGTGAAGAGAAGTGAAGGAATTGATACTGATTTTTTCCTGCTTCTGACAAAGAGATACCAGCTCATCTTCATCTGACACTGATATAGTAATGTAATGTAATTTATTCTTGTATCATACAATGTTACATCCTTGGTGATCCAAAGGTTTTCATGATAGGGTGTTCCTCCTACCATTAAAAACTAATATTATCATATATCTTGGGATTAAAACTTTAATATTATAGCACAATTGTCATAAACAGCACTGAGCTTATATGCTCTTCGCTATATAGACAAATTGCACAATACTACTGAAATAAATTCTATCAACACCATATTCTTTTCTCCTACCTATATCTTTCATATATAATTCCCCGACCATATATGCGACAAACAACCCAGATGATCGCACTTCTAAAGCATTACATTTGGACACTATTTCTTTTCTCTTACATTTCACTCCTTCGAATGCAGGATATATTTATCACTCATCTTTATGAAAAGTTAAAAATTAAAAGCTTTTTCCTGCTTCGTAATTGAATCCCCTCTATGTCACATGTGTTACATCCCTCTTTACTTCTTAATTCTTTGTCATGAGTTTCTTTTAACCATGGACTGAGAGGAATGTGGAATCTACTGCATTGGGTAATACTTGTCCTCGTTCCCTTGACACCAGCATTTCATTCCCGGTTCTCTGCTGTGATGACGCATGACGTATTATTCCTTTCTGTGGTGACATTACTTGCGAGATGTCATTCCCTCCCTTCTACTGCACACGCTTGTTCATGCTGGCGTGTTTGACCACATGAGCATTTTTCTCCACAGCAAATGAACCTTCTTCCACAGCTGAAGTGCTAGATCGCTGATCTTGCATATTATAGACACTCAGTTCTGTCAACTGATTCCTGACACGTGACAACCCTATCCACGCCTGGGATCTGGTATGCTGACTCACCACCTCTTTGTCCATATTTCTTAATTCCCGTTAATTATTAATAACGGCATCATCTGTGCCTAAAGTTTGCGGATTTGAGGATAATGTAATTTCATTGTTGTTGGTTGACACTTGTGCTAGAGTTCTATTTTTCAGTTCAGTGTTGTTTCTAATAAGTAAGTTAAAAAGCCTGTGTTCGATATGTAACTTGTCTCTCACTAGCACTGCAAACTTCCCTTCATTTCTTGTCTGTCTCAAAAACGGTAATAGTTCTTTTCTTGTTGCTCTCTCCTGATAACTATAGTCGTGTTCCAGTCTTATCCTAGTTCCAGAAAACATACGGGACCTACTCATCACAGCATATCAATTAATAATCCATGGTTCTATGAGGGCAACTGTGGCAGTATTGCTGATAATTGGTGGTGTTGAAGCTAATCCGGCGCTTCCTACCATTCCCCAGTTGGTAGACATTCTTGATATGAAGCTCCAATAGGTTCAGATGTAATTCCGCAGCCAGTAAATTCAACACACATTCATAAGCGTTCATTCTTCTTTTGTAATTCAATTCTTCCATTAGAAATAAGATGATTCCTTCTCTATTTTCTGAAATGCCCACTTGGATTCCTTCATCGAATCGATTTCATGTTATAGGTCAGCGTATTTTTCATTTAAGTTGGTGTAACACCCTTGTACCTCATCCAGCTTGTTGTTTACGGGGTCAAATTTATTATTTAATTTTTCATCCAGCTTCATTAGCATGTCAGCAACTGAGACCAGATTGTCATTTCCTGCACTGTTACCACTTTTATTCCCAACAGCAGGTCCTGGATTAGCTTCAACACCACCGATTATCAGCAATACTGCCACAGTTACCCCATAGAACCATGGATTATTAATTGATATGCTGTGTATCTGTTCATTACTCTTATTTATTCCTGTCTTCATTTTTACGTATAATCCTATTTGTGCACGATACTTTACGAGGTCAATGCCCATTGCTCCCAGTTACTGCTATCTCTGCACAAAATGTCTTTCCTCTGCAATATCTGACACAAGACTCCACTGGATATAGTGAAGGTTGTAATTCTGATGATATTCAAAACGATGTAATTTCCATTGATAATAATAACGGCAATGACTGTGGTGAAAATATCAAGCGATAAGATCTAATCTACAAATAACATAACTTGGTTACTACAAACACCTGTTGAGTCATGTATATTTTGTACTGAAGTTACAAAATAGTGGTTCATATAATTAGATTTGAGTCATAAACATTCTTATCACTGCAAGCATTTCTTGAATTATTTATGATTTGCCAGGCAGCTTTGCACTTATTTGGAGTGACGTTAATTAAATTGTCATTGTATTTCCTCTTAGCTTGTTGCTCTTAGAGAATGTAAGCTTACTTTTTTTTAAATTTTTTAATATCTCTTTCAGATTCTTGGCATCTATACCATAGCGTAAAGCCTATTGAATATAACTATGCAAACACATAAGATGTTCTTCAAACTATTTTATTTCCTCAGTATACCATACCAGATTAAGTTTCCTGTTAATATCTCACAATTTGTGAAGAGGCTGCTATAGTCACAGGTATTCAAAAATGTTTTAAAAGTTGTCAGGCTAGATTCACTAAAGCTACGTCTGTTGAATGCGTGCTTCAATGCTCTTTTCTCAAAATCATTGTTCAAAGTAATGTTTATATCTAAAGTTTCAGAAAAGGAGACAAATTCTAGTTGGAAAGTTGCATACACCATTGTCTAGACAAGACTTTCCTCTAGTTGGAGCAAAAATGCTATGGTAACAGTTAGCTATTCTCAGAATTTTAGAAATTTTGCTGAAGTGTCCGAATTCACGTTTATGTCAACATTGAAATTACCACACAGTGTAATTTCAAAAATTGAAATATTAAAAAAAAATTAGTAATTTATCCAAGTTACTACAAATGTATATTTAAATATCCACTATAATAGATGACCTATGTATAGATAAGAAAGTAAATATTAAAATCAGTCAAAATAATGACTACCACGTCAATGCTTTTTTCAGCACAGAAATTAACATTCAGTTCTTTGTACTTAATGTGTGATTGCAAGTATATCGTTACATAAAATAAATAAAAACGAAGTAATATAAACAGTGGAACATACTGAATGAATAAAATGAATAAAATATTGCATACACTGATGCTCCACTAAGTCACAGTTCTTAAAACGCAGGACTAGTTTCAGGAATCTTCTCCCATCCTCGGCTGCTGGTATTTATAGTCGGCCCATGCTGCTCTCTACCTTCTGGCTGGTGAGTTTGATGACGTCACTCACTGATATGGGTTACCTTACGTGGAAAAATATGGAATCTAAGATGCATGACAAATTAAAAACAACTATGTCAGTCAAGACACAAAAACTGATCAAGAAAGCAGAAATGTTATGTAAGAATGATAAACAGCTTACACATAAAGTTAATAAGGAGACTATGCTATCACAGGAACAATGTGGTCAATTTATCGAAAGAAACATTTACCCTAGACGAATTGGACTTTCTGAACAAAGGTTTGAAAACCTGCATTACTCACTCCAAGAATCTAGACGACTAAATTGCTGATGTTGAGAGTTCCTCTAACTTTCTCCCTAAAGATAAGCCTAATGATAAAATCGTAGTTCAAACAAAATGTGTGGATATCCTAAAACAGATACCGAGGGGCACAGATACAAACTATAAACAAATTATCAAGCAGCTCAATAATAAACCGGTGTTTTACTTAAAAGCAGACAAGGGGAATAAAACGGTAATCATAAATCAAGGAGATTATATCCACAGGACGGACAAGCTACTACAACAACCGGAGTATGAAAAGGTGATAAAAAAAAACCCATTAAAAAAGTGCACGGAGACAACAAAAAATACAATCAAATCAAGTAAAATAATCCCTAATGATGAAAAAAGAAAATTAATAGTCAACAACCCTGCATTACCAAAATTATATTCATTGCCAAAAATCCATAAGGACAACGACAGCATGAGGCCTATCATCAGCAATATAGATGCCTCAACCTACAAATTGGCCAAATGGTTGGTGGAAAAACTAAAAAACCAACTTACTAAGTTTAAAACTCTTAGTATCCAAAATTCGTTCAGCTTGGTGGATAAAATTAAGGAATTCACTGCAGTACCTGGAGACGTTTTAGTTTCTTTCGATGTAACAGCGTTATTTACGAGCATTTCAACGGATAAACTGCCAGAACTGATAAGATACTGGCTCTCTCAGAATGAGGTTACAGCCGAAAAAATCTGATGTGAAAGTCACATAACTTCCTCTGCCCAAATAAAAGTTTGCAGCATTTACGCTAATTATGCTATAAATATAAAAATACTGTACAAACAGACTAAAACTTTTAACATAATAACATAATATAAATATCTTATAGCCCCTTCTTTGAATGTTGCGACTAAAAACGCAGGCTATGGGGGAAAAAAAACAAGTGACTGCAAACGTTTATTGAACTTTCCGCTGTTAAGAATAATTTCCGAAATTTATCAAATATTCCCCTCAGATATTTCTTTACTGTAAGCAGGGCCAACAGTACATTTTTCTCACTTCACGTGCTTATATAGAATAAAATGCCTTAAATGTCCACGTATTGAGTTGTTCACCAGGCAAGTTGGTAGGTTACAACCACCCTTCAGAGAATGTTTTTGAAATGGTATAAGCAATCCATGTACAAAATTTAAAGGGAATTGTTAGAGCCGTTTATGAGAAAATAGCAAAAAACAAAATATTCTTCATGTAAAGTCCCCTTAAATATAAGAGAAGGTTGTCGCCAATCTTCACAGCCTCAGAAGGTACCTAACCCAAATACAAAATTTTGTTTTCGTACGATTTACAAGAAGCCGTTTTGCAAAAAGCACGTATTCACAGTGGGTTGCTTATAACTACCCTTCAGAGAATTTGTTCGAAAAAATGTTTCAAATAAAAGTTTTAGCTCTTGGTACAAGCAATCCATGCGCAAAATTTAAAGAAAATCGTTAGAGCCGTTTTCGAGAAAATCGCGAAAAACGAAAATTTCTTCATGTAAAGTCCCCTTAAAAATAAGGGAAATTTGTCGCCAATCTTCGAATCACATCTTCAGAAGGTACCTGACCCAAATACGAAATTTTGTTTTCATACGATTCTCCGTTTCGGAGCTAGCCTGTTCACAAACTTCCACACAGACAGACAGACACACACACACACACACACACACACACACACACACAGACATGTTTCCAAAAATAGTATTTTTGGATTCAGGGGGCCTTGAAACGTGTATATATGCTAAAAACTCAACTTCGAATTTTGGGGTCGAAAACAATACTTCCTCTACTTATAGTACCTATGGTACGGGCAGAGGAAGTAAAAATTGAAGGATATATTGAACTTATTGAATTGTGCATCAAACAGAACAGTTTTATGTTTAACCCAGAATGTTACAAACAAACCGCAGGCTTAGCCATGGGGAGTCCATTGTCACCACTACTAGCAGACTTATATATGAGTAACTTAGAACTACAGGTCACCAGGGGTTTCCCTCACATTTTCAAAAGTTGGAACAGATATGTTGACGATATTTTTGGTATAGTTCCGGAGAGATTTATTGAAGATTCTATTAAGCTAGTAAACTTTACAGGACAGAACAATAAAATTCACTATGGAAATAGAACAGAATGGGTAGTTACCGATCCTGGATCTAAAAATCATCAGAGGCCAGAGCAACCTAGAATTCGGCATCTATAGAAAACCTACACACGTCGACAACTACATCAAATACAATAAGTTTAATACGAAACCACATCAGTTTGCCATCTTCCATAGCTTAGTACACAGGCTAATACACATTCCTCTAACTAAGGTTGAATACAACAAAGAACAACAACACATACGAGAAGTAGCCATCATCAATGGTTTCAATACTAACTTTATAGACAGGATGATTTTAAAGCATAAGAAGCGAAAGAGGATAAAAGAAGTTTGTACTTTGATTAATGCATAAAAAAACCAGCTTACGTTTAAAAAGTTTACATACCATCCGAAGGTGTTCCAAAAATTTGAGAATTTCAAAAATTATAACATCAAGCTAGCCCCACAGAATAAACACACCCTCAGGAACCTACTGAATCACCCGCTCAACAATACTACAACAAAAACAGAATTATCAGGAATATACCAGATGGATTGTGATGAATGCCCTATGAAATATATTGGACAAACTAAAAGGAACATTGAAATGAGGATGAAGGAACATCTAAGGAACGTTAAAATGATGGAAACCGATAAATCAGCTGTAGGGCATGTGGATGCAAAACCATCGCATAAAGAGATTAAATTATTAAAACATGTTAGTAAACCATCAGAACTCAACACCTGGGAAAGGATCTTTATTATAAAAAAGAGCAAGAATGTTATGAACTTCGATATACCATCAGTGAGTAACGTCATCAAACTCACCAGCCGGAAGGTAGAGAGCAGCACAGGGCCGACTATAAATACCACCAGCCATGGGTTCCATACACCAGTTGAACAGCAGCTGTGGATGGGAGAAGACTCCCGAAACTAGTCCTGCGTTTTAAGAACTGTGACTTAGTGGAGCATCAGTGTATGCAACATTTTATTCATTTTATTGATATAGCTACATCTCCATTTTTAACACTAGATCTGTAGAATATAGCTGCACAAATATATGGCAACCAGTAAATGTTGCCAGACTGTAATTACATTTATTGAGCCGGTGTTCATTGGCACATAATGCTATATATATTCACTGAGGATATCAAGTATGTTGAGTTTGTGCACAACAGATTGAATATTTATGCATAAGGCTTAATTACTAAGGCCTATCAGAAGGCTGAACATTTGACGATAATGTACTTCAACTTGGGCTGATTCTCCGATTTGTCTGAAAAAAGTCTATCACAAGTAATAGTTTTTGTTTTTTAGTACAGCCTTATACCCTCTATTTACGGTACCTTATAGAATGTTCCATAATGAATGTATATTGCCAATATCAGTTACCGGTACATATATTTATTAAGTATAATTACAAGTTATAAAATATATCACTAGATTGATTTCGTCACTATTTTAAAATATTAAATGATCAGCATGTACTCATGAGTACACTTGAGGTATTTCTACCAAGTACTCAATATTAAGGGCTGAAGATGACCTATATATTTGAGGTCGAAATGCATTCCAACTATTGAATCCAGCGATGAACAAAGATTGCCAATACCAGATAGTAAGGATCACAACACACCAACGGAACAACAAGATCCTAACAGTTCAGCTAGCTACAAGAGAAGAAACAACAAAGTTTTATCCATAAAAAAATCCACTTAGCTACCTGCTAAGACAATTTCAACACTAGCTTCAAGAGAAGAAACTACAAGGTAGTTCTTGCCCATCAAATAACCACCTAGCTGCCTACAAAGACAATTCCAATAGTGAGTTTTAACGCAGTGTATTTTAGTTAAGTGTACGCCTATATGACGAACCTATCTAGCAGGTTATTTTATAACTGAACACATTTGAATACAAACATCAAGCTATATTCTCTTGCTGTTACATCTTGCATAATTTGACAAGATCATTTTAACTTTTTTTATATCGCAATATGCTGATCATTTAATATTTTAAAATAGTGACGAAATCAATCTAGTGATATATTTTATAACTTGTAATTATACTTAATAAATATATGTAACTGATATTGGCAATATACATTCATCCTGGAACATTCTATAAGGTAAATAGAGGGTATAAGGCTGTACTAAAAAACAAAAACTATTACTACCGACCCTCTTTGGACATCATGAAATTCTTGAATACATTCTAACACAAGTGTTTCTTGGCCATATATTGTGGTCTAAAACAGACTGAAGTTGCTTTTCATTAACACTAATTTTAAATGACGAATACTCATAAGGATGTCTCAAGTCAAGCTTAAGTCCATCAATTTCAGGAAAATGAGGCTTTAGGAAGTCTATAACAGTTTCCAGCTTAGTATTCAGTGCCAGTCAATAGATATGTAAAGAACACCTGATATCATAACAAGAGTTATTTGAACTATCAGTTTTTGTACCCAGAGGCGCCAACTTTTGAAAAACATTGGGTGGGCTCAAAGATTTTCATATTTTCATACTCCCACCCCTTATTTGATTCATGAAATGGATTGATATGATAATTAGGAAAATATAGAATTGGGTAAAAAACGATGTCTTTGTTTGTAATAATGAATAAAAATCAACTTATTTCATCCACCAGAAAAATAAATGTGTGGCCTAATTAACGGAATTCCTTTAAAATTAATAATGTTATATTATAAACTTTTTTGTTTTAGGTACCTACTAAAATAAAATAATTATGCAGCAGGGCGTGATTCCAAAATGAGTTTCTCCTGATTGGAGTAAATTATCTCCTTCGTCTTTCCTTAGACTAGGAGCCTGTTCTCCCCAATCACACTATCTTTTTCATGTTTTATTGTCCCTTGTTGACCTCTTTAATTCATTCTTTCTACACGTTCCATCCACTCCTTTTTAACCAGTTACCAGAGATTCAAAAAATAAACAGAATTTTGAGTAATAGCAATAAATAATTATGATAATAACACACTGCAAAATATTGAGTGGGCTTGAGCCCCCCGGGCCCATATAAGTTGGCGCCACTGTTTGTACCCACTACCGTAGTCCGTTTCTTACATACAACATCCATCCAAAGTTCAGCTTGATGATAATCTTGAGTTAATTCTGTACAGTCTCCCTGATTCCTAATCTGTTTTGTTTATCAACTATAATTTTGTCCTTTTCTATAAATTTAACAAATGTTTCTAGGCCTATACTAGGATGATTGTGTGGTTTGTTAATTCCCACTGATTCTTTTTCTTTCTGAATGTCAGTGTGACTTTGCTGTTTGTCTTTAGTTGCACTTACATAACTTCTCAAGTTTCAGGTTAACTGTTGTCAGTAATTCTACATTTAGAATATTAACTTTTTCTTTGAGTTCACAAATGATGTAATATTTTTTATTTAGGATATAATCGATTAGTTTAATATCAAATTTGTTATTGCTGTCAGCATACTGTTTCAAGGTCTCACACAAATCAACATATTCAGTGTTAGCACATTCACTAACCTCATTATATCTTCAAGATTACTGGTTAATTTCGCACATCTTACATGAAAAACATTATCACAGTTGCAGCATTTATAATCACTTGGTACACAACACAAATCATACAAGAAATTAGCAATGTAAAATTTTTAGGACTGCAAATTGACCAAAATCTTGACTGGAAAACACACATAGAAATGATAAGTCCAAAACTGAGTTCAGCATGCTTTGCTTTAAGAATTTTGAATAATATATTAAAACAGGATGCATTACTTATGGTATATTTTGCATATTTTCACTCGGTAATGAGGTACGGGATCATTTTCTGGGGCAACTCTACCCATAGGGAGAAAATATTTAGATTTCAAAAGCGGGCAATAAGAATAATATGTGGAAAGAAAAAAAGGGAATCTTGTAAACCGCTGTTTGAAAAATTAAGAGTCCTCACTCTTACAGGGGAGTATATATACTCTGTTATGTGTTTTGTAGTGAATAATATTGATAAATTTCAAACTAATTTTAGTGTACATGGACGTACTACCAGAAACATGAATGATCTACACAGACCAAATAACTAGTTAAAACTCTTTCAGAAGGGTGCGTATTATTCTGCAGTACAGATATATAACAAGCTTCCAAACAACATTAAATTATTATGTATTCAAAGTTAGATCAAACCTTTCAAAACAGCTGTCAAGGAATTTTTAATAACTCACACCTTCTACAATTTGGAGGAATATTTCCAGCTTGGATAAATTTGGCAGCTTGCAGTTTCTGTAGACCTATATTATTGTTATAACATGCATGTATTTTTTGATCTGACGTGTTCTATATCCTTGAGCCCCGCTCAACACAGGATCTACAGGACGAGATATCTACATCTACATCTACATCTACTTTGGATTTACATCGCTTACAGGAAACTCCTGTATTAGTACAAGGCATGAGGAGCGGGTTGCTAGAGTGAACAGTGAGTTTCAAAACACGTCCTCTCTCTATGGAAGCACGCTGCGCTGGTAGGACTGGCCATTCTCCAGAAAAGGGCAGATTCATGTCGCATTTCATTTTCTGGTGTAAAATAAGTAGACTATTTATGGATTATGAATTAATATAAGTTAGATTGAAATAAGGTCTATTTGATCCCATAGTCCACTTTTTTAAATAAAAGTTACAATTTTCTGCATTTTAGAGCAAAGTATGTGAGACCTCACCCCCGTGTTGCGTCCCAATGCTAGACTTGTCATTTTCATTCTTTCGTAATTCAACAGACTTTAATTTTCACCCCATTTTAGTGTTATAACAACAACAAATAGCTCAAAAAATGAGTCATTAATAACTGGAAAGCAAATATATAATTTTGTAAAGACAATTTTTTGCACTAAACATGCCTGTCCTCAAGTGAGACCTCACTTCCATGAAAAAATATAAAAGTGCAATTATTCCCACAGAGATGGTGCTGTAGTCTTTCTAGCTTCCTTGGACTCTAACTTTTGGCAGTTTTCTTATCGTTTATATAAAGCCAAGTTGTTCCCAGTGTGCTTTTCTGTGTTCTTTTGTTTGTGTGAAAGGGTTAAATCCAGATTTGGTAATTGGACTTTCTCACCTCCGAAACCTACAACCAACAGTAAAGTTGGACACGTGAAGTCAACAACAAAGTAAAGTTGTATGTTTTTATATTTACTTTTGCTATAAATTATAATAATAAGGAATGCATAGAGTTAAACTCTAAAAATGATATTTTCCAATCTCAAATGTTCTCAATCTGTTTAACAAATTATAGAAAAATCTCCCTCCGTTGCTCTCACCTCTGTTACTGTTACTCTTGAGTCCTATCCATGGAGGTGTAATTAATGTTGAATTGATGAAGTATTTGACTGTCTGCATTTATTATTCTTGTTTAAAGAAGACACTGGTATAGCCTGATAGTTTAAGACAATATATCATATTTTGATTTGAAAGTGGCTCAATCTATTTTCACATAGATAAAAAAAATCTGATGTGAAAGTCACATAACTTCCTCTGCCCAAATAAAAGTTAGAAGTATTCACAAATCCTTGTACAGAATCGCAAGACACAATTTTACGCTAATTATGATATAAATATCTGATAGCCCTTTCTTTGAATGTTGCGACTAAAAACACAGGCTATGGACAAAGAAAAAAGAAGAAAAACAAGTGACTGCAAACGTTTATTGAACTTTCTGCCGTAAAGAATAATTTCCAAAATTTATCGAATATTCCCCTCAGATATTTCTTAACTGTAAACATGGCCAACAATACATCTTTCTCACTTCACGTACTTATGTAGAATAAGAGGCCGTGAATGTCCGCGTATTGAGCTGTTCACCAGGCAAGACAGAGTTTCTACAAACAGCTTACAACCACCCTTCAGATAATTTTTTTAAAACAAAGTTTCAAATAAAAATTTTAGCTGTTGGTATAAGCATCCCGTGTACAAAATTTAAAGGAAATCATTAGAGCCGTTTTTGAGAAAATAGCAAAAACCAAAATTTTCTTTATATAAAGTCCCCTTAAATATAAGAGGTTGTCACCAATCTTCGTGTCACAGCCTCAGAAGGTACCTAACCCAAATACAAAATTTTCTTTTCGTACAATTTTCCGTTACAAGAGGCCGTATTGCAAAGAGCGCGTATTCACAGTGGGTGGCTTATAACTACCCTTCAGAGAATTTGTTCGAAAAAATGTTTCAAATAAAAGTTTTAGCTGTTACTATAAGCAACCCATGTGCAAAATTTAAAGAAAATCGTTAGAGCCGTTTTCGAGAAAATCGCGAAAAGCGAAAATTTCTTCATGTAAAGTCCCCTTAAAAATGAGAGAAACTTGTCGCCACTCTTGGGCACACATCTTCAGAAGGTACTTGACCCAAACACGAAATTTTGTTTTCACACGATTATCCGTTTTGGAGCTAGAGTGTTCACAGACAGGTTTTCACACGATTATCCGTTTTGGAGCTAGAGTGTTCACAGACAGACAGACACACAGACATGTTTCCAAAAATAGTACTTTTGGATTCAGGGGGCCTTGAAACGTGAATATATGCTAAAATCTCAACTTCGAATTTTGGGGTCGAAAACAATACTTCCTCTACCTATAGTACCTATGGTATGGGCAGAGGAAGTAATAAGTAAAAAGTTGTTTGTTAGTCTTTTTGTATGGTGATAAATATTGTTCTTTCTCATGAAAACATTTAATGCAGTAAATTTAATCTAATTCTCATAGAACTTCCACTCCCTTACTATTTTCTCACCTCCGCGAATGCGCCATTTTCTAATCTTTAATTTATTGCAAAATACCACTAGTAGTACCAGTACCTCAGTAGCACTCTGCAGAATGAACAATTACATTAAAAAATTACATGGTCCAAAATAAAAAACAATATTTTTTAAAATTCTAACACTGAAATCTGCCCTTTTTTTTGGAGAATGACCCCTTTTAATAATAACATAAAAATGTTGAGTATGCAGTTAAATTTGTCAGCTTGTATTAAGCCAGGCCTTTTTAACTGAGGTGCTGCCATGGCACAGGGCAGCACTGGTATAGTACCAGAGGTAGTTCCACAGGTCTAGCCAGCGCTCAGCTTAAGAAAGCAATTATTAATAACAATTTTGTGAACACAAACACACCATTTATTCTCTACATATATTGTGTTTGCCTTTATGTAAATTTTGAATTTAAGTCAATTGTTAACATCGTTTTGCCACAACTAATTTACCAATATTGGGTAGCCTATAATTGATTTGGCAATGGAAATTTTATGTATGGCCTCTAAGGCAACATTAGACAGAGAAGACCTGTTCTTAGTTTTATTTAAATTCATAATTGAAAACATCTGTTCGCATGCATAAGTTGTACAAAACACTGATGTAAATTTTAAGGCAAGTGCGTGAAGTTTGGGAAATTCCTGAAGACGAATAACTTTGTAAAATGAAAGTACATCGCCGGTGTAGCAGTAGTACCTGTACTTTTATCAGCTTTGTTTGGAAGCATGATGGTGATTTTCCAGACAAATATTTAAAGTTGAGGTGCCATATCATTCATTTCTTTGAACGGGCACTGAATTCATCGTGTAAATTCTGTAACGATATCTCCAAGGTTTTTGTAAATAGGCAAATTTAATGATTTTAATGAAGGAAAATTTTCAAAATCTCAGGCTTTAAGCTGATCTTTAAATAATAAAATCTGCATTTTGAAAGCCTTAATTCTATGACACATGGTGCTAATTAACTAATTTCTCCCTTGCAACTAAATATTTAAATAATTTAAATAAGAAGTTATATCCACTAAGAAAGCAAATTCAGCTACCCATTGTGCTGTCTCTGGCACACACTCTGGCACCGAGCTGCCGTTAAGTGCTGCGATGGTACACACCAGCACAAAGTGCTCGAGTTGGAAAGGCCTGTATTAGGCTATACAAGCAAAGGTAGGTTATAAGTAATTTTTGGTTGATTGCTATCTTTGGCATAATCCCAAGACACTGGACCCATTCAGGCAATATGCATTTGTACAGGCAATGTGATTTTTTTTTGTTTCTGAGCAAAGCAGGATGACCAACTATCCTTGCACATGTAGATGTAGATAACTTGTTGAAGTGTAGAACCTGTGTAGTGAGGCTCAAGGATATAGAACATACATGGGCGAACCACTTGTGGTTCTTGAACTTCCCGCACAACACACAAGATGGCATTGCGGACATTCGGTGTACGTGGTAGATTATTCCCATGCAAGAGTCATATTATCTTTGCAAGCAGTGACGGGTCGCGACACAGTTCCGATTGGAAAGGCGTTATGACACATTCTAAGCCTTTCTATAATGAAGTAATTGCATACGTAAAAGAATAATTAAAAACACAAGATTGTTTGTATTATTTGTTTCTGTAGTGTACATTTTAAAGTGAAATTAGTGTTTCCCTAAGAATGAGCAACCGCCACTGCACTTATTGTCTGCTTGTGTCTCCATCTATCCGTTCTTTTCGAACTATGTGTAAGTTGACAAAAGTTTGCGGGTTGCATGTCAATAGATAGGGGTTTGCCCATGTCTGATATAGAACATGTCAGATCAAAATATACATGCATGTTATAACAATAATATACAGAACTGTAAGCTCCCAAAGTTATTCAGGCTGGAAGTATTCATTCATATTGTAGAAGGTGTGAGTTATTAAAAATTCCTTGAGGGATCTTTTGAAAGATTTGCATTTGCTTTTAATACACAATAACTTAATGTTTCTTGGAAGCTTATTGTAAATCTGTATTGCAGAATAATAAGCACCCTTCTGAAAGAGTTTTAATGATTAGCTGGTCTATGTAAATCATTATACTGTGAAAGTGAGGACTTTTAATTTTTCAAATAGCAGTTTACAAGACTCTCTTTTTTTTTTTCTTTCCACATATTATTCTTATTGCACATATCTATCATCTAAATAATTTCTCCCTAAGGGAAGAGTTGTCTCGTAGCACCCTGAACTCAGTTTTGTTCTTATCATTTCAATCCACCTCTGCATTAAATAAGTAGTGGCAGGTAGATTCTACTGTAGTGGCAGTTAGTTTGGTTAGTGGTCGGTTAGGTTATGAACAGTGATATTAGTTTAGTAGGGCATACTGAATTCTCGTGTTTAGAAAATATGCCATTTTATATCTCCTGCCAGGTTTGTCATGTTGGTCAACCTGTTTACCCAGAATTCTAGCTGCTTTGGTGGTGTGATGTAACAGTTCTAACGTCCAATCACGAAAATCTTTATGTTTCAAGAAGTTAGTAGGCAAAGATTTTACTACTTTTTACTAGAGTGAGATATAAAAGAAAGTGTATCATTTAGGGTGGGTGGGTTGGACCAAATCATTTGCCAAGACATCATCTTCTCACCACAGAACTATGTATAACAAAATAGGCCTATGTGTGATATTAGGCGTTTTATCAAGAGAATCTCATTTTTAAAAATGATTTTACCCTTTCTTTAAATAGACCTATAATGGCATTTTGACAGGCCTATTACTGAAATTACATCATGGTTACCTTTGTAAGATGAGCTGGAAAATTAAACACAGAAGGAACTATTGCACCTGGTTTAAGAAGTCTGTCGCCAAGAAGTTAATATAAACATCACTCATCAGGCCTATCTGGCTGTAAGTTACAGTTGTCCAATTTCGGGTTCAGCATCATCTTCACAAATACAAAGAATTCAGACTATTCAAAACAGGTGCCTTTGATTAACAATCAATGCTCCATAGTACATCAGAAACTCAACTATTCACTCTGATCTAAACATTCCAGATGTAACAACAGTACTCAGCAAAGCTTACATAAGACTATGTGTAGATGTAGATGTACTAGCCAGATCATTCAACAACCATGTCAATCCACAGATTCAGGACAATCCTACAAACTATCCACCAGACCTACAACTCAGAAGAGTCAAAAGGAAAACACCATTCGGATCTTAGATTATGAAAATCAACATTTACTAAAACTCTAATAGAACCGGGACTGTCGCTTGGCGGAGCCCTGAAAACAAGTATCAAGTTCTTTTATTTCTGGGGTAATTAGCAAAACTGTAATGTATTATGGGAAAAAACAAATATAAGGTGCACTCTTCGCATGAGACATATGCCGCCCAACCCACCTTCAGTAAAGCAGTTCCTTTTATACCATGATCTAGCAAATTCTTCGAGGATGAACAGGCTGACAAACCGTTGGGTACAAGGCATTTTTTTAATATTTGGTACCGGTACAAGGGGCACTCTCAAATTTTTAATATTTGGTACAAGGGGCACTCTCGCAGTTTTAATGTTTGGTACAAGGGGCACTCTCGCATTTTTAATATTTGATACGGTCAGGAGTGTCGGCAACAATATACAAGGATAATTGTACCCTGCTTCACTGAGAAACAAAATGTGAATATCAAGTGGGCGGAGGTTAAAGTGCACCTTGTTTTTGACTTTCGCCTGTATTATATATACAATAAAGTTACCAAAATACAGAGTGCTTCAAAAAAATATATACACAACGCTAAAGTCGGACACAAGAATGAAAATATATACACACTTTGAAGTGCCATAGAAAACCTATTTTCCGTTCTACAAAGTTAAAT
The DNA here is from genome assembly GCA_964059195.1 of Ectobius pallidus. Lineage (NCBI taxonomy): Eukaryota > Metazoa > Arthropoda > Insecta > Blattodea > Ectobiidae > Ectobius > Ectobius pallidus. Next base: position 5,578,682 of record CAXKWD010000008.1, on the reverse strand, counting down.
TTCTGGAAATGGAAAGATTAAAGTCCAATTTGAAAAGTAATTGACTTTCTGATGAAAATGGTTTAGTTCAAATGTTCAAAATGGTGGCCTTCAGCATCAATACATTTCTGAGAACGAGCCACCACCGATTCCATTCATCGTACCAAAGTGTCCAAGGAGATTTCTGCGCACACTGCTTGAATCGCATTTCGAAGTGTTTCTAGGTTACGTGGTTTACTTTTGTACATCTCATCTTTTACTGCACCCCGTAAGAAGAAATCCAGCGGTCTAGAGAGTAAAGTCTGGAGAGAGTGCAAGAAACTCGATTTGCCCCCTGCGTCCTATCCACTGCCTTGGTAAATTTCTATTCAGGTATGTTCGTACGTCCCTATGATAGTGCAGCGGGGCGCCACCTTGTTGGTAATAAAACCGTATAATGAACGATTGGCAGGGAATATGGAATCAGCAAGCATTGTTAGGTACTTTTCATTGTAGGATGATTATTGGCAAGATTGTTGGACGACTGTTGAAACTATTTTGCTGCCCCTGTTGAAGGAACATAACATTACTTTCTCCAAGAAATTTAACCTTGTAGAACGGGAAATAAATTTACTATGACAGTTCAAAGTGTGTATACATTTTTTTGAAGCACTCTGTGTTTAAAAAAAAATTAGATTTCTAGAAACAATATTCTGCAAAATGATGTGAGCCGAGTCTATGGTGGATTGTTGAGTTAAATTTTTTATGCCTTACAGTCGATAACCATCTCCTTAACAGTTCAGGATTTTGAAGAGGAAACCTAAAATGATGTTTTCTCTGTTATTCCTAAGGACATATGGAAACCCAAGAGGGGAAAAAACAAATTTAAGTTGCACCTTGGGATGAATGTTCCCGCCCACCGCACCCTCACGATGCACTTTCTTTTATACCATGATCTAGCGAATTCTTCTGTCCTCATATTACGAAGAAACTCGTGATTGGACGTTGATGGTGTGACGTCATACCACTAAACAAAAGGTGACAGGCTGACAAATCTCTGGGAGATAGGCTATAATAAGCCACACTTTCGAAACCTACAAACAGTGTATCGTACATTATTCGAAAATGCAAGGGCGCTTCGCTACGGCTGCCACTTCCGCTTCGTGCACTTAACCATGTGGTTAGTGTTATGCATTATTAGCCTATAGACTATATGCAGAGGTGATTGTGGTACGGTCGGGAGTGCCAAGTGAGCTAGCGGGTTGCCAATTTGGTACAAGGGTTGGTAGCTGGTATTTGGTATGGTCGGGAGTGTCAAGTGAGGGCACGGTCGGGAGTTCCGAGGTGGTTGTCATAGCAACACAGTGAGCGGAGCATAAGGGGCGACTTACATTTGATGTATGCCGAATATTCTTTTACCACAATATAATAAGATGTAGAAGTAGATAGGCTATTTAAATGTTTCTAATAACCTCTGTCATTTTATGGAACGTAATTAATTATAATATCAAATTTTAAATTACTGTTCCCAACCTAAAAAGTATAGACCTATAATAGTATGTTACTGGTACTTCGAAAGAATAAAGTTACAACCCCGCTTCTAACCTATAACATAATTATACTACAGGTACTTACTTGTGAAAAGAAATCCTCAATTTCTTCCTACGACGATTTGTGCAGTTGTTTACAGCACAAGAATACACCATACTTCTAGTAATCCCAGGAACACTATAAAACACACGGCAAGATTAAAACTCAAAAGATGAAAATATAAATTCTAACCAACCCACGTGTTCCACGATATTGAAATGTATCCGAAGTAACTATCACCGTATTATAACTCACTACACTCCATGTAATTATGAAATATCACACATTAACGAAATGAACCCAAACGCTATAACCTCTACGCTCATATTTCGTAATTGTAATATTAAAAACGTATCAAAAGTCTCACTGTTGACACCTGTCAGAAACATCGTCGTCTGCTATGCTGTATCCGCCTTCCAGGGTTGCCAGATCAGAAACGTAGAACAGTCGTACCAATATTCGAAAATAGTCGTATTCCAGTCAAAACTGTCGTATACTTTGTGATTTTTCAGTGTATTGAACGTACTGCGTTATTAATATTAATAATAATAATAATAATAATAATAATAATAATAATAATAATAATAATAATAATAATAATAATAATAATAATAATAAAATAATAATAATAATAATAAAAAAATAATAATAATAATAATCATTCATAATCGGTATTTTACACCTTACATATGTCATGTAATTGTTAATAAATCATCTCATTTATAAGAAAGGAAAGCGCACAAATCGTGCAAAAGTTATAATAAGAGAAGAATGCGCACATATGTGCGATTGTCACTCGTTACTGATTTCCATCAGTGATTTTGTTGGGTTTCACTTGGGTTCTACTTCACGTCATTTGGTTTCGCAGAACTCAATTATTGATTTTCCTCTTTGTTTGCAGGAGGTAACATGGTATCTTTCGCAGCTCTGCATGCATAGTTCACAGACGCATGTATCGTTGGGTGAGTGGTATGTTTTGTCACGACAGATTTTGTGGTGATAGCCATGTGCCGCTAGAGATGTTATGAAGTGGCGTAGATCTTGGTTGGTGTCTGTCCAAGCTCGGCTTAGCATGGCTTCCGTAGTGTAGAATTCTGGCCATATTTGTTTCCTTTTTTGGATCCTGTCTTCTAATGTTGTGAACCAGTTTTCCGTGTATGGCAAGGACATCTTCAGGCGTAGGTCTTCCATTAGAAAAGGCTCCTTTGCCAGTTCGTAACATATTCTCGAGGGCGTGAATTTGGAGAGACAAAGTGTAGCTTTGAGGAACCGGGCCTTCACTTTTTCCATCGCCTGTAGGTCTCTTACTGAGAGTCTGTCCCATATAAGCTCGATGCCATATGTTAGTGTTGGCAGTATTTTTGCGTTGAACAGGGCCAGTGCGGTATCTAGAGATATTTTTGATAGTGTTCTTATATCATATATGGCTTTTGTTGCTGCTGTCGTTCTGTCGTTTACGTGTAATCGAAAAGACTTCATTGTCGTCTGTAGTGTGAGTCCTAGATATTTGTATGAATTGACTGTTTTTAGTGCTTCGTGTTTGTAGAGAATGCGGTCCTCATCTCATTTGAAAAATGATTAGGAGTGTTTCATTATCTTCCGATGTGCTAAATTTTATAAAATACAATAAAATTAAATAAACAGTAGTTTCCACAGAGTTGTAATTATTGCAAAAGGAACAGGACTGCTTTCCACTCATACTGATTTTAGCTACATGCTTACAAAAAGAAAACCATGAGAAAACAGAAGCTGTATAATATATACACACACATATATATACATATATACATTTAAAATTAGACAGTAGGCTGGTTAAAAAATATAAAACTCTACGTTAAAAATAGTCGTACGACTCATGGTTACGTCGTACAAATGTATGAAATAGTCGTATGTGTACGACTATAGTCGTACGTATGGCAACCCTGCCGCCTTCCCATTTGCGTATAGATAGGGAACTTTTCCCCCGCTAGAGGTGCTGATTTCGTGGTTAGTGTTTACTCGTATGTTGAACTTTGCAGTGGCGGCTCGTGGATATTGCTTCAAGGGCGACTGTATGAAAAAATAATCATGCAACTTTACTTCATGAGCTGCAATTTTGGGCATCCCCAATTCTGTTCGGGAGGAGTTCAACGTAAAGTCCTCTCAGATTTATGTCCTTGCGGACATTGTAACTTAATACTTTTTTTAAAAATAACTAAATAGCTGTATTATGATCAATAATAGATTATCATTAATATGCAGCACAGTCTTTGAAACTGTTCCCAACGTAAAAAGTATAGTCCTATAATAGTACGTTACTGGTACTTCGAAAGAATAAAGTTGTGTTCCATTTCAAAATACAACAACGCTCCTAACCTATAACATAATTATATTACAGGAACGTTACTTGTGAAAATAAATCCTCAAGTTCTTCCTATGACGATTTGTGCAGTTGTATGCAGCACAAGAATACACCACACAATACTTCTAGTAATCCCAGGAACACTATAAACACACGCCAAGATTAAAACTGAAAATATAAATTCTAACCAACCCACGTGTTCCGCGACATATTGAAATGTATCCGAAATAACAATGACCGTATTATAACTCACTACACTCCATGCAATTATGAAATAACACAATAATAAAATGAACACAAACGGTGTAACCTCTACGCCCATATTTCGTGAAAATGAACCAAAGTCTCACTGTTGACACCTGTCAGAAACATCGTCGTTTGCTATGCTGTAACTCATGTGTATGTGTAGGCTATCTACATGTCTATATTAATTTTATTGTATATTTTATTTTGTTACATGTATGTATAACCCATTGACGTCGTCTATAGCTGATAAGCTCCATGGCAATAGAATATTATTATTATTATCCGCCTTCCCATTCGCGCGAGATCCCATGCAAACCCGCTAGAGGAGCTGATTTCGCCGTACAACCGTTTACTTGTATGTTGTACTGATGCAGCGGCGGCTCGTGGATATTGAATCAAGGGGACTGTATGAAAAAACAATCACGCAACTTTACTTTACTTGCGTCTCGACTTGGAGGTCGCAAGAGCAATCGAAACAGATAATTTTAAAGAAGTTAAGAGATGGCTAAAAAAGAAAGGTTATAAAGAGTTTCTGGAATGCAGTGTTTGCAATTAGTATTTTAAATCTTATTTCATATTTGTGTTTTGTAACTTAACTAAGCCTTAATTTTGTAATTTTAGGACAGTGTTTATTATTAGTTTGCATTCTGCATCCCACCACTCATTTCGAGGGGGTTTCTCTTGAAATTTTATTGTTTGTTCTGCTGCTTCCATTACTGCATTTTTAATGTTGTTCTATTCATTATTAATCTGGTTTCCTTCAGGTAATTCTCTAAGTTTTTTTTATAAAGGAGTGTTTAATTTAGTTTCCTTGGATTTTGCCTGTTTTGTTTATTCCATTTTAAGGTTTATACGTTTTTCTTTTGCTTATATGCACTTGGTAGTTTTTGATTAATAATGATCTTAACCAAGTAATGATCTGAGTCTATATTAGGCCCTCTCATTGATTTTACATCTTCTATTAGTTCTTTTTTATTGCTATTGATGGCTACGTGATCTATTTGGTTGACTGTATTGTGGTTAGGTGCCTTCCATGTTCCTTTATGTATGTTTTGTGCTGGAACTGGGTACTCATTATAATCATGTTATTTTCCATGGCAAATTGACATAATTCTCCGTTTCCACTTGTTTCATTGTGTAACGTATGCATACCCGTTACTTTTCTGAAAGCTTTTTCTTTGCCTAATTTTGCATTAAAATCACCCAAAATGACTATAGTATCACTTTTGGGTGTATGATCAATAGGGACCGGATTCTTAGGTTTTTACCTATTTTTTTCCTTACTTCCAAAACAAAAAGCGCTCATACACTTTTTCAAATCATGTCCATAGGATTCACCCACATTAATTCTGTAGCACCTAAAAATACCTAAATGGGGTATAAAAACCTAAATATACCTAAACGGGATATAAAACCTAAAATATCTAATTTAGGCTACTTTTTGTCTTTTTTGTTTGTCGGTTGAGAAATCGGTATTTTGCGGAGAGACAATATTTTTGTCGGGTTGAAATTAATACCACCAGCATTAACTATTAACTAAGAGATAACAGGAAGAACTTCACACTTGAGAATCTAGAAAGATATTTAGTGATATATTGTAACCAGGAAATGTGAGGCAATCTTATTTTCACTGCTTCTTTTGATGTTTATGTTTTCTTTCTTTAATTTTATAATATTGTACTAAAGCAAGTTTACACAAATTTAAGTCAATTTTGTTGAGTTAAACTTTACAAGTATTATGTATAGAATGCTATGTAGCACATTCAAATTCATTAAACCAATTATTCTACCCGAAAACGATATTTTGGACAAAAAACCTAAAAAAAACTATTTCGCCTAATGGAAAACCTAAAACAGTGTTTTTAAAAACCTAAAAATCCGGTCCCTAATGATCAATTACATATTGTAAATCATTATAAAACTGTTCCTTTATTTCGTCTGCTTTATCTTCAGCAGGAGCATAGGCATTTATTAAAGTTATATTATTAAATTTGCCTTTGATCCTTATTTTAGAGTCTTTTGTTCTGTGATTCAAATCATATTATGTGTTTCATAATTCTTTGGTGTATTAAAAAGCCAGTACCAGCCTGGCCAATTTTAAAATTTGGCCCTCCATAGTAAAATGTGAATTTGTTTTTCTTAATAAATCCTGTTCCACTCCATCTTGTTTCTTGGACTGCAACAATTCCAAGTTTAGTTTTCTCAATTTGTTCAGTCAATTCTTGAAGTTTTCCTGCTTGTAAAAGGGTCAATACATTCCACGTTCCAATATTTAAAATATTTCTCGTATGCCGTTTAACATGCCTTGGTCGTTTTCCATTTATCAGTCCGGCTATCCTTTGTTGATATTTTTTAGCAGGTTTCTTTTTACAAAGCAAGGGAGCTGGCCTTACGCTCAACCCCCACGACTTTGGAGGACCACGGTTTTCTGTTAGGGTTTTCTCCCTTAGGAGGTTGCCTTCTCTACGGCTAAGAGTTCCTCCTACCCTTCGCAGTAGGTCACCTGACTGAACCTTTGGTGCTGCCGTTGACCTACAAGCGGTTCTTCTGCCACCAACCTAGACTATGTCCATGTGAATCCTGCTGCCAATTCACACCAAGAGGATCTTCTTCCACCAAACTTCGCCATACCAAAGGCTTCCTTCTCTGCCGCAGCTGCCGTTGAGGTCCTCTTCTGAGCTGATTCTTTGTCTGGATCTTCACCCTTAGCCTGTCCGGCTTGGGAGGCCCTACCAGTAGCTATGCTAACGCCGGCATAGCCCAAGGGATCTTTAGATCACGCAAGCACCCTCACCACGACTAGGTCATACAGCTCCCAGAGGGGTTAATGTTAGCTCATAGTATGATATACTTCAAAACATGACCAATAACACCTTATCTCAAGTATCTATCTGGTTTTGAACAAATGGCTTCTTACTTAATCAGAGTAAAACTCAAATTTTATTTAGTCTTAGAGATTTACCAGTAGAGGAAGGCTTAGGTAGTGTCAAGTTTTTAGGTGTTACTATCGATAGTAAACTGTCTTGGGAGCCACATACTAAATTTATTAGTGCCAAGTTGTCTAGAGTCGTGTACTTATTAAGGAATCATGTACCTATGTGGTATGTAAGATCTGCTCGTTTCGTTTTTTTTTTTTTCAAAGTGTCATATCTTATGGGCTTTTACTCTGGGGTAACAGTACACATGTACAGATATTTTGGTTATACAGAAGAAGGTCATTAGGATATTGGCTAACTGAGATAAACTTGCTCACTGTAGACCTTTGTTTATTGACTTAAACATTTTAACTGTAATAAATTTGTTTATTTATACAATCCTTTTATATACTAAGAATAATTTGTCAGAACATCAGCTCAGGCAGGACATACACTCTTATGGTATTACAAATAATTGTAATATTAACATACCTTTCTGTAGACTGACAAAATCATTGAATAGTCATGTGGTGCTTGGTATTAAAATGTTTAATAAGCTACCAACAGAATTGAGAGAAGCCCCATAAACGTACGTTGTATAACTGGCTGGTAATTACACCATTTTATTCAGTGTATTAATTCTTTAATTGCCAGAATGTGACCCTGTAGAACTAAGGATAATTGTCTCAGTTGCTTTCTGCTATTAACTTTAACATTAACCTATTAGCCAATTAGAACACATGAGTGGAGGTATTATACACTATACTTCACTATATTTTACCACTGACCTGGACATGTTTCGGGATTCTGTCTTTATCCCATTGTCAACATACTCCAACTGATATTCACAACTAACCTAAGTTAGTTAATGGGAAAACTGTCTTTATCCCATTGTCAACAAACTCCAACTGATATTCACAACTAACCTAAGTTGGAGTTTGTTGACAATGGGATAAAGACAGAATCCCAAAACATGTCCAGGTCAGTGGTAAAATCTAGTGAAGTATAGTGTATAATACCTCCACTCATGTGTTCTAATTATTAACTTCACTGTGTAAACTTCCTACAATACTTAGACTATTAGCCAATGCTACATATAGTTTTTATCTTGATTATTTATTGTAAATTTACTATTGCACTATTATTTTGCACTATTTTTTTTGTATACTTTGTTTATATGTGTAACCTGATGTTGTCTATTGCTACAAAGCTTAATGACAATAAAATCTTTTCTATTCTATTCTATTGATTTTAGGGAAAAACCTTCGGATGGTGATGTTCCGCCCAACCCACCCAAAATGGTGCACTTTCTTTTATAGCACAATCTAGCAAATTCTTCTGTCCTCGTATTATGAAGAAACTCGTGATTGGACGTTGGAAGTGTGACGTCATATTGCTAGACAATCGGTGACAGGCTGACAAACCTTTCGTGGTACAAGGCACTTGCGACAATACACAAGGTCAGTGGGTACAAGGCACTTGTGACAATATACAAGGACTGTTGGTCACCCTGCTTTGATAAGAAACAAAATACATCACACAGTCCGTGCAAATGTGAATATCGAGTGGGCGGAGCTTAAGGGGGCGACCTGTTCTTGGATTTCACCACACTTGCTTTTGTATAATCTGTATAGGACTATGCAATACAGTAGATTTTATATTCTGTAAGATCCATTGATTTTATACTTTTATTTATTTATTTATTTCTTTCTTTCTTTGACGAGATCTATTGCATAATGTGTATGTCCATGGATCAATAAAATATTATTATTATTAAAACTTTTCAATCATCTTCTTGTTAAATTTTGGCATGTCTTTCAGCACAGGCACCTTTTTGATATGATATTCAATTGACAACAAAGCTAATACAGTGTATAAACTACACAGCACCAAACCAGCAGCACTCTATACCGTACCTGTGAATATTCATACCTTCATAACATTTTGTGTACCCACCTCTTTAAGAAATATGGAACCTTCTCGCTGCTTCAGAGGCCGAAAAATGCAGGTCAATTACAGCCCTAACTACACTTTCTCTCAAGCTAGCATTTGTATGTGGTGTGATGACAAAGCAAAATGAATTATGACAATACATTAAGTTGAATATCGTGTATTGCGCTTTTTGCGTTTTTCATTTTTCCCTCCTGTCGCATGGCCTCATATGTTCCGAAAATGACCTGTATTTTATGTTTTTTATAGGAAACTTGTGAACTAATGCATTAAAACTTTAATTTTAACTGCATACGAGTCCCGACATTTTTTATTTGACCGACTGTACTTTAGATAATTTATATAATCAGTAACAAAAGAGTTCTATCTGTGCCAAGTTGTATTTTCAGGAGAAGGGGGCCCAAAGGCTACAGATAACACAAAATCACGGTTAAAACAAAACACTAAAAAACATAAACGTATTTCACATTAATTCTGTAAGCTTGAATGTATACCTATGTTATTTTAATAAATAAATTAACATAAATCAGATCAGGAACAATAATTAAATGCACTTTAAAAATAAACTGTGAATTCTTTTTTTAAAGCATACCCTTAAAGTACTTCAGGTTCGCTGCAGCAAACTCGAGTGGACAGTCCATGCAACAAAACCTGTAAAGCGAGGCTAAGATTGCAACAACACCATTGCAGCGACCAAAAAGCGCTGCTGTTAAAAAAAGAATGCAATAGTCTCTGTCACAACAAAATATATGTAACACTAATGTCACCTTCACCGTCAGTATCACATTGAACTTTTGTGCTCAAGGTTATGGGTTTGATCCTGCCAAATGATCGATCAGCCCAGGATGATAACATTTATGTGTGCACAAATGTGACAGGCCCATGTCTAGATTTACAGGCATGTAAAAGAGCTCCTGCAGGACAAAATTTTGGCACACCAGTGACTGTCACAGGCCTAAGTTACAGTACATCCCCATTGTTAAATAATGATATACCAGCTATCCACTACTTCACCTCCAAGCGACCACACAATATCATCACAGCTGAGCATCTCCAAGCCTGATTCACATACGTCTCAGTTCGATTCTCTGTGTTAGGGATTTATTATGTGCAAAAGTAATTTATTTATGAATACTACTCATAAATACAGTGAGTCCCACGCAAGAGTTGATCAATGACGCGGGTTCCTGTGGCGCGGCGGGCACAGCTCCAACTCCCGAGCGATCGGGTGAATATCTACGCTAATAAAGCCGCGATCGGTGTAATGATTCAGGTTCTCACATTTACAGTTAAAATTACAATGAAAATAAACACGTAGCTCATCACAAGAGATGTTGGAAATGTTCTCCTCTTGCATCCACACAATACTGGCACCTTTTTAGGAAATTTTCTTTCACGCGCATAAGTTCAGCTTCTGAGACAGAGTTCATTTCTCTTGTGATAGGCCTATGTGATATTGTTTTTAGGTTCTTCTAACAGTATGTGAACATTATTTAAGGGGAAACCTGAAAAATAAAGTGTATAGGTCAATTTCCCATACATTAGAAGAGCTTAAAGACAATATCACATCTATTGCATCTCTATTGTATTCTTGCAAAGGCAAACATTCTGGAATATGAGCTTAGTTCACAAGCGTGCGAGAATATATCATAAAGAATACTTTTAGAAGGGAAAAACAAGTTTTGATAAAATGAGCCATGGTTAAGCCACAAACCGGTTAAACTACCCTGGATAGTTAAGAATTGTAAGTATAATATAAAAATCATATTTCTAAAACTAGACTGATAAAATCACACAAAATCAAAATAAATGTATACCAGAAACAAAGCACCTGAGCCCCCAGTAGGCCAGTACTACTGATATCGTCACCTATACGAGCGACAAAGTAATGTACAGTCTGATGAAGTGGTGTAATAATCATAGTCATTCTTATCAATATGTTTATACAGGGTGTTTCAAAATGAATATCGGGGTTTTAAGGCTTTGTAGAATTTAGTACATTTAACATACAATTATAAATAATACATCAAATGAAAGAGCAACTCAAACAGTTTTTCCTACAAGTATTCAATGTGAGCACCATTCATCACATGACACAAATCAAGTTGATAGGCGAGTTCTTCCCAAACCTTGATCAGTGTGTCTGGAGTCATTGTTGCAACAACTGCTTCAATCCTGAGTCTTAAGTCGGGTAGGTCAGTTGGTAGTGATGGCACATACACTTGATCCTTTATGAATCCCCAAAGGTAAAAATCACATGGCGTCAGATCGGGTGAACGTGGAGGCCATGTGAAACAAGCTCTGTCATCTGGCTCCTTCCGGCCAATCCAGCGGTCGGATACAACATTGTTTAACCATTCACGTACCGAATGATGCTAGAGAGGTGATGCACCATCTTGCTGCCAAATACCACGTTCTCTGGTTCAGCTTCTTCCAATTAAGGAAAAAGCCATAGTTGTAGCGCATCAAGATAAGAATTTCCAATTACACTTGCTTCAAGGAAAAAGAAGGGCCCATAAACTTTCTACCGGGATATGGTTAAAAAAAACATTCAATTTAGGGGAGTATCGTTGCAACTGTACTTTCTCGTGGGGATTTTCGGATCCCCAGATGCGAACATTATGAGTACCAACTAAACTGTTTGAGTTGCTCATTCATTTGATGTATTATTTATAATTGTATGTTAAATGTACTAAATTCTATAAAGCCTTAAAACCCCGATATTCATTTTGAAACACCGTGTATAATACGAGGGTTGGTCAATAAGTAAGGTCTCCAACACTCTAGCCCAAGCTCACAACGTCGGACGAGAGATTTGGCGCCACTGCCATGTCCCGCTATCTTCCCTCTTTCAAAGGAGCCATTGCTGCAGCCGCTGAACCTTTTAGTGTCCGAAAGAGAGCTGTTTGAAATAGATCTCCCGATTTCCGTCCCCACCAAGTGCGCCTATGCGAAGTCATACGGTTTCTTACTGCAAAAAAGTTCCGCCGATTGAAATTCACAGACAGCTTTGCGAAGTTTATGGAGAGGGATGTATGGACATAAAAAATGTGCGTAATTGGGTTCGTGAGTTTAAACAGGACCGGAAAAATATTCATGATGAAGAACGAAGTGGGAGACCAACAACAGCCCTCACAGATGAGATGATGGCAAAAGTCGATGAATTGGTGCGACAAGATCTACGCATCACTACTCACTACTAGTGAACTTTGTTTATTGCTTCCTGATATTTCTAAAGGTTCCGTACAGACCATGTTGAGTGACAAATTGATGTTCCATAAGGTTTGTGCGAGATGGGTTCACGGAGGGCGCACTCGGCGGGAACGGAAATCGGGAGATCCATTTCAAACAAATCTATTTCGGACACTAAAAGGTTCAGCGGCTGCAGCAATGTCTCGTTTGAAAGAGGGGAGGTAACGGGACATGGCAGTGGCACCAACTCTCTCGTCTGACGTTGTGAGCTTGGGCTAGAGTGTTGGAGACCTTACTTATTGACCAACCCTCGTATAAATGATGCAACACTTCTTAATTACGAGTCTCTTTGTTATTCTTGGATAAAAGTTTTTTTTTTTGTTTGTTTTCAGCAATATCACAGCAATATCACAGACATATTGGTGAAATAGAAAGCAGTGGCATAGCATGAGTCTACCTAAATAATGTGCTAAAAAAAGTTAATGGATAAAGAAATAAATAAAGGCAATGTCAACCAATGCAATCATTATAAACCCATTAGTACCATCATGAAACTATTTTTCGTCCCCGGATACACTACTCCTACTGCTATTATGCCTCAACTTGAAGTGCCGCATGCGTAGGCAGTCTCAAAATCTCATGATGCAGCAGAAGAGGCGAGTTGAGACTGATTCGTCTTCAGGAAAGTTGTAGTCTTAATCAAGTGCGAGTTATATGACTTTTCCCACTAAATGTTAACCTACTCGTTGAGAGAAGACAGGCTAATTCTTTGCGCAAGAGCAGCACAAGGCTCTACCAGAGAGACTAGGGAGGTTTATCTGGGTTGTAGTCTTAGCCCCCAGGCAGATCTCGCTTGAAACCGGGGCAGGGCAAGGAGTAACATAAAAATATTTTCATTGCTTTAAACTGTGTTTCAATGTTGTGTGCTTTAATCAATATAGAAGTATGGATAATTTTACTTTTATTTATTAAAAACCCCGTTTTTGATTCTCTCACAAAAAAGTGTGAACCAAAACAAAAATTACCAACTACTGAGCTTGACATTGTTTTGCAAGAAAATAATAAAAAACAGACAGTAAATTTAACTGGTTAACTAATTTATTGCTTTGTATGTTTGCTATTTGCTGGGAAAAAAGATTAGAATATTGAAGGAATATAAAGTTTTAATAATAATAATAATAAATCATCCCCCCATTCGGATGTCCGGGAGGGGGATACTGAGGAAGGAGGTGTCATGCAGGCCAAGCAACAGAAGAAAAGAAGGCTGAGGATTGGAACATGGAACGTGAGAACTCTTCTTCAAGTTGGAAAACTTGAAAATCTAAAAGAAGAAATGAGAAGAAACAGAGTGGATGTGATGGGAGTATCAGAAGTGAGGTGGGAACAAAATGGTGAATTAATAAGTGAGGAATTTAGAATGTTTTATTCTAATGGTGAGTCTAAAGGAAATCATGGTGTAGGTGTAGTATTAGGCCCACGTGTGAAAGATAAAGTGATATCAGTCCGCTATGTGGACCATCGGACGATAATGGTGAGGATAAAAGGTAGGAAAATGGACTTAGTGATAGTGCAAAACTACATGCCACATAGTGGGATAGCAGATGATGAAGTGGAAGAAAGATACGACAGAATAGAAGAATTAATTGAAAAGGAGAAGAAAGGGGCATGTATAATTCTAATGGGCGACTGGAATGCTGTAGTGGGAGAAGGCCAAGAAGGAAGAACAGTCGGAAGATATGGATTGGGAAAAAGGAATAGAAGAGGCGAATCCCTAATGAATTTCTGTAAAAGAAATTCAATGATAATTGGAAATACAATGTTTCAACAACATAAAAGAAGAAGATATACATGGATAAGCCCTGTGGACAAGAAGCGTTACCAGATCGACTACATAATGATACAGGAAAGATTTCGGAATTGTTTAAAAAATGTGAAGACCCTACCAGGAGCTGATATAAATTCAGACCATATCTTACTAATAGGAGAAATAGAAATCTGCTTGAAGAAGATAAGAAGAGGGGAGAAGACAATGAAGTACGACGTGGGGAAACTTAAAATTGAAGAGGAAAGGAGAAGATTCCAAGAAAATTTTCAAGAAAAGGCCTCTAATCTAGAAATCCCATATGGAAATAGTAATGAGCAATGGATTCATCTGAAAAGTTGTATACAGACAGCTGCAGAAGAAACAATAGGACGCAAAGAGAGCAGGAATATCAAGAAACCTTGGGTCACCGGAAACATGTTACAGAAGATGGAGGAAAGGAGAAAATGGAAAAATGTTAATACAGAGGAAGCCAAAAGAAACTACAGGAGACTAAACAACGAACTAAAAAGGGAAACCATGAAGGCGAAGGAAGAATGGTGGAAGCAAAGATGTGAAGAAATAGAGGACTTAGAGAAAAAAGGAAGATATGATCTCATGTACCACGAAGTTAAGTGTTTGGATTATGGAAAGAATACAAGAAAAGAAATATGGCTGATTGAGAATGAAAATAAAGAAGAAATAACAGACAAACAGGGAATATTGAACACATGGCAAAATTATGTAGAAGAATTATACGAGACAAGGAATCGCCCAGCTATCTTGGATGTGGAAAAAGAAACAGATGTATCTGAAGATGAAAAAGGATTTACCATTTTGATAGAAGAAGTTGAGCTAGCAATTAAAGAAATGAAAATTGGAAAAGCAGCAGGAATAGATGGAATCCCCATTGAGATGGTTAAATGCTTAGGTGAAGGGAAGAAAAAAATTCATTCCTTGTGCAACAAGATATATGAAGAAGGTGAATGGCCTGAAGAATTTACAGAGACGGTGCTAATACCAATACCGAAGAAAAATAATGCGAAGAAATGCAAGGAGTACAGGACTATCAGCCTGATACCTCATTCCGCTAAGATTCTCCTGAGAATATTGAACCGACGTTTACGTTCTAAGATGGAAGGTGAATTGGAGGAAGAACAGTTTGGCTTCAGGAAGGGAAAAGGTACGAGAGATGCGATTGGATTGATACGAATAATCGGAGAAAGATATATAGGAAGAGGTAAAGAAGTGTATGTAGCATTTGTTGATCTGGAAAAGGCCTTTGACAGAGTAGATTGGATTAAACTTATAGAGATCCTGAAGAAAATTGGTGTGGACTGGAAGGAGAGGAGACTTTTATGCAATCTATATATGAAACAGCAAATGAAAGTAAGGATAGGAGAAGAAATGACAGAGGGCAGAGTAATGGGAAGAGGGGTAAGGCAAGGATGCCCTTTATCGCCTACTCTCTTCAACATATACTTGGAAGATTTAATAAAGAACTGCTTCCTGAACAAGGGAGGAGCAAACATAGGAGGAAGAAGAATAAAGTGCATAAGATTTGCCGATGATATGGCTTTGCTAGCAGAGGATGAAACAACACTGAAAAACATGCTGATGGAGCTAAATGGCAGATGTGAGGACTATGGAATGAAGATAAATATAAATAAGACGAAGACCATGGTTATCGGAAGAGAACCTAAGAGGATAGACACGCGAATCAAAAATGAAGCAGTGAAACAAGTGGATAGTTTTAAATATCTGGGTTGTACTATAAATAGCAACATGAACTGCTGTCTGGAAGTAAAACAGAGGATAGCCATGGCAAAAGAGGCCTTTAATAGAAAAAGAAGAATTTTTTGTGGGCCCATGGCAAAAGATCTTAGGAAGAGGCTAGTAAAGTGCTTTGTGTGGAGTGTAGCACTGTATGGAGCAGAGACTTGGACGCTACGGAAGAGTGAAGAAAAACGACTGGAATCATTTGAGATGTGGATTTGGAGAAGGATGGAGCGTATACAATGGGCAGACAAAATTAAAAACAAAGACGTGCTAGAAAGAGTGGGAGAAAGAAGAACATTGTTGGAGCTCCTAAAGAAGAGGAAAAGAAATTGGCTGGGACATTGGCTAAGAAGAAATTGTCTGCTGAAGGATGCTTTAGAAGGAATGATAAATGGAAAGAAGGTTCGAGGCAGAAGAAGATATCAGATGATAGATAACATTAAAATAAATGGATTGTATGCCGATACAAAAAGGAAGGCTGAGAGCAGGAAAGAGTGGAGAATGCTTAGTTTGCAGTGAAAGACCTGCCCTTGGGCAGAACACTATGAATGAATGAATGAATAATAATAAAAATAATAATAATAATAATAATAATAATAACAACAACAACAAAAACAACCCAAACTGCCAAAATGTGGTTTCAAATGAAGCTGAAAGAAGGTTGAAATATAGAGAGACCTTCAGATAGAAATGAAATAAGTTGAATGTGGAACGTGAAAACTGAAGTCATACCTATTATAGTTGGAGCACTGGGTACTATACCAAAAAACCTGGAAAACAATTTATCACAGGTTTCCAAAATTCAAGAGATCACCCTGCTCACATTCTGAGGAAGGTGTTATAAGGATCAGACCTGTGAAGAATCTGCTCCTGAGGGGGCTGGAGGCAACCTGGAGGAGAATCTTAAATCCAGCCTCAATGCTGTGAATCTAAAAATTTTGAAAATAATAATAATAATAATAATGCTTTATATATGTATAGGCCTATACCGAATGGAATTCATGTGCAGATATTCTTGTTATTTTATAACTTAAATTGCTTATACAGGGTGAGGCACGTAAAACCGGCCCGTAAAGTCAACACATGACATTAACATACAATGAAATGTAATATATTGAATATGACTACTCTCCTTCACAATAGGTGCTGAAAGTGTCCTCCGCCCACTTCAACACACATGTGAGCACGCTTGAGGAGATTCATATATACCCTTGTCAGTTCTTGTCTTGTGATGCTATTGATGGCATCCTGGATCCTGGTCTTGAGTTCTTCAATTGTGTGTGGATTTGTTTCGTATACTCTTCTCTTTAACAGTCCCCAAAAGTAAAAGTCACAAGTGGAGAAGTCCGGTGACCGAGGAGGCCACAAGCCTTTGCTGATTGTCCTCTCTGGTGTGAACATCTCATGCACACGGGACAATGATACAGCTGATGTGTGGCATGTTGCACCGTCCTGCTGAAAGTAACATAACCGACGCTCCTCTTCTGTCAAGTTTGAATAAAACTCCTCCAGGATTCCCAAATACATGTCACTGTTCACTGTCGTATCAAAGAATATGGGCCCCATAACGCATGTGGTGGAAATGGCACACCAAACACCAATCTTCTCGTCATGCAAGGGTACCTGGTGGATTGAGTGTGGGTTTTCTGTTGACCAATACTGGTTATTTTGGGAATTTACGTACCCAGACAGGTGGAACCACGCCTTGTCACTCATGATGAGCCTTAGTGGGTCCAAGGCACCACTGGCAACATTTCTCAAGAGCCATGAACAGAAATGCACCCTCTTCTGCAGGTCAGGCGCCTTCAGTTCTTGCACAACACTTATCCGGTACGGTTTTAACTTCAGTCCCCTTAAAACACGTCTGCAACTTCTCTCACTCGTATAAACCTGTTGACTCAATCTCCTGGTTGACTTACGAGGACTTCTTGTCATTATCTCCTGCACCTGCCTCTGTAATTCAGGTGTGCAGACAGATGGTGCATTTTGAACCGATCCTGTACGCTGCCATTTTTCAATCAATTCCTGTATGGTGCTTTTTGCTGGCACAGAACGTCCTGGAAATTTCTCTTGAAACAAATTCTTTGTTTTCACAAAAGATCCAGAGCGAATGAATGCTTCAACAATGGCAATACGCTCGGGTATCGAATACACCATTATCACACACTCACACTCACACTCACCCGGCTTTGCACAACAAGGCCTTTTTCTCAACTGGTTTCATTGGCTGGTGGCTGTGGCTGCAGCCGCCTTACACGTGACTGCTGCATGTCACGTGTGTCGACCCTGGCTCGACAAGCCATCTCTTGGTAGGAAGGTACAAAATTTAAGTGTTGCCAGAAACGCAATATACGAATGTAAACAAATAATTGTAAAAAAATGCAATATACCATAATATTACGATGGGCCGGTTTTACATGCCGCACTCTGTATTATAATATTTGGGAATCATGCATCATATAAACAATTGTAAATTCAGTTTTTAAAATCCAGTTTACCCAGAACACAATGTCAAGCTACACCACTGACAGAAAGATAGTTTTATGACCATCTATCAATATTGAATCTGTTGATAATGATCTGATAAACAAAGAAATAGAAATTAAAAAAGCACTACTATGGAACTGTCTTCGTTATAGAAGATCCAACATATTATATTATGTTATGGACAGGAATCTGAATTGAAAAATGCCAATCAAGTATTTCAGTTTTTGTGCAATATGTAAGTGCTTTTTAATTAACAATGACAACACTATAAAACACCATTCACCACAATTAGCACTGGAAGAAGAACTGGAAGCAGGGCTTTTACCACATTGATAGGGCCAATCTTTCGAGTCATTTTGCTGTAGAAGGGAAAACATCTTAGAGGGTTCAAGAGGTACAAAAGCAACAAGATGTTATCAAAACTGTGTCAATTTGTATCACATCAAGAGGAAGTTCGGTTGTACACCTCCCGTGACCACTGTAACACATCTGTACAGATTCCACCTGGAACCAACAGAGAAGGCTTTTCATCCATCTTCATTTAGTCCAACCATATAAAGAGCTTTCTCTAAAAGGTACAGTTAGGAAGGGCTTCACTTACCTCAATATCTGTGTTCCAAAAATGGCAACCAAAAATACAAATTTCCCATTAAAATTTTGATGCAAATTTCCCATTAAAATTTTGATGTAATTAGGCTACGTCTATGTATTTCTTAAAAGAGAGGGAACTTTTTGCTCATATTGCTATTATCTTGAGTAACAGAAATGATTTAGGGCTGTGTTCACCAATGCCGAAATGTCTGATCCTGGTTTTTAGACTGAAAAGCTGGGATACTGTCCATTTTGCATTTCAGCAGCTACAGCAACTTGGTTTTTCGATAATATCCAAGCTGATGTTTTATCGGTGAAATATTGGCCAGCAAAACAGGATAAACCAAGCTAAACTGTGACATCAAGATTGTGTGTAGGCGATTGGAACATCTGATCAACATGAGAGATGATAACAGTGATGAGGAATATGAAGCAGAACAGAGAATAAGGCACCCTATATGGATAAAGGAACGTAGGTCCTACTTGGACATCTAGGACGACATCAATTTCTGCACGAGATTCAAGGGGAAAACGAAATTATCTGCTATGTGCCACACCCCCACAAAAAGTGAGATATCTAGTGACCATTTGTAGAACTACTAGTGAGAGACAGCGTGAGGGGAAACTTTGCTGTTGCTATGGCAACATTAGCACCCGACACAAGCCAATAGTCATTTTTCCCTCGCTATTTACACAACACCTGCCAGATGACCTTGGTTTCGTTTATGAAAAATTTAAGGGTCAGACAAGTAGTAGACAAAAACCAAGCTTATGAAAACCAAGGTGACAAACTGTGGTGAAACCTGAAAGGTTTACTATATGAGATAATGGATTAATCATAGTTTTTATTATCCATGAAACCGAGAAATTTTATCTGTGTTGGTGAACACAGCCCTTAAACATTTAAAATGAACGAAAATGGTATTTTGTCCTCTTAAAAGATGTTTGTTGCTTATAGGGTTAGTAAAAATAAATATAGTTCACAATTTTTTAGATTAAAACCATTAATACATGTTTGTAAGCACCTGATTGATGGACGTATGTCTATTCAAGTACCTTTTCACCATAATGTCACCGTTTCAAAATGCACAGAGCATTAATTTAGTGTAAGGTTGTCATCAGGTATTTGATGTTTCCTTTTATGCGATTCTTTTGCACTGCTCAACAAAACTTGAATTGAAATCTCCATTCAGGTATGTAAGAGCTTAAGTGGAGAAGTTCCTTCATTAGTACAATACATTATGAAATAAAATTACATTTGGCAAGTAAAGAATATCATGTACAATATGTTTCCACCGTCTCTATAAAGAGGACATGTACTTATGAAATTGTAAACAAGTCCAAATAAAATGGACAACCGAGAAGGGCAGTAAGTATATCAAAGTTCGCTTCCAAGTATGGGTACGATATACTTTCAAGTTGGGAAGGTTCAAGTTGGTCATTCTCAACACATATCAAATTTTTCACTTCTAACAAAAGAGTGTTTAATTTCACTCGGACACTTTCCTCTTTGCACTGACACTAGAACTACTTTCTCACATTTTCTGGTCACCTTGAACATGCCACTGTCACAAACAATATTGAGATAAGCAGGACTAGAACTGGACTGCTATGACCAGTAATTCCAACACCATTCTCACTTAGTGAATCGCCATTCGTGTGTGAGCTCTGCTCCCTTGCAGCTTCTGCCAATCCTGCAACACAAAAAGGCACATGCATCATAATCAGGGCCCAGATTCTAATGACATGTCATCTTTTTATTGATGCTGCGTAAACATTGCCAACTTGTAGATAAATCCTAATCATGGCCTCTAGATTATAGAAATGCATTGTTATTAGTTCATTTTTTGTCATTTTATGCAATTTTATATTTTTAGGGTATTTCTTTCAACTTTACGTCATTATTTTACCATTTTCGTGTCATTTGCTTCCTTATTTAGTCATTTTCATGCACTTATATTGAGTATATTAACTTTTTGTTGTTGTCTAGCTAGCATTGTCCTCAGCGGTGCTGTCTTTGAAGTGTTGTTTGTTTAATGCAACACTTGGTGCTGAAAATTTTGTATTATATTACTGTTGTTATTAGATTGACTTGGCACCAGAGTCTGCCACATGCTTGGATTAGAGTGCAAATACTGTTTACCCTCAATAAACAATAATATAATCTGGTCAGGCCGCAAAAGGAAATCCCGAAGTTTGACTCGCCAGTGCCTCAGCGCCAGTATAAATTTCCGTGAGCAGAGTGGATTCAGTTTTTACTTTTTACCATATTTCAAGTATGCACCCATTCTAGAATTTGAAGGAAGTTTATATAGTGAAGTTATAATCAAATTGAAACTTGAGATGGAGGTTTAACATACGTAACTTCACTTAATTCAAGCACTAACCTGATAGTATAGCTGATGTTGAGTCATGAAGTTTGCTCGAAACATGTTCAGGTTAGTGCTTGAATTAAGTGAAGTTACGTATGTTAAACCTCCATCTCAAGTTTCAATATGCACCCATTGTTTTGTTGGGTGTGGAGATGAGCTTACCCAACTTACACATCATGAAGATGTGGCGATTGGATGCTTACCCATTAGATGGGATGGTTTTCAAATTGACAGAGCAAATACAGCTACCTGACTGATCCTTCTTGGGGTATCACAACACCTTACCAGTCCACTTGCACATTTGTGAAGGGAGGATACAAAAATGCTGTTTTCATACCCCCTTCCAAAACTCCCCAAATAAGGTAAAAGGCTGGAACTAAACATATGTTTAGTGCTACTGTCTGTGAGTGTTCATTGCGCTACTCGGTTCTTCTCCTTGGTGTTCTTTTAATCAGTGAAGAATTTTTTACATAGTTTACGCACAGTATAGCATACAGTGAAATGAATGAGGTAAGCTAGTCACAAAGTAAATATCTAAATTCGATAACCAAGAGAAATAGGCCCGCCTAGACCATAATAATAATAATAATAATAATAATATTTATTTGCTTGTGGACATATACATGTTTTAAGCATCGTCAAAAGCTAATTATGTATTGGTGTATATACTTCTTTAATCTATATGCAAATCCACTCTCACACTTATACAATTCACACACACACTCATACTGTTCAATCCACATTCACACTTATACTGTACAATCCACATTCACACTTATACAATTCTTACTCTCTATTATACAAATCTCACTGAACTTATACATAAATTATATATATATATACATTCATATACATTTACATACAATTCCTACAGTATTATTACAATACTATTTTGCTCATATAGCTTATCATATCTAGAGTCTACAGCTCGTCTATCCTATATAAACTCCTCTCTATTAGATATTTCTTAAGTTCTTTTTTAAATCTTTCTCCTTGTAGTGTTTTTAATACTCCTGGTAATTTATTATATAGTATTATTCCTTGGATTAGTGGATCTTTTTCTGCAGATTTGTTTCTTATGTATAGCCTGTGGAGATTTTCCCTGCCTCTAGTGTTGTAACTGTAGTAGTTGTTATTTCGATTAATACTGTATCTATCACCTTGTACCAGCAGAATTACTTTTTTCGGTAAGACTTACTATAAAGATAAAACTAGAGCATATGACAGGAATTTTAATAAAAACATGTAGGGAAAAACTAGAGTGGATCTGGGGTGTGTGACACTAGTGAAGTTAGTGTGTTACAATCCATCTCATTATTATTTTTATATAAAAATTACTTCACTGTATAAACTTCCTAAATATTATGAAACTAATGCATTGTTTTGTTTTCCATGGATTTTTTTTTGGATGAGTAGATAAATGGACTAAAACTGATATGACGCCTTGAAACTTGAAACTGATAAAAGTAAGAAACACCATTGGTCAAAACAACATTTTAGACAATGAAATGAGTCTTACCGTCTTAAGGAAAGGCTGATATCCTAGTGCAACTTGATGGTAGCTACTGATCATCTGTTTGTAAGCATAATGAGCTTGTTGAAAAAAATCTGTCATGGATTGTTGATGCTGTAAAATTTTGCAGGAAATTTGAATTGGCATGAGCATCATGAGACAGGTAATTATAACCTAGGTGTTTTTAAAGGTCTCGTTAATTATACTGCGAGCCTGACAATGTCCTGAAATATCATTTAGATAATTCATATATGTTCAAAGGTACAACAAAGGACAGTCAAAAAAGAACTTCTAAATGCAATTTTGGCTATTTTCCTCCTAACAATTGTAGCCCATATTCACATGTGCCCCACTTGTATAAATTTCATGAGCTGCCACTGACATGCATTAATGGAATTATGACCTATTCAGGACCATAATTGTAAATATTTTATGGTATATATTTTTATAGTACAAAACACATGCATTATTCTACACAAAGATATTTGCAATATACTTATTGCTTTCCTTAAGCAACTTACCAGATAATACAGTGAGTCCCACGCAAGAGTTGGCCAATGACGCGGGTTTTTATGTCGCGGCGAGCACAGCTCCAACTCCCAAGCGATCAGGTGAAATATCTACGCAAAAAAAAGCCGCGATCGGTGTAATGATTTAGGTTCTCACATTTATAGTTAAAATTACAATGAAAATAACCACTTACTTCATCACAAGATATGTTGGAAATGTTCTCCTCTTGCATCCACACACCTTTTTAGGAAATTTTCTTTCATGCGCATAAGTTCAGTTTCTGAGATAGAGTTAACTTCTCTTGTGATACTGTCTTTATGTTCTTCTAATGTTTGGGAAATTGACCTATATACTTTATTTTTCAAGTTTCCCCATAAATAACAGTCACAAACTGTTAGAAGAACCTAAAGATAATTTTACAAGAGAAATTAACTCTGTTTCGGAAGCTGAACTTTTGCGCGTGAAAGAAAATTTCCTAAAAAGGTGCCAGTATTGTGTGGATGCATGAGGAGAACATTTCCGACATGTCTTGTAATGAGGTACATGGTTATTTTCACTGTAATTTTAACTGTAAATGTGAGAACCTGAATCATTACACCGATCGCAGCTTTATTAGCATAGATATTTCACCCAATCCCTCGGGAGTTGGAGCTGTGCCCGCCGTGATGCAGAAACCCGCGTCATTGGCCAACTCCTGTGTGGGACTCACTGTAGATGCCACATTGATACTAGTGCCTTAAGGCAGATCTGTTTACAGAACAAATATAAGCATTTCCTGATTTCAGTTGGCACTTAACTTCTACCTTAATATTATTTGTATCTGTATTTATTATAATAATAGTATGTTATGTCCCATAAAGGGCAAAGGCCTCCTACTACAGGGTAGCTCTCAGTTCGGTAGCGTGATGAGCCGATAGGGTTGTCTAATGGATGTGTTCGTTGTGGGTTGTTTCAGTTCAACATTAATATAATGTCTTGTCTTTGGATTTTTACATTTCGCATTAGATTAGATTAGATTAGATTTATTTGCCACAGACATTGTACAATGTATTAGCAATAACAATAAACACAAATGAGATAAAATAACAATAACAATAAACACAAATGAGATAAAATATACAAGTACACATTTCACCAGATAATGTCATTGAAGTCCTTGACACTGTACAGGGTATTTGACAACAGGTTAGATTTAATTGACCTTTTAAATGGAACATATGATAACTCCTTAATTTTGTTTGGCAATGAATTAAATAGTCTGAGGGCAACATATTCAAAACTTTTCTGGGTGGTGCTGAATTTACATTTATTTATATATAAGTTTTCATTGTTTCTGGTAGAGTAGCTATGGATAGTAGAGCATTTATTATACAAGTGTGCATTCTTTTTTATATAGAGAAGACAGCTCAAAACAAACACTGATGGTAGTGTAAGTACATTAAGTTCTGTAAAAAGTGGTTTGCAGGATGTTGTAGGCGATGCTCTAGAGATAATTCTTATTGCTCTTTTTTGCAAGATGAATATTTTGTTGGCATAAGGATGTCCTCCCCACAATAGGACTCCATAACTGAGATGGCTGTGTATATGGGCATGATACACTAGTAGGAGTGACTTAGCATCTATGTTATGAGTTAGTACTCTCAACATAAATATACCTCTACTTATTTTCTTGGCAACATAGTCAATGTGAGAATTCCACTCCAAATTAGTTTGGATATATAATCCTAAAAATCTTACAGGATTCCTTAGTAGGCTATTGGAGCGTTGAAGATTAATTGTCAATTCAACAGTCTTACTAGCATTAAGACTTAGGTTATTAGCATCACACCATTTAGTAATGTCAGAAGAAGCATTGTCAATACAGATAGAGTCATTTCTGTCACATGATACAAGTGCTATATCATCAGCAAAAAGATAGGTAGTGAGACAGTTCTCCCGTACTGTAGAGGGAAGATCGTTAATATATATTATAAAAAGGACAGGACCCATGACAGAGCCTTGAGGTACACCATACTCTACCAGCTTATAATCTGATACATTATCATTAAAGAGAACAGATTGATACCTATTACTCAAATATGAACGCATAAGTTCTAAGCTAGATTCGCTGAAACCATAATAAACAAGTTTATGAATTAATATGTCATGGGAAACTGTATCAAAAGCCTTGGATAGATCAAAAAAATGGCTTACAACATGATCACCCTTCTCGATGCCTTCAAAACATTTTTTAATAAATGCAAGTACAGCTTCAATAGTACTATGTCCCATTCTAAATCCATATTGTGAGGGTGTAAATATAGAGTTGCTTTCAAAATACATGGTTATTTGTTTGTTTAGTAATATTTCAAAGACCTTTGATAGCACTGGTATTATACTTATAGGCCTATAGTTTCCATAATCGGATTTACTCCCTTTCTTATGAACAGGGATAACTTTGACAACTTTAAAAGTATTGGGAAAGTACCCCTTCTCAATGCAGTTGTTAAATATATGGGTAACAGGTTCACAAATATACACAGATGCTAATTTCAAGATTTTAGAGTTTAAGCCATATATATCAAGACATGAACTATTACTTAAATTTAGTATGACAGAGTAAACATCTTCAACACTTACATGTTTAAATAGGAAACTGATCTGAGGCTTGGATAAGTTGTTCATGAGATTCATTGGATCTAAATCACTTGGTATGTTGTTGACAATGTCATGTACTTTGTCAATAAAATAAGAATTAAAATTTTCAGCGTCTAGGTCAATATTTGGAGTAGAACTCCTATCACTCTTGTTTATCAGATCATTAATAATTGACCAAGTAGACTTAGGTTTATTGATTGAACCATTGATTTTATTAGAATAATAATTTATCTTACTGGCCTTAAGGGCTTTTTTGTACTTTTTTTGTAATTCACTGTATCTATCTTTATATTGTTTCTTGCCATTGTGTATGTACATTTTGTAATACATAGTACATTCTTCTTTTAATTTATGGAGGTCATCATTGTACCACTCTTTGTTATTCCCTCTTTTTGGTCCAATACGTGATCGTACAAAAGGGAATGCTGCATCAGTGATCTTTGAGAAGATTGACAGAAAATAATCAACTTTATCACTTAGATTTGTTAAGCCATACAATGTTAACCAGCTGACTAAACTTAATAAATACATGAAATATGGTATATTAGATGCATTAAGTGATCTTTTAAATGTATATGCAGGGTTAGATGGCTGAGTTCTGCTGGGCTTTAGATTAGTGTTGAAGTGAATGGCATCATGGTCTGATAGAATTGTATGAACTACTTTGGCTGAGCATTTGTTGGTATCAATATTCGTAATAACATTGTCAATACAAGTTCCTCCAGACCCATTGTTGTGAGGTCGAGTGGGTTCATCGATTAAATGCCTGACACCAAAGCTGTCGAAGCAATTATATATTTCTTTTACTTCGTTGCTATCAATGCAGAGGTCTATGTTAAAATCACCAGTTAAGACAATTTGTTTGTTCACACTGTGTTTGTAAACTAGGTTGAACAGATCATGCAGTTTTATCACAAAATTGTCGGTGCCATGTTTACTGTGGTCAGGTATTCGGTAAAAGCACACACACAGGACATTAAATGAATTAAGCATAATAGCACAGGCTTCAAATTCAAACATAGAAGATAAAGTAGAGAGATCAAATTTAGAGACCTCAAGACCATTTTTAACATAGATAGCTGAACCACCATGCTGGCCACTTCTGTTCCGGCAAAAGAAATCAGATAGTACATATCCTGGGACATCAAGTATGGCCAATTCATAGGCGCATAGCCAATGCTCTGTTATACATAAGACGTCAACTTCCCACTCAGAAAGTAGTAGAGAAATGTAGCTTAGCTTATTCACAAAACTCTGCACGTTCCAGTACAATATACTCAAACCAGATATTGTTTCTACTTCATAGTAGTTCTTTGTATTAGAACTGCTTTGTGTTTTCCACTCCCCAACCTCTAGCTTTCAATAATTAACTTATACACTGTAATTATTGGTCTCAGATATTTGAATTCCTCTACTTGTATGAATACTTTATCTGCTATTCTAATATTTTGTAGCGAATTATTAAGACGTTTCATGATGACATACTTAGCTTTTCCTTTATTAATTTCCAATGCAACATTCCTGCGAGCGTTGAAATGACTTTCTGCATTTCTCTCGATTATGTTTATGTCATCGCCCAACAGACAAACATAATCTGCATAAGTTAAAATTGGGTGATTGCCATTTAATCTAGGCTTACCTTGTTTTCCTGAACTTTCCTAATATCATAATCCTGAGTGAAATTAAGAAGTAAAGGTGATAGGGCATCTCCTTGCTTCAAGCCGCTTTTATCTGCGATAAAGTTTCCTACCCTGACTCTGCTGTAGGTTTCATTTAGACATATTTTGGTCAGCCTAACTACATTTTTGGGAATCCTAAACTCAATGAGGATATTGTATAATTTCTCTCACCTAACTGAATCATATGCTTTTTCGAAATCTATGAATAGCTGGTGAACTGATTTATTATGTTCTCATTTTTCCCAAAATTTTGCAAATACATAATATTTGATCAATGGTTGATCTATTTCGCCTAAATCCTCATTGTTCAGCCAATTTAACTTGAGGTTTGCATGGTTTCCTCAATCTCAAAGGCAAAAATGCAGGATATATTGAGGTATTGCTGAACATAGAAGCAAATGCTGCACAAATGAGCTATTACAAGAGCCTACTGGTAAATTTCGGGGCCACGAAATTTGATTTGTACCCAGGACCTCTTCCCGATTACCCTCTACTACCTCACTCTAATTGATTTTAGTGCGTTCATTACAATTGAGGTAAACTGATTACATTTCACAACTGTAAGTAGATCATAATATTCTTGTTACTATGGGCAACCAAAGAAAATCATTCATATTTTAATAAAAACGCATGTTCTGAAATTCGCATTTAAGTCACATTTATTTCGTTTGTATCTTGATACCTATTAATTTTATAAAGAAATGTATTTAACAAAAAATGTTCATTTTAATTTTCTCTACAACTTTGTCATGTATCACCTACTGTAATGAAGATAGGCTAGAAGAATTGAAAATGGATAAGAGTAAAGTACCCCCTGAGTCATTTTTACCAAAAAACAGGTATAACCATTTCATTAGTCGTAGAAAGAAGTTTTGGATTTTACATTTTTATTAAAATCATTAGAGCCATTTTTTTTTCAAAAATAAAAATTTTGAAGAAAGTTTTCAGAAAAATCCTCTTA
The DNA here is from genome assembly GCA_964059195.1 of Ectobius pallidus. Classification (NCBI taxonomy): domain Eukaryota; kingdom Metazoa; phylum Arthropoda; class Insecta; order Blattodea; family Ectobiidae; genus Ectobius; species Ectobius pallidus. The sequence continues at coordinate 5,550,160 of CAXKWD010000008.1, read as the reverse complement.
AAATTTCAGTTATAAGAACCAAATTCCAAAAAAGTCCTTAATTAAAAGAAAGGATACAATGAACTGTTTACCAGCTGTGCTTTTCCACAGACAGATAATCATTCCAAAAACACTTTTTTCTGTTTCTACATATCGTAAAAGTGTTTTCTTGGTGTTATCTCGATTTAGATTTTTTGTTATAGTCACAATACTTATATGCAAGAAAGTAATATTGTTTGCAGTGTTCACATAAGGCTTTGGAAGTTGCCAGTGACCGGGCCATGTAGTGGGCTTTGACAAAATGGAGAGGTTATCAATATAATTCATTTCTTTATGGAATATGAAATCAACGTAAATAAATATCGGGTATGATGCATCACATAACTTTCTCTACCCTTCACATTTTGATGTAGAATAAGAGGTCGTATTGCGGGAAAAGCATTTTCAATTGTCTCAGCCTGAGTTTGTGCCAATGATGGGTAGCGAGTATGCTATGTCAGAAGTCTCTAAATATCCTATCCACTGATATGTCATTCATTGCTGTAGGCTTTGTATTAGTTGTAAGATGTGAATTTTTTGTAAGTCAAGCATGTAAAAAGAGACAAAATAGGATGGAACATTTTTAGTTCAGTATTTATGTCCTGGGTATTTGGGGAAGAAAATGTGAAAGTGATATTGATTTTCTTTTCATTTCAGCCCCAAAATGGCTGTATGGCAACATGAAAGTGGAAAATACAATATCCCGTATAGACAGTAAAATATTATGTTACTGAAATTTCTGTGTTTTCTTATTTCAACCAGGCATAGTGAACAAAAGCAATGGGTTGCACAATTCTAATCCTGTATGAGCGACATACAGCTATATCTAGCATTATACGAGGGAATAGGCCTATTTTGACTGTGATAGGTCATTCATCTTTGCATCAAACTCTAGATACCAGTACCTATATAAGGAAAGTCCTCGTAAGTTAATTTTGAATTACAAATTACAAAAACTCCCTAAAATTAATTACATTAATTATAGTGAAAGATTTGTAGATTTGTAGATTTACAAATAATTAAGTTTTTGTATATGCTTGGAATAACACAGAAAATATTTGCTTCCATTTACAGACACTAATTTTGTTGAATATTCAGAATCTGTAGATATTATTTAACCTTATGATTACACTGGTAAATCTGATTTAAATGTAAAGACTGTGTCCACACGAGAGCTGAGAGTGCGAGAAACTCTCGAGAGTTGCATTTCGGTATGTGGACACGCGTCTGAGAGGTAGTGGAGAGTGGCATTCAGAGTGTTAACTCGCAAGTGGGCATACCTCTGCAATCGATCTCTGAGAGCAGCTCGCACTACACAAATCTGTTTCGTATTGCTGAGAGTTCTCTCCTTGTGGATATTGTGTATAGTACGCCATATGATAAAACTGATATAAAGAAATTTCATGATTGTCCATTTTAGGGCCTATATTTAATATGTAAGATTACCAATTTTATATATTTATACAGTAATTATAAAATATTAATTGATTTTAAAAATTGATTAGCCTATACATATGCCCTAAATTTTCAGTTATTTCATTTGTTTTCAATATTCATATACATTTTCTGAAAATGAAATGGTAATGGAATAATTAAGTGGAGGGAAAGGAAATAGACATTAAAGCCATGTCTGGGATATTAATACAAGTAAGAATCAGTTTGAAAAATTTTATGTCATAACCGGGATTTGAACACGGATCTTCGGCTTAACGCGCCGATGCTCTACCATTGAGCTACCATGACAACATGCCAGTACGACATCAAATTCCTCAACTGATTCAGAAGACAAGGCAGACCACGGGAGGTTTCTCCGTTGAGAACACGCATCCAATGGCGTCCTACATTTGTAGGTACTTTGAAGCCAAGTTATTATTTATATACTATTAATTAAGTGGAGGGAAAGGAAATAAACATTAAATCCATTAAATCCATGGATTTAATGTCTATTTCCTTTCCCTCCACTTAATTAATCGTATATAAATTATAACTTGGCTTCAAAGTACCTACAAATGTAGGACGCCATTGGATGCGTGTTCTCAACGGAGAAACCTCCCGTGGTCTGCCTTGTCTTCTGAATCAGTTGAGGAATTTGATGTCGTACTGGCATGTTGTCATGGTAGCTCAATGGTAGAGCATCGGCGCGTTAAGCCGAAGATCCGTGTTCAAATCCCGGTAATGGAATATAATATCATTTAATGCTCATATGTTCATCATGAAAAATGTAGTAAGCTTATGAAGGGATAACTGAAAAATAATATAATTTTTTACATTACGTTGGGTATTTCTAAATCGGAGTTTAGAAACACGGCACCTGTAATCAGTCTTGGTGCTTGTCTTTGTACTCTCCTGAGGGAAACAAGTGATATGAATGAGTCTACTGTGTATGAAAGTAGAGACATGTAACAGTGATCCACAAAATGCTTTTGTTCTAATGGTAAAGGATCAATCAACAAGGAGTATTTTTTGACAATTGGTCTTTGTTGAAGCAGAGATTAAATAGTAGACCTATCCGTCCATGTACATGCACAAATTTTAGATTCACAGTTTAATAGGATCACTCCACTTGATTTGATACCTGTAAATTAAAAATCACATGATTACCATCAGAAAAGCACAAAGTCACCATTAGTTTATCTTTAGCAGGAACTTCATATCATATTTCCACGTCTTTCTAGTTTATTTGTCGGCCTATCGAATTCACTAATACCTCATGAAGTTTTGAGGTTATTAAGTTGTTAAATTCTTCTAAATGGTAATATTTGAATGAATGGATTCACTTAAAAGCATTCAGCAAGCTCTCATAATATGCTTACGTTAATATTAAAATTAAATAATGCATTGTTGTTCGTCCACCTTGTCTGTGCGATATTTGTTTAAGTGGACACGGTTCTGAGAATAATGTCGTGAGTATTACATTCAGCTACTCTTAGGATTGGACTAGCGCACTCTAGTGGACTCACCACCTGAGAATACTCTTGAGAGTTTCTCGCACTCTCAGCTCTCATGTGGACACTAGACTTTAGTCTTTATGTTAGATTTTTAGACAAGTGCAATTGTATTTCTCAAATGTATGATCACTTGAAGAAGTAGTCACTAATTTGTGAAATATATACATGGCCAAGATTGGAGTATTTGTTTACTAGTGCTAAGTGTAATTGTGGGGACAGAAGTGTGCTGGAGAGCTCATTACAAACTGTGTGGGGGCAGAGGTGTGATGGAGAGCTCGTTACAAACTGTGTGGGGGCCGAGGTATGCTAGAGAGCTCGTTACAAACTGTGTGGGGGCAGAGGTGTGCTGGAGAGCTCGTTACAAACTATGTGGGGGCAGAGGTGTGCTGGAGAGCTCGTTACAAACTGTGAGAGGACAAAGGTGTGCTAGAGAGCTTGTTACAAACTGTGTGGTGGCAGAGGTGTGCTGGAGAGCTCGTTACAAACTGTGTGAGGACAAAGGTGTGCTAGAGAGCTCATTAAAAACTGTGTGGGGCAGAGGTTTGCTGGAGAGCTTGTTACAAACTATGTGTGGCAGAGGTGTGCTGGAGAGCTCATTACAAACCCTTAGTTAAATCTGTTTTCCTATGTCCCCTATGTTGGGGTGAAGGGCCTCCAAGTGGAGGTTTCTGTTATGCTTGTTTTCCGAGAGAGGGCAGAAGAGACAGGTTAAATGGTCCTTTGTAAAAATAAGTTAGTTTGTGTTTCTTAAATTTGCAACCATTAAATAAATGCACTTTTCTAATTTATCAAGTGCCTATTGTTCAATATGAAGTTAATTGTACCATACTATAATTTTCTTTAATTAATTATAATCAAATGCAGTACTTAATTAAGTCACTATTGTGTAAGAAATTGGATTAAAGTGAAATTAAGTAGTAAGATTTAAGTAACTAGTATTTAATTCGAATTAAGACTGAGTTGTGATACTTTGCTAATATGATACTTGATATAAAATGTTAGATTTTATCATTATTAACAAATGTTTGGAGTATTCATTGTCATGTTCCTGGCTATCTGCTTTAAGACTAAGTTATTTTGCTTAATTTGAGAAGTAGATACCATTAATAGTTGAGCGTATATTAACTGTTTCAATTGATATCTACTGTGGGTTATTGTCGGCGTTAATTTCTCAATTTCGTAATTAAAATGTAGGTTTTCTGTTAAGTTTTCTGGGTAAAATGGCATGTAGTATTTTGACAAAGTAGCCAGGATAAATTAAATTACAATTTCGAACTCATATTAAAGGTGAATAATTGAAGTGTGGGTCCTAACAACGTTGTAAACAACAAAGTTTTGAAATGTACAATTTCCATGTAACAAGGTTTTATATACTCTTCTGCATCTCAACCCAAAGTAATAGTGATCTTATAGGAACTGGTTATGTGGGAAGGAAGTTGTGAAATGATGGCTAACCTGTAACAGTAATCTATATAAGGAAAGAGGAGGATTTTACACTCATGCTGCTATCAGCTGCTGCTGAAAAGCATGCAAATAGACAGAAAGCGACATTAAAAATATGCTTGAGTGGAAAAACAATGTGCGAAAAGAAGGAGGGATGAAGGGAAAGAATATATCATTGGAAGAACCAAATGAGGTACGTAAAACAATGTTTTATGTAGAGATGAAACTAACCTCATGTTAAACAGTTTTCAGATCAATACCCAAAGAGTACTATAAAATATTGCTATATGAAAATATCAAGGTTACAGCTTGTACAGAAACACTTAAGCTATGGTTTGTATACGGCGTTCATCACCGGCGTCAGCGATCATCGTTGTAGAGGTGGGTTCTTTATGGGCAATCATCATTCATGACACTGTTGCTATCTACAGTTACAGCTGGCCAAGTCAAACAGCTCGGAGTGGTGGTTGAGGATATGGAATTGGAAATTATTTAGCTTTCATAACCTCAACATAGCCTATAATATTATAGTCACTGAAGAGAAAACGCTGACAGGAACAAAGGAAAGTCACTTTTGATGAACTAAATGTTAAATGATTCAATGAATAAAAAAACCAGTAATAATATATAAAAAATATTGTTTTTAAATGAACTGGTAATTTTACTGTAGGTTTCATAAATTGTAACTATTATGCTCACACTTTATCTTGAGCCCAAAAAATGCGGGGTGAGGGGAGCTGATATTGCATGCAGTATAAGAGACTGACTATTGCAGAAGGCGGTGAGTTGAAATTGACGTCATTTCTAAAGGGTTGCCAATTACCAGAAAATATAACGGTGTAGTTTTATGCTGGTACACAATGGAACTCTGTAATTTGTAGCACTTTCAACTCTCGCTACCAAACTAAAGATTTTATATTGATTCAGATATTATAGTAGAATATATCGCTGGAGAAATGAATAAAGTAATATATTTTTCAAGCTGATTCTTACTTGTATTAATATATTTAGGCCTATTTAGACAATTTCTCTCCCGGTTTTCAGAATATAGAAAATCGTTTAAAAGTCGTAGCATTGTACATGTAGGCCTACTTGAATACGCACTTTCACATGCCTGAATTGATGTAATTTAACTAAATACCTTTCGCGAAAGTTTGTAGGTAATTAATACAACGAAATAATAAAACTTGACTTGTTGTTTTCTCCAACGACAGATTCAGCTTAAAACACATTAAATTGATTTTCCTTCCATTTCATTTATTTGGTTTATTATTTCGCTGATTTCCGATACTTCTTGGTTTAAAGAATCTTTATTTTTAACTTCGTTGTCACTTGTATCGACCATTTCCACAACACCAGTATTGTTCTTCTAATATATCTGGATTTATTCTGTCATTTTCAGAATAATATGATGTAAACAAATATAAAAATTGACGGTAGCTCAAGAATGCCTAGACGGGAAGTTTTTGGGTATGGCAATACTGGGGATGGGTCGCGATCTTCATTTTTTCGAGCGAGGCCTTCTTTATATGGACGGTTTTCAGCATTATGGAGTGTTGAGCTCAAGATAAAGTGTGCGAATAATACAGATGACAGTATTTTTTAACAATTATCTACCATTTGCCACACATTTTCTTTTGTATAGCTATCTTTATGGTCCTTTAAGCTCACGTCATACAGGGCAATATGTTCAGACACGAAATCTACTATTTCATCTGCAGCTTGGGAAAAATTACAATACTTTGGTCATGATGAAGTGCAAAATGGCTGTCTTCTGCTTTCCTTGACCTACTATATACATGATAATCTGCAGCGATCATTGCCCTGAATTTGCCTCAGAAGCAATTACCAGTGATCACTGTCGACCCTGGTGCTCATCGCCGTAGGCAAATCGGCTGCATTGATTTTCACTGAGAGCAACAGGCAGTGATGATCGCCGTAGACAAACCAAAACTTTAGAATTTTCTATTAGACATCGTGCAATACAACACTTTACTTGATCATGTAACAATGTAAATGGACTCGGGATACATCTTACATCTTACTTCATATTATCATCTCTCTTTTGTTGCAAAGTAACAATACTGTTAATAAAAACAATGTGTCAGTGTGTCATTAATGTCACACCAAATACAGGACATAGTTTGCCCTCTAATTCATTTTTGGTTCACTATTGTAAATGTCTGCAAATGTCACTTGCAACATTATTAGGGCCCATGCTTCAATTATTATTATCAGTTTCTATCTTTCCTTGGCTCATGTATATTTGGACTTCAATTTTACTAGCCAGTTATGAAGTTTTTGCCAGCACACCTCTTTTATGTGATGTTAACGACTAAACACATTAATATTATGTTTGACTCACCTCCAATTATGGCGACGTGATTGTCGGTAGACCCACGAGTGAGACCAGTGTATATTTTAATTTCTGCAAGTAAAAGAGGAAAGAAGAGTGGTATTATATTGATGTTTATATGTGTTAAGTACTACACAAAAGTGATAAAAATAAATAAACATTGAAGTGCTCTTTATTACGTTTTCATGATATTATGAATAGAATGTATGCAACAACGCTACTAAGCCAGAGATAAGTTTATAACAACTTGTGTGGTCACTTGATGAGTATTTTGCTGTATATCTGAAAACATGATTATTTAAAGACGTTCCAAGTACATTTTTATTTCAACTAACCTTTTGTTCTTTCTCTATGACTCACCACTTTTGGAGATTACAGTGTCCCACTGTGGAAACTCTTTTAAATTCCTGGCGATCCTGTGACCAGTTCCTTCATGCATGCAGGTTAGGATTATTCGCACCACAAGTTAATGGAAGTAAATTCTTTAAACTACCTTTGATGGCTGGTTTCCAGTCCACCTCATACATCAATTTAGTTATATACAGTGAACGCCGCTTAATATAACTGTGGACAATGTTATCAATTGGGTAATGTTATCACTTTTATGAAGTCCCATATGGATTAATACTGATACATTGAAATAATGCTGTTTATTGTGATCAAAGATTCAGCTTATGTTACCACTTTTCCTTTTTGCGGCTTTATTTCCAACTACTGTACATCATTCAAAATTTTGTTTTTAACGGTTTTGTTTCTAAGTCAACTGCACTGTATTGGAGGTAGCAATTCTGTTCCCAGCTCACAGGATGACCAGTTCAAGGGGGTGGCATTACCTTTCTCTTTTAAGCAATACAACATGTTTCACCCCACAGTTAAGCTGCAGCTTTTGATTTATGATGATAACTGTGTTGATATGCAGTGACGGCTAGTGTAAAATGAAAAGACTTGAACAGACAGGTGTTAGATGTTTTGCTACGCAGTGTTCACCACACATCAGTATAGACTTACGAAAAGACTCGTAACTCGTAACTGAGTAAGAAGTATTCGTTAATGGACTCCTAAAAGAAAGTAAAAACAATTTAAAACTTCTGGTTGAAAAAATAGTTGCTTGTAGTCTATTACTGTATTATAAGTGATTCAGTGATTCACAGTTACGTATTATTTTATGAATAACTATTTTAAATTCTGTTTTGTAGTACCGGTATATTATCTTATATATGAATAAATATAATTTATTTAATTTCTTCTGCTATTGTTATCAATCAGTTAATATTAATCAGATTAGCTGCATCTCGAAGTAATCACAATAAGCAGTGTGCACTGTATATACAATACTTAGCCATATATACTTTGTTCATAGATGACATTGTGGTACTAGTATATTCTTAATTATTTTCTGGTGACTTGAGCAATTTTTTATCACTTAAGGTTTATTTGTCAGAAAAGAGGCGACTCCCATCCTATATTGTTGAATATATTTGCTTGGGATATGATAGGGTGACCAGATTTTCCAAACCTTAAAACGGAGCACTTTGAATATTTCAGCACTTAAAAAACTATGATGTCACACCATTGTCCTTTTAGAATAACATAAGAAAGCCTATCATTTATAAATTATACTTTCTTAATGGCTTAATCGATTCTCCTATGCATGAAGAACCCGGTCCCTAATTGATGGTTATTATTCCCTTTCCCATAGAAAAAGGTATGTGCATCTGTCTGTATTGAACCTTCACCTTCCCATCTAACTTTCTGCACTGCTAGTAACTTACACCTAACCTGGATTTATCTAATTTTCTAGTTACCGATTTAAGCACCCCAGGCCTATACAGGCTCCTTACATTCCACGTTCCAAATCTATAAGCTTAGTTCATACTATTTTTAGATTCCCTCAGTGCAGTCCCTTCCTGGAGATCTCTGCTATCATTTATTATATAATGATCATTATTATTAGGCCTATTATTATTAAGTTATTATTAACGTTGGTATAGTAGGGCTATATACCATCCTAGGGCCTAGACATCCCAAAGGGCAATGGCCTCCTGCGGATTGCAGGGCAAGCTCATATACTTCTCGTTAGGTGAGCTAATCCTAGCGAGAGTTAATTCTAGCGAGAGTTTTTGTGCATGGTTGGATTGCTTCTGTATTGCTTTGTATTTCCACTAGTCACTTGGGGTGGAGGTTTCTCCCATTTTCTTCCACTCTTTTCTATTCCTCGCTACTCGAGACCATAATCTTCCTGATGATTTGATGAAGTCGTCCTCCCATCTGGTCTTTTGCCTCCCCACACTTCTCCAGCCTGTTCTGGGGTCCCAAATTGTAGCTTTTTGTGCCCATTTTCGTTGGTTCATTCGCATCAGATGGCCTCCCCACCTCCATTTCAACTGTTCCACTGTATTTGCCACATCCTTCATACCTGTTCTTTTCCTGATTTCTGTGTTGCGGATTTTGTCCTTTAATGAGATGTGGAGGATAAATCGCTCCATTTTGCGCTCCAATACTAATACATACTAATAATATTGAATTATGTATCTAAATAAGTCATGAGACTTAGGATGTATGTATGTATTTATTCACACTGCAATTGGGCTTTGTCCGGTAGCAGTGGTATGAATTACATTTATAAGAAAACATTAAAGATTAAGAAAACGTTAAAAATTATTACAGATACCCATTCTTATATGTAATAACTAGACTTCGGACTTTTAGGTCTCTAAAAATGCTGTTTTAGGTACCTAAAATAGGCTCTAAAAATTGAAATATAGGTTCTAAAAATCGTAAAATAGTCTCTTATAAAATCATTAAGTTGCCAATTTTCTGAACTATCTCAATTGCAATGCAGAATATTACTTACCACCATGCTAACAAAACATGGATACGAATGCTTTGAGGAAGTCCATGCTATTGATGGGACAGGATCCAATCGCTTTGCCGACATCGTGGCTTTTAAGAAAGGATCACATGAAGCTTACATCCTTGACCCCACAATAAGGTATGAAAATAATGCTGCCGACCAAGCAAACAACGTAGACCGTGAAAAAAAGGATATATATGAAAGCTGTATTCCTTTCTTTAAAGAGAAATATAGGAGGAATTTTGGTGATCGGCATTTTACTGTCCATGGACTTTTATTTGGAGCAAGAGGTACTGTATACCGATCGGTTGCTGACGTACTTAGGAAGCTGGGACTGGACTTATCATCCTTAAATCAGATGACAGAAAACATCATTGCTGACTCAGTGGGCATATTGCACCACCACATATATAATAATATATAGTAAAATTGTTTAGATGTTTTATTTAAACTATTGTTTATATGTTACCCATTTTTTACCATCATTTGAGCTATTGTCAAAAGTGATTGATTGGTATGCTGTGTCTATGGCAACTTGCTTGAAGCAAGCAGCTCATTTTGTTCAATAAAATGTATTCTCTTAATGAAGATACCATTAATCAATAATCATGATAAAACACAGATATAGGCCTATGGTACACAGAATTTTATAGGCCTATTACTAGGGTCTGTATTACAACCATATTACTAACCTAATCCCTGCCCCAGAAGCTATGCACGTTAGCATATTCAACCCCTTGTATCCCTCAGTGATTGAGAGAATTATGTTTTGTTTTGTTTTGTTTTTTGTGTTTGTTTGTTTGTTTGTTTTCTTTAACTGGATGTGGGAGTTGGGAGAAAAACATTACATTTTCTTGGGAATACCAAGGAATTTTTCTATTGAAGACGAAACATTCCTTACTATTTAACCAAGTCACAAATGTGTCATGTACTGCACATTCCGAGCTAAAACTTTAGTACAAACTGAAAATAAATGCTAGAATTTATAACAAAAAAGTAACTTATTTTGAATTTTAGATGAAAACAAGCAAAAAGGCAATATTAGGGTCTAACGTAAAAATAGGCTGTTTTAGGTCCTATAAAAATATCAGTTTTAGGCATAGTCGCTTTTGAAACATGCATATACAAGTTTCCGTCCATATATCACTTAAGGATTAAAATAGGTTTTTACCTAAAATCCGAAGTCTAGTAATAACCTAATATTCCTAACAACTAAATACATGGAATTAAATAAATACATGTCAAGTTAAATAAAGAAATTAAATATGTAGGCTACATGTCTAGTTAATTAAGAAAAATACTTAAATACATGACAAGTTAAATAAAAAAAAATTATATAAATACACTACATATCAAGTATAATAATCATACACTTCTAATTAAACAGATACAAGTTAAAATAATTGATTATATAGCTTAAGACAGAAATAAAAGAGAAAGAGATTCATATTAAGTGGCTACAAGGAATCTAAATTACACATTTCAACTTTCTTTTGAGGGTTCCTAAGGAAGGACAGGCCCTGAAAACCTCTGCAGGAAGTTCATTCCAATCATTTATTGTTCTGTTTATGAAAGAGAATTTACTTACATCTGTTCTTTGCTGTACTGTTTTAATTTTGAACTCATGATCATTTCTTCCATAATAGGTTGGTTTTTCTAAACGTGTCGTAATACCAGCCCAAGCTCTTTGTCTTGTATATGACCTGTACAATGAGCATAACCTGGCTTGCTTGCACCTTGTTTCTAATTTTCCCCATCCTAATTCTGTCACAAGTTCTTCGCCATGGTCTCTTTTTCCTTAAACAAACTTAGCCGCCCTGCGCTGGACCATTTCGAGTGATTTGATTTGATTTATTCTCAGGGGTCCCAGCAGGCTGCACCTTATTCCATTAATGGCCGTACTAGTGTCATGTAAGCTACTTCTTTGGTCTTTGGGTTTGCCTTCTTTAAGTTCCTCATTGCGAAATGCAACGCCCTCCACACTTTTCCCGTAACCTGGTCAGTTTGGCTATCCCATGTCAGATAAGAACTCAGGTAAACACCTACATATTTACAGCAATCTTCTTGTGGGACTGTTGCGTGATCTATTTTCTAATTTACACGTATTTCTTTTTTCCTTCTACAGAATGTTATTGACTTACTTTTGGTGTCATTTATTTTCATACCGTTTAATACTGCCCAGCTAACAATTTTATCAAAATCGCTTTGAATCATTTCAATGTCTCTATCATCACGAATTTTTCTATAAATAATACAATCATCAGCAAATAATCTCACTTCAGATTCAGATCATTAATATAAATAAGAAAAAGTAAGGGGCCAAGCACGCTTCCTTGCTGTACTCCTGATTTAACAAACTCTGCTCTAGATGTCTCTTGACCTACCTTTACTCTCTGTGTCCTGCCCTCTAAAAAATTTTGTATCCAGACTACCACCCTATGATCAATCCCTAGTCTGTTTACTTTATCTAATAATTTCCCATGCGGCATTAAGTCAAAGGCCTTTGAAAAGTCAATTACAATCGCATCAATTCTAACCCCTATATCGACTTCTTCAGCTATATCTTGGCATAGCGAAATCATTTGGGTATCACACGAAAATCCTTCCCTAAAGCCATGTTGACCCTCATGAAACCAGCCATTTGTTGGTAAAACTCCCCGAATATGTTAGACAATTATGTGTTCCATTATTTTGCAGACAAAAGACGTTAGACTAATCGGTCTATAATTTTCTACTTTCATTTTGTCCCCGCTCTTATATATTGGCACTACAATAGCCGACTTCCAGTAATGTGGAAGTGTTATGTTATTTAACGATATATTTATTAGATGCAGTAGGTAGGGAATCATGGCGTCTCCTCCCAGTTTTAAAACTTCCGTAGGAATTTCGTCTGGTCCCCGTGATTTGTGATTTTTTAACTTCATTATTCTTTCCCTAACCATATTGATGGTTACTTTAAAACTTGAATCTAAATCTGTTCTCTGCACAGTAACACATTTTTCTTTATCATGGTTAAAAACGGAGATAAAGTAGGAATTAAGGAAATCTGCCTTTTTCTTATCTTCTACTATTTGCTCTTCCCTATCTTGAAGAACTACAATAGTTTCTTTGTCGCCCCTCCTTCTGCTCACGTAATTATGAAATTTTCTTCAATTATTATTTTCCCCTTCGTGTAGAATATTCCCCAGAAAGTTTTCCTGCGCTTTTTTCTTTTCTTTTTCCTATAACTTTGAAATATCTTTAAACGAAATTAAGTGTTCTGGACTTTTATTTCTATTATTGTATGCTAGTCTAGCTTTTTTCTTTAAGTGACGTATTCACCTAGTATAATATTCAGGGTCTGGATTTTTCTTCTTGTGCTTTAGTGGTATATATTTATCACTTCTAGGACTATGGTCTTAAAGTTTTCCCATATTTCCCCCTTGTTACTATTGTGTTTAGTCTTGTACTTCCTGGTATGTCCCATCTCATTCTCAATAGAATGCTTTTATGATCGCTAATACCAGGTAATGTTTTGCAACAAATGATTCCTCTCAACGGCCTTGTAAGAAAGATATCTAGAATTGCTCCCTCACGGGTTGGTCGATTCCCTACTTGAGAAAGACTGTTATCCCAAAACAATTTGTTTTCAAGGTCTTGCCTCTGTGACTGAGTACATGACTCACCCTCCCAGTTAATCGTTGGGAGATTAAGATCTCCAGCTATTATTATCTTTCTGTCAATACTACCGTGCTCATATATTCCGTTAGTTTAAGAAGTGTACTATTGTTTGCTTCGCTTGGCGGTCTATAACATGCTATTATTTCAAGTCATTCAAGGTTATTCGTAATTTGAACTGCTAACATTTCAACCTCTTTATGAATCCATAACAAACTACTAGGATTTCATTCTTTGTACATATGAACACCCCTCCTCCCCTCACATTCCTATCCCTCCTGAATACGCTATAGTTGGTTCTAAATAATTCTGCATCTTTTACCTCTTCTTCAAGCCATGATTCTGTACAAATTATCAAATCGGGATTATACATATCCACTAAATTCCAAAATTTGATTTCCTTATTTAGTAAACTTCGACAATTAACCCGCAGCAAATTTATGTGGCCTATCTATATGTACACATTTTCTATTGTTTAAGATGTTGTGCTGTAATTCCGGATTCCTGTTGCTTGATACTGCCACCCTCTTGAACAGTGTTCCAAGGGATGCCGCCCCTCGCCTAATGAGGTGAATTCCATCACGACCAATATCGCTGTCCTGCAGCCATGAGTTTGGGTCAATGAAAGTCAATCCTAGCCGCTCCGCCACCCACTCAAACGCCTCGTTCACTTTCCTGATCCTCCTCCAATGCACATCTCGACGCCTCACTACTCTGGTGATTGCAATTTTTGCACGTGGGTACTGCTTCTTCGCCATCACAGCCAGATCATACAAGTCTGCCATCACATAGTCTACGCTTTTCCTACGTATATCATTTGTCCCAACGTGCAGCACTATACTTTTGGGGTTGTCTCTACTATTTTCCACCACACTTCCCAGCTCTTCAGTCCTAATTCCAGGATAACATTTTACTTCTATGTCTCGATTTTCTTCTCTGTGTCGAACTCTGGAGTCTCCAAACTAGGGTGGCCATTTCTAAAATGTCAGAAAGGAGGACACTTCTTCGGTAATCCAGCATAGTATAAAACTTCGGCCATGGACACCTGGACAGCAGATATTACATGGTATAACCCTGACTAATTTTACTTAATAACTGCATTTATATAAAATAAATGATTGTACACTGCTTTACTGCTTTTTGAAATGTACTGAAATTCTTTGACCCACTGAGGATTAAAAGAAGTCTTTCGTTTTGGCATTCTGGTAATTGAAGAAAAACACGGCAAACTGCAAAGAATGTACAATACAAATGGAGACTTGAACAACAATCAACAGTACGGCCAACGCCATGTACTGCACCAAACAATGATAGTATGCTGTCATCTTATGGACAAGCGTGCCAACGTTAGGAATAGATTCAGATATTTCCGTGGCACCAAGGAAACAAATGAGTAGGCTATCGACAAGCGTGCCAACCTTAAGATTGGCAGGAACATATGGGAAAATACAAATTTTATCAATACGCTTTAACGATCCATCAGAGTCTCGAAAAGGGGGACAAATCAACATCTGGCATAAAGCTGCGCAACATCTGGCATAAAGCCTTACCAGGGTGTCCACACAAATTTTGATATAAATTTCCCTGACTATCCATGACCAAAGTTACTAATTTCCCTGACTCACAAAAAGAACATTTGTCAGACCTCTGTTATACAGATAAATCAAAGTATAGTCGTCGTTCTGTCTTCCACAACATACCTACAAAGGAACTACAAGTTTCATAACACCAGTGTTCAGTCTTTCAAAACACAACCATAAAGGAACTACAAGTTTCAAAAATCATTTCATAACATCTTCTCAAGCACTGCCTTCTTCTGTTGAATTTCTACATCTTCTTTTTCACGCTCATAATTCATTTTTTTTTTTTTTTTCCCTCTAGTTCTCTAAGTTCTTGGTGAATTTTTCTTTTTTCTCTCCTCTTTTTGTCTTCCTCAGCATTTATCTGTCTTTTCTTTTCTAAGTAAGCCTGATATCTTCTCCTGGAAGCTCTCACAGAAGTTAGCATACTTCTTGTAACAGTCACTTCTTTTGATCCACCCATACTCTTCACAGCATCATATACGATACGTTGAGCCACCAGAGATTCTTCTAACAAATTTTCAACTAAGAGACATTTGTTTACGGAAAAGCCACTTTCAACCGAGGCATTACAGTGTGATAAAATGAAGCACAGCTTTATGACAAACCATAAATCATCAAATCTCTTGTCATTTCCAATTAGTGTATAAAAAAAACTCGTCAAGTGCAACTGTGTCCTTGTCATCACATGCAAAATCAGTGAATTGCTTCTGCCATTTTTCAGACTGAGCTTCAACTATCAGTTGGGTATACTGTTTTTTTGCCCTCTCAGCCAACTCGTCGCTCACTCTCTTGTTACAATGCAATTCTTCTAGGACAACATCTATTCTCTTCACACCCAAACTTGACTGATAAAAAATTACTCTTGGATCAAAGCAGGTTAACCCTCGTGCAAGATGAGATTTCAATGGGCTTTTGGCTTTCAGCTTTTCAACCATGCTGATAAGAAGTTTTCGAAACTCATGCTTAAACATAGATTTGTCCTTGTCAGTACACTTAACCTTCCTTAACAACTTCTTGGCACCATATCCAATGTCCACTTTGTCTACTGGAATGAGGTTTTCACTGTCTGACAGATCTAAAGTCATAAGTTTGTAAGCAGTACTTGCTTCAGCAATACTTTTTTGTTTCACAAACCTGGCCATGAGGTTCCTTATAACTTCTTGAAGTGCTGTGTAAAGAAAAGGTACTAAAGGTTTTTGACTCTGAAACCTTCTTAAAAAGGGTTCACACTCTGCAATCACACTTTTAAAAGCAGCTAATTTTGCTTCCAGAAGTGGATCCTTCATAGACTCCTTGAGATATTCATGGTTCTTGTTGCCTTGTATACATGCTCCCTTAACAAATTTCTCAACATGACCATATATCTTCAGTGCTTGATCAACACACGCACCATTTTCAAGCCATCTCACAGAGGTAAACTTTAAGGGAAAATGTGTACTGCCTGTAGTTTCAGTGTACTTTGCTCTGGGTCTTTGAATAGACCATACATGGCTCTTAAATTATGATACAGATCACAATTGGCAGTCAGAAGGCCTGTCTTCATGGCTCCATTCACTGTATGCAGACCACAGACACCGATGTCAAGAAGGGTCTTTCCATCTGGGTTATCAACTTTCAATTTGTTTTCAAGTTTCTTTATAAAACTAAGATTTACATTTCGCCCGTCCATTGAAACTTGTAGAATTTTGTCGAAGGGGAGAGAGAGGCCTTCAACAAATCCTTCCAATAGATGATCAGCAGTCGACCGTCCTAAGAAAACACTGTTGAAATACCGAGTAGCAACTCTTTGCTGGTTAACATACCAAAACCGCACCACTATGTCCATTTGCCCATGCTGCACAACCTTATTTAAGGATTCATCAAAACATACTACATAATCATTGCAATTCTTTAAGTCAGTTTCCAAACAATCTCTAAAATAAGGAGATAGTCCATGGTTAATTATATATGACGCTTTAGTTTTTCCCATTGCGAAATTCTGCGCAATTTGGCTATCAGGAAACATCCTCTTGAAATTATTGAAATAACTCATATTCAACAGATAAGGGTTAATATTAAATATTTAATACACTATTCCACCTTTACCCTTAACATATAATATACAACTTATTATGAAAATGCATTTCGGCGTATGCTGCGCCATCTTCAGTTCAAATAAGATGTAATGAACACCACAATTCTTCTCAAATAATGTTGTTTATGAAATTTGTTAATTGGTAACCTAGGTCACCGTTGTAGTGAAGTCAAATAAATGATTTTGGTCAATTATGTTTTCATTAAGGATGTTATTTCTGTTCTTATAAATTTGAAAGTTTTCCAATGTATTTAGTCTAACACCCTTATCACAGATATGTAGGACTTCCATGGTGTTATTTAAATTATCCAATCTATGACCACTATCAAGCAGGTGTTTAGCATACGCTGAGCGTAATCTGCCATATTTAAAGTCAGAGACATGTTCATTGAATCTTTGTTTGAATTTTCTACCAGTCTGTCCCACATATATCTTTTTGCAATCAATACACGTCAATTTGTACACTCCACTTTCTTCCATTTTATCCACAGAGTTAGTATTATTGCTGTACAACTTATTCTTTAAGTTGCAGTTTGTTCTGTAAGCAATTTTAAAGTTTTCTTTACGTAATAACTTTGTTATAGCATGTATTCTGTTATCTGTGTAATTAAATGTAGCAAAATATTTACTATTGTTGTCTTTTTGTAGAGGTGTGAGTTGGCTAATGGGGTTTTGTTTGTTATGTAATTTCATTTTGTGTTTTCTGATTAAATTTCTAATCATACTTTTATTGTAACCATTATTTTCGGCAATTTTCATAATTGTGCTACATTCTTTGTTGTAGTTAGTTTCATTCATGGGTATGTTAACCATTCATATATTACATATATTACATATCTGTGATAAGGGTGTTAGACTAAATACATTGGAAAACTTTCAAATTTATAAGAACAGAAATAACATCCTTAATGAAAACATAATTGACCAAAATCATTTATTTGACTTGACTACAACGGTGACCTAGGTTACCAATTAACAAATTTCATAAACAACATTATTTGAGAAGAATTGTGGTGTTCATTACATCTTATTTGAACTGAAGATGGCGCAGCATACGCCGAAATGCATTTTCATAATAAGTTGTATATTATATGTTAAGGGTAAAGGTGGAATAGTGTATTAAATATTTAATCCTCTTGAAAGCCAAAACACTTCCATCACATGAATTTAAGGACATCTTTCCTGTCACAACCTCCAGAGCCCACATGATCTCTGCTGATGTGACATCATCTTCATTCACAGAGAAAGTCTTGATATTTGTCTGCTGCAAAACTGGAACTGAAGTACAAACAGAGACTGCTATTGTTGTAGACGTTGAATCTTCTGTAGAAGGCACAACACACTGCTCGACAGATATAGTTTTTTTAGCAAAATATGAAATGCTGGGCTGCAAACATTTACTTGTCAAATTCTTCACATGTTTTGGCCCCTTAGCATGTGACACCACAGCTTGTCTTCCCATGTTACTAAGCCTAAAAGATTTAAAGCATACTTTACAGTAAGCTGATGAAGAGTCCTCAGGCACCAAATCTAACCATCCAGCAAAATCAGGATTCAATTTATTGTCTAGCCACGTTTACTAAATATACACTTCTTGGCCATATTGCTCCTCAAACATTAACATCCATTCAAATCCGGAAACAGAAATTCACAAGTTCATACAAACACTATTTAGAAGTTCCTTAACTGTTTGCATCCACGCGATGTTTTCCCGCCGGGTGTGCGAGCCGTGGGTTGGGCGTTAACGCTCTCATTGGCTGGCGACGACCTTGCACGTGATTGGTCCTATCCTCGTGGTTCTGCCAACAATATAATTCGAATGGGAAATGCAGGAAATGTTGCTCATGATGCAATTTCCGACTAGTTTACGTACGTGTAAGACATGTGATCTCCCCAAGAAATAATTAAGTTTATATGACAAGAGATGTAAGGTTTAATAAATAAAAAGGGGGATTGAGGATGTTAAGACGTACCCCGATGCAAATGGTATTCAAGGCAGTGACTGACCACTACAGACCTACAAGATGGCACCAGGTGACCCATCGACACCATCTACCGGCGAAGCTGAACACTTGCAAAAGCAGATGACATATCAATACGCAGTGTGCCATTTTACACAGGAAATTTTATATCAAATTTGCTAACACAGCCTGGGTTATGGCAGGCTGGAGCACATAATTTTTCCCTCAAATTACTATCACTGGGGAAACTTTCTGAAATTTCTGCAAGAATTCCCTGACTTTCCCTGACCAATCTCAAATTCCCTGACTTTCACTGACCAATTTCACCTTCCCTGACTTTTCACTGACTTTCAAGAATGTGGACACCCTGCTTACAGTCCAGTCAAAAGCCGGACGTCTGGCCACCCTACCCCAAACACAACACAAGTCACTTTCTTCCCATGGGTACTTACTTGAAGTCGCTGGTTCATAGTCTCCAATTCGATTATTCTTAACTCTGCCCGTTCAAGTTTTACTCTCAGCTTGATGACATTTTCTCGCAGCCGATCCTGTTCCTGTTGTCCCGTGGCAGTTTTCCTACAGTCCTTACATATCCAGTTTTCTTCTATGTTCTGATCCCTCTTGATTTTTTGGCAGCTGAAGTGATACCACTTCGAACAGACGCTGCATGCCAGGCCAATAGGCAGATTCTTGTTGCACTGAGCAGACTTAGCAACTACAGTAATGGCATTCTCCACTCCGGGTCCTGGGTTAATTACTACACCACCAATATAATCAGAACTTGATATTATCGATAACATTTAATATAACAAGTCCTTTCTTCTTAAATTCTTTCTTTATACTTGTAAAATATATAATTCTTAAGCTTTAGCCAGTAGCCATCCCCCAGTTATTAAAAAGAGAAAAGAAAATCTCTTGATGGAACTGTGCGCTTCAAAATTCCAGCGGGTGGTGTTTGCCTGTTGTGCGCATGCCCACATAGGAAGGTGCATGCCACGGCCGGCATGCAGGCTGTGAGGGAGAGAGAGCACTACCGCTTTCACAGTGCTGTCCCTGGCGTACTGGTGAAAAATAGTGTTTTTAAAATTTTTTTCTTTGCTCCATGTGGGTTGTGCTTAAAAACCATGAAGCATATTCTTGAAGATAAACTATAGAATTAGATTATTATACTGTTTCCAGCTGTTCTATTTGAATCATTTTTTCGGTTATTTTTTTAACAGAAAAAGGCCGCCCCCTTGACTCAGTGATTAGATTACTCGCCTTCCACCGCTGGGATCTGGGATCAAATCTCTGGATACATGTGGAAATTGTGGTGGACAAAATGGGGTTGGGGCAGGTTTTCTCGGGGTGCTCCTGTTTTCCCTGCCACAATATCATTCCACCATTGCTCATTCATCATAGTATGACCATTTGGTTGCAATAAGGAATTATTATTCAACAGAAAATTTTAACCATGGCAGAGCAAGGAGAAAATTATTGATCTTTTTGCGGAAATTAAAACAAGAAGAATGAATTTCATTTTTAAACGAATAAATCAAGCTTGAACTGTAACAATTTAGATTATTAATTTTGTTCTTTTAGAGTTCTATCAAGTTTCTGAACAAATTTTCTATATCATCCATTTCATAACTACGGGTGGGACATTTTAGCATATCATGAAAACTATTTTTGTACAATACGTTTCATAAATAATGAACTAGAACTCTTCTGCTCATTGTGTGAAATTTACTATGCCTTCTCCTCCACAGTACATGGAAAGCATTATTTAAAATTTATTTTAAATATTTTAACTTTGTTTTTCAAAATCTATTATGGGTGGGACATAATTTGGATAATGATTTTTAATGATACACATAAAGAGTTCATTTGCTGTTCTGCTATTACTGTTAGGGTCATAATGTTGTTATTAATGAAGATATGAGGGCTTAAATACAAAGTATAAACTGTTTCCAGATTGGCAGAACATTTATTTAACTCATCAATAATAATTTAATAAAATTATCAACATTACGGGTGGGACAAAAAGTCACTCTTTGTTATTTTACATAGTAATTAACCAACACATATTTTTTGAAGTTAATCTTATACCAAATTGTACCTTAAGATGTATATTTTCTCAAATCAAAATGAACATAGCTGATTACTCTTGACTTCATGGTATTAAAGTGTGTTAAAATCATGCTAAAAATGGCAAAGAAAATAACTCAATGCAATAAATATGTAAATCGACAGATTTTACACATGAAACAACTTCTAATACACTTAATTCCTTAATATTCAGTATATTCAAGGTTTTAAACTTATATTTGACCACCCAATTACAATAGTTTTATAACATCTCTCTTTGAGGGAAAAATTCCCATATGTATGTTTCCTTTTACACAATTTTAAAACAAAGGCTAAAAATTTTCTGGAGCAGTACTCCCACCACTGGTAGGAACTGTAAAAATTGTAGGCTATGCTGTTATCAAGACACTGTAAATAGGCCTACTTTTTTACAGCAATAATGTTTTATGTAACTGGTTATGAATTGTAAATAGGCCTTTTTTTTTAAAAGAATTAACCTGGTTGAAAATCAGGGAAAATCCAAAAACAGGACACACCTTGGGATAGTGGTATCCCGCCTGACCCAACCAAAATGGTGCATTTTCTTTTATACCACGATCTAGCGAATTCTCCTGTCCTCGTATTATGTAGAAAATCGTGATTGGATGTTGGAGGTGTGACGTCATATCGCTAGACAACTGGTGACAGGCTGACAAACCTCATGGGAAATATAATGAGGTGGATACAAGGCACTTGCGACAGCATACAAGGTCAGTGGGTACAAGGCACTTGCGACAGCATACAAGGTCAGTGGGTACAAGACACTTGCGACAATACACAAGGACAGTTGGTCATCCTTTTTCACTAAGAAACAAAATACATCACAGTCTGTGAAAATGTGAATATCGAGTGGGCTGAGCTTAAGGGGCCATCTGTATTTGAATTTCGCCGAAAATCGTGTCGTGGATATGAAGAAATTGTAAATAAGCCTACTGTAGACTGTAAATCATTATGTGCTCATGAAAAAAAGGGAAAATGGTACTTTATGACACACCCGAGTCCCCCACTCCTATTCTCAATCCCTCCCCTAGCAGCGGAATTTGAACTACTAGCAGCGACGGTACCGCCATCTCTTACGCAACTGATGAAACAGAAAAAATAATTTATTTCTTCTTTATTCTCTACTTCTCTTCCTTTCCCGTCTCCTTCCTCTCACCTCCTCTTCACCCTACCTACCTATTTATTTGAGACCTATTCCTACTAGCCTAGTAAATTTTAGATCGACTCCTAGCATTCTAGGAGTCTTAACCATTACGCCATGAGTGACTGTTGAGGAATGAAGGAAGCTTTTGTATATTTGAGTTATGATAGGAGGGATTTCATGAGTTTTAACGCGAGAATCGGTTTTTATAATTTTGAGATATTTTGTTAGTTATGAAAAGAGTAGTGTTGGTGCAAGGGAATTTTCCTGCATCAATTAATCATTTATAATTGTGAAATATTATGCATGGTGCAAGGGTATTTTTGTATTGTGAAATAGCCTATTTTGTTGCAAGGGTCGTTTTTATAGCTAATTGTGAAACATTATGTGGAGGTGCAAGGGTCTTTTTTTTATTGTGAAATATTAGGTGACATGTCAATTGCAATTATGCATTACCTACATTGAGATTGAACAGTGGCTACAGGGATGGTGGCATGCGCTGCATGGAAGCAGCCAGGTGGGGAAGCGGCCTGGCGAGTGGCATGTGGAAAGGGGACCAGCTTGTGTCGCAAAGTACTGTCTTCCCGAAAAAAATTTGGTTTGCATATAAATCGCAAACTTAGCTAAAGTGCACTTACACCAAATTTTTTTCTACTAAATGTGGTAACTTGACTAAATAATTGTGACAAGAATGAACAGGCCTAGCCTACCAGTAATTTGTATTTTTATTGGGGAAGCAAATTATGAAACAGAAACAGATTAAAATAGAAACAAGAAATGCACTTACATTACTAGTCATTACAGATAAAAATCTTTTTAAATTACAGGCCTATACTTAACATTCATTCCTTTCTTGCTTCAATTGCTCTTGCCAATTCCTTTAATACTTCAAGTTTCTTTTCTCTGAGCTGCATCTTCTCCCTCCATCTCTCTTCTCTTTTCTTGTCCTCCTCTTCCTGCCGCCTAAGTTTTTCTTTAAGGTAATAGCTCAAACTGATCTTCCTCTTGCGAGTGGATGTAGGCATTGCTCCTACTTCCACTGATCCAACTATCGCAGCTGATTCAGATGATGATGACACAGATGGAGATACCTCTAATTCGTCAATCGAACTTCCCCCCAAAAGTTCTGGATTAGGCATGCTGGATGCTTTGTGGCCTAACACTTCGTCCATCACGAGCCCTCGCTTAAATCGTTCAGGAACTTCCACAGAATATTTTGGTCCGCGACTTTGTTCACGATTTTCCCATGTAAAGTCACAATAATCTCTACCACGGCTATTTGATGATTAAATCCAAATCTGACTTGAGAGCGGTACCAACTTGACAGCTACTAACACACTGCAGTTACACAAATTAGAATGTAAGGTCTTGTTTTGTTTAATTTTCGCTCGGGATAAACGGTAGGAACTTCCATAATCATCAGTTTTGTTCAAAATAGTTAGGCCTATGTGTACACGATGTTAAATTGCAGAATATATTATGATTTGGCAGCAGAAGTTATTCACAATGTTAATATTAATGTAGAAAAATAGGATTCACGTGTGGTATGTGTAAGAAGTCCTTCACTGGGACCATTACTTTCATTTTGATTTGTCATTACGCTCGTATGAATGTCAAGACATCCTCCTCTAGGGAGTGTTAATTTCCACATAAGATAAAAGTAATACAACAATAAACATGGAAAAACCACGAGTTTGTGTACGAAAACAACAAATACGTAGCAATTTGATAATAAAAGCATAATGAATAGAATGAGAAAGTGTGATGACTTCGCCGCTAATACAATGGTGGGTATAGGGAGAGCGGCGGTCCACCGAAACACTGACAGCACCTTCGTTTGCGTTTCAACTTCTCAATGCTGCATCATGATAGTTTGGCATGTTATGATTAAACTCGCAATCTTTAATTAACCTTTGGTCCTATTTCTGTGAAATTTGTGCACAACACAGTCCTTCTGATGGTTAAAACAGAGATTTAAAAAATGTGGACATAAATGTTTTTATATAAGCATTCATGAGCCACAGATTATTGTCTCTGTTGGACACTACATGAGAATATTATAGGAGAAAAATTCCTCCGGCACTGGGACTTGAACCCAGGACCTTTGGCTATTCGCGCCAATGCTCTACCAACTGAGCTAAGCCGGAGCTCAATTCACAGCGCCAGATGGAACTCCTCTCCTATGACTGATTGCCCTAATGGTCTACCTCACAGACAGACAAGTTATGTCAAATGCAGTACTGTGAGGCACACTAAGTAGTGATTTTTGTGACCGAGCTCCCACTGTTATTGTACAGTTAACATTCAAGACAGATATATAAGCATTCATGAGCCACAGATTATTGTCTCTGTTGGACACTACATGAGAATATTATAGGAGAAAAATTCCTCCGGCACTGGGACTTGAACCCAGGACCTTTGGCTATTCGCGCCAATGCTCTACCAACTGAGCTAAGCCGGAGCTCCTGGGTTCAAGTCCCAGTGCCGGAGGAATTTTTCTCCTATAATATTCTCATGTAGTGTCCAACAGAGACAATAATCTGTGGCTCATGAATGCTTATATATCTGTCTTGAATGTTAACTGTACAATAACAGTGGGAGCTCGGTCACAAAAATCACTACTTAGTGTGCCTCACAGTACTGCATTTGACATAACTTGTCTGTCTGTGAGGTAGACCATTAGGGCAATCAGTCATAGGAGAGGAGTTCCATCTGGCGCTGTGAATTGAGCTCCGGCTTAGCTCAGTTGGTAGAGCATTGGCGCGAATAGCCAAAGGTCCTGGGTTCAAGTCCCAGTGCCGGAGGAATTTTTCTCCTATAATATTCTCATAAATGTATTTATTTCATTATATAAACATCACCAATTACATAAAATTAATGGAGGGTGAGACGGAATTTGACTATGCGACAATTTTTTTCATTTTTGTCTCCCGTAAAAACTTCAAGCGAGAAAGTTTTAGTGAAATATTTCAACTTTATTTTAAATTCAGTACCACCTTTATATCTTGAATGGTTTACGAGTAATTGAGTGGTAATTATTCCTGGCGCTCAGCTGTCTGAATGATGTGGGACGATCGTGAAATGTTGAGGGTGAAGCAAATTTGACTATGCGACATTTATTACTTTATTTTTGTGTCCAGAAAGAGATCAAGCGTGTAAGGTTTAGTGAAATATTTGGATCTTATTATAAATCGAGTACCACCTATATATCTATAATGGTTAACGAGTAATAGTAATTACTCTAAAGCTAAAGCTATCAGAATGGTATTGAGGTACTGGCAGGCATCTTTTCCATAAAATACCAGCAATAACGTAAAATGTTTACATAATTTATTCGTGGACTTAATAATAATACTATATTAACTGACTACTTGTACCCATACTGCAAGGTTGACCCGCTGGGGAAAAGGAGCGAATGAAGCTTTTTTCTAACTTAGTAAATCTGCACTACTTTTATTTATGCATTTATTGGATTATTTATCATATTTTCTGTTCACTTATGTTAGTAATTTTTATGTATAATTATCATAGCAAATGTCTTATTAGTTTAATAACTTGTTCCTTTTTTTAATAATATAATTTAACAACATACGACGTACATCAGTTACAGCGAACTGCGAATGGTCGAGGGTTTGAGCAAATAGCGGGCTGTAGTTAAGGCAAGAGGATTTAATTTTTTATGAAAAAATCAGGGAAAATGCTTTGTAATATTGTGTGATATATGTAGAATGCATTGCAAAACAATTTTTGCGCATGTGCGTCTTTATCGGATGTTAAGACGCCAATTTTAAAGATCACGCGCCCTATTTTGCTGCTTATGAAATTTTCCGTGCCCTGCAATGCACAAACCATCCCTTAGTTTATATTATCTCTGTTCACATAATTTGTGCACAGATCTACACTTTTGACCGTGTTTCACCTACATAACTTACCCCATACAGCCAGGAGAAAATTAATATTAATATAAATAATATTACATTAATACAATATTAATACAAATTAATACTCAGTAATATTCTATACAATGTAATATTAATATTAATTTATAAAATATCCCTTAGCTGTTTTCTACCCTAATTATACGTTGTTATTTCTATACAAATGTACATTCTTTAAAAAATTCTCATCAAATTATACTAACATACCCTCTACCCTATTTTCTAGGCAACAAAATATTAGATCAAATCATCCCTTAGCTGTTTCATACCTATATTATATAATTGTTCATTGCTTGTGAACGTCTTCGATTTTTGGAAAGATGTGAAACGAAATGTTACGGTCAAGCTTCTTGCAATCTGAGAAATTACTGTTACACACGGCCATGTTTATTTATGGAGATGAGATCTTCCAAGACGTGTAAAGGAGCCCGAAAATTGTCAAAAGTATCTAACAATTCAATTTAGATAAGGTGAGTCATTTTGAAATAGATTAATGTATTATTTTGTTTAAGAGTGTTTGCAATTTTTCCTATACCGCCCGTAGTAATCTTGCTCCTGCGAATCTCATGCAGAGTAACTACTACCTAGCGGCGGAACCAGTGAACTACCTCAGTCATCACACTTTCTCCTCTATTCATTATGATAAAAGTTTCACTCATACTTAAGAGCTCATTTTAATGTCCTGCATGTAACGGCGTGAATCCTATTGTTGGGAGCTGACGAGATGATCCGTGATTTGGTGGTGGCATGCAGGGGGAAGACGGTGTTGTGCTATAACTGCACGTGTAGGGGAGCGCTGCCATTGGCTGCAGATAAGAGCTCCTCAGTCTGGCCAGGGATCATCTCGTCAGCTCCCAACTGTACAAAAAACCTGAAGTGAAGTATTTATCCGAACTAAATTAAATCCAACGTCACCGAACAAGTTTCAGCGATTTATTTGAAGAGTTGGCAATGCTCGTATCAACCAGGCAGTTACAGAAAGCATCATGGCTGACAAAAACTTTTTATGGCCAAATTTCTCGTTATTTTAATTTACATAGCATTTGAAGAGTCCAGGGGAATAACGATCAAAGTCACATTTTCTTCGAAAAAAGTTATTTGATGTAGAATATTCAAAACCAATTGAAAAAAAAAGTATATTCATACAAATTAATACTGATGACAAAAATATAAGGCGAAACGGTAATTTATGACTAGACCTGGGATTTTAAGGCAAATGCCTATTTTGTTCCTTATGAAATAACATTAAATTGTTTAAATATGTGGATGTTTTATGATAAATCACTTACATTTATAGAGTTTTATAGTGCCTTAAAATGCCTATTTGGACCTTTAGAGCCTATTTTACTATTTTACTGCCTAAAATGCCTATTTTGTATATTTAAAATAAAATTCAACTTCTGTAATTTTTACAATCTTATAATGAACATCCCTCAATGAAAAGCAGAACAGCAGAGGTGGGTTTTTCACAGAAACTTGATTATCCAAATAATTGTCGCTAAAGGAATGCTGACTGACGGGGCATGGGGAGGAATAAGGGGGAAGGACTACTGTGTCAAGTCACCAGTGAAAGAATATCTGTTTAAGTGAATATAGTTCATGATGCCTAATTTTGCAGTTAATTCTGTTAAGAATAGGTATACCACGTTTCTTGCAGTAAAAAATGATCATGTTACAGTTTAAGTGTATATTGTAATATTTAAAAGTATATTTTCTATATATTTACACATTTTAAAGCATATTTTAAGTGCCTATTTTCTTTTTTAAAAGCCTATTTTAGGTGCCTAAAACTAATTTTTTTAGAGCCTAAAATCCCAGGTCTATTTATGACACGCACAGGTCCCCCTTCCACTGAATAATAAAAGACCCTTGCACCAAACATAATAAATAGCCTATGTCACAAATATAAACAACAAAATAATATTTCATAATAATAAAAAAAAAGTGTGTGTGGAACGCCACGCGACGGAAGTGAAACTTGTTTTAATTTTTAGATTTTTTCAATTTTGGATTGTTGTACTTTTTAATATTGGGTTTTTGGACATTTTAAATTTTTGATCTTTTAATTTTTTTAATTTCGGAATTTTGGATTTTTTAAATTTTAAAGCTTTGAATTTTTTAATTTTTGATTTTTAAATTTTGGATCTTTTATTTTTAAAATTTTTGATTTTTTAATTTTTTAAATTTTTAAATCTTGGATATTTGGATTTTTATTTTGTAAATTTTGGATTCTTTTTCTTTTTAATTTTGGAACTTTGAATTTTTTAATTTTGGAATTTTGGATTTTCAATTGTTTAATTTTGGATTTTTAGATTTTTTAAATTTTGGATTTTGGATTTTTTTATTTTAATTTTTGGATTCAACTCACCAATTTCGTGACGATTTTTGAGCATTACACAAGCTCTCGATTTACCCCTACTGCGGCTAAAGAAGTTTCACTTCAAGAAGACCATTGCACCAAAAATCATACTTCACAATTATAGGAGTGGGAGTGGGGGACTCGTGCGTGGCATAAAATACCTTTTTCCCAAATCTAGAGTGATAGGGAAAAAGCGAATAAGTCAAAATACCAAAGTTTTAGGAGAGACAAATAACGATTTATTTCCACAGCGTTTTGACAATATTTAAGTCAGTCCACCCACCTATTTTTACATATACAGTATAAGATACTGTGTAAAAATCTGATGTGAAAGTCACATAACTTCCTCTGCCCAAATAAAAGTTAGCAGTATTCACATATCCTTGTACAGAATCGCAAGACACAATTTTACGCTGATTATCCTATAAATACCTCTTCTTTCAATGATGCGACTAAAAGCGCAGTCTATATAACAAACTTAAAAAAAAGAACAAATGACTGCAGACGTTTATTGAACTTTCTGCCGTAAAATATAATTTCCGAAATTTATCGAATATTTTCCTCAGATACATCTTTACTTTATGCATGGCCAACAACACATCTTTCTCACTTCACATTCTTATGTAGAATAAGAGGCCGTGAAAGAGCGCGAATTCAGTTGTTCATCACGTAAGACAAACTTTCTACAAACAGTGGGTGAACAGTGGGTGGCTTGTAACTACCCTCAGAGAATTTTATCGAAAAAAAATGTTTCTAATAAAAGTTTTAGCTCTTAGTATAAGCAACCCATGTGCAAAATTTAAAGAAAATCGTTAGAGCCATTTTCGAGAAAATCGCGAAAAACGAAAATTTCTTCATGTAAAGTACCCTTAAAAATAAGGGAAATTTGTCGCCAATCTACGAATCACATCTTCAGAAGGCACCTGACCCAAATACGAAATTTTGTTTTCATACGATTTTCCGTTTTGGAGCTAGCTTGTTCACAGATATTCCACACAGACACACAGACACACAGACATGTTTCCAAAAATAGTATTTTTGGATTCAGGGGGCCTTGAAACGTGTATATATGCTAAAAACTCAACTTCGAATTTTGGGGTCGAAAACAATACTTCCTCTACCTATAGTACCTATGGTACGGGCAGAGGAAGTAAAAATATCTGCTGGACTGAACTAAATAGCCTAACAATGCTGTGGAAATAAATTGTTCTTTGTCTTTCCTGAAACTTTGGAATTTTGACTTATTCGCTTGAACACAGACACGAAAAAGGATGGAATGCTGCCCCGTGCTCCAATCAGAAGACCGATGACTTCTATTTTTTTAAGTTTGTATTTGGCCATATAATAAGGTGCTGTAGGCTGATATGTGGCTTGCTTTTCTTCATGAACCTCCTGAGGCTGATTTAAATGAGATTCCATTCTTATTGTTGGGTCGAGGATGTAAGCAGCAGCAGAGTTCTCTTTGTAGGCAATAATGTCAATACGTCGAACACTTCCTTTCTCTGCTAAACCATGAACTTCTTCATGGACTACATAGCCAACTTGCCGGAGACCGTTTGCAATGACAGTCCTGATTGAGTGGTGTCTCGCATTGCGAAGTGCATTAACATGGTGACAAGAACCAAGAACATGAGCTAATGTCTCGATCTCGTTGTGACAGTGTCAACAACGGTTATTATCTGGGCTCCTACCAGGAATGGCACGCACTGCTGTTACATTGCCAACCATCTTAATTGCATCTCTCCACTCCGAACAAGTTAAGCCTTCGTGGTGGTAAATCCATCTGTTAGCTGGAGTATACTCTTTAAACAAGATCACACCTTTCCCTTTCTGAGGGAGCTGGCACCATAGGTCAAATTCTCTGTTTCTCAATGAATCTCTAACCTTTCTTGCATCCAAGAAGTTTCCTTTTGTATTTATTAGAGAAGTTTCCATTTTAATGCTTAGTCGATCTAGGCAAGAAAGGCCTTCTTCTTTCAGTCAAAAGTCCGCCGTAACACTCCACATCACTGAAACGAGACATGCGATAACGTTTGACCAGGCCACCATTATACACAAAGAAGAGCGTTGGTGGTCTAGAAGAATAAAAAAAAGCCTGGAAAATTTCCAGGCACCTCAACAACATAAGTGGGGATACAGGATTACAAATAAAACTGACCTGGAGTGCTTTTTTTACAATAGACAGGCCCTCCAATGACGACTGTCATGGACAACTAAAATGAATCTGCAGACCTCATGTGACCTAGCAGCCGACTGATTAATCACACCACCAGCATATAAAACAAGGAACACAGCATTACAGCTCAGTTTACCCAGAAGAAGGCCATGGCATGAGGGCCGAAACATCGGTTTTTAACTTGTTGATGCAGCGCCACCCAGACAGCCAAGGTAATTCTTGCATAAGTCTGTAGGCTTCCGCGGCCGGAGTCATCACAGTCTAGGCTGTCCGGGTAGCGCCGCGTCGAGTGTTGAGAGGCAAACGTTTCTACAGCCATGTTGCTGTCTTCTTCAAGGCCAAAAGGTCACTGTGACCTTTTGGCCCACTGTGACCTTTTGGCCCTGAAGAAGACAGCAACATGGCTGTAGAAACGTTGGCCTCTCAACACTCGACACGGCGCTACCCGGACAGCCTAGACT
This sequence comes from Ectobius pallidus, assembly GCA_964059195.1. Lineage (NCBI taxonomy): Eukaryota > Metazoa > Arthropoda > Insecta > Blattodea > Ectobiidae > Ectobius > Ectobius pallidus. The sequence continues at coordinate 5,519,085 of CAXKWD010000008.1, read as the reverse complement.
GTAATTCTTGCATGTCCAATCAATGTTCATTAGGCCTAGGCTATTAACATATAAGTAAGTGCTCGGCTGCCAGTGTTTACTGTCTAGAGCGGATTTCAACATACAAGAGTTCTCACATGCTCATGCTGGTTTATACGAGTATTTCAGTAATATTAGAATGATATAAATGAAAATGTATGGCATGTATAGGTATTTTAGTAGGACCAATTAAGTAAAATAGCTATTTATGTATTAAGTACGCAAAATAACACTTTAGGGTACAAATCTAGTATTGCTGGAAATACTGAAAGAGTCCCCTAAGCTTTTGCGTATGTGGTGCATACAATATTTTTAGTAAAAGCTCTCTAAATTACATGAAATGGAATAAAATACCGTATAAGTAATTATAACGAAAGGTAGTCAGCAAATTGTTGATGTCATATTCCCACAGCCACCTGAATTCCAGAACAATAGTGAACAGTACCAATATTAAATGCGGTATAGATGCAAAATATATGAGTCGCTTGTTTGTAAACAATATTGCATACCAAGTAGTATTTATGAAAAGCTTGTGAAAATATGAGTGATAATCCCGAGGAAATTTCAATCCAAGCAGAAACTTTGAATTGGAGCTGCTGCCAGCAAAATGTCAGCAGCAGTAGACTATGAGAAGGAATATAGGCCTATTATTGCATTTAAATGCTGGTGTATCCATAGTTAGCAATGTTTCTCTTGTGAACGTAGATATGAAATGTTGTTGGCCTATATTTGTTGTCATATGATGAAGTAAGGTACTATGTTTTGTGAAAAACCCTGTAAAGTTTCTAATTATCATAAAGAAACACGTTGGCTTAAATTTGTTGTTTTATGACCAAATGTATGCTTAAATCCGTGTTAAAGGTAGAGTGACTGGTCAATGCCATCTGGATTTTGTTTATAGAATACCATGATGATTTTAGCGTACTAGGCCGATAAAACTGCAATTTAAATGCAGTTTTCTGCAATTTTAGCCGCCTGGGTTGATAAAATGCAATTTTTCAGCGTGTTACCAGTCCAACAAGCAGCTGCTTTAGAGAGCGTGTACTAAACAAATGATAAAAGTTAGGAATTTGACTCATCATCTGATTACTTTGTCACTTACCATACAATCTCAGTGTACCCTCTCCTCTTCCCAATGAATTTGTTGATACACAGTTGTATGTACCAATGTCCGTGCGTCCAAAACTGCGAATCACCAGCCACATGAATACTTTGTAGGAAGATCGATTTTCTCGAATTGAATATTTAGGTCTGAAACAAAAAGAAAAATTGATTTAGCATGGGGTGAGTTATTTACCAAGTCTAGTTAATGTTAACTAAAATCTTATTTTAATTTAAACATTTAGGCTACGGCTCCACTAGCTGTATTTGACTGCTGCCGCGAGCAGCATTCTACTGCCTCAAAATGGAACACATGCAAACAAGCTTAGGTGGCTATATGGACAGTCATTGTACTGCTCCTAACACAATTATTGCGGCAGTAAAAATTTATACTGCATGTTCCATTTTGGCGTGGTAATCTGTCGCGGCAATCTGGCTTCACTCGCTGTAGAAATCTGCTGGCAGCGGCAGTAACTCATCTCGACGAATGTCTCGAGCGCCCTACGGGCCTATATTACCATCTGCTGACAATTCCTCCCGATACATGACTTCCAGGGGCCTATTTCATAAAAGTTACAATTTTACAGGTGACAGGTGACATATAATTGTTTTACAAGTTTACACTTTGACAATTGCGTTTTTCATAAAAGCTGACAACTTTACATAAATGTCATGACAATTTTGTAGAATTGTATGACAATTTTACATATTGTTGTTTCTCAAAACTTTTGAGTTTACAGGTAAAAGTCCGACAAATATGTCAAATCTTAGGATACCTACCATTTATGAAACATTAGATTTTGGTGACATATTTACAAGTTTACAAAAAATGTAGAATTGTCATTACAGAAGTGACAGGCAATCTTTCATATGTAGGGCAAGTTAGTAGGTTACGGTATGTAAATATGTGACATAACTTGGCAAACTCTTTCTTGTTAATAAACTTGCTAAATTGTTTTGTTAATAATGAAAACTAGTAGTAGAAATATTGGTACTAGTGAGTGTGATGAAAAAATAGACATGAGACCAAACAGGGTTTTTAGGCAACGTGTTAACCTAACTTTCAATTTCAGTGACTATTATTATTTTCGATAGTAATAATAGATAAAGGTATCACATTCGATGTGGAGATCGATTATCGCATGCGTATATGAGAGCCATCTACAGTGTACTAAAGTAATCTTTAGGTTTGACATAAAATTGTCACGTTTATGAAAAGGGCTCTTTTAGTCTTGACAACTTACATTAATTTGCCTGTAATGTAAGGAAAAGTTGTAATATTTATGAAAAATAGAATTGTCATGACATATTGACAAATTTGTCAGATTTGACATAATTGTCGTATATGTCACACCTGTAGAGTTTTATGAAATAGGGCCCAGATAGCTTAACTGGAATATGTCTTGTAATACCACTGTGGAGCTGCTATCGGCAAGAACGCAGTAAAATTTTATGAAATGATCCTTAGGTCATTGAGCAAAGAGGTGTGTTTGTTGTAGCCGGATTTGTATTTGTACAGTTAAATTACATAAGAACATATCGTTTCAAGTGCATTAATCGACTTATGCAATTCTATTTCATTTATATGTGAGCCTAAAATGACATTTTTGTGTAAATTAAATCTTCCAGCATCAATTCTGAAATTCAGTTGGCCAAGAAGTTTCAGAGTGCTGCCATCTTGTTTCCACCCAGCTTCCCTAACTGGCAGTTGGTAATTTATCAGCAGGCTTTAAAACTTAGTGCCCGATCGAATATGTTAACAGCAACCGTACCGTACAGACTTTGCTCAGCGTATGCCCTAGCTACCATATGCTAGTTCACGTGATAGTAAACAAACCTAAATACAGATATAGGAAGACCACAAAATAACTTCTCATTATCTAAACTCACATTACAAGCATGCAAAACGATAGGCCTACTTTCTCCTGTTTGTGTATGATAGTCCCTCCCAAATGTTTCAATATATGTTTGCGTTTTAGAACACTTTACTTTCGGCATGCCGAACACGTATAAACACGCACAATGACAAAGTACACTGTTGACCAATTTGAGAGGCACCGTACCACAAGCGCATTCACTTCTCAGTACTGCTATCAGCTACTGTCTTATCAGCCTACGCAATCAACCCCCACCCCCTATACTCAGGTTGTTGGTAACCGGAATCAACTCCCTCTGTGTGTTCGGGCACTAAGTTTTAAAGCCTGTTTATCAGCCATTCCATCCTCCTGCTACCTTAGCTGGGAGTTGACTTCCCAGACAGATTTTTGTCAGGGGATCATAGTATGCAATTCTTGGCCAACTTCCAGATAGGTTCTCTATCTGGCAGATAAATATGATATCAGGTGGTCGTCGTAATATAATTTAACAACATAAAACGTACATCAGTTACAGCGAACGGCGAATAGTCGAGGGTTTGAGCAAATAGCGGGCTGTAGTTAAGGCAAGAGGATTTAATTTTTTTTATGAAAAAATCAGGGGAAATGCTTTGAAATATTGTGTGATATATGTTGAATGCATTGCAAAACCAATTTTGCGTATGTGCGTCTTTGTCGGATGTTGAGACGCCAATTTTAAAGATCACGCGCCCTATTTTTGTAGTGCTGCTTATCAAATTTTCCATGCCCTGCAATTCACAAACCATCCCTTAGTTTATATTATCTCTGTCACATAATTTGTACACAGATCTACACTTTTGACCGTGTTTCACTTACATAACTTATCCCAAACAGCCAGGAGAAAATTAATATTAATATAAATAATATTACTATTAATACAAAATTAATACAAATTAATACTCAATAATATTCTACACAATGTAATATTTATATTAATTTATAAAATATCCCTTAGCTGTTTTCTACCCTAATTATACGTTATTTCTATACAAATGTACATTCTTTAACACATTCTCATCAAATTATACTAACATACACTCTACCCTATTTTCTAGGCAACAAAATATTAGATCGAATCATCCCTTAGCTGTTTCATACCTATATTATATAATTGTTCATTGCTTGTGAACATCTTCGATTTTTGGAAAGATGTGGAACGAAATGTTACGGTCAAGCTTCTTGCAATCTGAGAAATTACTGTTACACACGGCCATGTTTATTTATGGAGATGAGATCTTCCAAGACGTGTAAAGCAGCCCGAAAATTGTCATAAGTATCTAACAATTCATTTTAGATAAGGTGAGTCATTTTGAAATAGATTAATGTGTTATTTTGTTTAAGAGTGTTTGCAATTTTTCCTATACCGCCCGTAGTAATCTTGCTTCCGCGAGTCTCAAACGAAGTAACTGCTACCTAGCGGCCTAACCAGTGAACTACCTCAGTCGTCACACTTTCTCCTCTATTCATTATGCACAAATATTAAAAACAATTTTTCCCTTCTAAAAATTGTTTAAATTCAGTAAACTTATATACTCCTAGAAGCGTCCATACATCACCTATCAACACACAAAGAATCACTTTCTGTCATAAACATAGCTCAACATATCTGTAAGGACTATTGCAAAAAAGACATACACTTTGTAATTCCGCCACAAATGGAATGGCCCACCGCTGCTCATAACCTAACATAACTGCCACTAAAATAGAATCTACCTGCCACTACTTACCTTAATGCAAGAAGGACAGTTGGATCCTGCTTTGCAGTTGGCATCTTGCTTCGCTCAGAACCTTAATAAGTTATGACTGGCATGTTTTACACGTAATAAAAATGAACTGGTTGAAAAGGGTAAAAATACAAGGTGAAATTCTAAAAACTACAAAATTCGACCCTTATTCAATTCCTTTAAAAAAGTACGTATATTTAATCAAGTGTTCAATTCCGGAAAGGAAAATTGTAATGTCGAGGAAATAGTGCTCTCAACCAATGTAAGTTTTAATAGTATCACCACAAAGAAGTTTAAGTGTACATATTTGTATTCATTCTGTTGTTGTAACAAATTAATGATAAAACAAAGTCAGTCATGTAACACTTTAAGTACCTGAAGCATTAATTTCTTTAATTCTTCAGCATTTAAAGCTTGGACTGCGTATATAGAGCAATTATGTCCTCATTTTCAGAAAATAAAGAAGTTAACATGAATGCTTGGACTTTATTGGCAACGTCATGGGCTTCTGAAGAACCTTCCAACTGACCCCCCATGTATGTCACTTTTTGCATTATATGGATTTCATCGAAAAGCACATCAACAATTCTCTGGTGTGGCTTTAAACATTTACATTTCTCTTTCAAATAATTTAGTTGAGATGCTTTTAAACCCACTTCACTTATCATATCGTCATTCACTTATCATATCATATCATAACTTCTTAAATAAGGATGTGGTAGTGTCAAGACAGTAGAATTTCACAATTGCATATATAAATTCACGAGGACGCTACCATAAACATGTCTCAGATGAATATTTCGGTTGTGTTTATATACACTAAGCCATAGGTGAGCAACTGAGGGGAAACGTTTTAGTCTCCCATCCTGGTGTGACGTAAGAAACCTGTTCTTCATGTTCAGTGTCACGTCGAAACTGCTTTATGCTGACGTCAAGGGCGACTGTAGTGGGAGAAATTCCCCTACCGCACAGTGACACGATGTGCCACAGTTGGGCACCCATGCACTAAGCTCAAGCTGTTCCTTTTGAATGAGTGGGGAAGCATTATCACAATCAGAATCTAGCAAATTAGAGAAGCAGTCATCCATAGTTGAGGAAAAATTATTTACTCTGGTTTCTATATCCTATGAAGTAACGGTTTAAGAGTTGTTAAAAACATTTAAGTGGCTTAGTAAGCTGTTAAGAGTTGTACATGTGTATTTTTCTGAGGGTTTCTTGCAACCATTTAAACATATCTGGACATTTAGATCTTCAAAAATTTTCAGAGACACAAGAACAAATGGAATGTCTTTGGTTTCAAGTTTGTAAAATACAACATGTTTTTTAATTAATTTTGCTTGAAAATTCAAGTAGGCTAAGTATATATTTTTTAACTTACCCATCAAATCTTCGAAATTAATTATTTTGTCTTGTTCGCACAAAGCCTGAAACTGCAATTCATCCTTCTGCAATATTTGGTCTCGTCTCTCTTCTGGTGATTTTCACTTGACAGTGGTTGTGTCATATAACAGGGCTGTCCAACAAATATTGTTGGGAGGGCATCATCAGTTAATTTTGGGGGGAAAAAGATTTAGGTCGCGCACTACACTCCTCCAACCAACTCACGAATGGGACCCGCCTGGGAAAGAGGGGTTTAGGGTTTCAAGTGTCGCCTACTAGATGTCTCACTACTAGCAACGCCATCTATTGTTAAAAAGGTGAAACTGGGGAAAAAATTAAATAATTTATTTCTCCTTTAGTCTGTTCTTCTATACCTTTTCCATCCTCTTCCTCCCTTTCTCTCACCTTCTCCTCACCCTACCTACCTATTTGGGACCTATTCCTAACCGTAAATTTTGGATCAACCGGTACATGAACGCAGGGCCACTAGCATCGAATTAATTGTAATTGTTTAACATACATTTATATAGGAATTTCAAAGGGAATGAGTATTTATTCGAATTATCCAACGTCGAATTAACCAAATTCGACTGTATTTAAAGTCTGCTTGATGAGGTTATGTCTGCCCACATAACGGACATGCCGGTAACAGTATTTTCTGTATAATAATCCACTAGTTCTGTGGACTTTAATACTAAACACCGCCCACTACTTTACATGTTTTGGGTCCGTTGAACAAGACCCGATTTTTATTGAGAAAGAAAATTGTTGCGGATAATAGCGGAATAGCCTAGAAATACGCCATATGTATACTATGAATGATAGAACGCACATGTATGCTTGAATAATTATATTTTATTAATACGCCCTGTGAAACTTGTAAATTTGAATCAAAAATAAATAACTGATATAAATAATCGTTCTTGCAGTCAACTTAACTTGCAGTATATAGTATATAGTTTATACAACACTTCTTGCAAATAACACTTGCATAGATAATGTTACAATACACATAAATGTCGTGTAGTTCACAAATAACTTTCACTTCTTTCTTCATACAAAATGTCACGTACAACATTAAGGTTCTTGCTGCTTGCTGGCTGGTTATGTCCTTCACTTACAACTTTCAATAACATTACTAACTTGCAGACTTACTAGGCACATCTGCCTCTTACAACTTTCAATTACTGCACTTACTGAAGGTCCATACACAACTTCTTCTTGTTCCATACTTGACTGCCTGTTCCATACTCGCTTGCCTTCTCATCACGTACACCATCCCTCTGTCTGCTTGAACACAAGTTGCCAACATGACAACTCAATACTTCCCAATGCACTTCCAATGTTGCCAACTATGACTTACAATATGAGTTGTAAACATGATTAACCACAACACTCCTCCTTAATCATTTTACAACGAAGATTTTCAAAGTTTTTCTTGCACAATGGTTTCGTTAGAATATCTGCAATTTGGAAACTGCTTTCAATATGTTCAAGAGTAACTGTACTGCCTATATGCTGTTGAATATATTTTCTTGAAATTTCAATATGTTTCTTGCCTTTGTTTGTTTTTCCTTCATGAGAATTTCGAAGCATGTGGATTGCTGACATGTTGTCAACAAACAAAGTGATCGGTTGATCAAATTTTAGAATACCAAGTTCGAGTGCTAATCGCTTGATCCAACATACATCATCGATTACTGACACTGCGGCACGATATTCAGCTTCGGCAGTAGACGTAGCTACCACTTTCTGCTTGTGGGAATACCATATTAAGGGACCCCTCTCATGACTAGTACACCACTCGTAGACTGTTCTGTGTCTATATCTCCTCCATAATCCGAGTCTGTGTAGGCTACAAGTGTTGTATCGCCATCAAAGTAGATTCCATATTCAATCGTTCCTTGCAGGTACTGGTAAACTCGTTTTACCATCTTCCAGTGAATCATCATTGGCTTCGTACAGTAGCGACTCAAGTAGTTTACAGCAAAACTAATATCTGGTCTGGTAATCGTTGCAAGGTATAGTAGACTTCCAATGGCTTCACGATAAGGGATGCTATCTGATACAGGTTTGTCATTCATGTAGCATTCCTTCTTCGTTATCATTCCAGGTTCAATCGGTGTTGATACTGGGTTGCATTTTTCAAGATTCATCTTCTTGATTATCTTCTTTGTGTACCGGGATTGGCTCACAAAAATTCCTCCTGGTTCAATCTTCAGTTCCATGCCAAGGTACGATATTTCTTTCTGAACTGTCTTACTGAAAGTGATTTCAAATTCCTGATTGATCTTGTTCAAAATTTTGTAGATCTCTCTTTCATCCTTGCCTGCGATTAATCCATCATCTACAAATAGTGACAATAGAATATTCTTTTCTTTGTTGTAGTAGATACAAGGGTCGTCATCTGTACTTATCAGTCCTATGCTTTCAAGATATTTTGATATTCTTTCATTCCACTTCTTCGGAGCTTGTTTGAGTCCATAAATACTTTTCTGCAGTTTGCATACTTTCCTAGATCCGTCATTGAATCCTTCAGGTTGAAGCATGTAAATTTCCTCTTCCAGATGTCCATATAGAAAAGCTGCTTTGACATCGAATGGTACTAACTTCAACTTCTCAGATGCTGCATGACTTAAAATTAGTCTTATTGATGCATGGTGAGCTGCGGGGCTGAATGTATCTGTGTAGTCAATTCCTTCCTTTTGTTCAAATCCTCTAGCTACTAATCTGGCTTTGAGTTTTCCATTCACTTTTTCTCGAAGTATCCACTTACATGACAACGGTTTTACTCCTTCTGGACAGTTGACTAGCTTCCAGGTTTTCATTTTCATCAATGAGCTATACTCTTCCTGCATTGCACTTCTCCAGTTTTCATTTTTCAGTGCTTCGGTAGTAGATATATCTTGAACTTCTCCAATTATGGCATTAGTAGTACTATTTTCTCCTTCAGAATAGTCCATGACGTAATCATCGAATCTGGCAGGTTGTTTCAATTTTCTGCGATCTCGCAGACTTCCTCTTTCTTCTATCACTGGTTCTGTTCTCTGTCTTTCTTCTGTTCTGCCTTCTTCTTCTTCTTGGTTATCAGGTGAATTCATGCTGATTTCTGTACTTTGACTTTCTTTTTCTTTGTATTCATTGAAGATCACATTATCTGAGCTGATAACTTCTTGTGTGCTTGGTATGTACACTCTGTAGCATGGTGAGTTTATGTCATATCCTACAAAAACTCCTTTCTGAGATTTTCGGTCCATTTTCCTTCTCTTGTGACTTGGAATTAATACAAAACATTCACATCCAAATGCTCGTAATTTATTTATATCGATTTTGCGTCCAAACCACAGTTCTGCAGGGGTCTTTCCTTCAACTGTGCTTGTTCCAGTCTGGTTTATGGTAAATACTGCATAATTTGCTGCTTCTGCCCAAAATCTTTTATCTAGATTGTTCGCATGTACTGCTGAGCGAGCTGCTTCAACAATAGTCCGCATCTCTCTCTCGATTCTTCCATTCTGCTCTGGTGAGTAACTATTAGAGAATGTGTGTAGAACTCCTAGTGCTTCAAGTAATTCATTTGTTTTGAGATTCTTTATTTCCTTTCCATTATCAGACCTAAGAGTTTTTATCTTCTTTCCCAGTTGATTTTCTACCAACTTTATATAGCTTTCTAATTTCTTTGGTGCTTCATCCTTATTTTTCATGAAGTAGATTGTTCGGAAATGAGAAAAGTCATCTTTGAATAATAGAAAATACTTTGCTCCTCCTAACGATGGTACTTCTATTTCACACATATCCACGTGCACCAAGTCCAGTGGTTGTGTAGCTTTCTTTGGGTTTGTTGGATGAGAAATCCTATGTTGCTTTCCATATACACATCCTTCACATATAACTCCATTCCAGTCATCTATGTACTTAATTCCTTGCTTATTCAGAATGTCTCTCACATATTTGATATTTTGGTGTGCAAGTCTCTCATGCCATGTCCTGATGGATGTAACTAAACAATTTTCTTCTTTTTCTCTCCTCAACATCATTTTGTAGAGATTTCCTTCACGTTTTGCCACTGCGACGATTTGTTTACCATCTGAAGTGCTAAATTTGGATATTTCACTGTCTGCACTTTGCAAATAGCCTTTATCTAGCATTTTTCCTACTGAGAAAAGGTTGAAATTCAGATCTGGTACATATAAAACGTCTTTTAGTTCAACTGGATACCATTTTTCACCATCAAATGCTTCCAGTTCCACATTTCCAACTGCAATACCTTCTAGTTTGGATGAGTCTCCTATTACAATTGAGATGGGTTCTTCCAACTCGGTGAGATGAGTGAACCACTCTCTATTTGGAGTCATGTGCTGACTGGCTCCACAATCTTGATACCATATTTCCATAATTTCTTCCTTGTGTTGCTCGTCCAGGTCTGCTGTGTTAAGTGCGATGGTTATAAATCCTCGACGTTCTCGTCGTTCATCTTGGCTTGCACTTTCTCTTTTGCTCTTTTCATTTCGGAATATACACTCCTTTGCGTAGTGTCCTTTCTTTCCACATTTGTTGCAGGGGTAAGTCTTCTTGTAATATGCTATGTATTTATCACATGGTTTGCCTCTGCATTCTCTGAGAATATGTCCTTTCTTTCCACACTTGTAACAGATCACTGATTGTTTATCTTGCTTGCTTTGTGATAACTGTCCTTGCTTTCGAGAATGTCTTACTATGAGAGAATTTTGTATGTCCTCTTGACATTGGATTGCTTCCTTGAGTCTCTCGTCTTCGAGTCTTAATCTTCCAATCATGTTTTCCACTGTCTTATCAGATCCAGTTACATTGTCCCAAGATGTTCTGAAGTGTGCTAGTTTTGTCGGCAATATGCTTAATATTCTGGTCATGATCCAGCTTTCTTGCATGGGGTCATCATTTCTTGATAATTCTTCACTTATCATCACAATTTCCATACAGTTCTCTGCTGCTGATTTATTTTCATCATAGACAAAAGTGAAAAATTTTCTACGTAATACTTCTAAATTAACTTCAGTCTTTGTTCCATACAAAGTAACTAATTTATCTAACATTGCTTTTGATGTTTGACAATTAGCAATTTTTCTTGCAATAGAGCTAGACACATTTAATCCTATCATTGACTGAGCTTCAATGTCTTTTTGTAACCACTCTTTAACTTCTGCATCAGTGCGGGCACCTGAAGGCTTGGTTAAATCACCTGTTGCGACATCATATAAATCCTTTGTTCTGAGTGCTAAATTTAACTTGAAACGCCATGACACATAATTAACTACTCCTTGTGAGTCCTCACTTAACATTTCCAGATGAGATTTAACTGTATCCATGGTTGACAATTTCTTTTCTTACTTTACAATTCACAAATATGACGTTGCACAAGATTAACTTCGTGTTTGCTGCTTTTCTTGTGGAAATGCTGTGCTACGATCCTAGTAGCCGTGACTGCTCGAGGTCGTTTGTAAGTCAGATTATAACAGTTTTTCACTTTAACTTTAACTTGCTTTTCACACTTTCTTTCTTCGATATTCAATTTTGCAGCAGTCCTGTTCATGTAGGCCAGGGCCGTTCTATTCACAAAAACTGGGGCCGTTTTGTTCACGAAACTGGGCGTTGTCTGTTCACATACACTGGGCGTGTCCTGGGCATTGTCTTTTCACATACACTGGGCGTTTCCAGGGCATTTACGTATCCTGGGCCCATAACCTGTTGCGGATAATAGCGGAATAGCCTAGAAATACGCCATATGTATACTATGAATGATAGAACGCACATGTATGCTTGAATAATTATATTTTATTAATACGCCCTGTGAAACTTGTAAATTTGAATCAAAAATAAATAACTGATATAAATAATCGTTCTTGCAGTCAACTTAACTTGCAGTATATAGTATATAGTTTATACAACACTTCTTACAAATAACACTTGCATAGATAATGTTACAATACACATAAATGTCGTGTAGTTCACAAATAACTTTCACTTCTTTCTTCATACAAAATGTCACGTACAACATTAAGGTTCTTGCTGCTTGCTGGCTGGTTATGTCCTTCACTTACAACTTTCAATAACATTACTAACTTGCAGACTTACTAGGCACATCTGCCTCTTACAACTTTCAATTACTGCACTTACTGAAGGTCCATACACAACTTCTTCTTGTTCCATACTTGACTGCCTGTTCCATACTCGCTTGCCTTCTCATCACGTACACCATCCCTCTGTCTGCTTGAACACAAGTTGCCAACATGACAACTCAATACTTCTCAATGCACTTCCAATGTTGCCAACTATGACTTACAATATGAGTTGTAAACATGATTAACCACAACAAAAATTAAGTAAATCACTATATAGGATAATAGCAAATTTCTTCTTGAATAATTTAATCCCCGGATTAGCTTTTTAGAAGCAATAATTGTGAATTTACATTAAAACGATTGTCGAACTATATAGCGCGGATGAACATTAAAAGACGAGGTTAAGAGGCCGGAGAGAAGCAATACACGTGCAAATGATACCGCGAATGCGCACAATGTACATAGCACCAAAAGTTCACTCTTTTGTCTCTAACTTATATGGTAACAGAAACCTTTTATATTAGAGTCTTACAACTATAACTGTACCTACCATCTACCACCGTATATTAAAGTCTCATGGAAGTTTTATACGCAAAAAAGAGGGACATCTGGATGGAATTATATAGCACAGATACAATGACAACAGCCACTGCCTTCTTTATTTCTTACAAGCCATGCTGTTAAATCTGGCAACATCGCATCGGTAGTCTTATCGGCTATCAACATGCCGTAAATAAAGCAATGAACTCCATCAGAATCATCGCATATTTCAGCTTAAAGTAATCCCAGTCATCGCCTATTGTTTAGAGAACATCTGGATACACCTGAAGAGAACTGGAGAGCATAGGGAAGGTAAAAACCGTGTACATAATGAGAGATTTATATAAACTGTCACCTCTAATTGAGTACACCAGAGAACAGTTTTTCACAGAAGAATTTCGTGTTCATCAGCTACAAACGAATACCAGAGTGAGGTACGGTATGATATTATTGTTCCTTAAGGAAGAATTGGCTGGTATTAAAGAAGAATTGAAGTTAAATAGAGTCACTTTTACTGGTATGAACTTTTATCAAGCTGCTCACAGTAGGCCTAATTCATCTTAATGTGGCAGACGCCAAATCGTAGTATATGCAATCTACTATCCTCCCAATATTACTACCAGCGTTTTCCTCCAGTTTGGTGAAGGTAATGAACGGGATTCAAACCTTAACCTCAAAAGTGCTGGCGAATCAACACAGTTCAACGAATGAATGACTTGACAGCAAATAACGGAAAGCTGAGTGTTCCCAAGGAATTAGGCAAAGTTATTCTTTTCAGTGACAGTCATGGGCGTACTCTTCCACAAAGTGCATGTGACAAAAAAAGAGATATCAGTGTTCTAGGTTATATTAAACCTGGGACAACTAGCTCAGTGGTGGTACAAAATGACACCTAGAAGTGTAGCAGCTTAATAAAATATTACTCTGTTGTGGGTCAAATAACAGAGCTCGTAGGCCTAACAGGATAAGTGAGGTTATTACCAATAAAATAAGAAAAAACGCGACATCATAACGTATAATGAGGAGACACTGAAAACCACGAATTCCTTCAGATATGTGGAGTCACCGCACGTTACGTTATTATGCACATCACAAGTATAGGCTATGTAATATAGGCCTACTGATTTGGCCTAAATAAAGTCAGTATTTGTGATGAAGAAAATTATCTGCAATAAAAACGTATTCAAATGCTTCCCACAGACCACCACAGATAGGACTACCTCCTGTGTTGTCAGATTTCAAGCAGCATGGCTTGTAAGATATAGAAGGCAGTGCAACAGCGGATTGGACTCTAGGAAAACACGAAATAATGCATATAATGACTCGCTTTGTTGTCCATGGATGCCACCACTAACCTAATTGTCTTTAACTTACAGTCATGACTAGCAAAAATAGTACCACTAGGATGAAACGGGCAAACAAACCTAACCTAACGAAACCTAATCTAACAAATCTAATGTAACAAACCTAACCTAACCTAACCAAACCAAACCTAACTTAACATAACATAACCTAACATAACAAACCTAACCCAACCTAACATAACAAACCTAACCCAACCTAACAAACCTAACCCAACCTAACAAACCTAACCCAACCTAACAAACCTAACATAACAAACCTAACCCAACCTAACATAACAAACCTAACCCAACCTAACATAACAAACCTAACCCAACCTAACATAACAAACCTAACCCAACCTAACATAACACACCTAACTCAACCTAACAAACCTAACATAACAAACCTAACATAACAAACCTAACATAACAAACCTAACCCAACCTAACATAACAAACCTAACCCAACCTAACATAACACACCTAACTCAACCTAACAAACCTAACCTAATTCAATCGTCATGACTTGTGGTATGAATGAGCAGAAAAATAATCCGATATATTTATATTTTTAATTAACGAAATCTGTCTAAACCATGCCTTAAAAAAGGAGTTTAGAACGCAAGTCATGTCATTTTTCAATAAACCAGAATTTTCAATTGTATAATAATCTCTATTTCTTTTGCCGAAAAGAACGTCACAATTTGCTCGTAATTTTGAACGTTCAATATGCCCGCCTTTACTGTACAGACCAGTCGCAAGATACATGAGAATCGATTATCGAGAGGTAACATTCAATCGCCATGACTGTCGGATGAATGCGCAGATAAAAATAATCCGTTATATTAATATTTTTAATACATGAAATATACAATAAATCGCTTTAATCCGGGGCTGAAATAAAAGTATACAACGCAAGTCATAATATGTCGATAGTTATAACTTAATTCTGTTTGTAAATAAAAATCGGGTCTTCGACTCCCGTGCCCATGTTTTGAATCAGTTGATAATAATATTATTTCCTAAAACTATTTAGGAACACTAATATTTTTGAAATAATATCACTAATTCACATGACCATGCATCAATGACGACTAGCACGACGTCTCCTCTGACGTCATCTCAGCGAACTCGAGCGAACTCCGAACTGTCAACCTGAGTGGGCCGGAAATTCCCGGATACGTCCCTGGAGATCCGAGCGTCTGCGGAGAACTCAGAAACATGTAGAGATTCGGGAACCGTAGTAAGAGCGACGGAAGTTAGTTAATCATTATCATTAATAATACTGTAATGATGATGATGATAATAGTTTATTGTCAACAAAGAGCAGCGAGTTCCTGCTATAAACATTGGCAGTGTACATTATAATAAATCTCTTACATTAACTACTAGCATGTGCCCGCGGCTTCGCCCGCGATAATTATTTCAAAAATTAAAAATTAAGAGCATAATAGTTAAATCATTATATTTATTAACACCTAAATCACGTGAATTACATACCACGATTAGATAGCATCGCCTGGTAAAAGCGACCTCAGATTCGAGTTCCTTGGTCCAGAAAACCCCTGTATAGTGAGTTTCGTCCAAATAAAACAATGTTTGACCATATTAGGGCTTACAACATTCAAGCGATCGCGAAAGTTTAATTTCCAAGGTATGACAAAAATAGACAAAGCCAACTGTAATTGTCAAACTTCCATTTAATTTAATTCCAAACCCATCTGAAACCCACTGGCAACAATATGTTTTAATGTCAAATATGATTAGGATTCGATAATTCTGTGTAGGAAGGGATTAAGTATTCTCAAAAACATTTGATTTTTGGCATTTAAAATAAGAATTTTTCAAAATTCTTTCTTAGTGAGCACCTACATTATGAAACGAAGGTACTGTCAAAATTCCAAGTCTCTACCTGTTATAGTTTAGGCTGTACGTTGATTCCTGTCAGTCAGCCTTTTATATATATAGAGAAGAGATCCACATTCCACATAGAATCAAAGTCACTACATTAAAACTCAGATACTCGTCAATAGAGTAAGAAGGATATCTTAGCAACCAAGCAAAAAGCTTTCTTTTAAAACTACATAATTATACTTAACTTTCTCGTTTCAAGAGTTCAGCTGTTAATAGTAGTTAGTAGTTTTTTTGTAAGTCTTGTGCTGTGGAAACCTTAACAGAATATTCCAACTGTAGCCTAATATGCATTCTCCAACAAAATAATTTTAATTTTAATTATAATCTAGAAGGAGTCCGAACTAGGGAATATTACGATGAATATGTAAATTTAAAGAAAATCTGAACCTTGTAAAGTTTTACCTATCGGAATTATGCATTATTTTATTAAATTTGGGCTACTAGGAGTTTTACAACTATTTTCAGTTTAACGTCAAGATAATTGGGATGGTAGAGAGATTTTATTTCTCGTGATAACCATTCCCGTTTGGATTTAATTTGATAATTATTATTTCTCGTATGGTAATATACTAGAAAATAGCCCGTGGCTTTGCCACGGTTAAAATGATGATTAAGTACGAAACTTACAGGTTTAGAATCCTGAAGGCACTGACAATACATTTACAAAAGTCAGCGCTCTCTGGCTTCATCAATTTTTATTTAAAATATCTCATCATAATACCATATACTATCGCTTTTTCCTTCTTCTTCTTCTTCTTCTTCTTCTTCTTTCAAGGATTAGGCTTTTGCCTGTTCTGGTCTCATATCTGTTCAGTCCATCTTTTGATTGGTCGTCCAATCGATCTTCGTCCTTTACGTCTGTACTTTAATGCTTGTCTAGGTATTCTTTCCTCTGACATGCGATCTAAATGTTTCATCCATTCTTCTCTGTATTTTTGTATCTGATTTAGAAGTGGTTGAACTTGTAATTCTTCTCTAATTTTCTCGTTCCTTATGTGCTCTTCTTTTGTACATCCTTTGACTGAACGTAAAAACCTCATTTCAGCTGCTTGTATTTTACTTTTATCGTTCTTCTTAACTGTCCATGCTTCACTTCCATAATGTATCACTGGTACTGCCATTGCTGAGTAGAATCGTAGTTGTGTTTCTTGCCTTACTTTGTTTTTGAAGGTTCTTTTAATTGTTCCACAAACTGCCTGAAATTTTTGTATTTTGGTGTTTATATCTCGGTCTTGTTCATAAGATACATCACAGCCTAGATACTGGAAGTGTGACACTTGTTCCAAGATGTAATCATTTAGTACAATTTTACTTCTTATTGGAAATCTTCCCTGGAATGCCATTACTTTTGTTTTATTTTTAGATATTTTCATATTGTACCTCTCGCATATTTTGTTTAACTGAAATATTGCTTTCTGTAGCCTATCTTCCTGGTCAAAGAGTAAAACTAGGTCATCTGCAAACAGAAGAGCATTTAATGTTCTGTTTGGTCCCATTTTAATCCCATCATATATCTTTCTTTTCCATTCATGTAGAATTTCGTCTATGTAAATATTAAATAAAACTGGAGATAGACTACAGCCCTGTTTTAAACCGCAGTTTGTTTTATTTCTTTTGTAACTTTTCCACCTAATTCAATTACCATTTTTGTATCTATATATAGACTTTGTACGATTTTAATTAGATGTAGTGGATAACCTTTTCTATACAATATATTCCATAGGAGTGGGCGATTGACTTTATCAAACGCCTTTTCTAAATCAATAAAGGCCAAATGGGTTTGTAGGTTGAATTCCCTTCGTTTTTCTATGATCTGCTTTACTGTAAAAATATTGTCAATACATGATCTACCTGTTCTAAATCCGTTCTGTTCTTCACTAATATGTGTCTCAGTTATTATTTTCACCCTATCAGTAATAATTCGGGCATATATTTTATACATTAAAATCAATAGACTTATCCCTCTATAATTTTTGCATTAATTTCTTTGTCCTTTTTTAAAAATAGATATAACTTTAGCTGTTTCCCATTCTTTAGGAATTTTTTTGTTCTCCAACATATATTCAATAAATGCAATAGCCGAAATTGCAATATCAGTCCTCCATACTTGAATACTTCTATGGGGATATTGTCTATTCCTGGTGACTTTCTATTTTTCATTTTTTGTATTGCTTTCCACATTTCATCGAAAGTTATCATGTCTACCGTTCTTTCTTCATATTCTTCATCTAAATGGTCTTCTGTATTTGTATCATATAGTAGTTCTGTGTAGTGTTTGATCCATTCATCTTCTGGAATGCATGATAATTTTACTGTATCTCTTTCTGTTGATTTTAAATGTCTCATCACTTTCCAGGCAATATTTTGTCTCCCATAGATATCATGTTCTATTGTTGCATAGTGACAAGCTGGACAGACAAACACGACGACGACCATGGCTTTTTCCTTTAGAATATAATTCGTTCCTACCAGTACGTAGTTTCCAGAAATGAATTATATCGTAAGTTTTATGCAGTTCCAAAGCTACCTGTAAAAACTGATAATACGTATTGTTTCTCAACGGTTTGTTGACAGATGAATATGAGGTGAATTTGATTTGATAAATTCGGTGTAATTTTCATAAATTATATAATTTATCAAGGGAAGGAATGGTTTGTTTGGATTTTTATTGTCCGCGATACTTCCAGGGTTAAACTATCAATATATTATAACTGGTGCCCGCGGCTTCGCCCGCCATTATTAATTGACTCCAGGATTTTAAAGAAATTTACACTGGCAGTTTGTTAAAAATGTTTGTGGTTGAGAGCTATGAAAATTGTAAGTAAAAATAAAATTAGAATATTTGTTCATTGTGTTCATTTCACTTAGGCCTTAGGCCCATATAATAAAGAAACAGTTTTCCTAATTTTGTACTTTTCGTGAAAGTTTAGACTGCGAGAGACGGAGATCGCCGAGTATACCCGATGTCTCACGAAGTAAGGGAGTGAGCACGATATTTAGGGCAGTTGAATTGTATAAGAGTAGATTGGAAAGTTCTGGTAGGAGTTAAGGAAATTGGAATTTAAGGAAAAGGCCTTGTTACGTCATCACAAGAAGGTTATGTTGACATACGTAATAATCTCTCATCACAAAGTAAAAAACAATTGCTGGCTTTGGAACAATTGGTCCAAGTTGAGACTTGATTTTTCTGATGCGTTGTAACATGGAGTCTCTTAGTTTCTGCCTGGCGTGAAGGTCGGTCTCGTGATGTTATTGTGGATCAAGAATAATCTTAAGGTATGGAATTATGTTTAACCATTGGCTTTCTGTCAGATCCAAAACTCATTTTAGACCGGTTGATAGAGCCAGCTCAATTTCTTCTCGTTATTGTGAAGGCATTCATAGTGATAGAAGAATGCTGGATATCCAACCAACATCCAACAAAAGCTATTTAAACTTCCTGTAATTACCTGGTTTTTCAGATGTGTTGTAACTATTAAACTTTCAACCCTCGTACTTATACAGACATTTTATTTATTATCTCGTTTACACTCGTATCTGGTAGAGGAAAAATGGTCTCACTATTTTCTATTTTCATATAGCAAGCGGTAATTTATTACCATCGATACTTCTTTACTCCTCTCGCATGCGTTTCCTTTCTACTTTCAAAACTTGAAAATCCTCAATTAAATTGTAAAGCACAAAATTCTGCTTCTATTGAGTGTAGAGTATTAAATATTCCTTTAATGGGAAAAAATAAATTTAAGTCGCACCTTGGATGAATGTTCCCGCCCAACCACTCCCTCGCGATGCACTTTCTTTTATACCACTTCTTCTGTCCTCATATTACGTAGAAACTCGTGATTGGACGTTGGTAGTGTGACGTCATACCGGTAAACAAAAGCCTCATGTCTTACGTAAAAGTTGACAGGCTTACTAACGTCTGGAAGATATAATATGCCACATTTTGGAAACCTACAAACAGTGTATCGTACATTATTCGAAAATGCAAGGGCTCTTCGCTTCGGCTGCCGCCTCCGCTCGCGCACTTAACTAATGTGGTTAGTGTTTTGCATTATTTAGATTATGTGAAGAGGTGATTGTGGTCTGGTCGGGAGTGCCGAGTAAGCTAGAGGGTTGTCATTTTGGTGTATGGGTTGGTAGCTTGTATTTGGTACGATCGGGAGTTTGGAGAGAAGGAACGATCGGGTGTGCCG
This sequence comes from Ectobius pallidus, assembly GCA_964059195.1. Lineage (NCBI taxonomy): Eukaryota > Metazoa > Arthropoda > Insecta > Blattodea > Ectobiidae > Ectobius > Ectobius pallidus. The sequence goes on along the minus strand of CAXKWD010000008.1, from coordinate 5,498,879 downwards.
AGATAACAAGCGAACAGCAACGCATTGTTCGGAGCGTAAGGGGCGACTTAATGTTATCTTTAGCCCCTTTAATAATAAGCGATATTTTAAAAATGGAAGAAAATTGTTTTTTAAACTTTTAGAAAGACTCGTGGGATTGGAAGTCTGAGTCTCAAGAACTTAAAAAAAATGCTCACTCTACAGAAAAATAATTCTTAGATACATTGTAGATCATTAAATTCTGCTTTGATTAAATACCATGTTTTATAGATCCTTAAAGGAATTTAAGAGAGATTATATTATGTCAAGGAAAATTATTTTTTTCCAATTTTTTCTAAAACCTGGTGAAATTGATTTTGTGTGTACCAATTATCCGGGAAATGAATTATTTAGCTCTATAGAAGTCTAGGCCTATAAACATCCGAATGGCACTCTTCAATAACACCTCGAATATCAAATTACATCAATATGAAATTACTTTTTCTGCACAACATTGCACTTTACTGGCAACCGATATGCCCAAATCAATTTCGGCAGAATTTTTTGTAGAATGAATATTTTTTTAGTTCTTGACACTCAGAAATTCAATTTAATGAGTTGTTAGAAGAAGTTTGGAAAAAATCTCACATCTCGCTTATTCTTGAAATAATCTTTAGCCTATATATAAAAGGTAATGTTGGTATGTGTGTTCTTTATAGACTTTAAAAAAACTACTGAACCGATTTATGTGAGTTTTTTTCCTCAAAATGATCCGCGTTGTCGGGAGAAAGTTTAAAGCTATTGAAATCCTCGATGTGATTAGTAGGAAGAAAGTTAGGAGCCTAAATATTTTATTTAAATATTATACGGGATTCATGAAATGCAATTCAGTTCTCATGACAACAGTATTATTTGCAGTGTTCACATAGGCCTTTGGCAGTTGCATTTTACTGGGCTTTGACTAACTAGAGAGGCCATCGATATAATTCATTTTTGTAACTCAATATTGAAGTAAATAAATATTGGGTGTGATACATCAAATAGCTTTTTCTACCCTGGGCATGAACAATTTCATTTTCTCACATCACATTTTGATTTGGAATAAAAGGTATTGTGGGGAGAGCGTTTTCAATTGTCTCAGCCTGAGTTTATGGCAACGATGGATAGCGAGTATGCTAGGCCTATATCAGAAGTCTGTAAAAAATTCTGTCTACTGATACGCTATTCATCGCAGCAGACTTTGTATTAGTTGAGAAATAGGGATGTTTATTGGAATCATTTAAAAGAGACAAAAATAGGATGGAACGTTTTTAGTCCTATGTGCGCAGTAAATAATATTATGTCTAAGATGTTGGGGGAAGAATGTGTGACAGTGATAATTAGGGCTAGGACTTTTAGGTAAATGCAGATTTTTTTTGCTATTACTTATGGTTTCTGGACTTTGTCAAAGTTTCGGTTGGGACCTTTGGATTCAAAATACTGAGTTGCATATCACATAAAAAAAATATTTTCGATATTTCTTATTTGAATAAATATTTTTGGTAACTTAAATATTTTTACATATTTTACCACATATCATGTTTAGAAATGAATATTTTGACAGTTTTTGTAATATTTTACCACATATCATGTCTAGAAATGAATATTTTGACAGTTTTTGTAAATTTGCGCCATATTTTCAATGTGTTGCGTTGTTATGTTCAGTCAGAGAATAAATCAGGGCGGATTTGGCTTTCATTAGTGCAAATTTCTGTTTCCTCTCACACTGCATTACTAAGTTGGAAACAACAAAACAATTGTTGACAGAATCAATAAAAAGAAATCAAACACATTGAAAACAAACTTAACAAAATCAGTGGTTCAAAAGCAAACGAAATTAAAGAAAAATTCCTGTTATGCCTAAATAAGAATGAAAGGTTACAAGTGTTGCCAAAGATTTCAGATATTTTAATGGGTAACAGTGTAGAGAAACTGGAGGAGATGGGACATCTGAGTGTCAGTGACATTGCGTGTTACAAATATGCAAGATTAACATCCTGCAATGTTGAACGTACATTTTCAAGATACAAGTCTCTGTTCCGTGAAAATCGTCACAGCTTTAAGATGCCCAACTTAAGATCTACTTTTGTCGTTCACTGCAACAGTTCTACACTTGCTGACTAGAATGACTAGATGAATAGGGCTACTTCTGTAAATATTGGTTAAATAAGTTAATTAAAATATTTTCATATTTTTAAACATATTTTCGACTTTTTAAACACATAAAAAAACAATATTTTCGTTTTTATAAGCACCTAAAAGTCCGAGCCCTAGTGATAATTATTATTTCTCGTATGACATTTTGAAAATATTTTTTACTAGGGATGGATCCTCGATACTTTCGATACCTCGATACTCTCGATACTTGCATGGTATCGGCATCGAGCGATACTTCAGAAAACTCGCTCGATACTTTTTCGATACTTTGGCAAGTCTGCAATTAAGTGAGAATGCTAGTAGTATTTAACAAAAACTTGTAAGTGGACTGTTTCAGAAACCAATTTTAGTTTTAATGTAGAGTTTAAAAATAATTATAGGCTACTGATGATATTAAATTTTGTCTCATTAAAAATGCACACTTAATTTAGTTGGTATTACACAGTTCTCTCAACTTTTAATTTTTAATGTACCTATTTATTGAAACTGGAAATGTTGACGGTATTGAGTATCGAAGGAAAAATTATGCATCGGTATCGAGTATCGAGAAAATCTGGTATCGAGCCATCCCTAGTTTTTACATGGTTTCCCCAGTCGTAAAGGCAAATGCGGAATTGGATATTTACAAACCATAAATCATCCTCACCATTTCATTCTGTATCATATACATTTAAATTAATATCAATTGAAATTTGCTCGATTTAAATACACCGACAATAGAAACAATTGACAAGCAATAGTTTCATGGCCTACCCTACTACACAGACACAGAACCCGAAGTCTTGGTATAGCCTCGAAGCTAAAAGGAGTATAAACACAGCTCAATTTTATTATTATTACGTAACATATGTTTATTATTATTATTATTATTATTATTATTATTATTATTATTATTTGACATACGGTAGGCCTACTCTGTGAAATCTGTTTGTAATGAACCCTGCAATTTACTCTGTAATATTACTGTTACTGTAATCTTAACGGTATGTATTTTTTTTAATGTCAACTCTACCTCATCATCATCATCACCATCACCATCACCATCACCATCATCATCATAGCTACATGATCAACAATATGTGTGATTTCTGAGATGCCTACTGTTTAAATATAAAACTTGTTTGTAGCACCTATGACATAAATAAATGAAAAATGAAATAATTATCATGTTATTGTTACTATTATTATTATTATTATTAAATGCAATATGAAAAATGAGGTTACATATTACGTATGTATTATATATTTTAGAAAGGGCAGAAATGAGTTTTTCGTAATATTTTAATGATTTCCGAGGTAAGCTCTTCCCATGTTTTTTTTTTTTTTTTTTTTATTCTTGAATGTAGCCTACTGTATGATCTGGACATTGGTTCATTTTTCCTGGCAGTATATCAGTTTCATTTACTTGTTGTCATGTCTACCTTCCAAAAGTAAACATTATATGAGTTTAATATTTATTCTTTGTAGGAAGTTATTTTGCATAGCTAGCAAGATATGTTGATTATTCACGGAATGCACACGCCCGTTTGTTCACATTCCACATACAGTACACATGATGAACATTTGAATTTCATGAGTCCTGTGCGCTGCGCTTCCTCTCCAACAAAAGCAAGTCACTACCCGCTAGCTCCGAACAAAACCCTAATCCCCTTCTGCGATGAAACATTTTCAGAGAATGCATAAAGCACTCACCAGAGTCCGCTCTCTCTGCCTAATACTTTTTGTCCTTTCCGCAAGCGAAGATCATTAGGAGATGAATTTTATGCTTTGCACACATGAAGATATTTCCGTCTGTTAATTATAAAATTTAAAATGTTTCATTTATTTATTTATTTATTTGTTGATTTATTTGTTGATTTACTTGGAGTAAGTCCCTTGAGAAGGCTCGTACGTTAATGGGCCATTCAGATAGAAAATGAACCGTAAACGTAACGTAAACTTAAAAGTTTGGAGCCATGTTTTTCAACAGCACCATTTACAATGCATCACATAAACTTGAAACTTAAACGTAAACTTAAACTTAACTTAGAACCTTGAATGGACCATTCAAATAGAAACTTAACCGTAAACGTAACGTAAACTTAAAAGTTTAAGGCCATGTTTTTCAATGTGACCATTCACAATGCACCACATAAACTTGAAACTTAAACGTAAACTTAAACTTAACTTAGAACCTTGAATGGACCATTCAGATAGAAAATTAACCGTAAACGTAACGTAAACTTAAAAGTTTGGGGCCATGTTTTTCAATGTGACCATTCACGCATAAACTTGAAACTTAAACTTAAACTTAACTTAGAACCTTGCAAACCCCAAGCTTCTGTGTTAAGTTTATGCGAAAAATAACGATACAACCAATCAGAGAACAGAACAGGAGACGGAAGTGGAAGTAGCCAAAAGATGGCGTCTATGAATGAGAAACTCGTAACATTGTTTCCTATCCCTGTCTGTATGACAAAAGGCATCCATTATATAAAGATGCAGCATTGAAGGCAAATATATGAACATTAGTTTCCCAAGAATTGAACTTCAGTAGTAAATACAGCCCATATAATATTCTGTTAATTTGTACATGTCTGCATACACTTGTATGATTTCAATCTTTAAAGGCCTACACGTGTTTAATAGAAACATGAAAGTATTTTCGTCTGTGGCACCCATTTTATCAGCTTTATTGTGATTTGTGATTGGTTATCTGCGTCTAAGTTTTCGTTTCAATGGTTAATGCTGTGGTAAAGTTTGCGTTAAGTTTTAACTTATTTAGTTTACAGTTAATTTTCTATCTGAATGGCCCTTGAGAAGGCTCGTACGTTGACCAGTAAACTACAAACAGTTGGGTACGTTTTTAAAGTCATCAATAAATTCGCCGGTGGAAAAGTACGGTGAATGTACGGTGAATATCATCTGCCATTTTTTTCGTCTGATGAGCCGTTGACTTGACGAACATGTTGATGGATTTCAGCGGGAGTATTTCAGTTGTATAATAATTATTGTATCATGGATTTTCAAGAAGTGGAAATTATAAGATACTAGCATGTGCCCGCGGCTTCGCCCGCGATTATTATTTTAAAAATTAAAAATTAAGAGCATAATAGTTAAATCATTATATTTTTTAACACCCAAATCACGTGTATTACATACCACGATTAGATAGCGTCGCCTGGTAAAAGCGACCTCAGATTTGAGGTCCTTGGCCCAGAAAACCCCTGTATAGTGAGTTTCGTCAAAATCGAACAACGTTTGACCATATTTAGGCCTATATTGATAATCCCACTTATAATAATAATAATAATAATAATAATAATAATAATAATAATAATAATCCTCTTCGGTGTAGGTTGAAAATTTCATATGTCTGCGTGGCTTGACATTATAAACAAATGAATCGACCAGCGTGAGCTACAACATTCAAGCGATCGCGAAAGTTTCATTTCCAAGGTATGACAAAAATAGCCAAAGCCAACTGTAATTGATTTGACATTGAAATATACTGAAAAAGATGCTTCGAAAACGCAAAAAAGTACACGTTTTCTGCCTGTTTTTCACTCATAACTCACGAACTAAAGAAAAAATTAAACTTCCGGCTTCGAGGTGCATTTCAGTTTAAAATTTCAGTTTAAAATTTCAGTTTTCTGCGTTCAGTAGATTTCGCTGGGCATCGCGGACGGACGGACAGACAGACACTTCCTTTTATTAATATAGATGATGGGCAGGAAACTAATAACTGAATGATACCATTCTCATAAATCATGTTTTGAGCATATTAAAATATATAAAACATTATGCATATTTAAATACGGTACCTAACTTCAATGGGCAATTATGGATAACCTGTGCTGTCAGTTTCGAGATATTTGGAAAACAACTTTTATTAACGCATTTTTATGTAGAGTATTTTTTCTTTCTTTTCCCGTCATGAAACAAAACCAACTCATCACTTTCATTTTCGGAGGACTCACACTCTGATGAAGAGCAGTTCGTTAGCACGAAAATAAACTCAATTTATTAGTTATTAGTTTCCTGCCAATCATCTATATAAATAAAAATGAATTGCCAAAATGTATGTTGCCGCATCACTTGAGAACGGCTCGACCGATTTGGCTGATTTTTTTGTGTGTTCGTAATTGTCAGGACAAGGTTTGTATGATCATGTCTGCGAAATCGTGTTCTGTGTTTATTTGGTGGTTTGCACAGTCAGAATCTATGTTTTCTTGTAGGGCTGTGATGTGTTCTATGTAACTTCTCGTGTTTTGAAGTTTAGGCCTATTTGTCAATAAAGAATTTGGGACATTCGTTACATTTAAATTTGTATACTCTGGTCTATGTGTTTTGTTCTTTGTTCAAAATGGTACTTTGCATTAGTGTTGGGCGAGTTTCTGTGTTCTTGGAATGAAGTACGAAGAAGGGTTGATCTATATGCTCCACCCCTGACCCACTTCCTGTTGAGATAAAATTATCAAAATATTCATGCAAGCAGCTTCATATCTCAAGGTAAACACTGCACTGTATCAAGCTTTTATCTTACTCCCTTGGATCAGGGGATATTTTTCTTGTGAAGGATGTGTGTGTCAGTCATAAAATGGAGCCTGAAGAACAAAGAGCTGTTATTAAACACTTGCAGAAAAAGGGAATGATTCCAACAAAAATCCATCGGGATTTATGTGCGACTTTGGGTGAAAGTGCAGTATCATATGACATAGTCAAAAGGTGGTGTCGTGAATTTAGATGTGGTAGGGAATCATGTGAAGATCAACATGCAGGAGGACCACCAGTGAGCGATACAACTGTAGACAGTGTCAAAAAAGTCCATGATCTAGTGATGCAAGACCGCAGACTGACTATTAGGTAAATAGTGAAGCTAACAGGCTTCTTCTATTACACAGTTAGAAGTATTTTAGTTATGGAACTGGACATTAAAAAATTGACAGAAAGATGAGTTCCTCGAATGTTGACAGCTACACAGAAGAGACAGCGTGTGTTGATTTGTGAACGTCTGTTACAAATGTACAGAGCAGATTCAAAAATATTTATTGACAGATTTACGACTATGGATGAAACCTGGATCCACCATTATGACCCAGAAACGAAAGTCCAAAGTAAAGAGTGGAAACTTAAGGGATCTCCCTCTCCCCGCAAGTTCAAGACTCAACCAGCTGCAGGGAAGTAATGACCACAGTATTTTGGGATGCCAGGGGAGTAATTCTGGTTGATTACTTACCAAAGGGTTCTACAATCACAGGAGCACATTATGCTAATTTAATTAAAAAATTAAGAGATTCTATAAACAGTAAGAGACGTGGGAAGTTAAGTGCAGGAATCCTCTTTCACCAGGACGATGACCCCAGTCACACCTCTTGTGTGGCCATGGCTGCTATAACCAAAGCAGGCTTTGAATTGGTGGAACGCCCACCATACTCACCAGATATGGCCCCTAGTGACTTCAGATTGTTCCCAAAACTCAAAGAAGATATTCGTGGAAGACGATTTTCAACTCAAGATTCTGCAGGTTCCATTTTATGACTGACACACACACCCTTCACAAGAAAAATATCCCCTGACCCAAGGGAGAAAGAAAAGAGCTTGAAACAGTGCAGTGTTTACCTTGAGATATGAAGCTGCTTGCACGAATATTTTGATAATTTTATCTCAATAGGAAGTGGGTCAGGGGTGGAGCATATAGATCAACCCTCGTATGTGATTACGATGCATTGATCTTCGTTCTTATCTGTGAATGGATTGTTTTTCTCCGTATGATCAAGAAGTTCACATGTTTATTCATGTAGGCTGTACGTACACTGACTGGGTGAGTTATTATTATTATTATTATTTACTCAATGGCAACAGACAATTCCTCAGCAAGCTAAAGGAATATTATCTATTTTATGGAACCCGGAGGTTCATTGCTGCGCTTACCTGAGCCCGCCATTCAACCCTATTCTGTGCTAACTCCATCCAATCGTCCCTCGCAAATCCTACTTCCCTTAAATCTATCATAATATTGTCCTCCCACCTACGTCTAGGTCTTCCACGAAGTCTTTTCCCTTCGGGTCTCCCATTCAATACTTTTGAGATATGTTTCCACCCCCATGCGCGCAACTTGTCCAGCCCATTTCATGTTCCATGATTTAATTACCCTTACTATAACCGGTGAAGAGTACAAGTCATGAAGCTCGTCGTTATATAATTTTCTCCAGCCCCCATTTTCACCTCTTTTAGGCCCAAATATTTTTCTAAGCCCCCTGTTTTCGAACACTCTCAGATTATGTTCTTCCTGAGAAGTAAGCGACCATGTCTCACATCCATATAATACAATCGGCAGGATAGTAGTGACAGAGACCCACCCCTTATGTATATATATATATATCATATTATGTTTATAGGTATATATGAGGGTCGTTCAATAAGTAGCCTAATGCAACACATTTTTTTTTCTCGGCCAATTTTGGTTGAAAAAAATTTAAATTTTTTGGGGGCATCTTTAAAATATTCCTGCTTCATCTCATATGGTTTCATTAATTTCCGATTGGTGGCAGCGCTATAACTAGCCTTCAAAATGGCGTCTGTAACGGAGGTGCGTTTCAAACAGAGAGCAGTAATTGAGTTTCTTTTGGCGGAAGACCAGAGCATCACAGATATTCATAGGTGCTTCCAGAATGTCTACGGAGACCTGGCAATGGACACTCGTCCACCAGTCGGGGTACTGAAAGGTTTGTTCCCGCTGAGTTCCTCGACGCCTAACTGAAGACCACAAAGATCAAAGAAGGACCATCTGTGCAGAATTGCTTGCTCGTTATGAGGCTGATGGTGACAATCTTTTGTCAAACATTGTCATAGGTGATGAAACATAGGTTCATCACTTCGAACCAGAAACAAAACGGCAATCCATGGAGTGGCACCACACCAACTCGCCTTCGAAGAAAAAGTTCAAAGCCATACCCTCAGCTGGTAAAGTCATGGCTATGGTCTTCTGGGACTCTGAAAGGGTTATTCTGTTCGATGTCCTCCCTCATGGTGGAACGATCAACTTTGAAGTGTATTGTGCTACGGAAACTGAATGCAGCAAGGCGTTGGCTCTGACATAGACCAGTAGAGTGGTACCATGCAGGCATACAGGCCCTCGCATTAAGGTGGCGTAAGGCTGTAGCATTGAACGAAGATTATTTTGAAAAGTAGGGTTTTGTAGCCAAAAGATTGGGGAACAATATGTTGTATTTGAATCCTGAATAAAACCAACCTGCTTTAAGGAAAAAAAAGTGTTGCATTACTTATTGAACGCCCCTCGTATATACACATACAAATATTCGAAGCATAGTTATTATTATTATTATTATTATTATTATTATTATTATTTCATGTAGCTCCCAAAGCCCTACCTGAACACATTGTAGTCATGAGAACTGAATTGCATTTCATAAATATTCAGTGTAATATTTTCAGAAATTATATAATTCTTCAAGGAAGGAGTAGTTTGTTTGAATTTTAATGTTTTACTTTCCGGGCTGAACTGGGTATGTGTGCAAAATTTCGTGCTAATTCCTCAAGAACTGTAGTTTTGTATAGGGAATATACATACCCACACATCCACATACACACTTTCGACTTTATATACTTGATTACAATTGAAGTGTATAAAGTATGGATTCAAAGATATATTATATTATGTAAAAGAAAGTATTTCCCTAAAATGACATAGGACATGAAACAGTTTTTCTTTACACAGTGCGCATAATACATGTGAATGCCTGAATACCTACTCTCTACAGGAGTCTTGAATTGAATTGAAATGAAAAGGCGCCCTTAAGGCGGGAGGCGGGGTGGGAACGACCCCTAAGCACCGAAGCCGTAGGCTTATTGTACCTACCTCCGGGATGGGATGAGTTGCGTGCCCCCGGGCCGCAGATCCCCCTGCAGGCCCCCACGGAGGTCCCCTACATCCAACAAGCCCTATTACCATGCCACGTGTGCGCCACCCCCTTCGGTCCCTCCAACCGGAGCCCCGACAGGTCCGCGACACAAACCACCACAAGCAGCGGGGGGAACGGGAAAGGCCCCCAAAGGTCGCTGACTGCCGAAGCAGACCCGATACCGGAAGTGGAAACGGGATGAGGATGAAAAGGGGGAAAGGTGAGATGAAGTGGAGAGTGTTGGTGGAATGATAGGGGAAAACGGGAGAACCCCGAGAAAACACCAGAGTCTTACCCCCAAGGCACGGCTTCGTCCACCACGAATGACACGCCCGCCGGCCCCGAGATTTGAACTCATGACCGCTAGCATGCCAGGCTCACACGCTACATCATGAGCCAACGCGCCGGCACAGGAGCCTTACTCAAGTACTGCAACCCTATCCTTACTGTGCGGCTAAGAGAAACTGCCGTGAATATAGGCAGCGAACTGGCGATTTGCGTAAAAAAAAAGTAACAGGTCACTATTACAAATCACAAATATTTTAATGTAACTGGAGCAGTTACGTAACTGTTATAAAAATGTAACAGATTCCCATTTCTAATGTTGACATGTTAAAGAACACTATAAATAGGTCTCAGCTTAACAGCTCTGGAATGTGGGGAGAGTAGGGAGACGTGTTGGTGCTTGGGGTGCTACTGGGGTTAATACACTCATCGCTTATGTTCGTCCCAATCACATTTCTCTCATCTCGAGCGCAGACTATAATGCCGCATGCAGTAGGTGAGTCAATGTTTTTATAATGCCTGTTAGGTCGTTCCCTTCTGTTAGTCACTCTTTAGACAAACTCAACCCGCATTCCTTTCAGGGCTGTTAAGGTAAGTCCCATACAATACCGTACAGCCATTTCATAATTACGGGTGGGACATTCTAGGAAATTATAATAATTATTTTTGTTTATTACATATCATAAATAATAAACTAGAATTGGTTCTTCACATTCTGTAAAATTTACAATGTCTTCTTCTCCACACTACACGCAAAGCATTATTTAAAATTTGTTTTTCAAAATCTATTACGGGTGGGACATAATTTGGACAATGATTTTTAATGATACACAAAACAGTTCATTTGCTGTTCTGCTATTACTGTTAGGGTCTTAATGTTGTTATTAATGAAGGTATGAGGGATTAAATACAAATTATAAACTGTTTCCAGGTTGCCAGAACATTTATTTGACTCAATAATAATTTAACAAAACTATCACCATTACGGGTGGGACAAAAAGTCACTTGTTTGTTATATGTATCAGGTTATTAATACACTTGTTTGTTATTTTACATAGTAATTAACCACATATATTTTTTGAAGTTAATCTTATACCAAATTGTACCTTAAGATTTATATTTTCTCAAATGAGAATGGACATAGCTGATTAATCTTGACTACTTGGTATTAAAGAGTGTTAAAATCATGCTAAAATGGCAAAAAAATAGTAACTTATCGCAAGAAATAAGTAAATTGATAGATTTTACACATGAAACCACTTCAGATACACCTAAGTCCTTAATATTAAGAGAATTTGAGGTTTAAAACTTATTTTTGACCACCCAATTACAATAATTTTATAACTTCTCTCTTTGAGGGAAGAATTCCCATATTTTATGAAATGGCTGCGTAATGAAATCCATAGAGTACATAAATTTCAAGCGAGGAATCAAAGAGAACAGAATGGATACCGCAGTGACAGTGGACATTTTGAGCGTATTGTCGCGGTATTTCGAGAAAGTTTTTCAGAAACTCTATATGTCTCGATTTTTTTACGAATAGTTATTTTTGATAAGAAGAAAGTATTTCATACGTTGCTTTTTTTTTTTGTGAAATAGTAACTCCGGAAACCCTACGTGCAACAAGTATATTAATAGTCTACCAGAGATAATGGATTGCAGCTTTCGAAATTCTTGCAATTCATATTCTGTTACTGGATGGTATTTTTGTTCTGGTTCATGCCACTGTATTCTACACCAGTGGCGGTTTCTCCTATGTGCTGCAGTGTTGCAGCACACAGCTTGTTTTCTGCTCGTAGTATAATGTTATTTTCTTTTGCGTAGATTTTGAACTTGGCGCGTCCACGCGAGAATTTCTTAGCTGGTAGCTTGGGAGTCAAGAGTCGGTAATGTGAATATTATCTTTTCCGCCTCGTGAATGCACTTTGCGAACAGCGCAGCGTTCGTAGGGTGTGACGTCATGCTCGACCTTGACTGCAGGGAGTATATGGGAGTTTTAACCTGCATAATGCGCTGCGGCAGCGGCAGCCAGAGTGCGATTCTCACCGTCTCACCGGCGGGCGCGCTGTGAGAAGATCTTCCACCATCTGAAGGTAGGGGACCGTGATGTAGCGAGTAAGCAATGCTTTTCATCTTCACCGCCAAATTCGAATGTGTTAAATTCAGAAAAACTCGGATTCCACAACCCCGATTAAGTATTCTGTCGCACTGGGAACACTAAGCGACTTCCTCTACCTCGATCATTAAAAATACTATTTTCTCGTCTCTTATTCCATTTTGGGGAACTCTCACGCGATTTTCCCTGCCCTAATTATTATTATTTATTAATATTATTATTATCATTATTAATTTTGATTTTAATTTTTGCTATTTTCTCTCGTCACACAACTCACACAACGTTCGACGAGACGAGAGAAATTAGCAAAAAAATAATTAGGGCAGAGAAAATCGCGTGAGAGTTCCCAGAGATGGATTAAGAGACGATCAGTTTAGATAGGCCTACTAATAATTTTTAAAAATATTTTAAGTTTGCTGTATGAAATAGTATTTGCAGCACACTTTCGTTTTGAACCACGAGCCGCTACTGTTCTACACCTTAGTCATACAATTCATAAACATGTCTGACATAGATTCTGGCAATTCCAAATACTGTAATGACTTCAGTGATGTGTGTGTTTTCCTCTTTTAAGAGAACAGAGAGTGTTCATAAATAAATCATAACCTCCACCTGTAAATAGACTTTAGAAGTCTAAACTGTAATGAAAAAGCTTGAAGTGAAATGTGGGAGAGTAATTACATGAAAACTCTAGTGAGAAGGAAATCAGACGTGAAAGCTACTGATAACAAACGCATAAAATTGCAGCAATGGAAATAGGATTTAATGGTGGATAATGGAAATCCTTTAATGAAAAAAGGAGGCGAGTGTTTATTTTATTTGTAAATTTCATTACCAGTTCCACATCCATCCAATACATAACCCTGTTTACTGTTTAGTACTAACGCGAAGAGAGGTGTGAATAGAAATCACAAGTTTAAGTTATATTTGCATAATTCAATTTATATATATTTCGTATAGGCTATTGGATATTACTTGATACATCAGGAGTACGAGGTCTGTTAGATAAGTATCCGACCTTATTTTTTTCTCGGAAACCTGACGGATTTGAATCAAGCCCGCTTGCATGAGCCGACCTTAAACCTTCGTGCGTATGCGTGAATTTTTTCCCGCCTGTAGATAGCGTCTGTTGCTGGCAAGCAGCATTTGAGTGGGGTAGTGTATAGTGCTCTCGTCGTTGCAAGGAAAATAACGATTGTGACGACTGGAATTTGGTTACCGGGTCGTACCCGTACACCAGGATTCGTCACCACTCATTAAGGTGTTCATAAAGTCGGGGTCACTGTTTGTGGACTCAAGCATGTCATGTGAGACTTCAACACGAAGTTGGTTTTGCTCCGCCGTCAGCAGCATCGGCATTGAATTTCGCCGCCACTCTCTTCATGGCCAAATCTTCGGTCATAGTTAAATGGGCCGAAAAAGTGATGATGCCCACCTCTTCCACAACTTCTCGGATACTCACACGACAGTCCCGTATCACCACAGCGTTCACTTTGGCAATGACCTGGTCATTTCGGCATGTTGATGGGCGACTGGAGCGTGGCTCGCTCACCACCGATGTTCCGCCGTCTTTAAACCGGTTGTACCACTCCTTAATCTGTGTGATGACCATAGCATCATTGCCGAAAGCCGTCTGAATTTTCCGAATGGTTTCCACCTGGCTGTTGCCCAGTTTCAGACAAATAGCGCTGCTCCAGTCATGCCGTTATTTTCCTTGCAACGACGAGAGCACTATACACTACCTCACTCAAATGCTGCTTGCCAGCAATAGACGCTATCTACAGGCGGGAAAAAATTCACACATGCGCACGAAGGTTTAAGGTCGGCTCATGCAAGCGGGCTTGATTCAAATCCGTCAGGTTTAAAAAAAAAAAAAAAAAAAAAAAAAAAAAGTCGGATACTTATCTAACAGACCTTGTATACACTGTAACAATTCCTGTTTCCTTCCTCTTCAAGAAAATACAAATTAACATTATTTCAAATAGTCAAGCCGGTTGCTGTTTTTACTGATCTCCCACTTCTTGTGGAATGTATATAATTTCTTTTTATATCTTCATCTTTCGTTCTCCATATGGGTCTCAAGATTCAAGATTTTTGTAACATGTTTCGTTGCTTATCACACAAAGCAAAGTGAATAACAACAATAAAGTACTCAAAGAAGTGTATTTAATTATTTTCAGTGATAGGTAAATTTCAATGTGCATTACGCTGACGTCCTTCCAGGAGCATGAGCATTATTTCAGGAAGTATGTAAGTTACAAGAATAAATCACATTACTGTATGAATCTTTAGTTAAAATGAAGTGTTTTATGCAATTTAATAAAAGAAAACATGTTAAAAATAATTCCGCGCTATCTGGGTTAAAATATCTAAATAGCAAAACAGAGGAAGATTTATTAATATACAGGCAACTAGCAGCTAAAACAAAAGAGAGAGGTTCAGAAACTGAAAAGACAAAGTTGGGAAACTTTTGTTAGTAATAATATTGAATACGACCTTCATGGGAGACAAGTAAAAGCATATAAAATTTTAAAACGATTAAATACAAATGAGAAAGACACACTCCAATTAAATGTAATTTCACAAGAAGAATGGTTGGATTATTACCAACATCTATGGACAACGAAAAACAGGAATGCTGAACTTAGTCTTCACCCCAGTGAAAATATTGACCCAATAACAATGGAAGAATTACAAGAAGTATTAAAAAAAAGTAAAAACTGGAAATCACCAGGATCAGACTAGGTGAATACAGAACTTTTTAAGAACGCTCCACAGTTTAATGCTTAAAAGACTTTTAGATTTTATAAATATCTGTTGGAAGTGTGGACAAATTCATGATGATTGGAAAGAAGCAGTAATAGTATCAATTTTTAAGAAAGGCGGCAGAAGAAAATGTAATAACTATAGAGGAATAAGTTTGTTGAACATGGGATATAAAATCTATGCAAGAATAATATCACAAAGGTTACAAGCTATTGCAGAATCAATGCTTATGGAAGAACAGAATCATGCATAGATGCTATTTTCACACTGTTTCAGATCATAGAAAAGCACAGAGAATTTAATATTCCAACATATATTACATTTGTGGACTATGAAAAGGCTTTCGATTCTGTTAATCGAGAGTTATTATGGACGATACTTTTGAAAAAAGGAGTACCAAACCATTTAGTCAAAATAATACAGAGTTTTTTGTTAATAATATTATAAAGGTGAAGACAAGTCAAGGTATTTGCCAAGAGTATAGATAAATATCACTGGGGGTACAACAAAAGTGTCCTCTTACACCCATTTTGTTTAATTTATACTTAGACGAAGTCATAAGAGAATGGCAGATGAATTTGAAATACAATTTTATAATAAGACAATCTCCCTTAAACACAGTTTTATTTGCTGATGATCAGGCAGTGTTGGCAGATTCAGAAGATAATATGCAAAGAAAAGAGCAGTTTTTACATTGAATACCATAGCTGAGAAATACCTTAAAATCTCAACAAACAAAACAAAACAAAACAAAAGTGTTAGCATTTAAAGGACTAGAACCTGTAAGAGTTAAAATAACAATAAAAAAGTAATACTCCAACAAGTAAATTCCTTCAATTATTTAGGATGCATGTTGACAAATACTGAGAGCAATAATATAGTATTGAAACTTATTAAAGTTCAGCAATTATTGGGTACAATAAAGAAAACATTACTAGGAAAGGTTAGACAAGAGACAGTCCTTAAATTTTATAAAACGATGGCACTCCCAACATTGCTTATATGGAACAGAAACATGGGCAATGCCAGAACAGAAGAAGTGAAGAATTGAAATTGCGGAAATGAGATTGTTAAGACCGCTAGCAGGGTACTCTTTGTTAGACCATCAAAGAAACGAAGATACAAGGAATCAACTGCAAATAGAAAATGTAATTCAAATAATAAACAATTATTCAAATAATTGGAGAGAGCACATAAGGAGAATGGATAGAAGCCGCATACCCTTCAAAACATTACAATATGAACCAAGAGGTCGAAGAAATGTAGGAAGACCGAGAAAAAGGTGGAGTGCCCAGTTTTAACCTGCAGACGGAACAGGCCAGTAGGCCTAAACCCTGTTGTTAAAGAAGAAGAAGAAGAAGAAGACCCTTGCAGCTTACATAATATTTCACAATTATAAAAAAGCTGTATTATAACATAAAATAAGGCTTAATTGATGCAGGAAAATTCCATTGCACCAACACTATTCTTTTCATAACTAACAAAATATCTCAAAATTATGAAAACCAATTCTTGCGTTAAAACTCATGAAATCCCCATATCATAACTCAAATACACGTAAGCTTCCTTCACTGCTCAACATTCACTCGTGGCGTAATGGTTAAGACTTCCAGCTATAATGCTAGGGGTCCCGGGTTTGAATCCTGGTCGAACCAAAATTTACTTTTAGGAATAGGTAACTTATCAAATAGGTAGGTAGGTAGGGTGAAGAGGAGGTGAGAGGAAGGAAGAAAAGAAGAGAATAAGGGAGAAAAATTATTTTTTTTCAGTTTCACCAAATTACTGGTAGATGGCGCTAGATGCTAGTAGTTCAAATGCCGCTGCTAGGGAGGGATTGAGAGCAAGGGACTTAGGTGAGATGTAATGTTCCATTTTCGCTGGATTTATAAGCAATTCAAACATATTTTATAGATTTGACATTATGAAAACCATGACCTTGAACAATTTTCTCAATAATTTTTTTTAAAGATTATTTAGAATTAAAAATAGTATCCAAATACAATACGTCAAAAATATATATGTAAATTCTCGTGTAAACACCAATATACACTTTTTTTTTACATATTTGGGTCCAATGTACAACTTTAGAATTTTGCAGTCTCATTTGCATAAGCAGATGAGTTTTGAGTGTACTTCTAAAAGAAAATGTTTTGTTACAGACATCACACTTGAAAGATCTTCCTCCTGTATGTGTAAGCAGATGAGTTTTGAGAGTACTTCTACGAGAAAACATTTTGTTACAGACAGTACACTTAAAAGCTTTTACTCCTGTATATGTGACCAGATGATTTTTGAGACTACCGCCATGAGAAAAGGTTTTGTTACAGACATCACACTCAAAAGCTTTTTTCTCCTGTATGTATAAGCAGATGAGTTTTGAGAGTATTTCTTAGAGAAAATGTTTTGTTACAGACATCACATCTGAAAGCTCTTTCCCCTGTATGTATAAGCAGATGAATTTTGAGACTACTTTTATGAGAAAATGTTTTGTTACAGACACCACACTCAAAAGGTTTTTCTCCTATATGTGTAACCAGATGAGTTTTGAGATGACCACGAAGAGAAAATGTTTTGTTACATACATCACACTTGAAAGCTCTTTCTCCTGTATGTATAAGCAGATGAGTTTTGAGAGTACTTTTATGAGAAAACATTTTGTTACAGACACCACACTTAAAAGGTTTTTCTCCTGTATGTGTAACCAGATGAGTTTTGAGTTGACAATTTCGAGAAAAAGTTTTGTTACACACATCACACTTGAAAGCTCCTTCCCTTGTATGTGTAACCAGATGAATTTTGAGATTATATCTTACAGAAAATGTTTTGTTACAGATATCACACTTGAAAGGTCTTTCCCCTGTATGTATAAGCATATGAGTTTTGAGACTACCTCTTTGAGAAAATGTTTTATTACAGACATCACACTTAAAAGGTTTTTCTCCTGTATGTGTAAGCAAATGATTTTTGAGACTACCTCTTTGGGAAAATGTTTTGTTACATACATCACACTTAAATGGTTTTTCTCCTGTATGTGTAAGCAAATGATTTTTGAGACTACCTCTTTGGGAAAATGGTTTGTTACAGACATCACACGAGATTTTCTCTGCAGTACGAGTATGATGATGAGTTCTTTTGGAATTTTTCTTTTTAAGAGAATAAGATGACTGGAAGTGTTTTTCACTAAGCACCTCCTGATTTTCATGTTCTCTTTCATAACAAAGTTGGGAATTATTTTGGTCGGTAACCAATGTCTCCAAACTTTGAACTGTGTTGGATAACGGAGAATCATTATGTTCACACAGGTCTGTATTCTCAATTTTGTTTGGATACTTCTTTACCAAATCAAAGGTCACAGGCTTACTTTTATGGTATTCAACATTTCGCTCATGAAACGTATCTGAAATTTCGCCGCACGATGTCGATGTCTGTAACTCTGGAACTGTTGCAACATTTAGATCTATATCCTCACTTTTAATTTGGATTGTCTCTACTAAATTGAAGGTTATGGGTACATCCTCGCACTTCACAGTATGTTCGTGTTTTACACATTGCGACTTGAAGTCTTGAAGACTTGAAGACTTGAAGTCTTCTTGTTTTATTTCTACTTCACCATATTGTAATGTTGCGTCATTCTCCATTATGTGACGTGTTGTCCTACATACAAGACTTATTTTAAATCCACTCAGATCAACAGTAACTCACGTCTATTTAATTGCAGGTGTAAGATTCCACATTTGTACAAAGATTATAAAACTATTTTCCAAACAGCAGTTATGACGAGAGTGTTAAGAATTTCTCAGTCCGTCCAAAGCATTGAACCGAGATATTTTTCCGACATACTGCTATCTTATGAGTATCTTTTAGACTGTGACCTATTGTGACCCGTGATCAGTTTTATGGAAGAAGAAATGCAATGTAATCACTAGAGCAACCTAAAAGCATAAAAAGCATAACAGGACTTTAGACATGTGGTTGCTATCTGGAATATAAATTTGGCAGTCTAAAGGTCTAGATCAGTGGTTCCCAAACTTTTCAGTCCGCGGACCCATTGGAAAAAAATTAAAATTTCGCGGACCCCCTCTGGGTTTTGAAGGGAAAAAACTAAATAAATAGGCCTACTTTGATTCAGATGTATTAAATTCAATTGACAAAATAACACTATCAATGGTAACAGAGTTTACTCCTTAATGTGAACAGTGAAGCTGCTTTAGAAGATATGTAGGCCTAATTTGAGAAAATTACGGGATATCCTATTTCTTCTTAAACCGCCTGCGGACCCCCTGAAACACCATCGCGGACCCCACTTTGGGAATCACTGGTCTAGATGGAACTAATTTTAAAAGCACAATAAAGCAAATTTTTAAAAAATAAAGCATGAAAGCATAATATTTCAAATAGAGCACAATTCTTGGAAAATAAACTGCCTGCTTCATTGCACTTTAAAAATATTCAATCAACAATGAGAAGCTAGTTTCTCAACAACGGAAATTTCAAACTTAAGAATTAAATATATAACTGTAGTTCTGTGAGGAACAGGACAGCAATTAAAATAACCATTATAGAGTACAAGTTAATGGTTTTATGGTCAGTGCACACTCTGAATAAGAGGGGTTCACATCTATTTAATACCAGCATGCCGAAAACATATGTAACTGCGATACAAAGGGTTCGAGAGTTTCCTACAGACAATTTTGTGGCTGATAAGGGGAAACTGTTGTGTTCCTTACGTTCAGAGTGCATTAATTTAGAAAAGAAATCCATTGTGCAGAAACATGTGGAAAGTTTTAAGCATAGATCTCGGAAACAAAGTGATGGACAAGGTTCAACTTCAGCAGTATACACAACAGCAAGGTATTTAAAAGACACAACAGTACGATACCTGAAGTAGGGCAGCGTATGGAGAAATCAAACAATAATATGAAAGAAATGGTGGCAGCATTCACTTCTTCTGGCATTCCATTTAATGTTTTTTGTAATCAACGTTTTCGTCAGTGGATTGCAACAGCTACATGTATGCAGCCAGTTCCTAGTGAAACCACTCTAAGAAGGTATCTTACAAAGTGTGTTGAATTCGACTTACAGGAAACTAAGTCAAAATGTGAGGGAAATCCTGTCTATCTAGTGGTTGATGAAACAACAAATACAAAGAACCATAAGGTAGTGAATATTCTTGTTGCTCCACTCGGTGTTGTGAATGAAAAACCCCGTCTTGTGAAAACTAAAATTGTTGAAAACAGCAATGCCGATGTTATAGTAAATTTAATACTTGATACATTAGATCTTATTGGTGTTCACAGAAGCGATTTTGTAGTTTTAATATCAGACAGTGCACCATATATGCTTTCTGCGGGCAGGCGACTGGTTGGAGTTGCACCACCTCAGCTTTTACATTCTATATGTTGGGTCATGTATTACATCTTTGTGCTGAAGAGATTAGGTTTTTGCTAAAAATTGCTTATGAATTCATTGCAGCTGTTAAGACTGCTTTAGCGAAAACTCCAGCCAGAAGGGAGAGATTGCTGGACTGCCTAAAAGAAGCAGGAACATTTGTTTTACACGTATATGCGAGAAAGTTTGTGCAACGTATTTTTGCACCATTTATTTTTATTGGTAACACGTCAAATAGGGTCTACGCTATATTTTTATTTAACACAAAAATTCCGATGAGTAAATAAAAAAAGAGGTGGAAATTAATTTTTATATTAGGGTGGGGCATCAAAGGGGGCCCCAATAGTAAGTGGGGCCCGGGGTGGACCGCCCCGCCCTAGGAATGCCACTGCTTATCAGAAATCATTAGTGACAGGTTCTGTTAGGGTATGAACAGTGTTAGACACAGACAAAATGATAAAATCTACATTAAAACAAATATTATGCCTTCCTACGGATATTCCCGATTCAATGCTGTACAGTAATAGGCAAGTGAAGGGCCTTGGATTATTTCGAGCCAACTGGGAAGTTTTCCTTCAAGGAATAAATGGAATAAATATCCTGATCAAGTCAGAAAATGAATACATTTTACAAACAAGGAATCTTGATGATGACTTGTCAAGATGCATGAACAAACTGAATGTCTCTACATCTACAGTTGACTCTGAGTTGCTCAAAGATCGTCCTGGATTTTTTGATAAAAAAAAAAAAAAAAACAAAAAAATAACAGGCATTTTCTTCAGGATGAGGAATATAAAAACTGGTGCAGTCTGAGTCATAAAGGCAAAGGAGTTTCTCTCTATAAAGAATATCCTCCTGCCAACAGATGGATGGTAAAGCATTCTGGCCTGTCCTCATCTGAATGGAAGAAGGCTCTAAAAATGTTAGCCAACACAGCAGCAGTGCGTGCTGTTCCGGGTAGAAGTCGGGACGGAAACCGTTGCAGAAGATGCAACGAGATTGAAACTTTGCCTCACGTCCTTGGCTTTTGCCCGTTTAGCGAAGCACTGCGCAATACTAGACACCACACCATAAGATCGACTATTGCCAATGCCCTCCGAAGCAATGGCTTCAATGTCTTTGAAGAGGTTCACGGTCTTGCCACTATTGGCAGCTGTAGGAGAATCGACATTATCGCCATGAAACCAGGTGATAGTAAAGGATACATCTTGGATCCTGCTATAAGATTTGAGACTCATATCGACCAACCTCATGAAGTGCACTTAGAGAAACAGGAAATATATGAACCAACAGTGCCCCTTTATAAGGAAAAATATAATTTAGAAGAGATCGAAGTACGAGGCATAATGGTGGGTGCAAGAGGCACTATCCCTCAGAAGTGTGTCACACTACTTCAAGATCTGGGAGTCCCAACATCGATCTTTAAAGAAATTGCCTTACAGGCTTTAAAGTTTTCGATAAGAATACTTAGATACCATCTCCATTTAAAACAGTATATTTCTTATTTCTTCTTCTTCTTTAGAGATAACCCAATTACACATTTATACTGCATGCTGTTATGCTATTCTTTGTCAATTGGCAGCCTCTGATGTAGAGGAAGATTGTTAAAATAAAATAATTAATTTAATAGGGCATTCTGAATTCTCCCGAAATTCTAGTTTAGTGGCAGTTAGGTTAGGAACGGTGATATTAGGATTAGTGATTAGTGTTAAGTTATGAACAGTGATATTAATTTAGTAGGGCATTATAATAATAATAGAGAGATGATGCCTTCTGCAGTTCGCTTAGGTTTTCTGAGGTGATGGCCATATCATCTGCATACATATGTAGATGCTCGTATCCTGTGCAACTTCCTTGACTTTAGTCACTACATCGATTGTTATGATGTTAAACAATATTGGGCTGAGTGGATCATCCTGCAGCACTCAGACAGTTTGACTTATCCAATTTGATTTTGACAGCCCATCACACACCTGAACTTGATTTTCAGCCAGAATGTTTCCGATTAGGGCTGTCATCGCTGACTGCCCTACTAGCTTCTCCAGTTTGTCGATAAGTACCCTTCTGTATAGAATGCACGGCTAAAGTCAATGAAGACTTCATACAACTTCTTATGTAATCTTATTTTCTCCTGGATCTCATTGAGTAGATTCTCCACAGCCATCACTGTCGATCTGTCACGCCGAAAGCCGTACTGTTCTTCCGGCAGGAGCGGTTCCACCATTTCGCTCAACCTTTGCGTTAGCAGTCTCGTTAGCAGTTTAAAGGGCTCTGATTCCAGGGCATTATGAATTCTCCCGTTTCGTAATAGGGATGTAGCGAAATAGAACCCGCAGATGTTTCCACTGTTCTAGCCGGTATGCGCTAGCCGTTCGTCTCTTGTTTTTCCAGTTGTCGTCTGCTGGTACCATGCTTTTAAATGAAGTTTCATCTTAGCGTTTCTTTAAGATGTTGAGACCTACATAACCTGTGTTCCCTGCGACGTCACGCCCTCTCCTTTGACTAGGCGAATTTTGAACAAATATTTTCTGACGCTGCCATTGGCTTAAACTCACCACCTGCTCCGGTTTATATATACAGGCCCTTCCGCCTTCTCTCTCTACCAGTTTCTCAGAAGATGGACTCAGAGATGGAGTCCGAAAGCTCGGAGTTTTTCAAAACCTCGACTCGGCTGTTAGCCCGTGAAGAAGTTTTACATGGTATTCACCGAGAAAAGTTCAAATCATTTATATGTGGGTATTGTCCATTCATTTTGAGAAGTGCATATAAACATTGCATTTGTATCATTCCGCCCTTGATTGGTCATGTGTTACGTCAGTCATCTTCTTCCCGCGCCCAACGCAACATTTCTAGTAGGCCGTGTCTCCTTCCATAATAATTTGTCCCCGACGGCTACTTTCAGCTGTCATATGCGTTAAAAACAAAGGCATATTTATTATTTATTTCATTGTTCAAGCTGAAAATGTGTTATACTAGGATGTGCCCGCTGCTTCGCCCAAGATAATTAATTGAAAAATTAGAAATTAATAGTATAATAATTATTAAAGCATTATATTTATTAACACTTGCACGCGAATCATTCTTAAACTAAACCATTAATAATTAATGAAGCAGCTAAAATTCCGGCTTTAGAGTACATTCCACGATTAGAAATTGCCACCTGGGAAAACGATCTCAGATTCGATTATGCATTTCCAAAGATAACTGTGAACCACTGCCTTCTAAACTGTATAGGCTAATTCTCGTGCGTAATTCTCGAGACGGCGGTGGATAATACGTATAGTTTTTCAACTGTTTGTTGACAGATGAATGAGATGTGAATTTCATTTGATAAATTCAGTGTAATTTTCAGAAATTATATAATTTTTCAAGAGAAGGTGTGATTGATTTGGATTATTATTATCAGCGATATTTCAAGAGTTAAATCATCAATATTTTACTGCTGGTGCCCCCGGCTTCGCCCGCCATTATTCATTGACTCCAGGATTTTTAAGAAATTTACACTGGTAGATTATTAAAAATGTTTGTGGTTCAGAGCTATGAAAATTGTAAGTAAAAATAAAATTAGAATATTTGTTCATTGTGTTCATTTCACTTAGGCCTTATATAATAAAGAAACGGTTTTCCTAATCTTGTAGTCGTCATGAAAGTTTAGACTGCGAGAGACGAACATCGCCGAGTATACCCGATGTCTCACGAAGCGGGCGAGCAAGCACGCTATTTAGGGCCGTTCAATTGTATAAGAGTAAATGAATACTGTTATATACAGAAGGCATATTACTATGAAATAATTAGGCCTGCTTACATTAATCGGAGTTCTCCGACAGTCTCAAATTCGAATCAACTGACATCGGCTCCACTTCCATATCGGAACCAGCACCCGAACTAAATTGGTTATTAATCTGTTGACTACAGTGTCACACACGCAATCAAATTCCCACATCTTATTTTCCTCTGTCACTATATGCTTAATTTCCTTTTGCCATTGATGACATAGCTCGACAAGCACTTTTCACAAAGTCATGAATGTTATCCTAAACATGGAGTTGTCACTGCACTAGAGTCTCTGTACTCACTAAGCACATTCCAGATAGGCCTACTTCTGACAGATAAACCGGCGAATTCCGATGTCAATTTTATAATGTCCTCAATTGCTAGCGTTGGTTTAAAAAAATACTTAAAAACAGTCAATATTACTTCCTTTTGTCCACTTTGCAAAGATTTACCTCTCTTATTTTTAATCATGCCACTCAGACCGGGTTGAATTTCAATCATTATGTTTAATGCTTCTCGCAGACTTGGTTATAAATTATAAATGCCACGTTTCGCCGTTCACTGAAATTTGTAATGTTATCTTTTCAATTATTCACAACAATGACTCTCTCTGCCACGTCTCGCAATACATTGAAACATTTGTAATACGTTGATATTGTTATCGTG
The DNA here is from genome assembly GCA_964059195.1 of Ectobius pallidus. NCBI lineage: Eukaryota > Metazoa > Arthropoda > Insecta > Blattodea > Ectobiidae > Ectobius > Ectobius pallidus. Next base: position 5,473,826 of record CAXKWD010000008.1, on the reverse strand, counting down.
ATAATTTTCGTCACATATTATGAGCTTTTAGTGTTATAAAAATCAAATCTAGTATAGCACTATATTGTCTTGTATCATGATGTGTGCTGCGATTCAAATCACGTGCATATGTTTACATGGGCTTGCATTCTCAAAATGTATGGATAATAACGTCATTTGTCAAAGCCCAGTGTATTGCAATTTCTAAAGCCGTATAAGCCTATGAAAACTGCAAACAATATTGTAGTCATGAGAGCTGAATTGCATTTGATGAATTCTTTCTAATATATTATCACAGAATAGGCGCTAAATTGGGCATTACTCCGGTACGGATTTTGTCCAAAATCAATTGACTTCGTCCCATGGACGTTATAAATTCGTACCAAGTTTCATGAACATCCGATAAAGCGTGTTTGAGATATCGTGCGTACAGACACACGGACAGACATTTCCCATCCACCATGCAATTTTATCAAGAACCATACTGGCACTTAATAAAAGCAATTCTTTAACTTTTTCTGTTAAATAAACGATTTAAATAATAATCCTGGGCGAAGCCGCGGGCACCTGCTAGTGAAGCACATGTAAGGAGAAGGAGGAAGATCTGTTCAGATTTTAGAAAATAACATAATACAAAATCACATACACATTATTAAGTTTGCATTAACAGAAATACAAGTAAATGTAGTTGTGTTGATTATTAGAGGGGCTGCCACGGACAGACATCACACAATCTCAGAAAGTACCATTCTGGCACTTAATAAAATGCATTGAAATTAAATTATTTGGATACCACTTAAGATTGAGAAAATTTTCTATTAGGCCTAGATGGCATTCATGACATAATCAATGTGGCTGTTTTCTCTGAACAAAATAGGATCAGTTAAATGAGCATTCATTTATTCATCACTTGCTGAAATGTAATATCGAAGATATCTTGAATAAAACATAATATATTATTGTTATAGTTCTTATCGATGCATTGTGGCCAGCACGTAAGAAGATGCTCGGTTGAATGGACGAGTCTATATCGAAAGAGAGAAGAATGATAGTTCACCCCCTTCCACCTATGAATTGTCTTTTCCCTCACCCTCGCGCCTCACCAGTGTACATTCATGTTGTTAAGGTTACAGAAGGTGTAACCAACGGGGAGGGGGAATTTTAGTATTACCACAGTATAGGTATTAATACAGTAGAGAAACTGTGTGTTAAAAGTCCTACAACAACATGTTAACTGGACGACACCAACGCTCCATGCGGCGAGTATGTAAAACTACATTCTTATCATATCAAATGACTTATGCCCGGTTTCTACAAACTTGTGAATTACCTATGGGTAATTTATCCATGGATAAATTAGTCCCATTTCAACCACAATGATATAATGAGCAAGGCCTTGGAGTTGTACAGTTAATTTAATTCAGAAGGCTTTGATTCTCATTGTTACTGATCCTACAAAGATGTTAAATTTTATCCAGCCATCCATGAAAGGATAAATTAACCCAACGATTTACCCTTGGAAAGATCTAGCCTGAGTTTGTATGAACATTTCTTCTGTCATTTTCATATTTACTCAGAGGACATTTATCTAAAATCTCGTCACAAGTGTATGTGATTGCTATCTTTAAATTATTTGTGTTTGTGTGGTGTTATTCTTGTGTAAATTCTGTCCATTGGGTAATTTACCCATAGGTAATTCGCGAGTTTATAGAAACCGGCCATTAGGAAAATGCATGAACACATCACAACAAAATCTCTATATATATAAAAGGCTTTGTCCTGACTGACTGACTGAATGAATGACTGATTGACTGAATGACAGGAATCAACGTACAGCCTAAACTATAACAGGTAGAGACTTGGAATTTTGACAGTACCTTCGTTTCATAATGTAGGTGCTCACTAAGAAAGGATTTTGAAAAATTCTGATTCTAAATGCCAAAAATTAAATGTTTTTGAAAATACTTAATCCATTTTTACATAGAATTATCAATTCCAAATCACAGAATATATTGTTGCCAAATGGTATATTGATGGGCTTGGAAAAAACAATTGAAATGCACTTTTGACAAATAAGAGAAGTTATCAAAATAATTCATGTTATAAATAAATATTACAGAATGAAATCCACTAAAATAATGGAATCACATAACTTTCTCTACCCTGGACATAGAGAAAACAAAACGAGGTATGGTAATGTGTATATTATTATATTATATCGCAGGTTTTTGGAGAGAAAAGTATGAAAGTGATAATGCTTTATGGTAACATAAGAGTGGGAAATTTCCCGCCTCGATATTACAATTTTATGTTACAGGAATTTCTGTTTCTTCTTATTTAAACCTCTACCAGGCTTGCTGTGCACTGTACAAGCGATGGGATGCAACATTCTAGATCCTCTATGAGCCATAAAAAACTATATCAAGCGTTTTCTGAGGGAATAGTTTGAGTGTAATAAGTCGTTCTTCCTATTTCAAATTATAAATGCCTATATAAGGACCTAGAATTTAAAATTGAAAATCCTTCATAAGCTAATTTCCAATTACAAAATACAAAACCCGGGCGACGCCGGGTCTTTTAAGCTAGTATGTTATATTAAGAGAGAAAAATGCACAATATTCTTCTTTATTGCAAATCTGAATTTTAAATTTAAGAAATAATAAAACTAGTATAATCTAGATTAAAATAGGTAATAGGCTACTATTAAAAACTGTATCTAGGCCTAGTATTTTGCTTTTAAAACCATCATTTAATTATAATGATATTAAAGGGTAGTCTTTGACTATAGATCTGTCACGTTGTTCATCCTGCACTTCATTGTTGAGAGTGCATTCTGTTTCTCTATCTTATACGACGTCAATAAGTTCTACCTACCCTAAATTACTGCAGGATGAACGTCAATAAACAAAATAAAAATATCCTGGAGCATTTGGAATTGAAGACACCGTCGGTACAGCAGTTTTAATTAACGAGTTCTTTTAGGTATTCATAAAATGACTGTTTTCTATGTGTTCCAAGCATAGACGGCAATTTTCACTCAAATATTTTACGTATTTTATTACTAGGTCTTCTCGTCAACCCATCTTCTACACCAGAAATCATTACAACAGAATGGAACTAAGTTGAAACATAACCACACAAAACACATGTCAAGAGTAAGCCAGTATTACTACCCGCGCGCGATTTCTTGGGCGCTGGTTTTACGGGGAAGCGAGGGTTGGGGGGGGGGGAGAAAACATAGCTAGTCCGCGAGTCTTTCTGCAGTGTTGTCAACCAAAGAAACCACATTTCAGCAGAATCGCGCGTATGGTACAACAGCATAAGTGTGAGGTAAGTGGACAAACAATTGGATGCCGAATTGGATAATACGATGAATCATCCTCGCAATTTTATGTAGTGACATTTAATATACAACGATTTTAATGCAGTCCTATAATATAACGTGGTGACGGTATTGCGTAACAATTAATTACACATCATAAGGGTTTGGTTATCAAAGAAGTCATCAAATAAGACTATTATACAAAATATAGGCTCAATATTTTTACACTGGATGACTAATTTTAAGCATAAAGAAGAGTCTTAGCAGAACATGCTCCACCATTTCGTGTTGTAAAACGTAAGAGAGGTAAGGCATCTAAAAGTGGAGAAAACTATTGGCCTAATTTTAAACGTATTTTCGTTTTGTGAAAAGTTCGCTCAACTTTCAGTCCATGAAATTGACATCAGAGTTCACGGGATCGAAAGAAATTAGCACATACGGAATTCTTAAAGAGGTGAGGAAAGTGTTGGATGTACAATGAAGTGTTTTTGAAATCAGCAATTCGAAAGATTATATTTTTCCCCATAACTCCATGCGTCAGAAAAGATAATGCCAATAAATAAATAAATAAGGATCGTGAGACAGAATGAAAGCTTAGTATTGAAGCCACTAGATGTCAGGGTGTATAGCGTACTTTGTGATTCAATGTTGGTAGTTCTGCCTATGGAATTGAACGAAACCTACCGAATGAGAACTAGGGAGCCGATCGAACAAGAAATCGCGCGCGGGTAGTACGTATTTTTGTTTTTACCTTTCTGGATTTTAAATGAAGAAATGCAATTCAGGAATTCTTCCTTTATTATTACTGAAGTTTACAGCAGAACAATAAGTCCTTTCAAAACACTCTTGTTCTAATAAATAAAACGTTCCTATTTATTTACGTACTTCATGCAGTAGTTACTGTAGTGTAAGTTTATGGCCGCTACGATCGCTAGGTGTATGCGCGCGCATATTCGTCTGGCAGAAAAACGGATTGAGTTTCGTTACTGTATTAATACTGTGATATTACAAGTAATTAACGGAGGTACTTATAATGTGTATAAAGTAGTACCACTGCTAATATGGATAAATGAACTTTTAATAATATCCAGAGAGTAAGATAATGAAAGTATATAAACAGCCATTACTGTAGACTCATAGTGAGAGTAACTGTTACTGGTTGTTGAAACAACTATTTCAAGCAGACAACTTTGTGCATATGGTAGAGTAAAATTAAGAAAGAGCCTGTTGTAGGTTATCATAAGCACACTTTCAATCCAGTATTACAGTGCTTACCTGTTAACTTCTCATTACAGTCACTAACTGAGCTTAGACTTCTCTAGCTTTTTGTACCGATTTTTAATAGAAAGTAATGTGAAAGAACGAGGTCTATTTTCTTTTATCGGCAAAGCATCACTTCCTTTTCTCCTGTGAACTCAGTTTTCCTAAGCGAAGGAAAGAGTTTTATTTTTTATTCTTTAGTCTTCCACTTTTATCTTGGAGCTGTTTTTTTATACAACCGGGAGAATTCCATTCCTTCATATTGCTCTTTATAGAACTCCTTTACATATTCTCTGTAGCGCCTTATAAATTTATATCTTATGCTTCGCAACAGAGCGGAAAAGGGAGGGGAGAGAGGGAAGGAGCAGATGAGGTTATTCGAACGCTGCAAATTAGAGATAAAAGTCGCTACATCTGACTGACGGGCTAGAGTTAGTTGAAGTTAATTTTAATTGCCTAAATCTTCCTTCTACAGCATGTGTTGTATAGCCCAGCATTGTGATAAAAACAAACAGAAATGAGATGATTCACAACTTTTTTGTTGTTATTATTCTGAAAACGGATCGATATCAAGTCAAGTTTAATGGGGGTGGTGAATGTAATTTCTAAGTTCACAATTTTTTTTTATTTAGATGGTCCACTGGTACCACACATGAACTAAAAATACCATAATACTAAACATTTATATTAAAGTCATTCTAGGACTTTAGTTATGGATTTACAAATTCTAGAAATGTTTTTAAAACTAATATAATTGTTCAAATTATTATTATTATTATTATTATTATGCAAGCCGTTAAGAAAACATTACACAATAGGCATTGTCAAAATTGCTACAATGTATAGTAGTCAACAGTTTACACATTAAAACTGGAGTCCATATATTCCGTCAGACTATAAAATGGATTATTGCATAACCAAATTTTGATCTTTCCTTTAAAACTAGTGACATTCAATTCTGTTAGTTGAACAGGCAGTTTATCGTACAGTCTTATACTTTTGACAAGGTGACTGGATTTCACTTTTTCTAATCTTGAAAATGGCACTTGAATCTTTCCAATATTTCTAACATTGTAGGGGTGGACATGATTATTTAAAGTTAATTCATTTTTGTTTATGTGAACATATAGCAAAAGTTCAAATATGTAATAGTTGTACACTGTTAAAATTCCTTCCTGTATGAAAAGCGGTTTGCAATGAGTTCTGCCTGTGCTGTTACTTAAAATACGAATAGCCTTTTTTTGCAAGAGTAAAATTTCCCTTAACTAGGGTCCCTAGACCATACTTAAAGACACTTTCAAACAAACCAAAGTATATTTGCGTAATGTAAAACCTAGAAACTTTATCACAAATACTTCTCAGCAGGTAAACCACTCTGGATAATCTTTTGCATATACTATTCGCGTGGACATGTCAGTTCAATTCAGAATCTAGGTGAAAGCCCAACAATTTTACATTTACTTTATCTTTGTTTTCTTTGAGAGTAAAAATAGTTTGTTGGGTTTTGTCTCTGTTCACTAACAACCCATTGCTGGAAAACCATTTTGCTACATCAGCAGACACATCCCTCGATGTATCTTTAATAGTATTAATATTATTGCCTGTGATAATAAAGGTCGAGTCATCTGCATATAGTATTGATTTGGCACGTACATTACACGGCAAGTCCTTTATCATGACCAGAAATAGGAAGGGCTTAGAATGGTCCCTTGGGGGACTCCATAGTTTGTGAATGCTTCTGTGCTTCTCTTACCATTTACATCAACTATGTAACTACGTCCAGTTATGTAAGATTGAAAAAAATGATGTTCATTGTTTGTAATTCCATAATAATCTAATTTTTTAAAGAGTAGATCATGTGGTATGCAATCGAAAGCCTTACTTAAATCGAATAGTATAGCTAGAGTATATTCATTGGCTTCATAGGTTCTATAAATTACTTTTAACAAATCATTTACTGCATCCTGAGTACTTTTTCCTGGAGAAAAACCGTATTGAGATAGGCTCATAATATTATCTCTTTCAAAATATTTCTTAATTGTAAAAGCACACCACCTTCAAATATTTTTCCAAAAGTGAGTATTATAGCAATTGGCCTGTAGTTTTCAGGGCTATGTCATCTTTCTTGTATATAGGAACAGTTTTAGACATTTTAAATTCTTCAGGGAAAATGCCTGCCTTTAAACAGAGATTTATACATTTTGTGAGTGGTGCAGTTATGTATTCCATTATAGATTTAAGAACAGTATTTATTAGACCATATATATCAGTACTGTTTGAGTTTTACATTTTGCTACAATATTAATAACTTCTCTTTCAGAAACTATATGCCATCTGAATGTTGCAGTATGAGTCGAAACTTGGTTGACTAAAAGTCTTTCCGCTGACACATCAAATTCATTTGAAATCTGTTTGGAATTTTCCTCTATTGAATGGATGTAATAATCTCTAAAAATTTCGGGTGATATAAATAGCCGACATGGAAGCGCCTAAAATGTGGCCTGCGGATCTCATGATGTCCTCAAATTACGTCGAACGGCCCACAAGCTCCTTCTAGTAATTTTAATATAATTTATAATTGTTATATTTATAAATATTTATTTATAAGTATTTTATATTTACTATGGTTTTGCAATACCGATGTTATACTTCTTCTACCGCCAAAGACCTGAGCCTGGAGTTCCTGCCAAGAAGACAAGGAATAAACGCAGAGGCCTTTTGAGCAACTCTTCAACGACTACAACGCGCTATCCAAAACAAGAGTCGTGGAAAGTTGTCTGAAAAGGTGTTTTTGTTTCACGGCAACGCTCGGCCTCATCACTGGCAAAACTTCAACGTTTTAAGTGGGAACGTTTTGGACATCCTCCTTACAGCCCTGACCTGGCACCCAGCGAATTTCACTGTTTTTGGATGGAAAAGAGTTCCCAACCGATCGGCAAAGATATCCTTGCTCAGCTCTTTGGCGGCAGAAGAGTATAACATCGGCATTGAAAAACTGGTACCTCGTTACAATAATTGCCTTGACAACAATGGAGATTACGTTGAGAAATACAGTAAGGCAGTGTATCTTTGTAGGTAAAATTTTGTGTTGATATCTTTCGTTATTGTTTAGTTATGCCAAATCGTTCTTTATTTATTGGTTTAATTTACTGTCGCTGCGTAGCACTCTTCTTCTTTAGCCTTGGCATGACAAACCCGCAATAATAACTGCAGAAAAAGAGGAAAGATAACTTTTTCAAACATTCAAATCTCGCCTTATATGAGAACTATCAAGAAACTATTTATTGATTTGTAGAGTACTCATCAAGAGCTTTTCAACGATACCCCACAAGACGTAGTTTTAAAAATTTCGAATTTCCATTCTCCAACCCCACTCGTACCCCCAAAACCCCCGAATCGTTGGTGTCACTGTGAACTCCATAGGGAGTACTCTAATTTATTCAAACATAGTTTCCCTCTATACTTCATAGGGGCCGAGATATAAATGTTTTAAAATTATAGCCCCCTCCCCCCAATTTTGTTCATTAACGAACTATTGGGCCTAGAAATAACATAATAAAATTTGGTTCAAATATCTTCAAAATTACGGCCGGTAGCGTGTAAATATATATATATATATATATATATATATATATATCACAAATTTTTTGTTTGAACAGGCGGTGGTTTCGTACTTAGGGAGGCATGAAACGTAAAGATATGAAATAATTTTTCGAAAGTCATGACATGGTATCGATTGCAATAGGTAGATTTTTCTTCGAAATCTACCTAAAAACTGGAACAACATGGACAAACGAGAGGAAGGAAGCTCACAGCCAAAGGATGAAAGCCATATGGAGTCAAAGGAAAATACAGAAACGCCTCTAAGTGTTTTGCGTAGTCCTACATGCGCTCATGCGCAAAAAATTAATAATAATAATAAAATAATACTAATAATTTGTTCTATAAGTAAAAAATAAGTGCCTCTAGAAAAGTTGAACAAAAGAGACTAGTACTTTGCCACTGAGCTACAGAGATTTTTAATAGTTTTCTCTACAACTTCTCTTTCCTGTCAATTTAGTGGAAACAGCCTATTCAGTAGTTTGCGTTGGTGTTGTTGAAAACCGTCTGTGTGGTGCAAAACCGCCTTAATGAACTGTTACCGCTTATTGGGAAGAAGTTGCAACAGCAATAAGTATATTCAGAGAAAGGATCATATTTCTTTAGATTTCTTTTCATTGAACGTCTTCCTAGCTTGTGTGATTTTCTTTCGAAACCGACATAATGGTTTGGAAGTATATTTGAAAGTGCTCTCTCTACAATGAAGTGTGTCAAGAAACCAGAGTGTTCTCTTCTGGTGAGGGTTGCCAGGTATTAAAATACATAATTGGAGTAATGCTAAAGTAGCAATCGCTAAAATTATATCCGTATTCAAATTATTATTTTTTTTTTTTTAGTTTTGAGGTTAAAAATGTGTTGGAAGAAGTAAAGTTGAAATCCAGGTTTGAAAGGTTTGTATATTTAGAATTCATTAATAGTCCGGATTTGTAAGCAAAGTATGAGCAAATGATATATTTTGTAAGTAAAATTTTCCTGACAATTTGACCAGCATTTGTTATTGCATGTACCTAAATGCATATTTCGGGGGAAAATACATAACTTAAGTTTTAAATGAAAAAAGTGCATGTTTTACTCTTAATGGTGGTATTAAATTATATTTTCCTCTTTTGATAGTTAATATTACTGGTACTTAATAAAGTGTTTGTAACCAGTCTATAATTTTTTGTTATTTATATGTTTATTTATTTATCTCTATCTCTCTATATATAAAAGGCTTTGTCCTGACTGACTGAATGAATGACTGACTGACTGACTGACTGACTGACAGGAATCAACGTACAGCCTAAACTATAACAGGTAGAGCCTTGGAATTTTGACAGTACCTTCGTTTCATAATATAGGTGCTCAATAAGAAAGGATTTTGAAAAATTCTGATTTTAACTGTCAAAAATTACCTGTTTTTGAAAATACTTAACCCCTTTTTGACAAATTAGAGAAGGTATCATTATAATTCATATTATCTATATTAATAAAAGGAATTGTCCTCGATGTCCAGCGAAATCTACTGAACGCAGAGATCTGAAATTTTAAACATAGGTGGGCTGAAGGGTCGGAAAATGCACCTCCAAGCCGGAATTTTAATTTTAGTTTTCGTTCTTGAGTTATGAGTGAAAAACGGGCAAAAAACGTGCATTTTGTGCGTTTTCAAAACATAAGTTTTCAGTTATACATTTCAATGTCAAATCAATTACAGTTGGCTTTGTCTATTTTTGTCATACCTTGAAAATAAAACTTTCGCGATCGCTTGAATGTTGTAAGCCCTAAATATGGTCAAACGTTGTTTTATTTGGACGAATCTCACTATACAGAGGTTTTCTGGGCCAAGAAACTCGAATCTGAGGTCGCTTTTACCAGACGATGCTATCTAATCGTGGTATGTAGTCCACGTGATTTAGGTGTTAATAAATATAATGATTTTACTATTATGCTCTTAATTTTTAATTTTTGAAATAATTATCGCTGGCGAAGCCGCGGGCACATGCTAGTAAATGTATATAATGTGGGTGGATATGTACTCTGGAATCCCTGGAGCTTAAACTGAATAATGTGCAGCTTCGGAGTTTCTTAGAAAAATATACAAATAAAACGTTCCCGGATGAGTCTACATTGCGCAAAAACTATGTACCACAGTGATTTCAGAATGTAATTTCTAAGATACAGGATACATTGGAACACGACGCTGCAGGGCAGTTTTTTACTAAGTGCTGTAGTGGGTAGCAAATCATTCCTCTTGAGTACTCAAGTACTTGACCGGGTAAATCATAGCTTTAGTCGTTAGCTTTCTTGCGGCCAGTAGGAATACTCAGTGGCGGTTTCTCCTATAGTGCTGCAGTGCTACAGCACACAGCTTCTTTTCTGTTCGTCGTATAATGTTATTTTCAAACGCAATACTATATTTTCTTTTACTTAGATTTTGAACTTGGCGCGTCCACGCGAGAATTCTTTAGCTGACGTTGGAGAATGGAAGTCGGTAATGTGAATATTATCTTTCCCGCTTCGTGAATGCATGTTGAAAACAGCTCTTCTCTTGTAGGGTGTGACGTCATGCTTGCCATTGGCGTGTAAACTGGTTTCAACGTACAGAACGGGCTGCCGCTGAATTGCGTTCACGAGATTTTAACACTGGAGCGCTGTGATCTCGCCACAGATATAGACACAAAACGACACTTGACGCGACATCTATTGGAATATAGTTGAAACTGTAGTTCTGGTTTTAGCCACTAGAACAGATTGAAAACAGAACTGAGTGTTTTGTATGAAAGAAATGATTACAGGAAAATTGATGGAGCTGTTCCACTACTATGATTAAAAACAATTTGGTAGGAACATTCCCCGAAATAACAAAGCTTCTCAGGATTATAGTCACCACTCCTATTACCACAGCAGAACCAGAAAGATGCTTTTCTACCCTGAAAAGGATAAAGACACTCCTAAGGAATACCATCACAAGAACGTCTTACAGCTCTTGCAATGCTTTCCATAGCGAAAAAGATGGTTGTAAACATGGATGGATTCAACACGAAAGTCATCGATAACTTCTGTAGTAAGAAGGAACGTCCCATGGACTTAACTCTGAGACAGTAATTATTTAAGTAAGCCTAAACTAAACTCCGTGGCGCGACATCCCCGAGGGGACAAGGCCTACCACCCGACCACCGCGCCATCTACCTATAGACAGATGGCAGGATTGGGGGCATGTGGTCAGCATGCCGACACCCACGGCCGTTAATGGTGGTTTCCATGACCGGAACCGCTACTTCTCTATCAAGTAGCTCAATATTTTAAGTTTGCTGTATGAAATGGTATTTGCAGCACACTCTCGTTTTGAGCCACGAGCCGCTACTGGGAATACTGTATGATAATGTATTTTTATTTCTCAGTGTTGGTGCTCCATGTACGGTTAAAGCGGGAGCTGAATTGAAAGTTCTTTTTTCGAAATTAATTCACCTGACTTATACCCTTAGCAAGCAGGGATGGCGGTTGAGGCCAGGTAGGTTCCTTCACCCACATTGCACCCTCACATTTACAAGGGCAGGGGATTAGTATCGACCGTTTGCTTGTTATACATCAATTCTACACATAATACAAGAAAAATGACACCAAACAATCTATAATTTAGTTTAATAGGAACATAGGACTTGAAAGCAGTTTTCTCGTAACTTTTATTTATGTAACTTATTTGTTATAAATGTTCCTCTTAAAGTAAATTGTACATTGTTTGGTGTCATTTTCTTGTAATTATGTGTAGAATTGATATATAACAAACATTTTAAGATAAAATGACATATTAAAAAATTCTAAGATTGACTGATTGAAGTAGACTACGCGACTCATGGGGCGGAAATTACGGTCGATACTAATCCCCTGCCCTTGTAAATGTGAGGGTGCAATGCGGGTGAAGGAACCTACCTGGCCTCAACCGCCATCCCTGCTTGCTAAGGGTATAGCTTGCTCACGGGTTACATCGTGCCTCCCCAAATTGTTTATTTGATTTTTGTTTATTTGTTTTTGCATATGTTAATGATGAAGTCTTCGGCCCGGAGGCCGGTCCTGTTCTGGGACCGAGCCGTGGGGGGGGGGGGGAGGCCCACGGCCCGACCGAGAGACACTAGGCCGGATGATACCACGTAGGGGGGCCAGTTCCTTTCGCGGGATGGGAATGAGGACACAACACCCAGTTCTGACCCAGGAAGGAAACTTTACGTCTCCGTAAAATCCCCGACCCGGCCGGGAATAGAACCCTGGCCGCCCGGGTGAATGGTGCATATTTTTAAAATTATTCATGCATACTTGCATTCATATTTTATTATTTGATTATGCATACAAATCCGGGCTCTAATCATTATTGGTTTTGAAAATAGATGCAGCAGTTATAAAAGTTATGTGCTATTTACAACCTACTTTCAATCATTTGTATTGTTCTTAAGCTACACATAGAAAACTTCTTGCTTCAGACATTCCTCTTGAAATACACACTATCTATTAGAATTGCTTGTGTAGGCTTTCCAGCCTCTCCCCACTAATCTTGAATGTAACACCATGTCCGGACTCAACATTGCTGACTGAATGTATTTCGAGCGAAGCAAAGCGGAACCAGAAGCGCTGCCCATTTCTACAATTTAGCGACTATGTATCGGAAGAAAAATGTAGTTTTGTAATATGGGACAAGGGACATTATACTAAAATAAAGAATTGACCCTTAAGATCCGGGACGCATGACAACCTTGTCTACAGCTCATGTAAAATTATGAAGATTGAAGAGATCAGATTTAATAACTTTTTTCGCCCAATGTTAATCTTAATATTACAAGAATTACAATACACATCCCAATCCTTGTGTGCAGATGGTCATGTTCGTCCTTCATTCTAGTATTAGCTAGAAATTTTACATAAAATTAATTTTAACAAGTACCTTTAAAGACAATAGATAACTGACAAGTAAGCTATCGATGAGTAAGTACCTTATTTCTCAGTTGTAACTCATGACAATTGGATATCCCTGTCCTATAGTTCTAGAATGTTTACAATTGCCGGTATATCTTTTTTACACTTAGAAAAAGCCCACGAGTCACGTTCCATTTTATGTACCTTTTGTATAATAGGCCTATACATAAATATTTGTATATATTTTATGGTATATTGAATGCGCAACCGCGGACACACGGCATGACGTGGTAAAAAAATATATTGTTAAGAAACCCTCGGATCTCCAAGTAGGGACTGCACTCTAATCATAGCAACTATAGATTTGGAAATTGGAATGTTAGGAGCTTGTGTAGGCCTACAACGCTTAAATATTAACCAGAGAATTAGTAACATTACATGAAGTTAGATGGGAGGGTGAAGGTTCAATGCAGATAGAGGAATATACCTTTTTCTGCGAGAAAGGGAATGATAACCATTAACTGGGGACTAGGCTCTTTCTACATAGGAAACGCAATCATTAAGAAAGTAGATTTGAATGTTAGGCTTTTTTTATGTTATTCTAAGAGGACGGTGGTGTGACATCATAGTTCTGAATGTCCATGCGCCAACAGAGGATAAAAGACGATGATGACAAGGACAGTTTTTATGAAAAAATAGAACGAGCATTTGATCAGATTCCGGCATATAACATGAAAATTGTACAAGGAGATTTCAATGTGAAAGTAGGGAGGGAGGATATTTTCAAGCTTACGATTGGGAACGAAAGTTTACACTTGCAGAGCAACGACAATGAGATTAGATTAGTGAATTTTGCCACCGGTAAAAGTTTAATCGTAAAGAGAACAAAATTCCCATAAATACACATGGACCTCGCCAGATGGAATGACTCGTAATCAAATGGACCATGTGCTGATAGATGCAAGGAGGCAGTCTAGTATAATTGTTGCTCGAACTTTTAGGGGTGTTGACTGCGATTCGGATCATTATCAGGTAGTTGCGGCTGTTCGGGAGAAACCTGAATTTAAAAAAAGGGTTTAGGCAAATTTTCGATACAGAGAGATTCAATCTGAAAAGGCTGTATGAAGACTAAATTAAGAACGCTTACCAAGTCGAGATTTCAAATAGATTTGCAGTTCTAGTAAACATTGCAGAACCAGAAGCTAGGGATGATGTAAATATCGATAAATCCTGGGAATGTATTGCAGACAATATGTCCGCAAAAGAAAAATTGGTCCGCTTGAACTGAAATGAAATAAACCGTGGTTTGATGATGAGAGCATGAAATTAGTAAACGCGAGAAAGCAGGCGAAAATACAGTGGTTTACAGAATCCGAAAGCAACTACTATCGAAAATATCAACAATGGAGAAATCTCTAGAATCATTAGAAAAAAAAAGAGATATAGAATCTATCTCAAAGAGAAAGTAATTGAAACATAGTAAAGACAAAAATGTTAGGGAACTCTACAAGGGAATAAAGGAGTTCAAGATAGGTCGTCAGCCTAGAAAAGAATATAATTATACACTCGCGGCTCGAAATAATATTTAGAATACATGAAGAATTGCATTAATCAGATATTAAATGCAAATGGAGATGCTCAAAGTCTAGAAAACGAAATGTTCACAGCAGAGCCGTTGGTTGTTGAAGCGAACCCTAACAGAAGTAAAAACAGCTATAGGTAAATCTTCAGGCATTGACCAAATTCCAGCAGAATTAATTAAGGTAGGCCTAGGTGGGGATAGATTAAACCCAGAAATCCATAAACTCATTCTTATGATTTGGAGAAAGGAAAAATTGCCAAAGGAATGGAAAGAATATATTATTATACCGATCCATAAAAAGGGGGATAGGGCCGAATGTAATAACTATCGAGGAATTTCTCTCTTACCAACATCATACAAAATTCTATCTAATATTCTGCTGTCAAGATAAACCCCATATGCGGACAAAATCATTGGAGATCACCAATGTGGATTTAGGCGAAATATATCAACTATTGATCAAATATTTTGTATACGCCAAATCTTGGAGAAAAATTGGGAATATAATGTCTGTTCACCAGCTTATATATAGATTTAAAAAAAATAAGATTCAGTAAGGCGAGACAAATTGTACAATATCCTCATTGAGTTTCCAGTTTGTTAGGCTGTTCAAAATATGTCTAAATGGAACCAATAACAGAGTCAAGGTAGGAAAATTTATATCAGGTAGGTAGGCCTATGCCATCAAAAATAAAATCAGGTAAACTGATGTAACAAAGTGCCAGTATACTTTCTTTTAATCAGTTATGACTGCAATTATGATATGCAGAATGTGTTTTTTTAAAAATTGATTTCCAAGTTAAGCTCCAGATTTATTCATTAAGCAGGGCTTACCTGGGTCATTTTAACGGTCTAGTTGGATAAGCGCATGCAAATCAATATGTTTTTTGTCATAGCTACCTGTATTTTAATTTCCAAGGCCTTATACGATCACAGTAAAACAATAGGCTATGTTGTCAAGATAACTGATTTTCATTTTGTTTATAAATTCTTTCGAATACGTATATTACCATAAAATAGACACTAAATTGAGCATTACTCCGAAACAGGTCAACCGATTTTATCCATTATGAATAGACGTCTTCCCATGGACATTATAAATGTGTATACCAAGTTTCATAAAAATCCGGTAAAGCGTATTTGAGTTACCGCGTCTTTAAAATATACACTAAATTGGGTTTTACTCCGGTACCGGTCAACAGATTAGGTTCAAATTCAATAAGGCACTTCTTATGGACGTCATAAATGGTTATACCAAGTTTCATGGAAATCCGATACAGTGTATTTGAGTGATGGCGCCTTTCTATACTCCGGTACCGGTGAACCGATTTGGTTCAATATCAATAGGGTTCTTCCCATGGACATTATAAATGTGTTTTCCAAGTTTCATGAAAATCCGAAAAAGCGTATTTGAGTTATGGTGCGTACAGACACACGGACAGACGGACAGACAGACGGACAGACATTTTTTCGTCCACCACACAATCTCATAAAGTACCATACTGGCACTTAATAACTTGAAGCAAGGAGATTCACTACCCCCTTAACTTTTTTATTTTGCTTTGGAATATGCCATTAAGAAACTTCAGGAAAACAAGGTAGGCCTAGAATAAATTACAATAATCTGATTTTAGTTTATGCAGATGACGTTTGTCTGTTGAACGATGACATAAACACAATTGGGAGATGCCTGCAAGAATGTTGGATTCGAAATTAATACAGAAAAAACTAAGTATATGGTCATGGAGCGTCAAAATAATGCTCCACAAAATATTAGAATAGCCGGTAAATCGTTCGAACAAGTGGAGAAATTCAAATATCTGGAAGCAATCATTACAGACACAAATAATATTAGGGCAGAAGTTAAGTGTAGACTCAAATCAGGAAATGCTTGTTTTTATGCAGTTCAGAAACTCCTATCTTCTCGTCTTCTGTCCAGAAATCTAAAACTAAAATCTATAACCATATTTTCCTTCCAGTTGTATTATATGGATGTGAGACATGGTCGCTTACTCTTCGGGAAGAGCATAATCTGAGAGTGTTCGAAAACAAGGGGACTTAAGAAAATATTTGGGCCTAGGCGAGATGGAAATGAGGACTGGAGAAAACTGCATAACGACGAGTTTCATAACCTGTACTCTTTACCGAATATAATAAGGGTAATTAAACGATTTAGGATGAAATGGGCTGGACATGTTGCGCGCATGGGAGAAAAAAAGACATGTCTCGAAAGCATTGACTGGGAGAACCGAAGGGAAAAGACCATTTGGAAGACCCAGACGTAGGTGGGTGGACAATATTAGGATAGATTTAAGGGAAGTGGGATTTTCGAGGGATGATTGGATGGAGTTGGCACAGAATAGGGTTGAACGGCAGACCCAGATAAGCGCGGCAATGAACCTCCGGGTTCCTTAAAATAATGTTCCTTTAACTTGCTTAGTAATTGTCTATTGACATTGAATAAGTAAGTATATATTTTATGGTACCTATTGCACGAATTACTTTTAAATGTAATAATTACCTTTAATAGGCCCTATGCAGTCTATACAACCCTACCTTTTTTAAACTTTATGCAAAGGAAAATTGGTATCAATAGGTGGAAAATGGAAATGTTTTGTTTGGCTACAGGTATATAAAATCCCCTGCGTGGTTATCGTCGCTGGCTACGAATTCACGGGCCCTGGGTTCGATCCCGAACTACGAAGAATCCGGACCTCGAGTTATATTCGTATGCATTTAATTTAGTATCTAATGAATAATTGAAACCACGAAAATGAATAAAACACATCGCTATTTGTGTCATTGTAAGCGAGATAGTCAATGGCGAGACAATCGATATCGATATCGATCGTTGTTCAACAATGGCCATATTCTCGTTGATCAACACTGTAAAACCTTGATGGACTCAAGTAGCGATATATCTCTCTATATATAAGAGGCTTTGTCCTGACTGAATGACTGACTGACTGACTGACTGACTGACTGACTGACAGAGAATCAACGTACAGCGTAGAGACTTGGAATTTTGACAGTATTCACAATGTAGGTGCTCAGTAAGAAAGGATTTTGAAAAAATTCGATTTTAAATGCCAAAAATCAAATGTTTTTTGAGAATACTTATTCCCTTTTTACACAGAATTATCCGAGCCAAATCACATTTGACATTAAAACCTATTGTTGCCAGTGGGTCTCAGATGGGTTTGGAAAAAAAATGAAAGTAGAATAAATTTGACAAATGAGAGAACTATCAATATCCACTAAAATAATCCAGTCACATAACTTTCTTTACCCTGGACATAGAGAAAACAATACGAGGTAAGGTAATATGCTTTGGGAAGAGATGTATCAAAGTGATATTGTATTTCTGTTTAATTTCATCCCCAAAACGGTTTTATGGTAACATAAGAGTGAGAAATAAATGTTCCGCATAGACAATACAATTTATGTTACCGGACTTTCTGTTTCTTCTTATTTGAACCCCTACCAGGCTTGCTGTGTTCAAGCGATGGGATGGAAAATTCTACATCCTCTATGAGCCATAAAAAGCTATATCAAGCATTTTCTTAGGGAATAGTTTGAGTGTGATAAGTCGTTCTTCCTATTTCAAATTCTAAATACCTATATAAGGACCTAGAATTTAAAAATCTAAAGTCCTTCATAAGTTCATTTCCAATTACAAAATAAAAATCCCGGGCAACGCAGGGCCTTTTAAGCTAGTCATTATACTAGCAATTCGTGCTAAAATTAGCTAGATTCATAATGTTGGTATGATTATTTTAACAATTATTTTCCAGTGCGTAGTGCGTCTACTCAGCCATAGTACACACAAAAATATGGCACGAATGATTTTGCATTTTGTTGGCATAAAATTTAATTTACATTACCAACTTCCGAACTTTCCCCCTTCTTGACAAGAGCCAGAAAAACAGGAATTTAGCGTAGTAATTAGGTTCATCAATATACAGTCGTTTACGTATATCACATAACAAATGCTTAAAAATATATGCAGATTTCACAGAATGCACTGGCAATTCATGATGTTTGTAATATGATTCATTGAAGCCAATTTCAAGCTGTAAACAACCCGTCAGCGAATACATTAATACTCGCACATAAATAAGTAAGGAGTGTTTAAAATGAAATATAGGCTACTCACATTAAATTTAGCTACACAGTTGACCACAATCACTAGTATAATCTCTTCGCCGACTTGCTAACGCACCGTGGTATGTTTCCAATGCTAATACATTACACCACGACCTGGACATCCCTACTATTAAAGAAGAAATCACCTTGTACAGCATTCGATACCAGCAACGCCTAAACAGTCATCCCAATTCCCTAGCCATCAATCTATTGGACAATAGTTCCTCAATCAACCGTTTACATCGATTTAAGATTTTAGACTTGGCATTCCGATTCAGTGACTTACCTTAAAGAGTTGTTATTCAATGACTTACCTTAAAGAGTTGTATTTTACAGCTCTCACATAATTACTGTGTCATTTATACCATTTGCTGAATGTTCATACTTGAACAGATTGTAAATCTGCAGAATAAATAAAAAAAAATCACTAGGTTTTACCTTTTGTTTTATTGTTTACTGTTCATTGAATGAATCGTTTGTGGGGCGTTGTTCGAGATACCGAAACGACTTTAAACTATAAATAGGGTTCGGATGTTGATGATATGTCATATTTTTGTCCTGACCTCCATTCTCGCCGCAAACACAAGTTAAACATGAATTGCACATCTGTTATTCTAATCGGACCGTTTTCATTTTGCATATAAAGTCATATTTCAGTCATTTTCAAGGTCTTGGTCATATTTCGGTCATATTTGTAATTTAACGTCATATTTCAGTTATAAATTCAATTATGCAGTATGTGTACTAACTTGTCCACTTAAATTTTTCCCGAAAAAAGAGTCGCGAGTATTTTGGTTTTACTGTAACTGAAATGTGAAGGGAGAATAACAAGTAATAGCACAAGTACCTCTTCCTCATTGTTGTTAACAACATCCAATAGACATGTTTTAATAGTGTATTGCGACACAAGGGCGGAAAGGCACGTTTACTGGTCGAGGAAACAGATTGAAAACCCGAGGCTGCGCCTCGGGTTTTTAAGTTTTCGAGACCCGTAAATGCCTTTACGGCCCGTGTGTTGCATGCTATTTTTTGCACGACGGTTAGTTATATCAATTTAATTATATTAATTGTGATATTACCTGAGAATATTATGTATATACAGTCTTGAAGAATGGTGCTTATTTCAGAAAGGGATTCGCATTTGTTATTGTTTATGGCAACCGAATATTTATAAAGCGGGTAGGCCTTGGTCATTTCTGCTCGCAAATAAGCATTTGCGGGCGGTAAAGTAACTTTCTGCCCGTCGCCCCTAGCAACAAGTCACTTTCTGCCCGTCGCCCCTAGCAACAAGATTGCGTGTGGTAATGTCAAGTTACGATCCATGTAAACAACTTTCGTAAGTAACACTTACTAGCTAAGGAGTGCAAAATAGTGTATTGCGATACTAGTGCCGTGAGCGGTGCATACGGATCGAGGAAGGAGTTTTTTTCAATTTCCGAGATCCGTTATGCGCTTACGGAACGAGTATTGCATGCTATTTTTTGCACGATGATTATTTATATCAATTTAATTATATCAATTGAGATATTAGCTGAAAATATTATGTTTATACACTATTGAAAATGGATGTTATATTTCAGAAAGTGATTCGCATATGTTGGTTGTTATGGGGACGGAATATTTGTCCTGTTAAAGCCACCACAAACTGGGGGGCCTTGGTTCCGATCTTCGATAAAGGCTTGTATTATGATGGTTTTACTTACGGCACGTGTGCTTTTTGTAAATTTTACAGCACTGAGAATTCTTTTGTTTTCATAGCAACCAGATTGCGTGTGGGAATGTCAAGTTACGATCCACGGCAACAATATTCGTAAGTACCACTAAATAGTTACGTCGTGCAAAAAAATATTTTCAGTTCACATTTGCAGTAGTATCTGGAAACATTAACAGATTAAAAGTTCTCAACGAGTAAAACTGTAAATCACCTGTAAAACTGTTAAAAAGTGATTATCTGATTGAATTAATGTGATGTAGTAATTTAATGTTATTGAACGTTAAAAATTGGAACATATATTTTTTGAAAATACGTTCTTTTTTGAGGTCATTTTTGATGATGTTTGGGCCATATTTAGCCATTTTTAAGGTCATATTTGCAGTCATATTTTCCACTTTTTTAGGCCATCAACACCAACCCTAACTATAACATTTTAATTGCAAATATTGTAATGGAAACACGGTATATTTACGGTATATTTTATTCCTACTCCCATGTTACCATAAAACCGTTTAGGGGCTGAAATGAAAAAGAAATTCAATACCACTTTCATACTTTCCACCCCAAAACCTGGGACAATAATATACTGCGCGCATAGGACTAAAAATGTTCGATTCTATTTTGTGTCCTTTTACATGCTTAGGGCCTATGATAAACGTAAATATTTCTCAACTAAAAAGACAAAGCCTATAGCTATGAATAACGTATCAGTGGATAGAATTTTTTTACCGACTTCTGATATGGCATGACTTACTCGTTGACATACACTCAGAATGAGACAGCTGGATTAAGCTGTCCCCGCAATACGACTTCTTATTTTACATCAAAATATAAAGTGAACTAATGGTATTCCCTATGTCCAGGGTAGAGGAAATTATGTGACTGCAACATATTCTACATTATTTTCGTAGATTTTATTGTTCAGTATTTATTTACACCAATCGATAGCTTCTCTAATTTGTCAAAGTCCCATACCAAGCACTTCCAAAGCTACCTGTGAACACTGCCAACAATACACTGAGAACTGTACATGGAATTTGATTTGGATTTGATAATTCTGTGAAAAAAGGTATTTCGTCTCCTCGAAAACATTTTATTTTTGGCATATAAAATAAAAAATTTTCAAAACATTTTCTTAGAGTGCACTTACATTACGAAACGAAGGTACTGTGAAAATTCCAAGTCTATATCTATTACAGTATAGACTCTACGTTGATTCTCTGTCAGTCAGTCATTAAGTCAGTCAGTCAGTCAGGACAAAGCCTCTTATATACTACTAGTTTAAAAGACCCAGCGTCGCTCGGGTTTTTTATTTTGTAATTGGAAATTAACTTATGAAGGACTTTCGATTGTTAAATTCTAGGTCCTTATATAGGTATTTATAATCTGAAATAGGAAGAACGACTTATTACACTAAAACTATTCCCTCAGAAAACACTTGATATAGCTTTTTATGGCTCATAGAGGATGTAGAATTCTGCATCGCATCGCTTGTACACAGCAAGCCTGGTAGGGGTTCATATAAGAAAAAACAGAAATTCCTGTAACATAAAATTGTAATATCGAGGCGGAAAATTTTATTTCTCACTCTCATGTTATCATAAAACTGTTTTAGGGATGAAATTAAACAGAAAGCAATATCACTTTCATACTTCTCTCTCCAAAAACCTGCGATATAATAATATATGAATATGAATATGAATAAGCCCGTGTTATCCCTTTACCGGTACCATATTACCATACCTCGTATTGTTTTCTCTATGTCCAGGGTAGAGAAAAGTTATGTGACTGCATTATTTTCGTGGATTACATTCTTTAATATTTATTTATAACATGAATTATAAATTGATACCTTCTCTTATTTGTCAAACTTGCACTTCTTTTTTTTTTCTTTTTTTTTTCTTTTTTCCAAACCCATCTGATACCATTAGCAACAATATGTTCTGTGATTTGGGTTTTATAATTCTGTGTAAAAAGGGATTAAGTATTCTCAAAAACATTTAATTTTTGGCATTTAAAATCAAAATTTTGTAAATTCCTTTCTTAGTGAGCACCTACATTATGAAACGAAGGTACTGTCAAAATTCCAAGTCTCTACCTGTTATAGTTTAGGCTCTACGTTGATTCCTGTCAGTCAGTCAGGACAAAGCCTTTTATATATATAGAGATAAAGAGATTATAGAATGCTATGTACATGTTTCACTCTAATGTTAGACTTTGTTAGTCTCCTACCCTCTCTCTCGCTCGTTATCCGCTTCCTTTAGTTTCTTTTCAGGAAAGTAAATCTTCAAGTTAGATGCTGCCAATGTTCAATTCAAGATGTAGGCCAATTCACACAATATCTGCCTCTGTTATCCGTTCCTTTTCCTTTTATATTGGTTTTCAGAACGATATTCAGAACTGCTGCTGCTGTCGCCGGCGATAAAACACGTGCAGCAAAAGGTGGGTTCTCTGATAATAACAATAATATACAGTTGTGGGAGTCATCGTGGGTTCGATCGAACCAAGATACGCTACATGTTTTTAGATTCAATCGAGAGACCGTCCCCATAGACACAACTCCTTTTGTGGTGACATCTAGAAACTATTTACCGAATTACTAACACTAGGTTAGGCCTAATAGAGCAAGTGGCAATCCTTGTAATATAAAGCCACATGGCAGATTCACTCACTCACTCAGTCACTCACTGACATTAATGTTTACACACTTCCAGATCAGCTAGAAACCTGAACTCAATTCTTGTAAGTATTTCCACCTATATACTAGTAATCGTTATATACACCATATAATGCATTCAAATCCGAATGTGAATAAAATTTGGGATTATATACATTCATGTACATTGAATTTTATTAAAACATATCAAAATACAATTGTCATATAAATTATTTTTACTTAATATACAATGAATGTTTTCTAATACTGTAAGATCACTAATTTCTTGTTTTGTCACTAAAACTTAATAATAAATTTTATTTATTCTTTTGTTATAAAAATCATATGTTTAATTGTAATATAACTTCTTATCTATCAATTATTTGACAACTTAGATTACTAGAAAGTTAGGTTAAAAGTATTTCTGTTTAATCTTAATTGAAATTAATACTTTGTTTCTTATGTTTTCAAATTTTCTTATTAGAAGTTATAATACGTATACAAATTACATTTACAGTAAGTGTCTAAACTATATTATATAATTTTTAAAATAGGTACATTAAGAGTTTGACTACTAGTGAGTACGGTTAAAAAATGTTCCAGCTTATCTTAAGTAATTTTACATTAAAGTTGGCTAAATACAATAGTGATTAGCAATAAGCCATTCAATATTCGAATCTAGAGGAACTTATTGCATCTACAGATTTCGTAGTCAAATCATACATGTATTACATATAAGAGTCAGTTATAGGAATCAATTTATATCTCAGTCCTTTATTGACATATTAAGATCCCTTTTACAGTATTCAGATGAAGTAAAAGTTAAAATATCCTCTACAATATTCTGATTTGTTATGAAGTAAAAGTTAAAATATGTTGCATGACGTACGATTATTTAAAATGCATTGAGTTAAAAATATATAACTCTTGTCTTGTAGCAATTAAAACATATGTTCAACTTTATGAAGATATTCTTTTTGATCAAAGTTAAAATTTTAAAATGACAGTATTTACAGTATTCAGATGAAGTAAAAGTTAAAATATCCTCTACAATATTCTGATTTGTTATGAAGTAAAAGTTAAAATATGTTGCATGACGTACGATTATTTAAAATGCATGTAGTAGACCATAACGCCCTCTTTGAAACCTACAAAAACTATAAAACACGCAAGAAGCAATCTAACAACCAGTACCCAGTCAGACACCATAGCTACAACACGGTACAAAGCAGTACATCAGCTGAAGTAAGTTAACATAACAAATATATATTTCCATTATTAAGTCAGTGAATACAAAAAACTAATATGAATTAATCTAATTATAGGGACTGAAGATGGCATAAGTTATATGTCGAAATGCATATCCTCCAAGATAGAACACCATAATGACAAGAAGCCGACTCTGACAAGAATTTGTGGATTATAAATTCATATGCCATAATTATTGCTTATAATAGAGAAAATTTACTAAAGACTTGGCAAGAGAACTTACATTCATTTTAAAATTTTAACTTTGATCAAAAAGAATATCTTCATAAACTTGAACATATGTTTTAATTGCTACAAGACAAGAGTTATATATTTTTAACTCAATGCATTTTAAATAATCGTACGTCATGCAACATATTTTAACTTTTACTTCATAACAAATCAGAATATTGTAGAGGATATTTTAACTTTTACTTCATCTGAATACTGTAAAAGGGATCTTAATATGTCAATAAAGGACTGAGATATAAATTGATTCCTATAACTGACTCTTATATGTAATACATGTATGATTTGACTACGAAATCTGTAGATGCAATAAGTTCCTCTAGATTCGAATATTGAATGGCTTATTGCTAATCACTATTGTATTTAGCCAACTTTAATGTAAAATTACTTAAGATAAGCTGGAACATTTTTTAACCGTACTCACTAGTAGTCAAACTCTTAATGTACCTATTTTAAAAATTATATAATATAGTTTAGACACTTACTGTAAATGTAATTTGTATACGTATTATAACTTCTAATAAGAAAATTTGAAAACATAAGAAACAAAGTATTAATTTCAATTAAGATTAAACAGAAATACTTTTAACCTAACTTTCTAGTAATCTAAGTTGTCAAATAATTGATAGATAAGAAGTTATATTACAATTAAACATATGATTTTTATAACAAAAGAATAAATAAAATTTATTATTAAGTTTTAGTGACAAAACAAGAAATTAGTGATCTTACAGTATTAGAAAACATTCATTGTATATTAAGTAAAAATAATTTATATGACAATTGTATTTTGATATGTTTTAATAAAATTCAATGTACATGAATGTATATAATCCCAAATTTTATTCACATTCGGATTTGAATGCATTATATGGTGTATATAACGATTACTAGTATATAGGTGGAAATACTTACAAGAATTGAGTTCAGGTTTCTAGCTGATCTGGAAGTGTGTAAACATTAATGTCAGTGAGTGACTGAGTGAGTGAGTGAATCTGCCATGTGGCTTTATATTACAAGGATTGCCACTTGCTCTATTAGGCCTAACCTAGTGTTAGTAATTCGGTAAATAGTTTCTAGATGTCACCACAAAAGGAGTTGTGTCTATGGGGACGGTCTCTCGATTGAATCTAAAAACATGTAGCGTATCTTGGTTCGATCGAACCCACGATGACTCCCACAACTGTATATTATTGTTATTATCAGAGAACCCACCTTTTGCTGCACGTGTTTTATCGCCGGCGACAGCAGCAGCAGTTCTGAATATCGTTCTGAAAACCAATATAAAAGGAAAAGGAACGGATAACAGAGGCAGATATTGTGTGAATTGGCCTACATCTTGAATTGAACATTGGCAGCATCTAACTTGAAGATTTACTTTCCTGAAAAGAAACTAAAGGAAGCGGATAACGAGCGAGAGAGAGGGTAGGAGACTAACAAAGTCTAACATTAGAGTGAAACATGTACATAGCATTCTATAATCTCTTTATCTCTATATATATAAAAGGCTTTGTCCTGACTGACTGACAGGAATCAACGTAGAGCCTAAACTATAACAGGTAGAGACTTGGAATTTTGACAGTACCTTCGTTTCATAATGTAGGTGCTCACTAAGAAAGGAATTTACAAAATTTTGATTTTAAATGCCAAAAATTAAATGTTTTTGAGAATACTTAATCCCTTTTTACACAGAATTATAAAACCCAAATCACAGAACATATTGTTGCTAATGGTATCAGATGGGTTTGGAAAAAAGAAAAAAAAAAAGAAAAAAAAAAGAAGTGCAAGTTTGACAAATAAGAGAAGGTATCAATTTATAATTCATGTTATAAATAAATATTAAAGAATGTAATCCACGAAAATAATGCAGTCACATAACTTTTCTCTACCCTGGACATAGAGAAAACAATACGAGGTATGGTAATATGGTACCGGTAAAGGGATAACACGGGCTTATTCATATTCATATTCATATATTATTATATCGCAGGTTTTTGGAGAGAGAAGTATGAAAGTGATATTGCTTTCTGTTTAATTTCATCCCTAAAACAGTTTTATGATAACATGAGAGTGAGAAATAAAATTTTCCGCCTCGATATTACAATTTTATGTTACAGGAATTTCTGTTTTTTCTTATATGAACCCCTACCAGGCTTGCTGTGTACAAGCGATGCGATGCAGAATTCTACATCCTCTATGAGCCATAAAAAGCTATATCAAGTGTTTTCTGAGGGAATAGTTTTAGTGTAATAAGTCGTTCTTCCTATTTCAGATTATAAATACCTATATAAGGACCTAGAATTTAACAATCTAAAGTCCTTCATAAGTTAATTTCCAATTACAAAATAAAAAACCCGAGCGACGCTGGGTCTTTTAAACTAGTAGTATATAAGAGGCTTTGTCCTGACTGACTGACTGACTTAATGACTGACTGACAGAGAATCAACGTTACCTTTTCTAGAAAGGTAAATAACACTTACGTGTTTCTGGCAGGCTTGACAAAATATTACTTTGCCATCGGTAGTGAAATTCAGGTCGTCGCCAATCCACTGCCGGAATAAACTCGATTTCATTGTTTCAGCATAATTAACACGTCTACTTAAAACTCACAGTGTGACCACTCAGTATGAATAACAGGGAAGTACTAAAGGCAAACAGGCGCTTTAAAACACAGAAATCTATATCCTTGTTCATACACGGCAACAATGGTTGTTCGTACGAATATTTTAAAAGGAATACGCCGGTACTCTTACACTTCCTCTCTAGATACTGTCCATCCTAGACGACAATGGGTTGAACGAAACGCTGGTGGTATTAATTTCAACCCGACAAAAATTATTGTCTCTCCGCAAAATATAAATTTCTCAACCGACAAACAAAAAAGACAAAAAAGTAGCCTAAATCAGATATTTGTAATTTACTTCTGGAAATAAAATTGTAATTGTTTAGGTATATTTAGGTTTTTATACCCCATTTAGGTATTTTTAGGTGCTACAGCTATTGACCATGTAATTGAGCTGGAGCGCTTCATAATTTTCTTACGGGTATCTTAATTACCATTGTAGGCAAGTTGAACACGACTGTTTTTGTTCGACCATAATTAGTCTTAAATTTTGAGATTTTATATGCACTCAAACAAACGCCCGCCCTGTCCTTCGCATCGGCTGATTGTTGGTTGTTGTAGTTCTTGCCTTCTACGACAAATGACAGCTTACGGCGTCGGTCAAATCAAGGCTTCCTTTTGATAGTTTTCTTGAAACCACCTGATTTTGATAACACGAAATGAATTAATTTTAGTGTGATATTAAAATTAACACGAGCAGATTTTTTTGAAGTAAAACTTCTTTAGTGGCGGTAGAGGGTGAATCGGGAAAATCAGTCACACTAAAACCGTCACGAAATCAGTCACAATCAGTCACACGAAATCAGTCACACTCAAAACCGACTTGTTTCGGTGCGGACTGCACAGAAAACATTCAACTCAATGATTAGGAGTAATCAAAGGAAATTTTTCAGACCTTACTTCCTCAATGGCAATAGACAATTCCTAAGCAAACTAAAGGTATATTATCTATTTTATGGAACCCGGAGGTTCATTACCGCGCAAATCCAAAATTAAAAACCACAAATTTCCTAAATTTAAAAAAACAAAATTAAAAAATAAAACAACCAAAAATAAAAAAATTAATAAATAATAAATTCCAAAATTTAAAAATTAAAAAATTAAAAAATCGAAAATACCAAAATTGAAAAATCTAAAAATCAAAAATTAAAAAAACCAAAATACAAAGTTAAAAAATCCAAAAAATAAAAAATTCAAAGAATCAAAATTTAAAAATCCAAAATAAGAAAATTCAAAGATCCAAAATTTAAAAATAAAAACATTCAAAAATAAAAAAATTAAAAATGCAAAACTAAAAAATAGAAATTTCCAAAATTTAGAAAAACTAAATTAAAAATTATAACATCCAAAAATCCAAAATTTAGTAAATAATAAAATTAAAAATTTAAAAATAAAAAAATTGCAATTTAAAAAATAAGTAATTCAAAGATCGAAAATTTAAAAAATCCAAAATTAATAATGAATTCAAGGATCCAAAATTAAAAAGTTCAAAATCCAAAATTTAAAATGTCCAAAAACCCAATATTAAAAAGTCATATAATGCAAAATTGAAAAAATCCAATAATAAAAAAATTGAAAAAATTAAATAAAGTTTTACTTCTGTCGCGTGGCGTTCCACGCACTCTTTTTTTAAAATACAGGTTATTTATCTCTCTGTTTCCAGCTACTAGTCTCAAGATTGTTGCATGTTCGATAATAATAATCGATACCACACCGATGTCTTAATGGAAATCTGTATCGTTTTGGATATCATTAGGTCAGGCCTTTCCAACTCGAGCACTCTGCGATGCAACCCAACGGCAGCCCGGTGCTCCGGTCGGAGCTACTGCGTGTGTGTGCGTCAGACAGCACAGTGGGTAGAGTAGGATTACTTCCACAAAGTCTCTGGGTTTTTAAGTATATACCTTAGGAGCGAGTCTCACCGTTCGTAGAGTTCCTGCCTAGGGGAGGTAGCTGCACCCTGATTGGCTATCCCACTCCACGTGTTGTCTGTCTCTGTTTCTGCGGCATTATCCCTCCACTCAACTATTACAGTATTTTCTACCACTGGCAACGTGCAGTATGATCTTTACTCCTCGCTCAACAGTAGCTCACTGATCTTACGCGCAGCGAATCCGCGCATCTTGGTAACGAGATGTAACGAGAAGCTCGCTGGCTGGGTTAGTCTTCAAGGCCAGAGACTTTGTGGGAGTAATCCTACTCTAGCTGGCCTCACTTTTTTGGTGGATGTAACGTTTTATTTCAATGATTTAAATATTTAGTTGCAAGGGAGAAATCAGTTAATTAGCACCATGTGTGACAGAATTAAGGCTTTCAAAATGCAGAATTTATTATTTAAAGATCAACTTAAAGCCGGAAATTTTGACAATTTTCCTTCATTAAATTTGTCTATTTACGAAAACTTTGGATAGTATCAGACGTCCGTTACAGAATTTGCACGATGAATTCAATGCCCATTCAAGAAATTAATGATATGGCACCTCCACTTAAGATATTTATGACGCCATATTTTGTCCTGAAAATTACCATCATGTTTCCAAACAGTACAGGTACTACCGCTACACAGGCGATTTGCTTTCAATTTTACAAAGGTATTCTTCCACAGAAATTTCCCAAACTTCACGCACTTGCTCTAAAATTTACTCCAGTGTTCGAGACAACTTATGCATGCGAACAGATGTTTTTAAGTATGAATTTAAATACAAGTAAAACCAGAACTTCGATTGCACGCAATAGGCCTATTGGTAAATTAGTTACGGCAAAACGATGTTAACAATCTACTTAAATTCTAAATGTTCACAAACACAATATAGGCCTAAGTAGAGAATAAAATGGTGTGTTTATGTGTTCACAAAACTGCTTTTAATAATTGCTGAGCGCTGCTAGATCTGTGGAGCTGCCTTTGGTCCTGGCCTGCGCCGTGGAAGCACCTCAGTTGGAAAGGCCTACATTAGATGATACCATTACGTCACACGTTACGTCATTACGGCCGAACAAATAGCATATTGCGATACAAGTGCCGTAAGCGGTGCATACGGATCGCAAGCGCCTCGTTTTTTCAATTTCCGAGATCCGTTATGCGCTTACGGAACGAGTACTGCATGCTATTTTTTGCACGATGATTATTTATATCAATTTAATTATATTAATTGAGATATTAGCTGAGAATATTATGTATATACACTATTGGAGATAGATGTTATATTTCAGAAAGTGATTCGCACGTGTTGGTTGTTATGGGGACTGAATATTTGTCCTGTTAAAGCCTCCACAAACTATGGGGGGGGGGGCTTGGTTCCGGTCTTCGATAAAGGCCTGTATTATGATGGTTTTACTTACGGCACGTAATCGGATTACAGTAACAATTCCTTTTTTGGTCCCATTTACTTGTAATCAGTACTTTAAAAAACATGTAATTTCTACTTGTAATTTACTTCTGGAAATAAAATTGTAATTGTTACAATTTTGTAGTCATTAATTTTAGTATCATTCTCGCTTGCTATATCGTCATCATTACTGTTTTTGCAACTGATATCCAAATTAGAGTTAATATTAACAAAAAGTTACTCAATGTTCCCGAAAATATTCTCATTGATTTGTTTTTTTGTTTGTTCATTAAATTTGTGCCTAAAACAAACCAAAAACTAATAATTTTTGGATACTGCCATTTTGTAAAGTAATTTTAATTTTACTGATTACTTTTTGAAAAAGTATTTGTAATTGTAATTAAGTAAAATGTCTCTCAGGTAATTGTAATTCAGCCCAATTACTTTCTTTTTGTACTTTTCCCATCACTGGTGATCATGCGGTAGGACGGTTCACACGAACAAGATAAGGATGGAAAGAAGGTGAAAATGAGGTTCAGATATCCTGGTCCAGGAGGGCCTAGAGCTTCTCAACATTCGTATCACAGGTGAGGAAAAAGCCTGGAAAAAGCCCACCCAGGATAATTCTCTCGACCAGGAATCGAATCCGGGCCTGCTGCATCCCCTACGCCACAGTAAAGTAAAAGTAAAGTGTTCCCTATTACAGACCATGGAGGCCCACAGGGTTCCAGGAGGTTGAGGCTCCCAGATTTTTATACATTCGGCACATGAATGTGGTAAGGTTGTCAGCCTTACGCACCGGCCGCCTTTACCCCCAGGATTGCTCCTGGTACTCATTTCTGTTAGAGGCTGAGTCGTTCCCAGGGCCATAGTGCCACCAGAAGGATTAGGCCAATTGAAAAACTCCAACAACCTCATCAGGAATCGAACCCGCGACCTTCGGCGCTGGACTTAAATAAAATGTATTGGCTAATACAGTGAACGCCGCTTAATATAATCGAAAAAGTTATCAGTCGGGTAATGTTATCACTTTTATGAAGTCCCGTATGGAATAATACTGATACATTGAAAAAAATCTGTTTATTGTAATCAGAGATTCGGTTTACGTTATCACATTTTCCTTTTTGCGGCTTTATTTCCAAGTATTGCTCGTCATTCAAAATTTTATTCTTAAGGGTTTCGTTTCTAAGTCAACTGAATTGTGTTGCACTGGAGGTTGCAATTCTGTTCCCAGCTCACAGGATGACCAGTTAGAGGTGGTGGAATTCCACATCTTTCTCTTTTAAGCAATAATACATGTTTCACCCCACAGCAAAGCTTTTGATTTATGAAGATAACAGTGTTGACATGCAGTGATGGCTAGTGTAAAACGAAAAGACTTAAACAGACACGCGTTAAATATTTTGCTATGAGGTGCTCACCACAGATCAGTTTAGACGTCCAAAAATACTCGTAACTCGTAACTGAGTATGGAGTATCGGTTGGATTCCTAAAGGAAAGTAGAAACAATTAATCTTTGTTACTGATCGAAAAAAATAGTTACTTGCAATCTAATACTCTATGATGAGTGGTTCAATGATTCACAGTTACGTATTATTTTATTAATAAAAAAATTTAGTTCTGTTTTGTAGTGTATTTTCTTATATATGAGTAAATAACCTTTATTTAATTCCTTCGGCTACTGTTATCAATCAGTTAATGTTATCAGATTAGCTGCGTCCCGAAGTGATCACAATAAGCGGCGTGCACTGTATATTAATTTTATTAACTACTTCCATTTCATTCGTGAAATAACCTTTATAAGCGCAATTTGTACTGTTAAAAGTGCACGTATCGACAGTTTCTTTACATTAGCAATGATAACTCGATTGAAACCGAGGCGGGCGAGAGGAAGCGTTTTAAATCGATAGCGTAAGAAGCGGAAAGCATGCGGGTGAATTAGCACCGGCAGCAGCTGCCTCATGTTCACATCTTGTCGCCCTGTAACAAGCCTTGTACAGCGTCCCAATAGAGAGTAATCTATACACTCTATAGAGTGTGTAACTGAATCAGATGCAGCACTCTGGTATAACACCACATTATACCGTGCGTTGGGGAAGTACGGAACCAAGATGGCGCACGCATCTGACAACACTATGCGACTTCTGGAAGCGTATCGCAAACATAACTGCATGACAACGTTATATAAATGGAGCAAAAATATATTTCACAAACTTTCTCGCATATAGCCTACGTGTTAAAGGCTAGCTCAGAAAAAAGTAAATTATAGAGACAATTAAATTTTATTTATTACATTTTCATAAAACTAACAAGCATCAGGGTCGATCTTTATGTTCAATGCTTTTACCGTGAAATAATAATAATAATAATAATAATAATAATAACTTGTG
This sequence comes from Ectobius pallidus, assembly GCA_964059195.1. Lineage (NCBI taxonomy): Eukaryota > Metazoa > Arthropoda > Insecta > Blattodea > Ectobiidae > Ectobius > Ectobius pallidus. Next base: position 5,440,847 of record CAXKWD010000008.1, on the reverse strand, counting down.
ATTTGCATGGATTTCTCAATCTCAAAGGCAAAATGCAGGATACATTGAGATATAGCCGAACAACAGAAGCAAAAGGCACGAATGAGTTACTACAAGAGCCTACTGGTGAATTTGGGTGGCCACGAAATTTGGTTGAACCCAGGAGCTCTTCCCTATTGCCCTATGCCACCTCGCTCTAATTGATTGGGTATATTCATTACGACTTAGCTAAGTGACTTCATTTCACAACAGGAATTAGATTATAGTATTCCTGTTACTATGGACAAAGAAGAATATTCATAATTTAATAAAAATGTATGTTCGGAAATTCGCATTTAAGACATATTATTTGGTTTTTATATTGAAACCTATTAATTTTATAAAGAAATATATTTAACAAAAAATGTTATTTTTTATTTTCTCTACAACTTGACTGTACTAAGTTTCCATGTATCGCTCAATGTAGCCTAATGAAGATGCAGTTTTTTTTTCCAGGATAGGTTTTGCCATATTCTCAAAAATCGTCGCAAGATGGCATCTAATCTAATCTAACCTAACCTAACTTAACCTAACTTAGCCTAAAATGGAAAAACCTATGCTAAAAAAACAACTGCAATGGACATAGCCTAAAAAAAATGAAAAACGATACGAGTAAAGTACCTCCTAAGTGATTTTTGCAAAAAAAGTATATAGTCATTTTATTAGTCATAGTAAGAGTTTCCATTTTTATATTTTTATTAAAATCGTTAAAGCCAATTAAAAAAAAAATTAATGCAAAGTCCTCTTTCTATTTGAGTTATAAATATCAAATTCTGGGCGGTCCAATAAAATTTCGAAGAAGTTCTTAATTAAAAAATGAAGTAAATACAATGAACCGTTTACCCGCTGCGCTTGTCCACGGACAGACGTCATTCCAAAAACACTGTTTTCGGTTTCTAGGCATCGTGAAACATGTTTTCTCGGTGTTATCTCAATTTCCATATTTTGTCACGATCACAATACTTTCTCTATCTCTATATATATAATAGGCTTTGTCCTGACTGACTGAATGACAGGAATCAACGTACAGCCTAAACTATAACAGGTAGAGACTTGGAATTTTGACAGTACCTTCGTTTCATAATATAGGTGCTCAATAAGAAAGGATTTTGAAAAATTCTGATTTTAACTGTCAAAAATTACCTGTTTTTGAAAATACTTAACCCCTTTTTGACAAATTAGAGAAGGTATCATTATAATTCATATTATCTATATTAATAAAAGGAATTGTCCTCGATGTCCAGCGAAATCTACTGAACGCAGAGATCTGAAATTTTAAACATAGGTGGGCTGAAGGGTCGGAAAATGCACCTCCAAGCCGGAATTTTAATTTTAGTTTTCGTTCGTGAGTTATGAGTGAAAAACGGGCAAAAAAAGTGCATTTTTTGCGTTTTCAAAACATAAGTTTTCAGTTATATATTTCAATGTCAAATCAATTACAGTTGGCTTTGGCTATTTTTGTCATACCTTGAAAATAAAACTTTCGCGATCGCTTGAATGTTGTAAGCCCTAAATATGGTCAAACGTTGTTTTATTTGGACGAATCTCACTATACAGAGGTTTTCTGGGCCAAGAAACTCGAATCTGAGGTCGCTTTTACCAGACGATGCTATCTAATCGTGGTATGTAGTCCACGTGATTTAGGAGTTAATAAATATAATGATTTTACTATTATGCTCTTAATTTTTAATTTTTGAAATAATTATCGCGGGCGAAGCCGCGGGCACATGCTAGTACTATGTATATGCGAGAAAGTAACATCGTTAAAAAGGAGTAAATACATAAAAATAAGTGGATTCACGTGGACGACATGTACTGTAACAACTTTCCGAACTCACTGTATACAAGTATAATAAAATCAGGTAAACTGATGTAAAAAAGTGCCAGTATGTTTTTGTTTAATCAGTTATGACTGCAATTATGATATGCAGAATATGTTTTTTTTTTTTAAATTGATTTCCAAGTTAAGCTCCAGATTTATTCATTAAGCAGGGCTTACGGAAGAAGAAAGGTCTACCATCTCGGCCACCTGGGTCATTTTAACGGTCTAGTGTTTTTTGTCATAGCTACCTGTATTTTAATTTCCAAGGCCTTATAAGATCACAGTAAAACAATAGGCTATGTTGTCAAGATAACTGATTTTCATTTTTTATAAATTCTTTCGAATACGTATATTGCCATAAAATAGGCACTAAATTGAGCATTACTCCGAAACAGATCAACCGATTTTATCCATTATGAATAGACGTCTTCCCATGGACATTGTAAATGTGTATACCAAGTTTCATAAAAATCCGGTAAAGCGTATTTGAGTTACCGCGTCTTTAAAATATACACTAAATTGGGTTTTACTCCGGTACCGGTCAACAGATTAGGTTCAAATTCAGTAGGACACTTCTCATGGATGTCATAAATGTTTATACCAAGTTTCATGGAAATCCGTTACAGCGTATTTGAGTGATGGCGCCTTTCTATGAGAAAGACGCTATAATCTATTAAAATAGGCACTAAATTGGGCATTACTCCGGTACCGGTGAACCGATTTGGTTCAATATCAATAGGGTTCTTCCCATCGACATTATGAATGTTTATACCAAATTTCATGAAAATCCGAAAAAGCGTACTTGAGTTATGGTGCGTACAGACGCACGGACAGACGGACGGACGGACAGACAGACAGACGGACAGACATTTTTTCGTCCCCCACACAATCTTATAAAGTACCATACTGGCACTTAATAACTGATAATATCCATTCACACACTCTCATAATTTAAGAACAGCGAGAAGACACAAGATGTAATTTATTTTAACAGCGTCTAATATACCGAATTTAATTTAACGCAAGTACAGTACACAGCCAATATGAGGGGCTTAGAAAAAAGGTGGTACAAGTGACAAGTGCAGAAAATATTATTTCATGTTGTAAAAGTACTCTCAATTAAGGTATTTGTACACCAAATAAACCAACAAAATTATGAAAAATTGCATTTTTCGAAAGCGACATATTTAGACAGTTCTTTTCTCTTTAATTTCATATATTAATTTTTAAATTCTGGCTGCTAGCTCCTTGCTAAGAAGCTTCATTTTGCCATGCCTCTTAGCTATCTATCAAATTTCAGTATTTTTGTTATTCCCTCTCTGATAGAAATTCTCATATTGACTGTTAGTTGTCACTAATACACTAGTAAATAAAATCAGGTAAACTGATATAACAAAGTGCCAGTATGCTTTTTTAATCAGTAATAATTGCAGTTATGATATACAGAAAATAAGTTGTTGTTGTTGTTGTTTTTTTTTTTTTTTTTTTTTTTTTTTTTTTTTTTTTTTTAAATAGATCTCCGAGTTAAACTCCAGATCGATTCATTAAGCAGGGCTTACGGAAGAACAAAGGTCTAAAGTTTGATTCTTAACCTTAATTCATATTGGTATACACTGATATACTAATTCTTAAAATATGTAAACATTTTACAAAATGCATTGACAATGAAATAGTACAGTAAGCCAATAAGAAGAGGATAGTTCCACCTAGCGGTATGCAGTTTTGTTCTGAGTACAGGCTTATGCAATTTTAACGCAACGCAATAACTTTAAAGCTAGTTTCTGTTCGTGAAATAACATTTATAGGCTTATGTTATTCTTTAGGAATGATGTAGGTCAATGAAAGACAATGAATTCCCAGTTTTTTTAAAGAAAAATGTAATACTTATTTAAGCACATTGACAAAATAGGACACAAGAATGGAATAGGCTCAATTTAACACAATTGATAATAATAACAAAAAAATTTTGCTTCAGGGTGGACTCGAACGTGATATCTCTTGATTACTAGACAAGCATCTTACCCCAAGACCAAACCACACTGCGACTTTTGAGTGTCCAATACCAAAGAATACTATCTCGTCGTAGCTCACAGAAAAGAAAAATCACCGTATTTCGAAATTAGGCTATATTTCGAGCCTTCTAGTTTTCTTATGTTACAATATAGAATAATTTCATTCATTGGTAACATAATATTCGCGATATTCGAGTCATAAATGCGAATTTGGCCCTCACTAAAGCAGCGTACCAACTTATGCAAATTATCAGAAGTTAATGTTTTTATTTATTAAGAGGTCAGGGATTATAAATCTGACATAGGCTGAAGTAAAATTCAATGCTTTAATCTAATTGTAATCAATTTTAGCAAAATAATTAGTCATTATACAACATCATTTCATCTATAATCGTACATATGGGAACATTTGTTTTTCATGTAGCTGTCAACTGTCCATGGCAACTGAAGGAAGCTTTATAAGCTGTCATTAATTGATGACGCTATAAGAAAGAACCGAGAATTTGATTTTGCATTTGAAGAAGGTGCCTTCTTTTTACCCTCCTTTACTAAAGAAGGTTTCGACAGGAATTGAAGGCTTGTTCCAGAATTCCCCTTTATTTACCTTAGTTACGGGACTCGCCCGCTGATTGGTTGGCCGCGTCCCAATCAAAATGCTCCGAAATGAACCAAAATATTATAATAAATTTGACTGATAATTACTCTTTATTTCAGTACTGGACAACCGATTAGGTCCAAATTCAATAGGCTTATTGCCATGATTGTTATAAATAAGTATACGAAGTTTCATGAAAATCCGATAAAGCGTATTTGAGTTACCGCGCCTTTTCTTATATGATACCATAAAAGGACACTAAATTGGGTATTATTCCGGTACCGGCCATCCGATTTGGTCCAATATCAACAGACATCTTCCCATGGACATTATAAATAGGTATTCCAAGTTTCATGAAAATCCGATAAAGCGTATGTGAGTTATGGCGCCTTTAAAATATACACTAAATTGGGTTTTACTCCGGTACCGGTGAACCGATTTGGTCCAATTTCAATAGGGTGCTTCCCATGGACAATATAAACGCGTATACCAAGTTTCATTAAAATTCGATAAGGCGTATTTGAGTTAGAGCGCGTACAGACACACGGACGGACGGACGGACAGACGGACAGACATTTTTCGTCCCCCACACAATCTCATAAAGTACCATACTGGCACTTAATAAGTGAAGCCACGCTGGGGTAAAAATGAACTGTTTGTAATTCGTATTTTCTTGATCATCCCGACATGTGTTTTCCACGCGTTTTGATACTAAGTTTGCTTTCTTATCAGTTTCCTGTAAGTAGGAAATCGCTCGGTATTCAATGGTTTCAAACATCGTAATTCTTCTATAAATTAACATATCAAGGTAATTTTGAAGCTTGAAATGTTCTCTAGTGCTTGACATTGAGATATCTTTGATATATGAATATTCGATTTTTGTTTATAATGATGTGAACAAAAAAATATTTTCAGTTTAGGCTATATAATTCTATGTAACAATTTAAAATCTTAAATGAACAAAAACTCTAAATGTCAGGCACTAGAGAATTATTCTGGGTATAAAATAGTGAAGATTTTGTGTTTCTATCTTCCATATCGTGTTTGAAATTTATAGTCTAAATTTTCAAGAAAACAATTTTTATAAACAAATTATGAATAAACACGAAACATTTTTCTTGTGAAATGTCTTAATATACAGTTGTATAATATATATAAAAAACTGAAAGCCTTGATGATTAAAAATAAAATTTTCATACCTAAAGGTGTACAGCTAGGTACCGACGAAAGGAAGAAAGTCATTTTTATCTTTATTTGTTTAAAAATTTAATATTCTTAAATTTAAAAATGGAAACCTATTTTTCCTGAGCTATTCGCACATCTGAGAGTAAATATATCACTTGAAATTAAAGTTTACGCTGATGTCACTTGTAACTCCCCTTTTCTGAACCCTTCATATGACACTATACAAAATAATACTAGTTTGACCACACTCCCTACAGTCCGGATTTGGGACCAAGCAATTTTCATATGAAGAGAATCCTTGGTGGAAAACCTTTAAACGACAATGATGTTGTGAAACAAGAAGTGCAGACTTGGTTTTCATCACAGGCGACATCATTCTTTGACAAAGTCATACAGAAATTGGTTTCCTGTTACCACAAGTGCCTGATTAACGACGATGACCATGTGGAGAAGTAGTGTGAGGTGTAGTTTAATGTTAATGAAGAATTTGGAAAATATTGTTCTGATACCTTAAAAAAAATTATCGGTACTTACTACTTAGTTTAAAAACATGCCTCATATTAAAAATATGAAAATAAGGTAAAATGAATATTAACTCACCCATCCAGCAACATCTCCCCTCTGTTCTTAACCCAGTAGTTGATTGTGTTTGGAAACGCCTCCACGTAGCATTCCAGTTGAACGTCGGTCCCAAGCGGAGCTCCCAGCAGCTGATTTGGCACTTTCACCACCGGCGCGACTGAAAATCATAAAGAAATGCGTTCATAAGAATAGAGCCAGGATACTAATAATAATAACAATAACAATAATAATATATTTGTCATTAAATACAAAAATACAATATACTTCGTCATAATAAAATCATAATGGCAACATAATTATGAACAGATCTAATCTAAAACGACCATTAAAACAAACATTAAGGCCCGGTATTATAAACAAAGTTGATCTTTAGATTAAGTTAAACCTAATCTAAAGTTTAACTCTAGCTGCCGTTTTATAATGTTCTGGTTAAGTTAAACCGTAGTGCAATGGTGTTGGTAGACCTGTTGGCTGAAAAAAGAAGATGAATTGGCCTTGGAAATAAAAGAAAAACAATAAGATCTGCTAATTCGCTTGTATTGTTTGTTTTTATGAAGAGAAGTTGAAGCTAGAAATTTTATTATTAAAGAAACGGTTAAATGAAAATTGAATTCAGTTTTGTTTAGTGTAAGTTTATTTCAATCACAGCTAAAATAAATAGCTATTCATTGCCCATAAAAATGAGATTGTATTAGCATTTGCTTCATAATACAACCTTTTATTTTCTTTCCGTCTCGGAAAGTAAACAAATAGAATTACTTTGAGTTTTGTCTCATCTTCTCATAGCATGTTGTATCTGAAATTGATCCATAATACTGTCTTATAATCTTGTTTTTGTAGCCACTTTCATTAAAATAATTATTATGTCTTAAACTGTAGTTTAAACGGTAGAAAAGGTCCAGTTAGGTTAAACTTGAGTTTAACTTGTAGTTATCGTTTATAATTCGCAAAAATCTGAAAAACTAAAGTTTAAACTAAAACTGAAGGTTAAACCATGATTATAATACCGGGCCTAAAAGTTAATATCATTTTGTTAAAAAAATCGTTCAGATTATAAAACGGTCGCATACTTAGACACTTCCTTGGCCTATTCTTTACAGTGGCATATGGTAAGTCTGATAAGCCAGTGACACCTGGAAATTTATTGAAGCACGAATGTAATGATTGCTCTGATTGCTCATAGCGTGAGTTTCTTCCGTTTGAGTACTGTCAGATGTATTTGCTTTCAGCATTATTGTAGCGGTGTTCACTGCCTTATGGCGTATGGTACTTCTTTTTATTACCTACTGCTTCCAACACAGTAGGCAATGTATTCAACAATCAGTCTCTGTAGGAGGCCTTTACTCCACAAACAAGAAAAATATATGGAAAAATATCAACACTATAATTAATGAAAACAGTCTTTAACGAGCAAGAAAGTTATTGGTAACACTCACACCTTGAAATCAGCAGAGAAGAAACACTTTACAATCACAAATATAAATTTCAAACCTTCAGATACAGCAAAAAGCTATGTAATATCACAGCACATTCCTCAATTGAAACCAACTGAAAAACCATGGCCTTCTTGACTTAGAGCCCGAATATGGTGATTTTTTGTGGTTGTTGCCAGTCTTTTGTATGACACATCAAGTGCATGTCTATTTCTGGTTTCATAGCTATGCAGGGCCGTGGAAAGAAAGCAAGGACCCCAGGGACAAATTTTCCCGGGCCCCCGTCAAATATTAAATTCACTACCCAACTCGCCCTTTATAATATATGCAACAAAAAGATTATGTAGCCTAATGATATTACATAATTATTAAGTGCCAGAATGGTAATTTATGCGATTGTCTGGTAGCAGGGGCGTATCCAAGATTTATTTTCGGGAGGGGCTGTGATAATCCTAACTTTACTGTCACTAGGGTTCAGAAGTTGATAATCTAAAAACGCCTAAAAAGGACCTATAAATTACCTTAAATTTAGGAAAATATGACATGAAAAATTTAAAATATGACAATATTTCTAAATATATATCTAAAAAAGGGAATATACAGTAGCATATTAATATAATAATAAACAAAGGACAATATTTTAAGTATGTTATTTGACTACTTTAATATTATATTTACTATATTAATGAATTACGAGATTGCTTTGAGTACAATGGTGGAAAAGTTCATTCTGAAGACAAAATATGAAACAATGTAACGAACGAATGAAAATTTCCTAAAAATGACTGGTAGAAAATAAGATTCAAAATATGAGTAAGGTATTATTGTTCGTTTTGATGGAAGACGAACTTATACTACATCCTGCATTGTCTCTGATGTCTCAGAAAAGAGATGATATATCATCAACCTCTGAGCCCTAATTATCACACACAATTATACTGAACACGTTAGAATAACGCATTTCATCTTTTATAAGTCAAAATGTGCAATTGAACTGTCTACTTTCTGAGAAATTAAAGTGCCCTTATGTGCAACATATTTGCATGACTTAAGGGTATATGTACGTGAATTATTTTGAAATTTATGTTTTTTTGTTTATAGCACTAAAAAATTGTGCTGAATTTTCTGCATCCATTGATCTAGGTTTATATAGGTTTAGAAATTATTCGTGCTATTTAAATGGACATTTAAATATGTTTACATGCTTAGAAAGGTCAAATGAGAAATTCACTATTAACTTAAAATTGAATTTTCCGGTAACTCTTATTTTACACACATATTGTTAGGTAGCTCCACAACCATTAGAGATAGAAGGCTGAAATTTTTTACACAAATTTTACATGCATATATGCATAAAGTAGACTACAATGATGCCCATAGGTATAAAATTAAAGAAAATGTGTTATGAAATATTGATCAAATTTCAAGATATTTTATATGCGATATATAAAAATTAATTGCATTAAAAATAATAACTTTAGCTGTATAAAAGTAGTCTACTTTGTAGAAAAATATGTTCATTATATGCATTAAAAAATAATGGCGTCAGAGAAACCAGAAAAATGTTATGCCTATAAGGAAGTGATAAGTGCATCGGAATTAATTTTCTTCATGCTCCTATAAAACGTGTAATTTAAAATAAACTTGGTCAATTTTTTATACTTTTATCTGCTAATTATGTTCTAGTAAGCCTTGTTATAAGATCCTGTAATTTTTGTCCACTTCTGAGTTCATTTTCTTGTAAAATTTTAATATTTTAGAACCTGCATTTTTTAAATCTTTTTGTGGTTGTTCACGTATATACACCCTTAACGTTTCGGGGGGGGGGCTGCAGCCCCCTCAGCCCCCCCCCCTGAATACGCCCCTGTCTGGTAGACAGGACTGTCTGACTGTCTGTCTGTCTGTGTGTCGGTAAGCGCGATAACTGAAATAAGCTTTATCGGATTTTCATAAAACTTGGTATTCCATTTATAACGCCCATGGGACGAAGCCTATTGATTTTGGACCAAATCGGTTAACTGATGCCGGGCATGAAAGGGAAAAATACATTAAAATGTTCTAATTAGGAACAATTTTATCTGAATGTACCAGTTTAATCTTTTCAAAATTATCAAAAAGCTTTCTGCTTCTACTTTTAAAAAATAGCAACTTTTCTTCAAGAATAGGCCTAATCCATTTCAGATTAGCCTAACTGATTAATTCCGTGTCACCGTTATATGACAGGACAATGCAGATAAAATAAACACACAAAACACAACTTAAGCTGTTTATTGACTTATAACCAATTTTATTTTAGATTAAATTTAGAAAGTAAAAAAAAAAACCTTTTGGAGCCCGGGCCCCGGTGCTACAGCCCCGGCTGCCCCTCCCTCTCGTCGGGCCTGTAGCTATGAACATTGTTCCTTCTGTTAAAAGTACCTAAGTTAGATTTCACATATAACACACATTCATATATATATAAATTAACTATCAGAACGATTAGACTTTATCCATATCCTGCAAAACCATAAATGTTTATAATCTATTCTAAAAGCAATGTTTAATGAACCTGTTAAAATTTATAGTCTATACTTGTATTATGGCCTACCATAGTTTCGTTGTTTTAAAATCTACTTTCTTTTGTAATATTCTGCATCAATTTGGTCTACTACTAACGTTTTAGCGTACTTGGTGCATAAAATATATTTTTAGTAAAAGCTCTGTAAGTTATATGAAATGAAATAAAAATATCGTATAATTAATTATAAAAGGCATAGTCAGTCATTTGTTGACTCCGTATTCTCACAGCCACCTGAATCCTATGCTATAAACAAATACGAAATGCGGATGTACTGCCTGTGCATTTAGAGTGAACACTTGCATGCGCCGCAGACATAGGGCGGGACGGAAGGGGAGTGTGTTGCTAGCATGGATCACGTGAGACTGATACCACTGCGCATTGTATTTACAGTGTTCACGTCTAATGCACGGACAGTAGATGGCAGTGGAGGTTTCTTATGAATAATATAGATATGTTGGATTAGGCCTATATTTATTGTTATATTATTAAGTGTTTTGTAAAAAAAAGGGTCAAGTTTCTGATTAAGGTAAAGAAACATTTGTTGTTTTATGGTCAAGTATTTTGTTTCAACCCTGTTACGGTTGGTAGTATGACTGGCCACTGTCATCTGGATTTTTCAGTTGCCATGACGACTTTACCGGCCTAGGCAGGTAAAAATTACTTTCCAATCTAGTCTGGTAAATTGCTACTTTTGGGCGTGTTAACAGTCCGACCAGCAGCTGTTTTACACATCGTGCACTAAAAAACAATTTCCCTATGTCACTAGACTTCAGACCATTTTCCGGTCTTTAAGTATGAAAGTTCTTGTCTTTGCACCCACACATTTCATCGGAACGACAGGAATATCATTAGATTTAACAATGCTAGTAGAGTATTATAGTCCTACAAGTTAGAAAGAAACCTGCGCAGAACGAAACTGTGATTGCTGCAGGACGCGCAGTTTCATTACAGTTTCGTACCGCGCAGAGAAGCGCAGATTTATTTCTAACCTGTTGGACTATTACACTGGAGTAATACCAACCCCTGGATTATCAGGTTTATTATATTATATTGTTTATGTATCTTACGATTTGCAATGCCAAATTGAACTCCTACAATAATGTGACTTATATGGACTTTTAAAAAATTGACTTGGCTGACACATAAAATACAACTTGAATATTGGCAATCATAACCTAAACACGTGATAAATCTGTTGACTATCTGGACTACGAGGCGCGTCCATAAATTAAGTTTCCCTGGGGCCGTTTACAGAAACAAGACATAATTTCAAGTAGATAGTTATTCCAACAGACACAGCCAGTGATCAGCTATTTTCCAACCACATTCGCTACAGGAATTGAGACACTTGTCAATACCGTGGAACCAACTTTTGAACACCTGTGTCGTACAAGTCTGCCGCCAGGGATTTGAACCACTGTGTGACAAACTTCTCCTCTTTGTCATTCCTTGTCATTTCTTGAGGTGTAGGAAAAGAATGAAATCACTGGGAGCGAAGTACGGACTGTAGGGTGGATGTTTAAACACCTCCCAGCAAGTCTCCTGCAGAAGTTCGGCTGGGAGGTGTTTACACATTCACCCTAGAGCCCGGACCTCGTTCCCAGTGATTTCCATCTTTTCCTACACCTCACGAAATGATAAAGAAACAGAGAGGCGAAGCTGGTTGTCACAGGGTGGTTCAAATATCTGGCGGCAGACTTCTACGACACAGGTATCCAAAAGTTGGTGCCACGGTATGACAAATGTTTCAATTCCGGTGGCGAATATGTTGAAAAATAGCTGAACACTGGCAGGGCCGGATTTAAGAGTATGCCGCCTATAGGATGAAGTCCATTTACTGCCCCTTTATAGTTCATATTTGCTTAATACAAAATACAACAACAATACAACAAAAGGATAGAGTTCATTGGTATTTTCATCTTTTTAAAACATAAAGTTCATTTAGTTTAGATAAAACTACAATTTTAATGGTTTACATAATAAATTATATAATCAGATTAGTTATCTACTTGTTTTTTTTACTTCTTTTAAGATTCGTTAAAAAATGGGTTTCGAAATTAATTAATTAATTTGTTCTTGGAGACCAATGATCACTATTTTAAACATATTTTTATATTCTTGAGTTTTGTCCATTCTGTAGCGATAATCTTAATGATTTATGTATAGCGTAGAGCTTTATCACTGGTACTCACTACTAAATTGCGGTATTTTGTTACCTGTTGGAGCGCTTTCAACCGCATGGAGCGGCCATCTTCAGCAACTGACTTCCGTGTTGTTGTTGTTGTTGTTGGGAAGACATTTCTGGATAACTGTATCGTACAGCGCGTGCGATTTGAATTGTAACTGTTCGTTTAGGATGTTGGTGTTGTCTTGTGTGGTGTGTCTGTATATTTCATATTGTTCGAGTGTGTTGAGTGTGTGACCTTTGTGGTTAATGTGTAGGATTTCCATGTCTGTATTGATGTCTGCGTATTCGTGTCCTGTGGTTATTATATGGTTTGCATAGGCGGAGTCTGTGTTTTGTTTGAGAGCTCATATGTGTTCTGTGTATCGTGTTTTGAAACTTCGGCCTGTTTGTCCTATGTAGAATTTTGGGCAGTCGTTGCATTTTAGTTTGTAGACTCCTGGGTTATTGTATTTGTTTGTGTGTTGTTTGTTGTCTGTGGGTTGTATTTTGTTGATTGTTTTGTTCTTTGTTCTGAATGCTATTTTGTATCCTTGTTTTCTGAATTGTTGGGCGATTTTCTGTGTGTGTGTGTTGAAGTATGTGAGTGTGATGTATTTGTCTTTTTTCTTTTCTGTGTTTTGGTCATTTTTCTTCGTTCTGATTTTGTGTAGTAGGTTGTCAATGACTGTGTGGTTGTAGCCATTGGTAATGGCTAAGTGTTTTATGGTGTTAAGTTCTTCTTTGTGGTCTAGCATCCTTCGACATCACCAATCTATACACAAACATACCAATCACAGAAACCTTGAACATCCTAAAGACCACACTACAGGAAAACAACACACCGGAACAACACATAACAGAAATCATAAACATCCTAGAAACCATCACAAAACAGAACTACTTCACCTTCGAGAACAAACACTACACTCAACCAGATGGCCTTCCCATGGGCTCCCCCATATCCAGCATACTAGCAGAGATATTTCTCCAACACATAGAACACAACAAAATCCTCCACAACAACAAACACGCACACAAAATAATCTACTGGCACAGATACGTAGATGATATCATCGTACTATACAGAGGCAACACCAGACAATGCACACAACTACTACACCACATCAATAAAATCCACAAAAACATACAATACACAGCAGAATTTGAAATAAACAAAACCCTCAATTTCCTAGATTTCACTATCACAAAAGACAGCACACAGAAACATAAATTCAAAATATACAGAAAACCCACAATGACAGACACACTGATACACAACAGCTCCAATCACCCAACACAACACAAACATGCTGCATTCCGATCCATGCTCCACAGACTTGAAAACACACCACTATCCGCTGAAGACCACAAAGAAGAACTTAACACCATAAAACACTTAGCCATTACCAATGGCTACAACCACACAGTCATTGACAACCTACTACACAAAATCAGAACGAAGAAAAATGACCAAAACACAGAAAAGAAAAAAGACAAATACATCACACTCACATACTTCAACGCACATACACAGAAAATCGCCCAACAATTCAGAAAACAAGGATACAAAATAGCATTCAGAACAAAGAACAAAACAATCAACAAAATACAACCCACAGACAACAAACACACAAACAAATACAATAACCCAGGAGTCTACAAACTAAAATGCAACGACTGCCCAAAATTCTACATAGGACAAACAGGCCGAAGTTTCAAAACACGATACACAGAACACATATGAGCTCTCAAACAAAACACAGACTCCGCCTATGCAAACCATATAATAACCACAGGACACGAATACGCAGACATCAATACAGACATGGAAATCCTACACATTAACCACAAAGGTCACACACTCAACACACTCGAACAATATGAAATATACAGACACACCACACAAGACAACACCAACATCCTAAACGAACAGTTACAATTCAAATCGCACGCGCTGTACGATACAGTTATCCAGAAATGTCTTCCCAACAACAACAACAACAACAACAACAACACCACGGAAGTCAGTTGCTGAAGATGGCCGCTCCATGCGGTTGAAAGCGCTCCAACAGGTAACAAAATACCGCAATTTAGTAGTGAGTACCAGTGATAAAGCTCTACGCTATACATAAATCATATTTTTATATTTTAATGCTAATGACTATCTTTTGCGTGATTGAAGAACTGTGTTCAATTTGAATTAAGTTGTCCTACACGGTGAAATGAAATTACACTAAATGTAGTTAATTACTGGTTTATTTGTTAAAAATATACATACTTCTCTAAAACAACTCACCCCACGTAATCTTCATGTTCAAATTTACATAGCTTTCTTACGAGATTTCATAATGGCAAACTCGTTAATAATGTCTTAATATGAAAGTGTTTTTGTTGTATTTGTCTCAGTACAAAGTAATGAAAGTGAGTTTAACCATATTTCAGAAATACTAGTTCGCTGCGCTTGTGACAGTATTGTCAAACCAAATTAGATTCCACTACAAGAAAGTTATAATAGCCTACAGGATTAAGCGCTGTGAATTTGTATAATGTTATACAGGGAATCCATTTTATGCGGAAACATTTTAACAGCGTTGCTCCTGCTCACACTTTCCCCGCTGTTGCGCTTGCACCGGCCGGGACCGTGTTCCGTTCCTACCGGCAAATCGGCAAATCAAGACTTTAGAAACACTACAAAATAGAATAACTCAACCAATTTATTATCAAAATAGGACTACATGTAGAGGCTTATTACTCACCATTTTGTACGGATGGTAAAGTCAGGATATTTACGAGAAAATCTCCGAACGCGCCTTCTATGGTTATTTCTCAATAAGTAACATTCCACCAAATAAATTCGCTGTTCAACCGTATACATTTTCGATTATTGTCTTACGTAACACACAACAATAGACAAGCGTCTCACTACAAGACACCGAAGCAACTAACCGTTTGTAGGGTCTATGCTTTGTACAATGCTAGCGCAGCAATGCGGCAGTGATGCGAGGTTTCCTCATAAAATGGACTCACTGTAGTTTTAGAAAGCAGGCTATGTAGAAGAACTAAAACACATTTTTAAGTAACATGTATTCTTAAATTCATACGGAAAGTATTATTAACGTCTGAAATACTTCATTTCAACTTTTGAATAAATTGCAAAACAGCCGCCCCCTGAAAATTTGCCGCTCTAGGCTGCAGCCTACTTAGCCTATTTAGAAAGACGGACCTGAACGCTGGCTGTGTCTGTTGCAATAAATATTTCCTTGAAATTGTGGTTTGTTTCTGTAAAGGGCCCCAGGGAAACTTACATTATAAACGAGGCTCGTATTTAAAAACTACTCAGAATCAATTAGGGATGGAAATAGTAGACTCGCATACAAACTCATTGACCCCAAATTCAACCCCGTCTGAGATGTGAAGAACGTAAAGAATTTAGTACTGGGTAGGGTGAATGAAGTCACAATGACTCACTCTGAAAACAAATAACAATCAACTACAGTTTTCTCTTGCACCTTCATGAGAAATTTTCTTCTTTAAATACATAACAGAGCTGGACACTGCTAGAGCTCTTAAACAATCAAACACAAGAACCAAACAGAATGTAATACAATATAATTAATTATTTTTGAGCCTTTGTTTCCATGTAGTCCATGATTTAGTGAAATTAATTGAACGTGGCCTTGCTCGGTCGCCAAAGCAAACTTTTTTTTCACATAGGTGGACGGAAAGGGATCATGATGGTAGGCCTAAATGGGAAAACATTGAATGATTTGAATGAAACTCACTATGATTTTTTTTTGGGGGGGGGGCTTGGGAACTCGAGTCTGTGGTCTTTTTTGCCGGGCGGAGCACTTTAATAGTGTGAAATGTACTTCAAACCTTGATTTTTGGCTTTTTATTTATCGATCGTTTTATTTGTTTATGCATGTATTGCGTGTAATGGTAGGTTCATGAATCCGTGATTCGTTTTAACAGTTTCATTTCGAATCTGTATATCCATATGGCGGGGTCAACGTTCTTGTGTCTTTTCCGGTGTAATGGGACTCTATTGTAGGGAACAATTAATATGACCTATTGTTAATTCCCTACTACTCTGGGTCTTCCTCTCTGATTCTTATTTGCTATATTGCAATCATCATTCTTTTTTAAAACATCGTCAATCCCTGTACTTGAAATACTAGCTTAAAAGACCCGGCGTCGCCCGGGTTTTGTATTTTGTAATTGGAAATTAGCTTATGAAGGATTTTCAATTTTAAATTCTAGGTCCTTATATAGGCATTTATAATTTGAAATAGGAAGAACGACTTATTACACTCAAACTATTCCCTCAGAAAACGCTTGATATAATTTTTTATGGCTCATAGAGGATCCCATCGCTTGTACAGTGCACAGCAAGCCTGGTAGAGGTTTAAATAAGAAGAAACAGAAATTCCTGTATCATAAAATTGTAATATCGAGGCGGGAAATTTCCCACTCTTATGTTACCATAAAGCCGTTTTGGAGATGAAATTAAACAGAAAGCATTATCATTTTCATACTTTTCTCTCCAAAAACCTGCGATATAATATAATAATATACACATTACCATACCTCGTTTTGTTTTTTCTATGTCCAGGGTAGAGAAAGTTATGTGATTCCATTATTTTAGTGGATTTCATTCTGTAATATTTATTTATAACATGAATTATTTTGATAACTTCTCTTATTTGTCAAAAGTGCATTTCATTTGTTTTTTCCAAGCCCACCTGATACCATTTGGCAACAATATATTCTGTGATTTGGAATGGATAATTCTATGTAAAAAGGGATTAAGTATTTTCAAAAACATTTAATTTTTGGCATTTAGAATCAGAATTTTTCAAAATCCTTTCTTAGTGAGCACCTACATTATGAAACGAAGGTACTGTCAAAATTCCAAGTCTCTACCTGTACGTTGATTCCTGTCATTCAGTCAACCAGTCAGTCAGTCATTCATTCAGTCAGTCAGGACAAAGCCTTTTATATATATAGAGATTAAAAGTAGCTAAAAAAACAGAGACATGCCTGCCTTCTTTTACCAAGCAGTAAAACTTAGAACATTTTCTTTTGGACTTATGTTTTGTTTTGACACATGTTTTCTCTTTCTCATCTATTAGGCCTCGACTGTATTGTCTTTTATTGTCAGTGCTTTCAATATTTCAGTAATTCGTATGAATATAATAACATTTTCTAGGACATCTTGAACAGTCTTTCTTAAAAAGACCATTAACTCCCACCTCCATATAATTAGTAGAAGTTCTACAGTGTGTTTCACGTGCGAGTTGGCCAATCGTGCGGGTTTCTGCGTCGCGGCGGCCACAGTTCTTACTTCCGAGCGATCGGGTGAATATCTACGCAAATAAAGCCGCTAACGATGTAATGATTCAGGTCCTCACGTTAAAATTACAGTTAAAATTACATGAAAATAACCACGTACCTCATCACAAGAGATGTTGGAAATGTCCTCCTCTTGCATCCACACAACACTTGGCACCTTTTTAGGAAATTTTCTCTCACGCGCATAAATTCGTCTTCCGAGACAGAGTTAATTTATCTTGCGATATTGTCTTTAAGTTCTTCTAACAGTATATGATTATTATTTATGGGAGAACTTGAAAAATAAAGTGTAGGCCTATAGGTCAGTTTCCCATACATTAGAAGAACTTAAAGACAATATCACAAGATGAATGAACTCTGTCTCGGAACCTGAACTTAAGCGCGTGAAAGAAAATTTCCTAAAAAAGTGCCAGTTTTGTGTGGATACAATAGGAGGACATTTCCATCATCTCTTGTCATGAGCTACGTGGTTATTTTCATTGTAATTTTAACTATAAATCTGAGAACCTGAAGCATTACACCGATCGCGGCTTTATTTGCGTAGATATTTCACCCGATCGCTCGGGAATTAGTTCTGTGGCCGCCACGACGCTGAAACCCGCATGATTGGCCAACACACTGTATGAGGCATAAATGTTACTATGTATTTTCTGCGAGTTGTTCCAGTTACCGGGATTAGCATTTTCTCTCTCTGTCCTTGGTTTTGATTAAGATAATCAACATTTACTTCTTAATCGAGTGTTGATGTATTTAAACTACAGTAGTTAACTTACTATAACAGATTCTAGTTGTACAGTTTTTAAAATATTTTATATGCACAATGTTTGAATAATATCGGTAATTCATTTCAATTTATTCAGGTTAGGTTAGGAAGCTGTATTTTGTAATTCCGCATTCATAAATAATATGTTAACGCATAATACATCCAGCGTTAACTCCGCAGTTAAAAACAGAATATTAGAGTGAGAGAACGCTATAGGCCTATCTAGTTGAAGCCTTTGAAGCGAACACAAAGTTAGAGAGTGGAAAATTTCTGACTCTAAACAGTTATTACAAACCAAAACTTTACCTCCCATAACATTTAAACTATTGGAAATATCAAAATAATAATTTGAGGGTATAAGGTAATAGTACTTTAACTGTATTTTAACTAAAAAAACCCTCATTTTTTAGAGTTAATGTTGTCTGACTCTAAGCCGTCCCTCGCCTTCCTCTTACTATGTAAATAGGCACTTCTTTCTTTCTTTCTTTCTTTCTTTCTTTCTTTCTTTCTTTCTTTCTTTCTTTCTTTCTTTCTTTCTTTCTTTCTTTCTTTCTTTCTTTCTTTCTTCATCTTAGTTTTACCTCTCCCTTTTAGGATTTAAGCGACCCAAGCCGCCCGGGCCTTACAGGGCCGCGACCTGTCGGGAGAGGGATTACCTTTGGATCACATATATACTTTTTTGACCAGACAGGGAAATGGAGGGCCTCCCCGGATGAGCGATCAGCCCAATGCCGGGGCCACCTCCGAGACAACACGAACACATAGGACGAGACACACCATTCACACACACACACACACTAACTCCAAACAAGGCGAGGTTAGGATGAAGATGATAATGACAACCGGGGACCACAAGGGCCTAAAATTACCCGACATTTGTCTCACAGGTGAGGAAAATCCCCACCCAGGTAACCTTGTCCCGACCAAGAATCGAACCCGAACCGGTTCGTGAGAGGAGCGAACGCATCCCCTACGCCACAGCTGTGGACATGTAAATAGTCACAAATGTCATAAATGTTAAAAATTAATATCGATACTTACTGCCGTAACAGATGTGCCAACATGACCACCATTTTCAAACTGGCAAATATTATAACTTATAAGGATAGAACAAGGATTGTCTTAGATATATAAGCATTCATGAGCCACAGATTATTGTCTCTGTTGGACACTACATGATAATATTATAGGAGAAAAATTCCTCCGGCACTGGGACTTGAACCCAGGACCTTTGGCTATTCGCGCCAATGCTCTACCAACTGAGCTAAGCCGGAGCTCAATTCACAGCGCCAGATGGAACGTCTCTCCTATGACTGATTGCCCTAATGGTCTACCTCACAGACAGACAAGTTATGTCATATGTCATATCTGGCGCTGTGAATTGAGCTCCGGCTTAGCTCAGTTGGTAGAGCATTGGCGCGAATAGCCAAAGGTCCTGGGTTCAAGTCCCAGTGCCGGAGGAATTTTTCTCCTATAATATTATCAAGGATTGTCTTATTCTCTGAAGCATAAAAACATTCCCGTTAATATATTTCTTACTAGCTGGTTACCCGTCATTCGTATGGGCGGAAGAGAGTTTTGCACGGTTATTAGCCTTTCCGAGAAACATCAAGAGGGTACAACCATACTTTTTTTTTTAGTATATGAAGTTCTTTCGTAGTTTTAATCAGTTTATTTATATATGTTTGAAGTATTTGATCTATAAGCTCATGCTATTATAACATTTGATCAAAAGCCAGAGAGAAGTCGTCTGTGCTAGAAAATGGGTCTGATTAAGCCAGGCAACAGAGATGATACTTAGATGGTGAAAGACATTTTTCTAGCGAGGCTGAAAAAAGCAGTGGTAATCATACTTTAAGTGTAGTTTCTCTAAAGTGTATATTTTTTAAAATTTAATACTAAAATTGAACTGATGGAGAGCATCCAAGATATTCGGAGCCAGATACCATAATAGTTTTTGGAAGAAACTTGTGAATATAATTAAACGTTCTGCCTAACCTTAAATAAATTCAACCAATCACTTATTGCCATTGAACTATCAACACTTTCAGGAATATAAGGTTCTAACACTACATCAATCGCAACTGGTTAGCTTTAGTTAGGCATTGGGACACGAAAACAAAGCAACATTCTGCTAAAAACATCTTTTATCTATAATAATAAGAGGAAGTGTTTGTCTGTGCGCGAAGCCCAGCAAAATCTACTTCACGCAGAGATCTGACATTTTAAACACAGATAGACTGAAGAGAAGCCGAATGCACCTCGAAGCCGGATTTTTAATTTTAGCTTTTGTTCGTGAGTTGTGAGTGAAAAAATGTCAGAAAACGCGAATTTTTGCGCAGACGAAGCATCAGTTTTCGGCAATACATTTCAATTGTCAAATCAATTGCAGGTGGCTTTGCCTAATTTTTATTATAACTTGGAAATAAAAGCATCGCAATTTTTTCAATATATCGCATGGAATTATCGATCGCTTCGATTCTTGGAGCTCACTCTGGTCGATTCGTTTGTTTATAATGTCAAGACATCTGACAATTTCAACATACACGAAAATGAATATAAGCCTAAATATTCAAACATAGATTGATTTGGACGAAATTCACTATGCAGGGATTTTCTGGGCCAGGAAACTCGAATCTGAGGTTTTTTTCCCCCCCAAAGTGGCGCTTTCTAATCGTGGAATGCACTCCAAAGGCATATTTTTAGCTGTTTCATTATAATTATTAATCGTTTAGTTTATGAATGATCGTGTGTAAGTGTTAATAAATATAATGTTTTACTTATGTTGCTCTTAAATGTTAATCTTGGAATTAATTATCGTGGACGAAGCCGCGGCACCTGCTTGTAATAAAATAAATTCAGGTAAACTGATATAACAAAGTGCCAGAATGCTTTTGTTTAGTCAGTGATAAATTAATTGCAATTATGATATGCAGAAAATAAGTTAATTTTGTAATCTATCTCCGAATTAAGCTGCAGATAGATTCATTAAGCAGAACTTACGGAAGAACAAAGGTGTAAAGTTTGATACTTAACCTTAATTCAAACGCGTATACACTGATATAAGAAATTCTTAAAATATGTCAACATTTCACAAAATACACAGGTGAAGAACTGCACTTAATGTACGTAGGCCTAATTATTTCACAGTAATATATCTTCTGTATACAACAGTATTCAACTTGATCAACGAAGTAAACAACTGACTAGTTTGATAATCAAATGCGAAGGGATATGTCATGGCTAACTGTATAGCAAATTCCAAAGCCGTATATGAACAGTGTAAAACATATGTTGTCAGGTTAACCGATTTGCTTTTGTTAAATTCTTTATAATATAATACCATAAAATAGGCACTAAATTTGGCATTACTCCGATACCGGCCAACAGATTTGATCCAATATCAATAGACTTCTTTCCATGAACATTATAAATGTGTAAACAAAGTTTCATTAAAATCCGATAAAGCGTATTTGAGTTATCGCGCGTACAGACACACGGACGGACGGACAGACGGACAGACATTTTCCCATCCCCCACACAATCTCATAAAGTACCATACTGACACTTAATAAAATGAGAGAAAACAGGAAAGTAGTATATTGGGTTTGTTTACCAGTAGGCCATGAAATATTGGATTTATATCCAAAATGTACCACCTTATACCACAAACCATTAATGCAGTTGCTAATTTATTGTATTAATTCAATTGCTGTACTAAGATTTATGAGGAATATTCGGATGGCCTGCATCAAGTGTTTTTATATTAAATGTATTTAACATTCGTGGTTGTATACTTATAAGACCAGATATATGATGATTTGACACTAGTTATAAATAAAATCCTTAATTGTCAATGTTTACACAAGTTTATAAAACTATTAAAACCCTTAAAAATAATTAAAATTTTACACAACATATACCGTATATACAAGATAACATGGGCTACAGTACGCCATTATAATTGAAGTCAGTACATAAATATTTCCCTCGTAGTTCCAATATAACACGAATGAATATCAACCTTAATATTAAAAATGTGTTAAACGAATACAGCGTCTATTCTATTTTGTATGCATTGGATGTATCTTAACTTGGCTGTCCTATTGATGGTGGATGACGTTATCACTTGCAAAAAAAAGTCGCGCAGTCTTTCCGAACGTCTCGTCGCTAAAATAAGCCTTACTTGAAAACGCGAGACGTTCATGTTGTCTCGCGAAACGTCGTGGTTTTTGGTGTGAAGTTGACATTTTTAGTGTTTGTGTATATATTATAATAAATAAATAAATAAAATAAGCCTATCGTGTCCCATGTAGGGCAAAGGCCTCCTAAGAAGGGTTTAGCTCCTCTTATCTAGCACGGCGAGCTACTCCGCGCTAGTGAAGTTGTTTGTGATTTTGAGCGTCATGTACACTTGAACTTTAACACTTGGTCTTGAGCACTTAGTCTTGCGTATTGTTCAGGGTTTTCCCCAGTTCTTTCCACTCGTTTCTTCTTTTGGCTACCCTGGTCCATTGTTGGCCCACTTTATCCTTGAAAAGGTCCTCCCATCTCCTTTTTGGTTTTCCGCGCAGCCTTCTTCCTTGTCTGGGGTCCCATATGGTACTCCTGTATGTCCATCTATCGTCCACCAACCTTGAAACATGGCCACCCCATCTCCATTTAGTGCTTTCTGCTAGGTAAGCGATATCTGTCGTTTTTGCTGACTGGATTAGTGTAGTATTGGGGATTCTGTCCCTCAATGTTATGCCTAGGACTTTTCTTAACATTTTCCTCTGGCATACCTGTAGTAACTTTTTCTGTGTCGATGTCAGCGCCCATGTTTGACAGCCATAGAGTATCACCGGGTAGATGGAGGATTGTAGAGCTTCTATTCTTAGTGTTCTGCTATATTATGCGTGTGTTTTATTATTTTATGAAGATGACGACGGCCTTACGCTAGATTAAATACTCCTTGACAACGGCTTCACAAAAGGATCAATAAACACTGGTGAGTGCTGTCGAATAATCTATTTATATTATATCTGTTATGCTATCATGTAAACTTATATTTAATTTTAATTATTGTAGTCTAATATTAGACGAAATAGGGAAGATAGGTCAGCAACTGTAGTCCTATAACCTGTCCGAGTATAAAAACTATATTCACGCAGAATTTCAACTCAATTAGGTTGGTAGTTTTTGCAACAAATCAGAACAAACAGAGATGACGTGGGACGTACTGCAACTTAGACCCGTGACGGAATTTTATGCCGCAGGGGTTCTTTTATATGCCAGTCAATTTATTAACATGGGCCTGTCACAGTTATGCACACATAAGGAACAGAGAGAAATTAACCATTAGATTTTTATACAGCCTATGTATATGAAAATTTTTATACGGTGCACGTCGCTTATTGTGATCACTTGGGGACGCAGCTAATCTGACAGTATTAACCTCTAACAGTAGCCGAAATAATTAATTCAAGGGTATTTATTCATACATCAGATAATACACTACAAAAACAGAATTAAAAGCTATTTATTCACAAAATAATACGTAACTGTGAATCATTCAACCACTCATAATAGTTTGCAAACAACTTTTTTCGCAATAAAATAAAAATAATCAATAAAAAGTTTATATTGTTTCTGTTTTCCCTTTGGAGTTCATTTACCAATATTTAATATTCATAGTGTATTTTGGGAGTTTTCTGACCTGTGGCGAACACCACTTAGCAAAACATGTAACGCCTGTCTGTTAAAGTCTTTTTATTTTGCACTAACCATCACTGCGACCTTCACATATCAAAAGCAACAGGTAAACTGAGGGATGAAACATGTTTTACTGCTTAAAATAGAAAGTTAGGAAATGACACCCCGTCGAACAGGTCGTCCTATGAGCTGGAAACAGTACCCTTACTTCTAATACAAGACAGTACAGTTAAGTCAGAAAAGAGATTCTGAATGACGTACAGTACTTGGAAATAAAGCCTCAATAAGGAAAATGTGATGACTAGGGACCGGATTTTTAGGTATTTAAAAACACTGTTTTAGGTTTTCCATTAGGTGAAATAGTTTTTTTTAGGTTTTTGTCCGAAATATCGTTTTCGGGTAGAATAATTGGTTTAATGTATTTGAATGTGCTACATAGGATTGAATACATAATACTTGAAAAGTTTAACTTAACAAAATTGACTTAAATTTGTGTAAACTTGCTTTAAGACAATATTATACAATAGAAGAAGGAATGCATAAACAATCAAAGAAGTAGTGAAAATAAGACTGCCTCACATTTCCTGGTTACAGTATATTACTAAATATCTTTCAAGATTCTCAACTGTGAAGTTATTCCTGTTATCTCTTAGTTAATAGTTAATACTGTATGTAGACACTATCCTTCTCAGGATTCGAATCCGATGCTTCTAATTTAGTGAGTAAAATACTTTATGGTAGGATGTGGATAATGTGAAACTGATAGTATGAACAACAGGGCAGTACTAAATGCAAACAAAAAAACAAGCGCTTTAAAACACAGAGATCTTTATCCTTGTTCATACACAGCAACAATGGTTGTTTTACGAATATTTTAAAAGGAATACGCCGGTACTCTTTTCCTCTCTTGATACTGTCTATCCTAGACGACAATGGGTTGAATGAACCCGACCAAAATTATTCTCTCCCCACAAAATATCGATTTCTCAACTGACAAACAAAAAAGACAAAAAAGGAGCCTAAATTAGATATTTTAGGTTTTATGTCCCGTTTAGGTGTATTTAGGTTTTTATACCCCATTTAGGTATTTTTAGGTACCACAGAATTAATGTGGGTGAATCCTATGGACATGATTCGAAAAAGTGTATGAGCGCTTTTTGTTTTGGAAGTAAGGAAAAAAATAGGTAATAACCTAAGAATCCGGTCCCTAGTGATGACATAAACAGAATCTTTGATCACAATAAACGGCATTTTTTCAATGTATCAGCATTAATCCGTACGGGACTTCATAAAAGTGATAACTAGGGTCCGGATGTTTATGACAAGTAATATTTTTATCGTGACCTCCATTCTCGCCGCAAACACATATTAAACATGAATTGCACATTTATTATCCTAATCGGACCGTTTTTATTTTGCACATAAAGTCATATTTTGGTCATTTTCATGGTATTGGTCATATTTTGGCCATATTTGTAATTTAATGTCATATTTCAGTTACAAACTCTGTAAAATAGCACAATTATACAGTGTATGTACAGTCGGTCAAATAAAAAACGTCGGGCGGTATTTGATTAAGTATCACGAACGATCATATGCGCATGTACAGGAAGACTTAAGGTTAGGTTCAGACACGCCTCTTGTCTATCCATGTATTTTCTTGATTATTTAGTCAGTTTTGTTCCAAAACAAACATGTATAGAAGGCTGTGGCTATATGCCTCAAATCCGCCATATTGTTGGTTGCAAATTTTTATAATATTAATAATTAATAGATTCGCGAGGAATATGTTTATTCAAGGAGCATTTTTTTTAAGATTTAATTTTATAATACCGGTACTTCTAGTGCAAAATCAATAACTTACGCTCAACTTCTGCAACCAATCTTAGCATCGAAATACGCGTCCGGCCAGATCAACGTTTGCTATGAAAACTTCCAGTCGCATTATAGTCAAGTTCCCTCCTCTGAGCTGCTCTTTCATAAATATGGAACCTTCTCGCTGCTTCAGAGACCGAAAAATGCAGGTCAATTACAGCCCTAACTACACTTTCTCTCACGTTAGCATTTGTATGTGGCGATGACACAAAGCAAAATGAATTATGACAATGCATTAAGTTGGATATCGTGTGTTGCGCTTTCCGCGATTTTCATTTTTTCCCTCCTTGTTCATATTTTCCCTCCTGCCGCATGGCCTCATATGTTCCGAAAATGACCTGTATTTTGTGTTTTTTATAGGAAACTTGTGAACTAATGCGTCAAAACTTTAATTTTAACAGCATACGAGTCCCGACGTTTTTTATTTGACCGACTGTACTAAGTTACATGGACGAATTAAATTTGAAATTTATTTCATTAATTTAATGTTTATGCCAAATTAGTAGGTAACTTATATTTTAAAAGGAATGCAATTGTTCAGGGACGCGAAAGGTCTACAAAATATTACGAGTACTTGGAGCAGATGACGCAACCAAACACGAGCAAATTCTTTAAAAATAGAAGTTCATTACAAGTAAAACTGTAAATCTCCAAAATTGTTAAAAAGTGATTATCTCATTGAATTCATGTGATTTAATAATTTACTGTCATTAAACGTTTTAAACTGGAACTTTGTTTTTGGAAAATACGTTATTTTACCAGGGCATATTTAGGATTTTCGGGTTATATTTCGTCATTTTTAAGGGCACATTTTCAGTCATATTTTCCACTTTTTTAGGTCATAAGTAGACCTGGGATTTTAGGCTCTAAAAAAATTAGTTTTAGGCACCTAAAATAGGCTTTTAAAACAAGTAAATATGCTTTTAAAAGAGAAAATAGGCACTTAAAATAAGCTTTAAAATGTGTAAATAGACAGAAAATAGACTTTAAAATACTACAATATGCCTTTCAACTGTAACGTGATATTTTTTTTTACTGTAAAAAACGTGCTATACCTATTCTTAACGGAAATAATTGCAAAATTAAGACAGAATTAAAAATACATTTATAAAAAAAAAATTATATGAAAAATTGACACAGTATGTCCCTTCTTACTATATACCTGATACTTGTCCTCCCCATCAGTCACAATTCTTTTGGCGACAATTATTTGGGAAAATCAAGTTTCTGTGAAAAACCCACCCTCTGGTGTTCTGCTCTTCATTCAGGGATGTCCATTAAATGATTGTAAAAGTTACAGAAGTTGAATTTTATTTGAAGTGTACAAAATAGGCATTTTAGGCACTAAAGTACTAAAAATAGGCTCCAAAGGTCCAAATAGGCATTTTAGGGCACTATAAAACTCTATAAATATAAGTGATTTATCATGAAATGTCAACATGCTTAAAAATTTTCATGTTATTTCATAAGGAACAAAATAGGCATTTGCCTTAAAATCCCAGGTCTAGTCATAAGCATCCGAACCCTAGTGATAACATCATTAACTGGTAACATTATCCCCGTTTACATTAAGCGACGTTCACTGTATATGTACATGATATAAAGCGTGAAGTAACAGGGATAGTAAGAATTAAAAGCAATAGAGAACTGTGATTGGCCTATTTCGAACAAATTCTTACACGTCATGCATCCAAACCCAAAGAGTGTTGTAGCTGTTTCCCGAGTTGTGTAATCAATGAACATGCAATTAGTATAGAGTGGTTCCGGATTTAAACTCAACACTATTGAATCCACACTCACTGATAATTACACCAAACCAGATTATCCTATAGTCCACTGTGAAAAGGGAAATTCTTTGTTGGTGTTGGTAATCCACTTTTGCTCAATTTCCTGTTACTATAATTAAAGTATCATGTTGGTACATAATGCAAAGCGCCTATAATTATATTTTATTAACATACGAGTATGAAACACGCGTCTCAAGTTATATAAAACTGTTATTGTTCGACAATAATTAAACCTTTAAGTTTCGAGTTTTTAGATTCATAAAAAAACAAACTAGTCAGGTTGACCTCGGTCAGATGTTAGTTAGTTCTTGTCTTCTGCGACAGATGGCAGGTGATGGCGTTTTTATTAATGATTTTAATTTATGAGTAACAGGCCTCTATACAAAAAACATAATTTACATACATAATCTTCTTAAGTCGTGAATTTTGGCAAGGTCATCACTTGAAGATTTTGCATCTTTTTTTTATATGAAGGTTAAAGGATAGTTTGAACATATATAAATATTTACAATTAAATAATTGTTTAAAAAAGGACAATTTGTTTTTGCATTTGTTTGCTTTATTTTACATTTCTCGTCATTTTCATGAGAGGCCATTTTATGACAAGTTTTAGGTCATTTTCGGAATTTCAGGTCATGTTTCAGTGGAGGTAGAGAGGAGCATTTCCATGTACAAATCGTCACTTTCAGACAATAGACAATCGTTTTTATTTGAGAATCTCCGCAAAGTGTTCATAGTTAATTTTAATTCAGGTTTATTGTAAACACCACAGCAGTTTGTCTTGCAACAATAAATAATTATCTTTTCTTTCTTTCTTTTTACTTTCTTTCTTTCTTTCTTTTTAAATGCCACATATTTCCTATGGGCAATTTGGTGGGAATGCCCGTTCAGAAAAAAAATTCTTTTTCGCCTAGGGTGTCCAAGTAGTATGAATTTACTTCTTTAGTAACAAAATAAGTGTGTTTTACATTGTAAATTTATATATAACGCACTGTCTTCAATTTAACTACTAGAAGCAATTCATTACTTAACAAACTAATTTCAAGTAATGAAGCTAAATCTATTGGTAATTCATGGCTTGATTGGTAAGCTGTGTCATAGGGCAACTTGTGTGCATTCAAACAGCTTAATTTTTGCAATAAATGATTTCTCTCTTTTGAGTCATTTTTTCAGTATTTTTAGGTCATAAACGCATTTTTAGGTAGATTTTCGAAGAAAAATCTACCTATTGCAATGGATACCACTTTATGATTTTCGAAAAATTCTTTCATATCTTTACGTTTCATGCTCCCCTAAGAACGAAACCACCGCCCGTTCAAAAAAAAATTTTGTGATATTTATATATATATATATATATATATATATATATATATATATATATATATATATATCTTTACACGATAGCGGCCGTAATTTTGAAGATATTTGAACCAAATTTTATTATGTTATTTCTAGGCCCAATAGTTCGGAGAAGTTCGTTAATGGGCAAAATTGGCCCAAGGGGGTGGTCGGGGGAGGGGGTTGAAATTTTGAAAACTTTATATCTCGGCCCCTATGAAGTATAGAGGGAAACTTTGTTTGAATAAATTAGAGTACTCCCTATGGAGTTCACAGTGACACCAACGATTCGGGGGTTCGAGTGAGGGTGGGGGTGGGGGTGGGGGATGAAAATTCGAAACTTTTGAAACCACGTCTTGTGGGGTATCGTTGAAAAGCTCTTGATGAGTACTCTACAAATCAATAAATAGTTTCTTGATAGCTCTCATATGACGCGAGATTTTAATGTTTGAAAATAATAACACTTAAAAGAATTATTATAATATCATAATTTTGTCTTGTTTAGCGGCTTTGCTAATTTTATTCATTGCTGATCTTGCGCACGGCCTCCCAGAATATTATATCCTATTCTTGTTGTCAAAACAAATGATTGTAGGCTCTTCCTCTTTACCGAATTCAGTTCTTATTACTGTAGGTTTACCATGCCAAAGCTAAAGTAGAAGAGTGCTATGCAGCGACAATAAATTAAACCAAAAGCACTTCGAAATCTACCTCCGCCTGTAGGCCTGCCTAAAGGGATTTTTTATTTTGCATTCTTTCACTATTTTATGGTCATTAAATGCCTTTCCCTAGTCATTACTAAACATGAATTATGGGGTTACTTGTCACTTCTCTTCCATGAATTTTTGTAACAATGGATTTGGATGAAAGTCCAATGAATTTTTTAATTTGTCTCGAAAAATCTGAACATAATCACCGAACTCCATTATTTTCAAGTCTTCATACAGCTGAACATTGCGGATGAGATAGTCTGGACATAGCACGTTGTATTCCATCTAGACCAGGGGTTTCCAACTAAATGCTCAGTGACGTCATAGCGAGCAGATGGATCAGCTTCACCCTGTCAGAGCAGTGGCGTGTAGTAAGGAAATACAACGTAGTGTAGTAGTGATGCATGCTACTATAATAATAATATGTCTAATAGGCGTAGTAATTCTTCCCTTATTTCAAGTTCACTGTTCACCCCCGAATAAAAACAGTTAGTTGGCTGTATCTGTGATGTCTGTGCTTACATCTATCGCCTAAGAATAACATATAAAGTTGTTTGTTATTTCTTTTAACTGGCAGATTCACTATTCGCTTGGTCTGATTCATCTTCAGTGCCATGTAACAGTTGTTCTTTAAGTTTCTTGATAATATTAGTACGTTCTCCTCCTTGATATTTACCGTATTCAGCAGCATGGCACGAGTAATGTCTCTGTAAATTGATTTTTTTTTTCACATACTGCATTTCTTTAGAACACACTAAACATTTCCCTACTGTTCCAGTATCCGTAAACATAAACAACTCTTCCCAAATAGAAAGAAACTTAGGTTGAGTAGATGGCTTTTCAGTAATACTACTCGTTGAAGCAAATACCATGATACACTGACTAAACACACTACCGCGCCACTGCTGTGTCCAGGGCTCTCGCATGTTGCTCCGTACCGGTTTTATGCAAGAGAAACAAGCTCTGACGTCATTCCTCAGTCAGTTGGAAATGCCTGATCTAGACGTTTCAGAAGGCGTATATGAGATGTTCACCAAATTTCACAGGCGTAAATAATACAGGATCGAATTAAGGAAGTGTATAACAACAATTTTATCTTTAATGAGATGTGGTTCTTTAACATGGGATAGAGTGCCATGAACCGTCGGAAATCTTTCTCTCTCTATTCTGGTTTTCACATCGTGAAGGCACAATGGGCTATGCTATTCATAATGGGAGAATCAAGCACTATGTTGCCAGATTTGTTTATTTGCAGAATATGATCAAAGTGAAATAGAAACATGTATTTATGTATGAAATTTTATGGAAAATATGATGGTAGGCACGAAAATCTTATATTTCCGTTGATTTCTGTTTAATTAATAAAAATTTGAATTTTTATCTTTAAACGAAAATTTTTACATATCTTTCGTTCCGAACATTAAAACGTAAAAATATATATATATATATATATATAGGCCTATATAATGAAACAATTGCGACGAAGAAATCTTGTTCATTTATCCTCATAGACGTTGGTGATTAAAAGAAATTCACCAATATTTTAGAAATATAGTTTATAAAAAAATAAATTGTCAGATAAGGTCAGAGCACTTTTAGATTTTGCACTGGAAAATGTTGTCGCTGGCTAAATTTCGTTCTATTAGTCCACATAAAAACTTCCAGCGGAAAAGTTGTAAAGAAAAGTGTGAAATTATTATTATTAATTACAAAGTCCCCCGAAGAATACATCCATGAATCCTTAGTTTCTTTCTCAGGTGAACAGCGACAAAGTGACATATTGTAGGGTTGCCCGGCTAGCTGTAACTGTCAGTTAACTTTTTGAGTTGTAATATTGTATTTTTATTCAGTGAATAAATAAAGCTTGTAGAGATATTCCAGCAGAGTTTAATTCCTTGAAATAACACCAACAAATATCAATTATTTTTAATGCTGTCACACATAGCACAGTGTGACCATTATATTCAGAGCTATTAGTCGACTGAAATGAATAATTACATCAGCTTCACAGCTCATATTATAGATAGAAGATACATTTATGAAGAAATGCTTTCAGAGCATATTAAATTAGCACGCAGCAGAAATAAGGCTTTCTTGAACATACCATGTCATGAGTTACGAGATGACTACTGTAATTAGTTAAGGTGGCATCAGCCGTCACGGTGGCTCATGCTTAGCGCGTGGGCCTGGCTTGCTAGCGGTCCCGGGTTCAAACCCCGGGCCTGGCGAGCGTGTCATTCGTGGTGGACGAAACCGTGACCTTTGGGAGTTTTTCTCGGGGACGTTTACCCCTCTCATTCCACCAACACTCTCCATTTCATCTTCCAACTCCCCCTCATAATCATCCCGTTTCCTTTCCCGGTTTCCGGTTTACCCTCGACCCCAGCACCTGCTGTGGGCCTCTTTCGTCCTCCCCGTGGCTTGTGGTCCTGAAGTTGCTGTCTGGTGTGCTGCCAACCTGGGGGCTCTGTAAGAGGTACCGAGGCAGCGGCACATGTGGCATGGTAGAGGTATCTGTTGGATTAGGGGAGTTCCGTGGGGGCTCGCGGTGGGTCTGTTGTCGAGGGGCCGTTGGGCTTGCACATCATTCCATTCCCGGAGGTTGGCACAATGGGCCGCAAGGCCGAAGTGCTTAGGGTCGTCCCAACCCGCCTTCCACCCTTAAGGGGACAAATCAATCAATCAAATAAGGTGGCATCGCCTCAGTGGATGTTTTCAGTTTCGGTTTGTGAGTGAAGCCGAATGTTAAGTGATACCGTATTTTACGGACCATAAGACGCACCTTAATTTTAGGATGGAAATTTAAAGGAAAAGAAATTTAATGTGATTCTAAACGAAACATTTTAAAGGGAATAATGTACTTCATTCCATAATCAATGGAATCAGTGTAGATAACTTCTAACTATAATCTGTATTGTACGAAAATCTCTTCTGTACAGGTAGCATCACTCAGTTCAGCATACGGTAAGTGTAACAGGTCAAGGCTGTTTAGAGGTCATTGTATTTATTTAAACCACCCGGCGGAGACAACTCGTTTCGTATAAAAGAACTCAACATTCCTTTCTTTTCGCATTGTATACCTGGCTTCCAGCTACCCTCATTTTACGATTGTGACAAGTGCAGTGATGTACAGTCTGTGCTAAAATTTGTAACTGGCTTAACTTTTACAACACCTTGTTTATACGGTAACTATGGTATTCCGGGATATTTACCATAATTTTAATTTTTTAGTGTACTTCGGACAATTAGACGCACCCATCATTTAAGGCTCTGTTTTCAAGATAAAAAAGTGCGTCTTATGGTCCGTAAAATACGGCACTTTAAACTGCTCTATTCCGCAAATAATAGTGTGCATTAAAACTGCAAATGTTCAAAGAGCGCAATGGATCGCAGGAAAAAGATGAAACCATCAGAAGTGGTGAAAGAAAAAAAAAAAAGTGTATTCGAGTATTTGAAGGAAGGAAAAAAAACCCGGACGGAGTCAATCGTTTATTATTAGCGAAATCGAAATTTAAAATTCTTTTACTAGCATGCATAGGCCTATGCGGTTCAAATGAAGTTGACATTTTTCATGAACACATTATTATTTAATTATTGTCATCTTCTTAGTGTTCATTCTTTGAATTACAGACTTTTCATTAAAATACTAGAAAAAGAAAGAATAACTGTATCATTAAAGGGTAAATATCTCAATTGTTTATGCAATTTTTCGAGTGCCGATATAAGGAATAGTTACTTGTTTATTTTATAAAAAAATCTAGAATAACTGTTTCAAAATCTACTCTTATACAATTCAACGGCCCTAAATAGCGTGCTTGCTCGCCCGCTTCGTGAGACATCGGGTATACTCGGCGATGTTCGTCTCTCGCAGTCTAAACTTTCATGACGACTACAAAATTAGGAAGGAAAACAGTTTCTTTATTATATAAGGCCTAAGTGAAATGAACACAATGAACAAATATTCTAATTTTATTTTTACTTACAATTTTCATAGCTCTGAACCACAAACATTTTTAATAATCTACCAGTGTAATTTTCTTAAAAATCCTGGAGTCAATGAATAATGGCGGGCGAAGCCGGGGGCAACAGCTGTAAAATATTGATGGTTTTATCTCTTGAAATATCGCTGATAATAATAATCCAAACAAACCATTCCTTCCCTTGAAACATTATATAATTTCTGAAAATTACACTGAATTGATAAAATAAAATTCACATCATATTCATGTCAATAAACAGCTGAGAAACAATACGTATTATGTGTTCACAAGTTCTTTGGAACTGCATAATCGATTCTGATATAGTTTTCCTAGGGGGCGCTTTCATGTCGTGGAATGTACTCTAAAGCAGGAATTTTAGCTGTTTCATTAATTACACTATGCAACATTTTAAAATTTTTGGTATGATGTTTTAAGACTGTAAAGTGATTTTAGAAGTATTTTTCATCCTGATTTCAAATATGATTTTACTTTTGCTGTATCACGTAAGGTTTTTATACAATTCGATTTTGAATTTTTTTTTTATCAAAATTTTTGAATAGGGAAAAATATTGTTCCCGTTTGAGTTATAAATTGTGTAAGTTTTAACTTTGTATTTAATTACAATGCACTGCATTACAGTGGAGAATGGTATATACTCTCTTAAAAATGTGATAACTATTACGAAAAAACAACACATATATGGCAATTTACATCCTCTTCTTCGCTGATTTCACTACTTCAAGATCTTTCTTACTTGGGTTGAAACTTCTCTTCCTCGATTGTCTTCCTTCAGCAGTGCCGTCCCTTTTAAGCATAAAACAGTAGTTGGCCATCATGTTTTCATTCCATCTTCCCTGGTATCTCTTTTCCATGTCCTTTATGTCCTGGTGAAAACGTTCTCCTTGTTCTTCACTGACATCACCGAGGTTCGCAGGGAAAAAATCAATATGTGAATGTAGGAAGTGAAGCTTCACACTCATATTACATCCTAATTTCATAAAACTAAGCAACATTTTTTTAACAATGGTTTTGTACTTTGGATGTTTGTTGTTGCCCCAAAAGTTGGCTACAACTTCTTTAAACGAAACCCAGGCCTTTTTTTCCACAGGATTCATTGTACTTTCAAACAAATTGCCTTTCTTTAACTTTCTGATCTGTGGTCCCACAATGATCCCTTCTTTCAATTTCTCATAAGATACTTTCGGAAATTTTGTTACCAAGTACTGGAAGCAGTCACCTTCTTTTGGAAGAGCTTTAGTGAACTGCTTCATTAATCCGAGTTTGATGTGCAGAGGAGGTAATAGTATCTTGTTTCGTTGAACGAGTGGTACATTTATTATGTTCTGTGAACCGAGTTGGAGGGTTTTCCTTTTGGGCCAGTCTGTCTTCTTCCAATGCTTATCTTTGGCTCGGCTGTCCCATTCACAAATGAAACACGGCATTTTTGTGTAGCCTGATTGTTGACCAAGTAACATGCAAACTACTTTTAAATCTCCACAAATTGTCCAAGAATGTTTTTCATAGTTTACGTATTTTAGCAGAGCTTTGAGATTTTCATACGTCTCCTTGAGTTGTACTGAATGTGCAATGGGTATTGAACCAAACAAATTTCCATTATGTAAAAGTACACCTTTGAGGCTAGTGTTGGACGGGTCTATAAATAACCTCCACTAACTTGGATTGTAAGTGACGTTAAAGAAATTCAATTAACCATCAATATCACAACAATAAACCAGAGAATCTTCTTCTTTAAAGAATTTTATTAATTCCTTCTCTCTGGTCCTATACCAAGAGAACGAAACTCCGGGTAGTAGAAGATTTTTTTCTTTTAATCTTGATCCAAGCAATTGGGCGGCATCCTTTGTCAGATTCAAGTCACGAGTTAAATCATTAAGTTCATTTTGACTAAATAATTTTGGTGCAGAATGTTCTTCCAGCTTGTAATCATCGGCATTATCGCTTTCGTTTTCTGAACTGCTCTCCTGTGGCACATCTTCAAGAACAAGAGGTGGAATTGGGATAGGAAGAGATTCACAATGAGTAACTGGTCGTAAGGCCGAAGGAATATTCGGATAATGCATATCCTTCTTACTTTTTGCGTTATAACCTTCAATGTTAACCATACAAAAATAACAATCGTTAACATGATTCTGTGGCTCTCTCCAAACCATTGGGATTGCAAAAGGCATTGATTTTTTCGCACCATTTTTCCACAGTCTCAGTCCCTCAACACATGTACGACATACCTTGTGCGGTGCCCAGTTTTTGTCTTCATCACCAAGCCTTATACCGAAATATGCATAATAGACATTTCTCACAAAACTATTGATGTCTTGTCTTTGCTTAGCAATTACGTAGCTACCACAAATATAACAGAACACGTTTGTGTTATTCAAACACTTGCGGGAACTCATTTCTACAGAAACTTCACAAACTATATGTATGACTCAGCACTATGACATGTTAACAATGAAGTATTGTTTCCCACCTAATAGCCAGCTGGGTGTAATAAGTGTGACCAATTGTTCCCTCTTAACAAAATAAAATTCCCCTACCTCGCAATAAAATTTCCCTTTTTTGAAATTTATGTTTGAATAAAAAATGAATTTACTTGATTTGCAAAAAAACTGTACGTGATAGGAAAAAACGGATTGCAGATCTAGAATCAGTGCAAGAAACTACTTTGGGAACACCTAACACTGCAGAGTCATAGAAAATCATGTTGCATAGTGTTATTAATGGCTTAGTTTATGAATGATTCGCGTGCAAGTGTTAATAAATATAATGCTTTAATAATTATTAAACTCTTAATTTTTAATTTTTAAAAGAATTATCATGGCGAAGCCACGGGCACCTCCTAGTAATAATAGCCTAATATTAGTGTTTTATTAAGGTGGCTAAAATATTGTGTTTAAAACCTAAAACGGGCTATTCCGCGAAAATAAAAGGCTAAACTACATTTTATAAAAGCCTAAAAAACCGGGCCTTATATATTACCATAAAATAGGCGCTAAATTGTGCTTTACTCCGGCATCGGTCAACCGATTTGATCCAAATGGCTTCGTACCATGGGCGTTATAAGTGCGTATACCAAGTTTTATGAAAATCCGAAAAAGCTTATTTGAGTTATTGCGCTTACAAACACACGGACAGACGGACAGATATTTTCCTGTCTACCACACAATCTCATAAAGTACCGGTACCATTCTGGCACTTAATCTCTCTATATATAAGAGGCTTTGTCCTGACTGACTGACTGATTGAATGACTGACTGACTGACTGAATGACAGGAATCAACGTACAGCCTAAACTATAACAGGTAGAGACTTGGAATTTTGACAGTACCTTCGTTTCATAATGTAGGTGCTCACTAAGAAAGGATTTTGAAAAATTATGATTCTAAATGCCAAAAATTAAATGTTTTTGAATATACTTAATCCCTTTTTACATAGAATTATCCATTCCAAATCACAGAATATATTGTTGCCAAATGGTATCAGGTGGACTTGGAAAAAACAAATGAAATGCACTTTTGACAAATAAGAGATTTATCAAAATAATTCATGTTATAAATAAATATTACAGAATGAAATCCACTAAAATAATGGAATCACATAACTTTCTCTACCCTGGACATAGAGAAAACAAAACGAGGTATGGTAATGTGTATATTATTATATTATATCGCAGGTTTTTGGAGAGAAAAGTATGAAAGTGATAATGCTTTATGGTAACATAAGAGTGGGAAATTTCCCGCCTCGATATTACAATTTTATGTTACAGGAATTTCTGTTTCTTCTTATTTAAACCTCTACCAGGCTTGCTGTGCACTGTACAAGCGATGGGATCCTCTATGAGCCATAAAAAATTATATCAAGCGTTTTCTGAGGGAATAGTTTGAGTGTAATAAGTCGTTCTTCCTATTTCAAATTATAAATGCCTATATAAGGACCTAGAATTTAAAATTGAAAATCCTTCATAAGCTAATTTCCAATTACAAAATACAAAACCCGGGCGACGCCGGGTCTTTTAAGCTAGTATTTATATAACATCATTACATGATCTTTTTGTTCCGTACATTACAAAGGACGAGGTTGGGTTTCAGTGGTGAATTTAATATTCGAAGGGGGTCTGGGAAAATTTGTCCCTGGGGCCCTTGCTTTCTCTCCACGGCCCTGGCTGAAGAAGATCACTTCATCGCCCATGACAACTTAATGACGTCACTATAGAATATATATATATATATGCATATGCAATTATGAACCACAATGTTACACAAATAGCCTAGTTACAGTCATAACAATTTCGTATGATGCTCAAAATGCTTAAAACTTACTAAAGCCTAGGAAACAAATAAGGCTGCAATCTCTTATATATATAAAAGGCTTTGTCCTGACTGACAGGAATCAACGTAGAGCCTAAACTATAACAGGTAGAGACTTGGAATTTTGACAGTACCTTCGTTTCATAATGTAGGTGCTCACTAAGAAAGGATTTTGAAAAATTCTGATTTTAAATGCCAAAAATTAAATGTTTTTGAAAAAACTTAATCCCTTTTTGCATAGAATTATCGAAACAAATTCACAGAACATATTGTTGCCAATGGTATAGGTGGGTTTGGATTAAATGAAATGGATGTTTGACAAATTAGAGAAGGTATCATTATAATTCATATTATCTGTATTAATAAAAGGAATTGTCCTCGATGCCCAGCGAAATCTAGTGAACGCAGAGATCTGAAATTTTAAACATAGGTGGGCTGAAGGGTCGGAAAATGCACCTCGAAGACGGAATTTTAATTTTACTTTTCGTTCGTCAGTTATGAGTGAAAAACGGACAAAAAACGTGCATTTTTTGCGTTTTCAAAACATAAGTTTTCTGTTATACATTTCAATGTCAAATCAATTACAGTTGGCTTTGGCTATTTTTGTCATATCTTGAAAATAAAACTTTCGCGATCGATTGAATGTTGTAAACCCTAAATATGGTCAAACGTTGTTTTATTTGGACGAATCTCACTATACAGAGGTTTTCTGGGCCAAGAAACTCGAATCTGAGGTCGCTTTTACCAGACGATGCTATCTAATTGTGGTATGTAGTCCACGTGATTTAGGTGTTATTAAATATAATGATTTTACTATTATGCTCTTAATTTTTAATTTTTGAAATAATTATC
This sequence comes from Ectobius pallidus, assembly GCA_964059195.1. Classification (NCBI taxonomy): domain Eukaryota; kingdom Metazoa; phylum Arthropoda; class Insecta; order Blattodea; family Ectobiidae; genus Ectobius; species Ectobius pallidus. The sequence continues at coordinate 5,401,797 of CAXKWD010000008.1, read as the reverse complement.
GCGGGCGAAGCCGCGGGCACATGCTAGTGAGTTTATATGGCTCTGTAAGATAAATGAATGTAAGCAGAAGAGCTCACAATGTCCATAGGATTAATAATAGATTTTTTCTTAATGTCACACTTCGCACGCCGTTCACACACACACAGTCTTTCTTACGTTCGTGCTATTTGTTTATGCACAGCTTGTAGTGGAAGCCGTGTACGGCAAATCTTGTAATCCTATGTCGCAGCTCGTAGTCTGCTTCCCTCCACTGGTCCGTCATTAATGCATCCGTAGATAACCAACTCCGGTATCTTAGGGCTGCTTCCGATGGTGTCTACGGGAGTAGATATTGGCAGAGGGTTCTCATATTTTGGAACAAAAATACGGGACACTTCCAAATATTCAAAATAAATAAAATCAGGTAAACTGATGTAACAAAGTGCCAGTATGTTTTTGTTTAATCAGTTATAACTGCAATTATGATATGCAGAATATGTTTTTTTTTTAAATTGATTTCCAAGTTAAGCTCCAGATTTATTCATTAAGCAGGGCTTACGGAAGAAGAAAGGTCTACCATCTCGGCCACCTGGGTCATTTTAACGGTCTAGTTGGATAAGCGCATGTAAATCAATATGTTTTTTGTCATAGCTACCTGTATTTTAATTTCCAAGGCCTTATAAGATCACAGTAAAACAATAGGCTATGTTGTCAAGATAACTGATTTTCATTTTTTTAAATAAATTCTTTCGAATACCTATATTACCATAAAATAGGCACTAAATTCAGCATTACTCCGAAACAGGTCAACCGATTTTATCCATTATGAATAGACGTCTTCCCATGGACATTATAAATGTGTATACCAAGTTTCATAAAAATCCGGTAAAGCGTATTTGAGTTACCGCGTCTTTAAAATATACACTAAATTGGGTTTTACTCCGGTACCGGTCTACCGATTTGGTCCAATATCAGTAGACGTCTTTCCACGTACATTATAAATGGGTATACAACATTTCAAGAAAATCCAATAAAGCATATTTGAGTTATCGCGACTTCTTATATATTAACATAAAAACACTAAATTGGGCATTATTCCGGTACTGGCCAACCGATTTGGTCCAATATCAATAAACGTCTTCCCATCAACATTATAAATGCGTATACGAAGTATCATAAATATCCGATAAAGCGTATTTGAGTTATTGCGCCTTTAAAGTAGACACTAAATTGGGTTTTACTCCGGTACCGGTCAACAGATTAGGTTCAAATTCAATAGGGCTCTTTTCATGGACGTCATAAATTGGTATACCAAGTTTCATGGAAATCCGATACAGCGTATTTGAGTGATGGCGCCTTTCTAGGCGCCATAATCTATTAAAATAGGCACTAAATTGGGCATTACTCCGGTACCGGTGAACCGATTTGGTTCAATATCAATAGGGTTCTTCCCATGGACATTATAAATGTGTTTTCCAAGTTTCATGAAAATCCGAAAAAGCGTATTTGAGTTATGGTGCGTACAGACACACGGACAGACGGACAGACAGACGGACATACATTTTTTCGTCCACCACACAATCTCATAAAGTACCATACTGGGACTTAATAAGAGGAGACAGCCAATATATAGTATATTGCGATACAAGGTCCGTAAGGCATGATTACGGATCGAGGAAAAAGTTTGAAAACACGAGGCGCTCGCGCCGAGTGTTTTTAATTTTCCGAGATCCGTAATGCGCTTACGGCACGTGTATTACATGCTATTTTTTGCACGATGATTATTTATATCAATTTAATTATATTAATTGTGATATTACCTGAAAATATTATGTATATACACTATTGAAGATGGATGTTATATTTCAGAAAGTGATTCGCATTTGTTATTGTTTATGGCAACCCAATATTTGTGATGAGGGGGGCCTTGTCCATAAAGGCTTGTATAATGAAGTGTGTCGTTATATTCATAACAGCCCTCAAACACTTTCCGCCCGAGGGCCGTAAGCGTTTGCGGGCGGGAAACGCTTATCGCCCCTAGCAACAAGATTGCGTGTGGGAATGTCAACTTACGATCCACGGCAACAACGTTCGTAAGTACCACTAATTAGCTAAGGAGTGCAAAAAACATATTAGGAATACAGTTATTGTAACAATTGTTCTCAAAACATTATTTCTTTAGAAAGAAATTCTTGTTAGTTACATTTAGCCTACTTGTTTCCATATTTTTCAGATGAATGTACTTCATTTAAAAGAACTGGATTCTGCACTATATAACCTTAAAAATCCACACAGTCTTTCTTGAACAACATTTTAACAATAAGCATAGATTTCACTGTGTCTATGGAGAGTCTGTTTTTCTCGTCAGTCCATAAACAGTTCATTTGAAAGAACAGCCTTTCAATACTTGCATTAGTTCCTAGAATAGTGAAAACAAACTCTATTATTTTTCTTAGGTTATTGAAGACTAGCTTAAAAGACCCGGCGTCGCCCGGGTTTTTTAATTTGTAATTGGAAATTAGCTTATGAAGGATTTTCAATTTTAAATTCTAGGTCCTTATATAGGCATTTATAATTTGAAATAGGAAGAACGACTTATTACACGCAAACTATTCCCTCAGAAAACGCTTGATATAGTTTTTTATGGCTCATAGAGGATCTAGAATTTTGCATCCCATCGCTTGTACAGTGCACAGCAAGCCTGGTAGAGGTTTAAATAAGAAGAAACAGAAATTCCTGTAACATAAAATTGTAATATCGAGGCGGAAAATTTTATTTCTCACTCTCATGTTATCATAAAACTGTTTTAGGGATGAAATTAAACAGAAAGCAATATCACGTTCATACTTACCATAAAGCCGTTTTGAGGATGAAATTAAACAGAAAGCATTATCACTTTCATACTTTTCTCTCCAAAAACCTGCGATATAATATAATAATATACACATTACCATACCTCGTTTTGTTTTCTCTATGTCCAGGGTAGAGAAAGTTATGTGATTCCATTATTTTAGTGGATTTCATTCTGTAATATTTATGGGTATTTATAACATGAATTATTTTGATAACTTCTCTTATTTGTCAAAAGTGCATTTCATTTGTTTTTTCCAAGCCCACCTGATACCATTTGGCAACAATATATTCTGTGATTTGGAATTGATAATTATATGTAAAAAGGGATTAAGTATTTTCAAAAACATTTAATTTTTGGCATTTAGAATCAGAATTTTTCAAAATCCTTTCTTAGTGAGCACCTACATTATGAAACGAAGGTACTGTCAAAATTCCAAGTCTCTACCTGTTATAGTTTAGGCTGTACGTTGATTCCTGTCATTCAGTCAATCAGTCAGTCAGTCATTCATTCAGTCAGTCAGGACAAAGCCTTTTATATATATAGAGATATCTTTTCCACAACTGTTCAAAATAGAAACCCAAACTTCATCTAATGTCTTTGTTGCTAGTTGCACTTCCATGTCTTCTTCTTTAATCTTCACTTCCTCAAATTAAAAAAAAAATTATATGCCTACTTATCAAATACGGGATATTTTGGCGTCCCGACAAAGATTCTCGGGACAACGGGACAAAGCTTTGAAAATAGGGACGGTCCTGTATTTTACGGGACTTATACGAACCCTATATTGGCATCGTAGGCCATTGATGAGGAAAGTTTCCTTGACCATAGCATACGCTATACTTGGTGGAGAGTAACGCAACAGGCAATGCGGTTACTCTCATGGTCTGTCCGAAAAGTAATGTCACTGAGTTTGTAGGGTAACTAGTAGGATTTGGAGGACCAGGTTTGCTATAAACCGACTTAAATTAACAAGGAGAACTTGAACTGTAGGACGCTGTAATCAGGGATTTAGACTTTGATTTTATGCAACACAATATATTCAGGAATCCTGAACTCTGAGTAATTGAAACTACAGAAACACTTAGCATAGGATGATTATAAATGTAGTCGGACACAGTTACTGATGACAGGAGCATACACCCGCCAAGATAATGAATGACGTGTCAAAATGTTCGTCTTGATTCACTGATACAGGTTATGTAGCTTCTTGATGCGCTAGCACTGAAATGCACTGACTTTCTTTGTTAAGAGTGCACGTGGTGGCTAGGCCATTAACACAATGGGAACATATGCACTTCGCACAGAAAATACATTATGAAGCCCGGAATCGCACACACGCTGCCCAATGCCTAGGAGCGAAAGGGTGTGGATAGAAGATGAGTAATAAGCCTACAAGCTGGACGCTGTCCCGCACAAGGGAGCGAGCACAACCACACAGCTGTATGCTACTGCATCTCAAACAATACTAACTCGGCTTGGGAGGCCGAACGCGCGCCACACACCCCCAGGAAGTGACGTATAACGCGGGAAGGCATGACAGCACGCACAATCACCACAGAGGCAAATTTGAAACTTATAACTTACAGACCCTTGAGCCAACAGAGTTGATTAGAAGACATTTATTGATCAGATTTGTACAATACAATAAAACGTTTCAAAATATGCCTCTCCTGCGTCGATACACCGCTTCCAGCGAGATTTTCAGGTATCGAAGGTGTCAACGGTAGGCCTTTTCTGGAATGTCCTTTAGAGCCTTGGTGCAAGCCTCTTTGACTTTGTCAATTGTTCCGAAATGACGTCCTTTCGTGGGAGTTTTCAAGCGCGGGAACAAGAAGAAATCGGGGAAGACAGGTCAGGACTGTAGGGTGGCTGGGGAACCTTTGAGTCGGCCAGGAAGCGGTTGGTAGTCGTTGATGGCCTCTTCACGACCTTCCAAAAATTCCGATTTCTTCTTGTTCCCGCGCTTGAAAACTCCCACGAAAGAACGTCACTTCGGGACAATTGACAAAGTCAAAGAGGCTTGCACCAAGGCTCTAAAGGACATTCCAGAAAAGCTCTATCGTGACGCCTTCGATGCCTGGAAATCTCTCTTGAAACGATGTATCGACGCAGGAGGGGCCTATTTTGAAACCTTTTAATGTACGAGGGTGTATCAATAAATAACCGGACTGATTTAATTGTATTTAAATAAACCGCACTGGACCGAAACGGCTGCTAGCCGCGGAAAGGTGAATCCTTCATCTAGCAGTGCTGTGAATCCCAATCATGCAGAACGATTCAGTTAGGAGTTACACCCGGATATCGCAGGTGGTGTTTACTGTACCCAACATGGAACTGAAACTGCAGCAATGCGCATCGATGTTCAACTCCTTATCACTTTGAAAATGGCGACCACGTGGCTCCTTTTTCACTTTAGGGAAGAGGTGAAAATCGCAAGGTGCGAGATTCGGAGAATGCAGTGGATGAGGCATGATCTCAATGTCCAATTCTTTGACGACGTCTTGAGTTGCACGCGCTCGATAAGCCGGCACATTGTCTTGGTGCAAGATCCATCCTGTCCTGGCAAGATCTGGTTCCTAAAGACAAATTCATTATATCTGCAACCTTCGCAATTGTTATGCGACGATCTTCTTCCACAGTTGCGTCAATTGTGTTGATGTTAACTTTCGTTTTTGCTGTTAAGAGTCTTCCGGGGCGCGTAGAATCTTGAAGGTCTTCATAACCCTCTTTGAAACGTTTGTGCCACTCAAAGACTTGTGTTCTGCCTAAAGCATGGTCTTTATATGCTTGCTGCACCATTTCTAAGATTTCTGTAGGAGTTTTGTCTAGAATAACACAAAACTTTATCGATGCGCATTGATGCAATTCAGTCCATGTTGGGTACAGTGAACACCACCTGCGATATCCCGGTGTAACTCCTAATTGAATCGTTCTGCATAACTGGGATTCACAGCACTGCTAGACGAAAGATTCACCTTTCCGCGGCTAGCAGCCGTTTCGTTCCAGGGCGGTTTATTTAAATACAATTAAATCAGTCCGGTTATTTATTGATACACCCTCGTACTATTGTACCAATCGGAACAATAAATGTCTTCTAATCAACTCACTGGCATTACTTTTCGGACAAACCCTGTATCGGAAGGAATTCGTAGTTTTCAGTGTCTCCTCGTTGTACCTTATGATGCCTTTTTTTTCTTATTTTTATTTATAATATCCTCACTTATCCTGTTAGGCCTACGAGCTAATTTTTGACCCACAACATACACATTTTTTATTAAGCTGCTACACTGTACCAACATGGAGCTACGTGCGCCAGGTTTAACGTAACCTAGAACACTGATATCCCTCTTCTTGTCATATGCACGCTGTCCGTCACTCGAGAGAATATCTTTGCCTAATTCCTTCGGAACACTCAGATTTCCGTTATTTGCTGTCTAAGACTTATTCTTGACTGCGTTGGTGAAATGAGGTTGATTCCAGTTCATTACCTTCACCAAACTGTTGCTGACTCGATCTCTAGTCATAATATTCGGAAGATAGGAGATTGCTTGTTCTGCGACTTGGAACTGTAGACGTCTGCCATTTTGAGGTGAATTAGGCTACTGTGAGCAGTTTGAGAATAGTTCATATCAGTACCAACACAGTACTGTGGTACCAACGGCTCTATCTCTCGTCAATTCTTCTTTACCAGCTAATTCTTCTTGAAGGACACTAACATCATACCGTTTTTATCTCTTGTATGCGTTTGTATAACGCAGGAAATTAAGGAATGCTGCTGCTGTCGATATTTACGACCCCATAAACAGGGGTGAGAGGAGGAAAGGAGAAGTAATGTCATTCACAGTAGTGTGTAGTGTTTTAGAAATACTTGCAATATGGGCTTACCTTTTAATCCTGAATTGGAGGTTCTGATCCCTTGAGTTACGTATAGTAACACTTATTGATGATGTAACTCATTCCGTCTCCTAGGAGTGCACAATGGGCTCACCTAAGCAGCCTATGTGCGTGAGTCCCTAAGGGCTCACCGCCTTAATGATGCTGTCAGACAACTCATCAGGTTATAGGCGACTGATATTTCGTGCACAGAGCGATTACATCACTGTTGAGGAAGATAGTTCGTAAACACGACACCGGCAGAGATATATTTTGTCCTGAGTTATAGGTGGTAGAGTCCTAATAGCTGATGAACATGTAAATCTTCTATGAAAAACGGTTTCTTGTGTATTCATAAGAGATGAAGGTATATATAAAGTTCTTATTATGTACACGGTTTTTACTTTCTCTGTGCTATCCAGTTGCTCTTCAGGTAAGTCTAGATGTTCTCTCAATCATAGGCGACGACTGGGATTACTTTAAGCTGAAATATTCTTGATTTGCGATGAGACTGATGGAGTTCATTGCTTTATTTACGGCATGTTTATAGCCGATAGGACTACCGATGCGATGTTGCCAGATTTAACAGCATGGGCAGAGAAATTAAGAAGGCAGTGGCTGTTGGCTATGGCAGTTTATGAAAAACTAGCTTAAAAGGCCCGGCATTGCCCGGGTTTTGTATTTTGTAATTGGAAATTAACTTATGAAGGACTTTCGATTTTTATATTATAGGTCCTTATATAGGTATTTAGAATTTTAAATAGGAAGAACGACTTATCACACTCAAACTATTCCCTCAGAAACGTAAGCTTTTTATGGCTCTGTCTAGAGGATGTAAAATTTTGCATCCCATCGCTTGTACACAGCAAGCCTGGTAGGGGTTCAAATAAGAAGAAACAGAAATTCCGGTAACATAAAATTGTATTGTGGAATATTTATTTCTCACTCTCATGTTACCATAAGACCGTTTAGGGGATGAAATTAGACAGAAATGCAATATAATTTCATACTTCCCTCCCCCAAAACCCACGATATAATAATATAGATATTACCATACCTCGTATTGTTCTCTCTATGTCTAGGGTAGAGAAAGTTATGTGACTGCATTATTTTCGTGGATTTCATTCTTTGATGTTTATTTATAACATGAATTATATTGATAGCTTCTCTAATTTGTCAAAGTCCTGTTTCATTTATTTCCAAATCCACCTGAGACCACTGGCAACAATACACTGTTGTCATGTGAACTGTGATTTGGATTTGATAATTCTATGTAAAAAGGGATTATGTATTCTCAAAAACATTTTATTTTTGGCATTTGAAACAAAAATTTTGCAAAATCCTTTCTTAGTGAGCACTTGTATTATGAATCGAAGGTATTGTCAAAATTCCAAGTTTCTACCTATTATAGTATAGGCTCTACGTTGATTCTCTGTCATTCAGTCAGTCAGGACAAAGCCGCTTAGGCCTATATAGATAGAGATAACATAATCGAGAGCTTGGATACATCCACCTCTAAAGGGAAACCAATTAGAAATATTGTGAAACCTAAGACAAACTATGAAGCTACCGATTACACTGACATTATTGACTGGAATATTTGAATAAATGCCCCAATGCTACGGGAAGTAAGTCATGATGATATTCAATCACTCATCAATTCTGACACTATCAAAACACTCAAATTTGTTACCAAGGCCAACGTACATGGGCATGAAGATAGAGACGTCTGCATCAGATCTACACTGTTATGAAGGTCGTCTGTGCCAAATTTATTCCAAAAGCTTCACTTTATAAACGTTTAAACTTTTAAAAGATAATTGAAAAGATAGTGAGTTTGTAATAATAATTAATAATATAAAAATAAAAAATTAAGAGCAAAATAATTAAAACATTATATTTAAAACGAATAAATAACAGCTAAAAATTCGGCTTTAGAGCGCATTCCACGATTAAAAAGGGCAGCTTGGGAAAAACGACCTTATATTCTAGTTCTCTGACCCAGAAAACCCCTGCATAGTGAGTTCCGTCCAAATCGATCAATGTTTGACCTTATAGGTCAAGATTAATTTTCCCTATTCCGTCTATGTTGAAAATTTCAGATGTCTGCGGGTCTTGACATTATAAACAAATGAATCGATTAGGGGTGAGCACACAGATTTTTTGAAGTCAAATTTAGGGGGCCAAAGGCCAATTTTTCTGAATTATTTATCTTGTTTAGAGTTTTGTTTTCCTTGTTTTCCATTTTCCTTAATACACACAAACACTCATGCCCGAGGCGGGACTGTGATATATTGAAAAAATCGCGATGCATTTATTTCTGCAAGTTCTGACAAAAAACGGCAAAGTCACCTGCAACTGATTTGACAAATGAAATGTATTACTGAAAACTCATACTTCTAAAGCGCTAAAAATTAACGTTTTTTGCCATTTTTCACTCATAGCTCGCGAACGAAAACGAAAATTAAAAATCAGGCTTCGAGGTGCATTTTCCCACCCTTCAGCCCACCTATGCTTAAAATTTCAGATCTCTGAGTTTAATAGGTTTTGCTGGACATCGCGGACAGACAGAAAGAAAAACACTTCCTTTTATTATTATAGATTACTAGCTTGTGCCCGCGGCTTCGCCCGCGATAATTAGGCCTATTTTTTAAATTAAAAACTAAGCGCATAATAGTTAAATCATTATATTTATTAACACCTAAATCATGTGAATTACATACCACGATTAGATAGCGTCACCAGGTAAAAACGTCCTCAGATTCGAGGTCCTTGGCCCAGAAAACCCCTGTATAGTGAGTTTCGTCCAAATCGAACAACGTTTGACCATATTTAGGCCTATATTGAATATCCCTCTTCCGTCTATGTTGAAAATTTCATACGTCTGCGGGCCTTGATATTCTAAACAAATGAATCGTCCAGGATGGACTTACAAAATCAAGCGATCGCCCGCGATAATTATTTCAAAAATTAAAAATTAAGAGCATAATAGTTAAATCATTATATTTATTAACACGTAAATCACGTGAATTACATACCACTATTAGATAGCGTCGCCTGGTAAAAGCGACCTCAGATTCGAGGTCCTTGGCCCAGAAAACCCCTGTATAGTGAGTTTCGTCCAAATCGAACAACGTTTGACCATATTTTGGCCTATATTGATTATCCCACTAATAATAATAATAATAATAATAATAATAATAATAATAATAATAATAATAATAATAATAATAATAATAATAATAATAATAATAATAATCCTCTTCGGGATTAGGTTGAAAATTTCATATGTATGCGTGCTTTGACATTAAAAACAAATGAATCGACCAGCGTGAGGTAGCCTACAACATTCAAGCGATCTAAAGTATGACAAAAATAGCCAAAGCCAACTGTAATTGATTTGACATTGAAATGTATCTGAAAACTGATGCTTCGAAAACGCAAAAAATACACGTTTTCTGCCCGTTTTTCACTCATAACTCACGAACGAAAGTGAAAATTAAAATTCCGGCTTCAAGGTGCATTTCCCGACCCTTCAGTCTACCTATGTTTAAAATTTCAGATCTCTGCGTTCTGTAGATTTCGCTGGGCATCGCGGACAGACAGACAGACAGACACTTCCTTTTATTAATATGGACTAGATTCATGTAAGTGACTATTTAATATGATTTGTGTAACATGGGAACATTAAACATTCTCGAGGTATATTGAGAAACCTGCAATTCCGATTCATTGTAACTTTACAGGAGAGCTGATTTCCTGTGTACACAAATTTATAAAAGTTTTGGATATATGAAATGTACACTATGTTCATTGAAAAACGTATTACTTTCACATCCATAGGCGTACCGAGGGGGGGGTTTGGGGGTTTGAACCCCCCCCCCCCCCATTGAATAAAAAAAGGAAAATTGTATAATTGTTTTAAGTCTGCCCATAAATTACTTAATACAAGTATAAAGCGTGGGAAGCTTAAAACTCGTTATTTTGCATCTTAATTTTTAAAATTTTCCGAGGGAGGATCCCCGGAAGCTTAAAACTCGTTATTTTGCATCTTAATTTTTAAAATTTTCCGAGGAAGGACCCCCGGAAGCTTAAAACTCGTTATTTTGCGTCTTAATTTTTAAAATTTTCCGGGGGTGAGCTTAAAACTCGTTGTTTTGCATCTTAATTTTTAAAATTTTCCGGGGGAACACCCCCGGAAGCTTAAAACTCGTTATTTTGCATCTTAATTTTTAAAATTTTCCGGGGAAGGACCCCCAGACCGCCCTCTCCCTGGGGGGTATTCCATTCCCCCCAGATGTTATAACCCCCCCCATATGGTCGGCCTGGTTACGCCTATGTTCACATCTATATTTGGTTGTTTACTACAATATTTTTAAGTTCATAATATGTCACACGCCATCCGGAAGGAGGGACAGGGTAGGGCCTCCCCCGGAAATTTTGTTTACACATAAATCTTTAAACTAATTTGAATACTTATTGTAAGGCGTAGATAAAGTCATGGAAGTATACTATAACAGATTTTTTCTTTGTATCCATAGTGATAGGTCCAGCTACAGTAAATCAAGTATATGGATGATGATGATGATGATAATATAGCAATGATAATAAGAAAAAGAACAATAATAACAATAATAAAAACATTGTTATGATGGTGGTGGTAGCAGCACTTCACAAAATATAGGCCAGGGGTTTCCAACTAAATGCTCAGTGACGTCATAGCGAGCGTCTCTGGTGCTCCCTAGCAAGGCAGGTAGACAACACGGAGCAGATGGATCAGCTTCACCCTGTCAGAGCAGTGGCATATAGTAAGGAAATACAACGTAGTACGTAGTGTAGTAGTGATGCATGCTACTATAATAATAATATGTCTAATAGGCGGAGTAATTCTTCCCTTATTTCAAGTTCACTGTTCACCCCCTAATAAAAACAGTTAGTTGGCTGTATCTGTGATGTCTGTGCTCACATCTATCGCCTAAGAATAACATATAAAGTTGTTTGTTATTTCTTTTAACTGGCAGATTCACTATTCGCTTGGTCTGATTCATCTTCAGTGCCATGTAACAGTTGTTCTTTAAGTTTCATGATAATATTAGTACGTTCTTTTCCTTGATATTTACCGTATTCAGCAGCATGGCACGAGTAATGTCTCTGGAAATTGATTTTTTTTCACATACTGCATTTCTTTAGAACACACTAAACATTTCCCTACTGTTCCAGTATCCGTAAACATAAACAACTCTTCCCAAATAGAAAGAAACTTAGGTTGAGTAGATGGCTTTTCAGTAATACTACTCGTTGAAGCAAATACCATGATACACTGACTAAACACACTACCGCGCCACTGCTGTGTCCAGGGCTCTCGCATGTTGCTCCGTACCGGTTTTATGCAAGAGAAACAAGCTCTGACGTCATTTCTCAGTCAGTTGGAAACATTGAGCTCCATTTATACCTGGAGTTAGCACTACAGCCTTTTATACTAAGAAGTGAGGCCACTTTTTCGACTAGTCTCGCCCGGAAACTATGGCAAGAAACTATTTGTCTGCTCAATACGAAACGTCAAATCGCCTTTCTTGTATGGAATTATCACATGTTTGGTTTTGGAAATTGAAGATATTGTTGACGAATGATTGTAAGACAGTTCTTCTTGCATGCATTATAAGAATAATTAATATTAATATATTTAAAGTATGTCATTATTATAATTAAGATTAATATTAATACGTATGTTTTTACGTGACTTCTGTCGTTTCCATATATGTGGGCCTGGCCGACAAAATAGCATGTATTCAGTACTACACTTATTACATTAAATTAGTATTACGTTCAAATCTTTGGAAATTGAAATATATTGTTCTACTTCAAAATCGTCATCATTCATTTTAAGTGTATTTTATTGTGATAATAACGTTTAATATAATATTTAGTAATTAATCCTTAATCCAGATTTTAGCAATTTTTAGGATAGGCCTATATCATAATTCATGTAGGATGGCAATGCATGGAAAAATCGAAGAACTAATAAAAAAAACACAATGGGCAGACTTAGTTTTGCATAAAAGGATGAGCTGAGGTAGGTAATGACTGAAACTGATTAACTTAGATTAGAAGTACAGTATTTGTAAAAGGCTCTCATGTGTAATCTATTTAATAAGTAGATTACAGAATTGTTTATCTGGGAGTAAATAATTACAGACACAAATAATATTAAGGCCGAATTTAAGTGTAGACACAAATCAGGAAATGCTAGTTTTTATGCAGGTAAGAAATTCTTATCTTCTCGTTTAATTCCACAAATCCAAAAATAAAAATTTATAATACAATTACCCTGCCGGTTGTATTATATGAAACTTTATGCGAGACGTGGTCGCTTACTCTTCGCGAAGAACAAATCTAAAAGTGTTCGGAAACAGGGTGCTTAGGAAAATATTTGGTCCTAAGAGAGATGAAAATGGGGACTGGAGAAAACGGCTTGATGACGAGCTTCATAACCTGTACTCGTCACCGGATATAGTAAAGCTAATTAAATCATGGAGGATGAAATGGGCTGGACATGTTGCACGCATGGGGGAAGAAAGACATATTTAAAAAATATTGACGGGGAGACCCGAAAGAAATAGACCACTTGGAAGACTTAGATGCAGGTGGGAGGACAACATTAGGATAGATTCAAGGGAAGTAGGATTTGCGAGTGATGGATGGATGGAGATAGGGCAGAATAGGATTGAAGTAAGCGCGGACTCAAGTAAGCGCGGCAATGAACCTTCGGGTTCCATAAAACAGATAATATTCATTTAGCTTGCTTAGGAATTGTCTATTGCCATTGAGTAAGTAAGTAAGTATCTTCAGATTATGTAAAGACTGCCTATTATGCATTTTTTCATAGCATAATAAGGTGTGATCTAGTAGTAGCCTATGGGGAAATGGTGTAGGAATTAATAAAGTATTATTTATTAGACTGCCTATTATGCATTTTTTCATAGCGTAATAAGGTGTGATCTAGTAGTAGCCTATGGGGAAATGGTGTAGAAATTATTCAAGTATTATTTATCCAGAAAAAAACAATTAGAATAATAACCAATGCTAAAAAAATAAAGCATTGCAAACCACTATTTATTGAGACAGGCTTACTAACAATAATAAATTTGTATATTTGTTATGTCTTGTCATTAGTAAAATATAACATAAAAAGCTATCAAACACGAAGTTCTTATTTATCAGACCAGAAATCAAAATAAATTTGGGAAAACATTATATAAAAATACCATATAAACTTCAAGAAATGTCCCCAAATTTGTTTTCGCAAAAAACTATATTCCTAGCTTTAAAAAATCCTTCTTTATAATGTTAAAGAACACTTAGAATCAGATTTACAAATAGAATAGAGCAACTTAGCTTAAGTAATTACATGTGTAATCTGCAAGTACATGTTATTCATTTAGTGTCACTTGGGTATGACATTAGTATAACTTAGAATAATAAATTTGACTAATGTAATTAAGTTTGTAAGATTGTAAATATTCATAGCTTAGATTCTTAAAGATGTGTATTGATGTAAATAGCTAATGCGACCGATTGCAGTTGGTACTGCCTAAAAGTGTTATCAAATATCAAATATATTTTATTTTCTAAACATTTCAACGTAATACAGTATTAATTTAACGTAACTCTTGACAATGAAACGAATAATTATATTCAAATATCACACTTAACTAGCAAGGAATAAAATAGTTTAAAAGATAAAAATCTGGGCCCTAGTAATAAATGTTGTATTGAATACGCGCGATTTTGTCGGTTAGACTTACATAATGAAAGAGAAGTCACGGGTAAAACCATTCGTATTGATAAAAATAAATTATTTGGAGTTAAAGGTAAGGTAATGTTCACTCTATCGCAATAAATTTTCAGGCATATATGCCTACTTGACATTTCTTGCTGAGCAGACAAATAGCTTCTTGCCAGATTTTCCAGGCGGAGCTAGTCGAAACAGTCGGCCTCACTTGCTGTGCTGGACTCCTAACTCCAGTTCTATTCAAGCTCAATGGTTGGAAATGCCTGCGATAGGCGATGGGCACCTCATTAGGTTAGAAGTGTATTTTCCGCGAAATATTCCACAAACTATTATAGCATTAAATCCGGCTTGAATAACGCATAGAAAGAATAAAGCTGAATATTTTAATTTTTCTATATGCCACTCTATTGTCAATTTTTAAAGATAATATAGCTAGAAGAACCTAGTTTTTATTTTTATGTGCTAATTATCGGTATATATCATTGTAGAGTAGATTGTATATAACGGCCATAATACTTGCTTCTTATTATAGGTGCAGTCTGCCAGAATTAAACTAGAGATTTATCCGGCAATGTTGGTAAAAGGCGTAAGGTTACTTCAACATATCCAATATTTGTTCCAATGTACTTTAAACTCAGGAAGGCTTTCTTCCAAGTAATCAGCAAGCAAGTTCTTTTTTTTTAAACCGAGTACTTAAATGCTACATGGAGATGAAATTTAATAGAGAAATGTTAACATAAAATAAAGAAGACAGTTAGTGTACTCACAGTTGACGTTGAGAATGATTCTCTTGCTCACGGCTGGTGGCACGTCGTTGGAAGCTATGCACAGAAAAGCTCCCATCTGCCGGCGATCCAAGCGCCAGAAGTGAAGCAAGCTGCCGTTATACGTGTCCACTGTAAGAAAAAGAAGAGAATTAATATTAACACTGCCATCCTCACATCACACAGTGTATAACTCGATCGGCTGAAGATAATGCATATACTGTACTATTCATTCCAAACTATGCGGTTCATAATAGCCCGTAACTATTGAAAACAAAAATAAAGTGAAAAAAATATTTATTTCTTTAGTTATAAAATATTATTTAAAGAATGGTATGTAACTCACAGAATATCGCTTTTGGGCCTTCACTATTGAATGCTGTGAGGCTAAGATGTTTTTACACGGTCTGTACAGTATGAACTAACAAAGAACATCACGTGCTATAAAGGTCAGGCAGGTCTAGATTACGTCATCGTAGACGACTGCGCATCCGTTTGTTTGGCTCGGGTCTTACCGATCGAGTTATACAGACCCACATAAAAAAGAGTATTAATATATGTGTTGTACAAGTCCATGTTAAGAAACAGGCAAAAAAAAAATCTGTAAAGTTTTGTTTTCATAACTAATAAAGTTACGAACTAACTGCTCTTATTTTCCGTAAAGTGAAGCTACATGTTGTACAGTGAACGCCGTTTAATGTAATCGCGGATAATGTTATCATTTCTATGAAGTCCCGTACGGATTAATATTAATACATTGAAAAAATGGTGTTTATTGTGATCAAAGATTCGGTTTATGTTATTACACTTTCCTTTTTGCGGATTTATTCCCAAGTACTGGAAGTCATTCAAAATTTCGTTTTTAAGGGTTTCGTTTCTAACTAAACTGTATTGTGTTGTACTGTTCCCACAGGATGACCAGTTCGAGGGGGTGGCATTACCTAACTTTCTCTTTTAAGAAATAAAACATGTTTCATCCCTCAGTTAAGCTGCAGCTTTATTGAAGATAACAGTATTGATGTGCATTGATGGCTAGTGTAAAATGAAAAGAAGAAAACTTGAACAGAGAGGCGCTAGATTTTGGCTACGCGGTGTTCACCACAGATCAGTGTAGACTTCCATAAATACTCTAACTCGTAACTGAGTATGGAGTATTGGTTAATGAACTCCTAAAGGAAAGTAAAAAGAATTTAAAACTTTGTTACTGGTTGAAAAAATAATTGTTTGCAGTCTATTACTGTATTATGAGTGGTTCAATGATTCACAGTTACGTATTATTTTATGAATAAATATTTTAAATTCTGTTGTGTAGTGTATTGTCTTATATATGAATAAATAACCTTCATTTAATTCCTTGACAACTTTTATCAATCGATTAATACTATCAGATTAGCTGTGTCCCGAAGTGATCACAGTAAGCGGCGTGCACTGTATATATAAAGTGAAAATAATATAATTAATAATTAGAGGAAACAAGAAACGATCCAGAAATGTTAATACTTGAGTGACTAATTTCTTTCTTTCTTTCTTTCTTTCTTTCTTTCTTTCTTTCTTTCTTTCTTTCTTTCTTTCTTTCTTTCTTTCTTTCTTTATCGTAGTTTAACCTCTCTCTTTTTTTTTTGAATGGCTTTCTTTAATGGCCATCTTTAATTAATCCAAAGCCAGCATATTAATCTTCAAGTAGGAATAACTAACACAAACACACACAAACACACACACACACACACACACACATATATATATATATATATATATATATATATTACTTCATTAACCAATACTCCATACTCAGTTACGAGTTACGAGTGTTTTATGAAGTCTATAGTGATCTGTGGTGAACACCGCGTAGCAAAACATCGAACGCCTGTCTGTTCAAGTCTTTTAATTTTACACTAGCCATCACTGCATGTATATATATATATATATATATATATATATATATATTTTATTGATAGGCATTTAACTAACTTTACATAACAAAATTTTGTATATTCATCAGATGAAAAGAAATGTCGTTATTAATTTCTATTACACAAGTCAACAAAATTAAAAAAGTTTTTTGTATCCGAAATAAAATGTATCAAATCTTATGTAATTTGGCCTCCAAAATTCTAAAATGGCAGTACAATTTTTTTATTAGTTCTCGTTTAGAAGATATCGGCTATATAGCCTTCATTGTTGTTCGTGCAAGAAAATATACGTAGTCTTTAATCACATACCTCATAAACGAGGTATTTTGGCTTCTCTAGTGTACTTTATCTTAGGAGCATCTCTTACTACAGACCAGCAGTAGTCAGCAATCATAGACGTGTTCCATTTCCCCTAATAACGTCATTCTAGAGTAGTGATGTCTTGGTGGAAACGTTCACCATTCTTGTCGCTTACTGCTCCAAGATTGTCAGAGAAGAAGACCAGGTGAGAGTGAAGGAAATGCATCTTGAGAGACATGTTGCACCCCATTATATTATAAGCCATCGACATATTGTCCACTAATTTCTGTAATTAGATGCCCTTTTGTTGCCAAGGAAATTAAGTACAACTCTAGTGAACGCTACCCATGCAGTTTTCTCCTTGCCTGTTAGAAGTCCATGAAAATGTTCATCAGCCATTAGTTTTCTTATTTGGGGACCTATGAATATTCCCTCTCTGATTTTAGATTCACTTAATCGTGGAAATATATGAAAGAGATACTGTTGTTGTTGTTGTTGTCGTATTTATTTTTAGACGCTACTGCCTGGTCTTCAAGTCCGGCGACTGCGTCCCGACCCGGTCGTACGCTGAGCCACCCGCGAATTCGCGGGGGCCGGTGAAATTAAATGTATGCACTGAGATGGGATATAGGGATGTTGTGGTGCTATAATTTCATTTTGGTCCTAGTGGTGTAACGGAATAGGGCACGTATGATGGGTATTGAGGGGGTATGTAGTAGCGAGTCCATGCTAATGGGGCCACTGGGATAATGAAGATATATATCATGAAGTAGGCGGGCTCTGCTGTTTAGGCGACGATCACATCCAAAGAAGATGTGATCGGTAGTTCCCCTGTGTCCACAGACACAAAGAGGGGAGGTATCTGGGAGAATTTTATGTAGATAGGTAGGTGTAAGCGCGGTGTGGAATTTCAGTCTGTAATATTGCACAATGGCCTGCTTAGGTACCTGTTTTGCCTTAAAAAGAAATTGCCGGAGGGAGCGGAGCTTCTGATTGTCCGTTGTTGCCTGAGATTGAGGGCCTTCCGGCTGGTCAGAGTGTACTGAAGCCATAACTGTAGCAATGTCTGTCGGTGGGATGAGGAAATTAGCGGCCAAGGTGTTTTGGTGTTCTGCCATTTTCGCCAAGGTGTCCACTATGTCATTACCCGGTATGTTAGAATGTGAGGGTATCCAAGTCAGGCGCACCTGCCCCCCTCTTGCAGAGATATGGTGTAAGAGTGAAGATATCAGTGTGACATAGATGTTATCTGATGCATGATATGGAGTCGTTTGTATAGAGAGGACGGCTCGGTTATCCGTAAAAATCAAGATTGGAGAGTACTGGTATTGCGTGGCATCCTTAAGAGCTGCATAGAGTGCTATGTTTTCTGCCGAGTATATGGACATGTGTGGGTATAGGCGAAAGGTTCGTCCATATTGCCGCGTCCAGTTAAAATAAGCCGCACCGGTATGATGGGCCGTTTTGGAACCGTCAGTAAAATAAATAATCGTCTCAGGACGGGGTGGTATCTCATCCAGTACCTCGTAGAGGATTTGCCTTGGTGGTACGTCTAAATGTGTGAATGTGTCTAAGTCAATGTGTACGTTGTTAGGAGGGGGTTGCCTGTCCCTAAGATATGTAGGGTGTACCGGTGTAGCATATAGGTCGACGCGTGCCTTGAAATTCTGAGCAACACACGCGATGTCCACCATAGGATACGGGCGAGGGGTGGGGCGTGTCTGTGAAATTTCAAACAATAATTGTAATTTAGGGAGAAGGGGGTTTTTAGTCGCCGTAAAGAGTTTGGCTATGAAAGTGTGTGTGCGTTGTATTCTCCTCTGATGTAAATGAAAGTACGGAAATTCCTGTCGGAAACTGTGTATAGATGAGTGGCCGTTGATCTTAAAAATGTATTTATAAACATTGTAAATGAGGGAGTCATATTTTCGGAGCACGGTCTGCGGGAGAGTAGTGTAAAGGAGTAATCCGTAATCAATACGGGCCAACAGTAACGGGGCAATTAGATTTACCATTATGGAGGGGTGAATTCCCCAATATTTACCCGAAATAGCCTTAAAAAGACGTAATCGGTTTTGGGCTGTCTGAAGTCGTTGTCGGAAGTGGTGTGAGAAGTTCAGTGTTGCGTCAATATGATAGCCCAGAAAAGTAACACGTCTTTGATCCAAAAGAGTCACATCACCAATCGTCAGACGTACCTGTCGGCGAGTGTATCCAGGCCTAAAAATTTGGAATTTCGTTTTGTGGAGATTAATGCTAAGCCCTAATCTGGATAAATGAGACAAACAATGTTGCACCTCTTGAGAAAAGAGAAGAACGTCCCTGTGGCATGTGCGGGGAGAGATTGGCCTATAGAGGACCATATCATCTGCATATTGAAGGGTGTGAAGCGGTCGTGAAGGGTTAGTGGGAGGGTGTCCAATATAGAGGGCGTATAGGAGCGGACTAAGTGACGAACCTTGTGGTAGTCCATACGTACTAACTCTAAAAGTTGGGTTGTTGTACGACCGAGGCAAAGATATCTGTCTGATTTGAAAGAGGGAGTAAATCACCGATAGTAGGGTGGGGGGTAAACCATAATATGCTAATCTGTCCATAAGGGTCGGGAGGTGGACTGAGTCATAAGCCTTTGTCACGTCAAGATAGACTGTAGCCAGGTATTGTTGTCTGTGAATCGCTATCGCTGCGTCAGTTAAAAGGGTATATACAGGAAAAGCAGCATTATAGTGACGGCGGAACCCGAATTGGGATGCCGGCCATTGGGAATGTCGTTCTAGGTAAAATGTCAGTCTGTCCGCTATAATTTTCTCAAACGTTTTACGTAAAGTCGGGAGGAGTGTAATGGGTCTATAGTCATGAGCGTCTCTTCCCGTTGTCCCTGGTTTTTGTATGGGACAAACAGTAACGTTGTTCCAGGATGCCGGGGTGCGTCCAGCATGGAGCATTTCCGTAAAGGTTCGCGCTAATGCATGTACAAAGGACAAAGGTAATGCTCTGAGAAAGGCGTATGTGATATCATCAGGGCCTGGCGCTGAAGGCTTTCCTTTACTATTCCAAACCGTTTCTATGTCCAACGTACCAATCGCACCCACTAATGGCTGCGGACCAAGTGGTAATGGGACGGGAAATGTCATGGGCCGCTCAGGCGCCATAGGTGGCGCGAGAATGTCCAAAAAAGCCGTCTGTAAATTGTGTTGACACGTCATTTCAGATATCTTGGGAGGTATAGTAGCGTTCTTAAACCAAGCCAGTTTTTTCCATATAGTAGCCGGCGGTGTATCTTTGGTGATGTTCGTGCAATACTTTCTCCAGGACGACCTTTTTCGGGCATTTAATGTACGTTTCGTCAAGGCCTCCTGACGTTTACAAGCAATGAACGAGGCGTAGTCCGACGTGAGGCGATACCGTTTGAGGGATTGTCTCCGGAGAGTCACCGCCTTCGCACATTCTCTGTCCCACCAAGGCGGTTGAATCCTTGTAAATTTAGTGCGTATATCGTAGGGATGAAATGTGTCAAGATATTGTACCAAAATGTCTTCCAACTGTGAATAGCTGGGGGTCTCATGGGAGTTACTGTGTAAATGGTTCTGGATATATGCTGTCAGTGTGTCCTTATTCAGGGCTCCCCGTCGGCGGGTGGTACAGAGTGTTCGCCATTTGTCTTTCGGGATGCTAAACTGGATAGAGAGCGGTAAATGGTCGCTGCGACATGAGTCCGGGATAACAGTACAGGTGGTTATGGGTAAAAGGATGGCCGGAACTATTAATAGGTCCGGTGTCGAGTCCGATTGTCCATAGTGGCCTATGCGGGTGCGAAGATGGAAATTGGTGATATGGAGGCCCCGTTGTCGGAGCATCGTAATAAAAGGGTGTGGATGTTGCTGCCACCTAGGAATATTGTGTAGGCGAGGAATATTGAGATCGCCACAGATAACCGTATGGTGGTCCGGTACTGGCGGGAATAAGTCAGACCATTGATATTGGTTTAGTCGCGTTTTATCAGAGTGATATACTGCATATATTGCGTAATTGAAGACTCTGAAATGGATAATTTCCAACTGCGGGAGGGGATTTAGTGCAGTGTCCATGTAATGAATATGAAGCTGATGATGTATAAATACTATGATACCTCCACCATGTCTATTTCTGTCATTTCGTAAGTGGTGATATTTAGGTAACGAAAAGTGAATTGAAGGGTCGAGATGTGATTCGGTGATGATGATGACATGGAACTGTGTCAGGCTCATTAGGTGCAATATTTCCTGTTTCTTATTGAGAATTCCACGCGCATTCCAATATAAGACTTGGAGGGCTTGCTGTCGTGGCATGTGCTTAGGAAGACAAGTTTTCTCTTATGGATTTTCGAATTGCAAGTAAAGTGGTTTTGTGATGGTCTGGGAGATCATTTAACATGGAGTCTATCGCCGTGATGGCCGTGAAGAGGGAATTATTTACGACTTTTCGTGGTCTCTTAGTCTCCGCCGTGGGTAGGGGTTTCAGAGGTGGTGGCCTTGGAAAGGATCCTGGACTGGGGCAGTCCTTCTCCCGTGCAGTAGAGCTCGTTCCAGGTGCAGTGTTGGACCGCATACATTCTGGGTCCCGACCATTGGGAGCGATCAATAGTTTAAGATGCTTCTGCTGCTCTTCTCTGGGTACTCCCGACGCTTCCTTCCGTTTGACGGGCTTAACTGGAGTTGATGACGGCTTATGCCATATTTGCGTCGTGGAGTGTTGTGTACTCCACAGCGCTGAATCCTCCTCGGGTCTTGGTTCCAGAACTGGAAAACTTTGGCTAACGCCAAATATGGCCGGCGTTTTCTGGTGTAAGATCGTTGCATATGTGGTTTTACCCGTCGCCATTTGCCTAGCCTCGTATCGAGAGATAGGCAGGCTATGGAGTTTCTCCGATATTTGAGCCTCTAACGAGTAAGCTGGGCATTTTTTCGTATCAGTCGTGTTGTGCGCCGCATGACAGTTTATGCATTTAGGCTGATCCCCCTCGCATGCCCCCTGGTGCGAGTCGAGGCCACATTTCAGACATTTTGGTGGAGACCGACAATGCTTGGCCCGGTGATTAAGTTTGCCACAGTTCTGGCAGATTTGAGTGCGTTCACGATATTGATCCACTTGGCATTGCTGGTGGTAAAGCACAACATATGGAGGGAGCCGTTGGCTCCGAAACGTTAACTTTATAGTCTGAGTTGGGAGGTATTGGACTTTTCCCGACTCATCAGTGACACGGCGATTAAAGCGATGAGCATGTGTAATCTGATATCGTTCCGGTACATAAGTGTCCAGTTGAATATCTTCCAAAGAGATGGAGGTATCCACCCCTTTTATCACCCCTGAGACATATAGGTTATAGGACGGAATGTAGGACTCCGTACCGTGGTTTTTGTCAAACTCGGAATTGAGAAATCTGTTTGCTGCTGTATATGTTGCAAAATGAACATCTATCTGTCGTCTGGTAGCTTTGTGCACGTATTGGGCCTCAAATTTTTGTTTGAAAAGCCATCTGCCGATTTTCATCGGGTGAATAGCTCCTACTTCCTTGTCTTTGTGTACCACCGAGACAAAAAAGGGACCCACGTCCGTGTGAGTATAGCGGGGGGAGTTACTGGAGGTATCCTTACTACCATGGATGACCCCTTTTAACAAAATGTCACCGTTGGGACTCGTGTCTATTGGGATAGAAGATGCTACAGTCTGTGTTAGGTTAGTCGCAGCTTGTACTTGTGGCATGATATCTAATTCCATGAAGGTTGCTGGTCGGTCTATCTGATGTACTGGTAAGGATGGTGCAAGGTTATCCGTCATGATGACTGGATACTGATAAGGAGTAAAATGCTTCTCCGTTTTGATTCATACCATTTACAAAGTTTTTCATTAGTCCCAACTTAATGTGCAACGCAGGTAATATTATTTCAGTCTTGCCAACCAGTGGTCTGTAAACAATGTTTTTACTACCTGGTTCTTGCTTTGTTGCATAGTGTTTGTCCTTCGCACGACTATCCCATTCACATAAAAAGCAACAATATTTCGTATAACCCTGTTTCCATTGGTATAGCAAAATTCATATATCGCCTGTTTCCATTTAGCCACTCGCATAGGTTTGTGGAACAAGTACGACAACAAATATGGGGTGCAAACGATTTGTCCTGATGACCAACCTTGCAACCAAAATAGAGATGATAGGCCTTTTTAACAATAGGAGTTAACCGTACCTTTTGCGATTTAAAAGTCACTTCTCCACAGATAAAACAAATGTTATTTGGATTGTTAACACACTTACGCGGCATTCTGTGCCTTTCATGCCAATTCTATTACGGAAAGGATAATATATACGCATACATGTTATTTTATAATTATAATCACTAGGGACCGGATTCTTAGGTTTTTACCTATTTTTTTCCTTACTTCCAAAACAAAAAGCGCTCATACTCTTTTTCGAATCATGTCCATAGGATTCACCCACATTAATTCTGTGGCACCTAAAAATACCTAAACGGGGTATAAAAACCTAAGTATACCTAAACGGGATATAAAACCTAAAATATCTAATTTAAGCTACTTTTTTTTTGTCTTTTTTGTTTGTCAGTTGAGGAATCGATATTTTGAGGTGAGACAATAATTTTTGTCGGGTTGAAATTAATACCACCAGCGTTTCGTTCAACCCATTGTCGTCTGTCGTCATTGTCTGTATCGAGAGGAAGTGTAGAGTAACGGCATATTCCTTTTAAAATATTCGTACGAACAACCATTGTTGCCGTGTATGTACAAGGATATACTGTAGATTTCTGTGTTTTAAAGCGTTTGTTTGCCTTAACCTTTAGTACTGTCTTGTTATTCACACTGAGTGGTCACACTATCTTTTAAGAAGACGTGTTAATTATGTATTGAATCCTATGTAGCACATTCAAATTCATTAAACCAATTATTCTACCCGAAAACGATATTTTTTACAAAAAACCTAAAAAAACTATTTCACCTAATGGAAAACCTAAAACAGTGTTTTTAAAAACCTAAAAATCCGGTCCCTAATAATCACTCACAATAACGATTAAATCACTCCCAATTTTAACTATTTCAAAGCACACTGATAGACAGTTTTCTCACTCACAAAGCAAGAACTGAACTGAATTTATAAAGGAATATCAGTTTGAGGTTTGACTTATATGCTAGAGCCATAAATTCACCCTTAAATTTCCGGTACAGTCTGTTTCAAACAAAGTTACTAGGCTAAAATCCTGTTTTTAGTAAAACAACCTGACCTTGTACTGTAGAAATGAGAACTAACAGAGAAAAATGGATGTCATTTTCGTGTTTAGCGACCGCAAATTAGTAATGTATGGTTAATTTTATCTCGAATACATTTTGGCTGTTGACTTGTGTTATCTACCAGAAACCTATAAATGGCTTTAAGGAACCCGCAGAGTTATGGTAATTATGAAAGCTAAATCAGGCAAATACAAAGTACAGTGGGGATCTTTAATCTTCTGAATCACTGGATTATACCATAATAGCCATAAGATCAGAATTTACAATTACACAATAAGTGGAATTATTCTGAGTTACAAAATACACTCACCAATAAAATCAGGTAAACTGTTGTAACAAAGTGCCAGAATGCTTTTCTTAATAAATGATAATTGCAATTATGATAGGCCCATGCAGAAAATAAGTTATTTTTGTAATATATCTCAGAGTTAAACTTCAAAAACAAAATGGGCTGGCAATAATATTGATGCAATAGGCCTACGATTAGCTGAAATGTTTGTTTCATGTTTAAAGCAGCCTTATAGGTTATTAATTAATAAAAAGTCAATCTGAAATCTATCTGTCTGGATTTACACTAGGTATAATGGCGCAAAGGAACGAATAAGAAAAACATTCACATTAAAATATAATGTAGATATTGGTATCTATAGAATGCATAATATTATATCATTATTCAGTTTCTAGTTGTGTTTTAAATCTTTTATTTATTTACAGTTTAACACTGACATCGTTATGAAGAAATGAATCAATCAAGGCGGGGTAACAATTCAATAAACGATTGGCAATTTGTTACATTGGGCATGCGTCTTATAACCATTACAAAATTAATATTGATACAATCGTTATTTCGGTATCGGTCAACAGATTCATTCCAAATTGAAAAGGCTTCTACCCATGGACGTCAAAAATGCGTTTACCAAGTTTCATAAAAATCCGATAAAGCGTATTTGAGTTATCGCGCCTTTCTAATATATTACCATTAAAATTGGCACTAAATTGGTCATTACTCCGGTGCCCATAGGCGTACCGAGGGGGGGTTTTGGGGGTTTGAACCCCCCCCCCATTGATTAAAAAAAGGAAAAATGTATAATTTTTTTAAGTCTGCCCATAAATTACTTAATACAAGTATAAAGCGTGGGAAGCTTAAAACTCGTTATTTTGCGTCTTAATTTTTAAAATTTTCCGGGGGAGGACCTCCGGACCCCCCTCTCCCTGGGGGGTATGGAATACCCCCCAGACCCCGCGGATGTTATAACCCCCCCATATGGTCGACCTGGTTACGCCTATGCCGGTGCCGGTCAACCGATTTGGTCCAATATGAATAGGCTTCTTCCCATGGACGTTGTAAATGTGTTATGGCGTGTACTTGAGTTATGGCGTGTACAGAAACACGGACATTCGGACGGACGGACAGACATTTTCTGGTCCCCATACACAATCTCATAAAGTACTAACTAGCACTTGATAAAGAAATGCAGGATCACGAGCGGGATGAACGTAAACAAATACCACGCCGATCGGATTAGCTCACACCCCAGATATAGCGAACAAGATAACACAGGGCAATGACCGGAAACTATACGTGATTGGAAATATAATAAGATGAACACTCGGGCTGAACATTACAGAAGACAGAATAGTGTAATAGCCTAGAGTAGGATTACTCCCACAACGTCTCTGGCCTTGAAGACTAAACCAGCCAGCGAGCTTCTCGTTACGTCTCGTTACCAAGATGCGCGGATTCGCTGCGCGTAAGATCAGTGACCTACTGCTAGGCAGAGAGTAAAGATCACGATCCACGTTGCCAGTGGTAGAAAATACTGTAATAGTTGAGTGGAGGGATAATGCCGCATAGACAGAGACAGACAACACGTGGAGTGGGATAGCCAATCAGGGTGCAGCTAACCCCCCAAGACAGGAACTCTACGAGCGGTGAGACTCGCTCCTAAGGTATATACGTAAAAACCCAGAGACATTGTGGAGGTAATCCTACTCTACCAATGACCCGGGAAGAATTAACACAGACTGATAATAACAACAGTATTGAATGATACAGAAAACCAGACGGCCTATAGCTAATATTACAGACATCACGGCACTGAATGAAGAAGCGATTTCTCTACTAACAAATTTATCCAGATGTTTGATTATCCGGAACGGGTCCAGTCCCAAATAATCCAGATAACTGGAGTTCTACTGTAGTCTAATTCGAAATACAAACCTACTAGAACTCAAATTTTCGTATGGAACACAAGATCAAAACATGATTTTTACAGGCTCAGGATAAATAAACAAGGTAATGAAAGTAACCGTTATGTCAAAAGTGCAATTCTCTATAATAAATTACCAAAGGAAATAAAAAAACTAGAAGGACAAAGTTTCAAAACAAAATTAAAACATCTTCTTATAGAGATAGCCTTATATTGTCTACAGGAATACCAATTTTAGACAATAGTTCTTTTTTTAAGACCAAATATAAACTTAAAGGTTTCTTATACTCTATACATTTTGAGTGTTTCTTATCAAGAGAGGTAAGATTTTTCCGTAAAAAATGAAAACTCTTGTCGGACAAAATCGAAAGTATTAAAATGACATTATTTAATTGATCTCAAATTTTAATCAGAACTAGACAAGAAAAAACTCAAGACACACTGTATCTACAGAAGCAAGACTTTTTTGATATTGCTCATGATTGTATTTAAGGGGAGATGGTAGTTACCGCTAGCAAAATGATAGAAAATATAGCGTATGTTCAAGAAGCCATAACTCAAGTGTTAAGAGTCAGATTTAGTTGAATTTTTTTATGCTTTGCAAGTGTACTCTGCAGTTTAAAATAAGCAGAGAATGGTTGTTCTAGAACTCGCTGTTTGGTAGGAAAGAATTTTTTAACACATAGGTGAAAATTTTGTTTTACAGTTACTTCCCTTGAAATAAGTACGCTTTATTCAATTTCTGTAGCTTAGATTTTTTGTGAAACTTTGGGAACTTACTAACAATAGGTACTACTATTTACCCCAGCACAATCAGTCTAATATGTACAATATTACTGCATGAAAACTTCACGACTAAAAAAAAAAAAAAATACTTTTTTTAAAAATAAAAATAGTTGAAAATTCTGTATAGTCAAGACTTTTCCCATAATTCTGCTAAGGGAGATTTGTCATCCAACTATAATGAATTCCTGAAAGTTTCATTATTTTTGCATGAATAGCTTTTCAGAAAATGGTACCTGAAGTACAAAAAATGTAATTTTACAGGAGAGCGAAAAGAAAATGACGTGCCTTGTGGTATTTTATCCATTTTAGAAAGCTCCAGGTCGCTCTGCTTGGCTTAATAATAACGCAACATATAAGACCTATATATCAAAATGTTCACAAAACTATGCTCTATTACATGAGCCTAAGAAAAAGTATCGACTTTTTTGACACTGATGACTACCATCTCCCCTTAATATCTCCTGCAACTCTGTGTATATTTTGTAAATTTTGTAATTATTGTATTTAACATAACTTTGTACTGTTTGTTGTCTGTAAATATTTATATTTAAGTTAATTATTACATTTCTACAAGATTGTTCACTTTAAATTTCTGACTAATTAGTAATTTCATGTATATATCATTGTATTGCATTTTGTACTTAATTCTGTTAATTCTGTTTAATTATTTATACTTTCATTCAGTCCAATATCATCTTGCATGATTGATAGACTTAAATAAATTAAAAAAAAAATAAATGTAACAACATCTGTTCATAATTTATCAATTTCATTTTCCGTTTGTGGTTGATAAAGGGAATTTGTATGATGTGGGGACCACCTATACCACAAAATTACACAATTACCTAGAAAGTTCACTCGGTACAATGTTCACTGTGTTGATGTATATATATCACATATATTATTTCATCACCTACATAAATTATAAAACTGTAAAGTTATCATGTATCATTTTCGTCAATATACACTATAGTTTTGATATTGTTTTCTCGGTTTTTATTTATTCTCATGATCATTATCATGGTATTTCCACAGTATAGTATAACAGTAGCGAAGCTCTAATGAAAGGAAAATGCATCCTTTTGACAGATCGTGCGACACTAGCACCCCAAGCGGCCAGCAGGATGGAACTAGCAAACAGCCATTTCCAGCATTGGAAAGATACGAATATATGGCTGTATTTTTTCTTATTTTTAAAATTACCAGAACGAGATTATTACCGGAAAGGCATACTGGTGAACTCACCAAATCATAGACTTTATGGTAATATAAAGAAGTTGTAGTTTCAAGGTCGATGACATTGTATATCTTATAAAGTATCAGACCGGTTTCCGTCTACCATATAAGCTACATCCCTAAGACAAATATTCAAGAATTTAATTGACCTACTACTAACATATACTGTACTTACACTGAAAATTCTGACAAATAAGAAAACTTAATAATTTCAATAAGCATGTAGTAGTACTAGTTCAGAAATTAGGAGGGAAAGTAAAGTTCTATAGGCATATAGCACGATAGGCCTATGGTCAGTATCAGATGCAATAGCAAAACACTTTTGTCTTTTTCTTCATTTTGTTAAACACGATAAATTATTAAAAAGTAAAGGATTAAACACGTTATCTTTATTCTCGACAGTTTAATTTTGTTAAATTCAATTATATAGGCCTAACATAACCTCGTGTTAAAACATTTTTAAAATTAGTAGGGTCAGGTGGGGTATTTGTAAAGAGGCCTATATATTTAGAAACCTTTGCTTCGTTAGGATTTTCATTTATGATATACATATAAAAATAATTAATTGTATATAGCATTTGCAAGCCATTTTCTGCTCCTGAAATTAAAAGAAATAGGAGTAAACACACTAGTATGGATGCAAGCATGATAATCACAAATTTGCAATTTAATTTCACAAATAACTGTTTTTGCTTACCTCTCAGGATCTTTAGGGAACCTGAAGAAAGATAAATCGGGAGAATTCCTTTGGCTGTTGGTGCAATTTATAGCACCACAAGCATTTCCATAAAATATTGTTGACATTTTACATAAGCAACAATGTAACATATTGTGTGGCTTCTTGCTCACCGCTACGAGCGCTGCAGTCGCGCCGGTTGAAAAAAACTGTATGGGGCTTCGCTACTGTTATACCACAGTATAGTATAACAGTAGCGAAGCTCCATACAGTTTTTTTCAACCGGCGCGACTGCAGCTCTCGTAGCGGTGAGCGAGAGATAACACAATCTGTTACATTGTTTCTTATGAAAAATGCACAATCTAGAAGGCAGTGGAAAAATGTCAACAATATTTTATGGAAATGCTTGTGGTGCTATAAATTGCACCAACAGCCAAAGGAACCAAAGGAATCTCTCGATTTATCTTTCTTCAGGTTCCCTAAAGATCCTGAGAGGTAAGCAAAAACAGTTATTTGTTAAATTAAATTGCCAATTTGTGATTATCACGCTTGCATCCATACTAGACCACATCGGGAAACCGGTCTGATACTTTATAAGATATACAATGTCATCGATCTTGAAACTACAACTTCTTTATATTACCATAAAGTCTATGATTTGGTGAGTTCACCAGTATGCCTTTCCGGTAATAATCTCGTTCTAGTAATTTTAAAAATAAGAAGAAATACAGCCATATATTCGTATCTTTCCAATGCTAAAAATGGCTGTTTGCTAGTTCAATCTTGCCGGCCGCTTGGGGTGCTAGTGTCGCACCGATCTGTCAAAAGGATGCATTTTCCTTTCATTAGAGCTTCGCTACTGTTATACTATACTGTGGTTATACTATACTGTGGTATTTCTCTATATTACGAAGAGGACGGAAATTGTCTTTTCAATGGACATATCGCTTTTGGCAATTGTAATACGCCATGTTATTTGTACTTTCTTTCGGGTAATTCCGTCAGCGAGTTTTGAGGTATTATGTCCTGCAGCTAATTCAACATCTGAATTTTAAAGAAATGGTAGAATTATCCAAACATAATGTAATAATTTTTACCATATTGCATTGTATAATACTTACATGTTGAAACAAGTAGGCAATTATACAGTAATTATGAGAAATTAAATCAAAATTTCTCACGAACTGATAATGACTTTGTCTGCTCGATCACAACTTCAAATAAATTCAGTCTTGTAAACACTACAAACACTATCTGAGCCCACCTATCTGTCTCCATTTTTCTGACCCTTTCGCATAAAGTGGACAGTGTAAATAAGAGAAAGAATTGAGAGATCATAATATGAATTTTTAATTTACTTTTTTCTTTAATTCATTTCATCAACTGCTAGCAGTTATTATATTATAAATTTTATTAATGACGACACTGAGTGTGAGAGTTGAATATGGTTAATGTGTATGAATGATAACACAAAATATGATTATTGCCATGATTAGTGAAACTAGTATATATTGACCACCGCCGTCTCAAGATTTACACTGCCTGTCCTATGCTTATTTTAACATGGAGTACAGAGTATTGTTAAGTTGCCTAATTTCTCTAGTAGAGGCGACACAGTTCACACCCAAATAGCATGAAATTCCAGCATATTTCAGTTTCCGAGTTTATACTTCAGAGGGCAACACATAGCATACGATAATGTAAAGGGTATTGCAGCTGGGTGTGAAAGGTGCTGCCATCTGTAATGTCACCGCTTACGCAAAATTAGCCGTATAGGACAGGCAGTATACACATGAGTAATACAGTCTAGAAGGCAGTGATATTGACGAAAATGATACACGATAAATTTACAATTTTATAGCTTATGTAGGTGATGAAATAATATAATATGTGATATATCTGCATCAACACAATAAACGTTGTACCGACTGAACTATCTGGATAACAATTGTGTAATTTTGTGGTATCGATGGTCCCCACATCATACAAAATTTGTTCATAAGTTCCGGAAACTAAAATTTACAATTTAATTACTATGATGAATTTTTAAATTTCTGCCCATGATGTTAGAGAAGTGAACAGAGCCAAACGTAACGAGAGGTCCATTCATCTATTACATCATTTCAAATGTGGAATAAGTTCACAGTTTTCTTCCATGCATTTATTCCCATGTCTGTTCGGTGTATTCCAATGATTATGATTTTATTTTCTGTTAGTATTCGAGTTATTTACCAAACAGTCTCCTCTGTTTAATATTCGAAGTATGGGGTCCGAACAATAAAAAAAAAGTGTGCGTGGAACACCACGCGACAGAAGTGAAACTTCTTTTAATTTTTTGATTTTTTCAATTTTGGATTTTTGGACTCTTTATTATTGGGTTTTTGGACTTTTTAAATTTTGGATCCTTAAAATTTTTGATCTTTTAATTTTTTTAATTTTGGAATTTTGGATTTTTTAATTTAGGATTTTTTAAATTTTAGATCTTTAATTTTTTTAATTTTTGGATTTTTAATTTTCGATTTTTTAATATTGGATCTTTTGATTTTTAAATTTAGGACTTTTAAATTTTGGATTTTTAAATTTTTAAAATTTTGATTTTTAAATTTTTAAATTCTGTACATTGATTTTTAATTTTGGATTTTTTATATTTTAAATGTTGGATTTTTGGACTTTTAAATTTTGTATCTTTAAGTTTTTTTATTTTGGAATTTTGGTTTTTAATTTTGGATTTTTTAAATTTTGGAACTTTAAATTTTTTATTTTTTGGATTTTTTAATTTTGGATTTTGGATTTTTTATTTTTTAGATTCTTTAAATTTTGGATTTTTTTTCAATTGTGAATTTGTTTATTTTTTAAATTTGGGATAAGATTAATCATTGAGTTGATTCTTTTCTGTGCAGTCTGTTGCGTCATACCTCACTAATTTCGTGACGATTTTGAGCGTAACACTAATTTCGTGAAGATTTTGAGCGTTACAAAAGCTCTCGATTTACCCCTACCGCGGCTAAAGAAGCTTCACTTCAAAAATGTTAGGTTAAAACCATCCAAGATTTTTGTCACATGTATGCACAGTTACCACCTTATTACTATTAAAGTTGGGTGGGAGTATCCTCACAAGAGTCGGGGTGCTTCACTGATACAACTAGGTCATTAATTATTTACACCTACAATAGGAAAGTTTCGCCACCTGCATCGTCTCGTGGTTACCCTAGGTGTCTATGGATCCACAGGTACATGTTCGATCCCCTGTACATCCACGGATTTTTCTAACGTAGGGAGGTCTGGAACGGGGTGCACCCAACCTCGTGATTCAAACTGAAGAGTTACTTAATAGAGAAGTAGTGGCTCCGGAGAAAACTGCATGGACTTAGACCACTAGAAGAAATCGTTTTTGCATAAATAATAATTGTATATGAAACAATATTTACAATAATTGCTCATAATTTGTAAGTTGACATAATTTTCTGAACAACACTGGAATTCGGCTAAAGGAATTTGTAAGGAAATACCATTCAAACAATTCGGAGAAGAATGTTGACAGTACACAAAAAAATACTTCATAAATACATTTTTTTAAGTAGTAAATGGAATCATAGGCGTAACCAGGCCGACCATATGGGGGGGTTATAACATCCGCGGGGTCTGGGGGGTATGGAATACCCACCAGGGAGAGGGGGGTCCGGGGGTCCTCCCCCGGAAAATTTAAAAAATGAAAATGCAAAATAACGAGTTTTAAGCTTCCGGGGGTCCTCCCTCGGAAAATTTTAAAAATTAAGACGCAAAACAACGAGTTTTAAGCTTCCCACGCTTTATACTTGTATTAAGTAATTTATGGGCTGACCCCCAAACCCCCCCCCCCTCGGTACGCCTATGAATGGAATTGAGAGAACATTTCAAACTTCTTGAAGTTGGAGTCCTTTTGAAAATGTTTGCTATTAATTTCCTAAACAGGGATATACAAACCAAGAACATAAGAAATACCCCAAAATAATGTTTTTAAGTAAATGGAATTAAGAAACTATTTTTAAACTTATTGAAGTTGAAAATGTTTGCTTTTAATTTCCGAAACAGGATTACAAACTACATAGAAAAATAAAATTAGGTAAACTGACATAACAAAGTGTATGGAGTTAATAGACCATATTTAAGAAACTACAGTGAATGCCGTTTATTGTGATCACTTCGGGATGCAACTGATCTGATAATATTAACCGATTGATAACAGTAACCGAAGGAATTTAATGAAGGTTATTTATTCATATATATAAGATAATACACTACAAAACAGAATTAAAAATATTTATTCATAAAATAATACGTAACTGTGAATCATTGAACCACTCATAGGCTAATACAGTAATAGACTGCAAGCAACTATTGTTTTGAACCAATATTCCATACTCAGTTACGAGTTACGAGTATTTTGGAAATCTATAGGCACTACTAATCTGCCTATCTAACGCCTGTATGTTCAGAAAGTTGGTAAGCACATGTGAAGGAATAAGTAAGACAACTAGAATATTAACAGAACAAAATTACAACAAATTCCTCACATCTAAACCAAGGCGTGATACAACAACCCTATCTCTTACAATGCAGAACATTTACACACCTTACATCTACTGCCTCAATTGCTTATTTCCCACTAGCGTGTGCCCGCGGCTTCGCACGCGATAATTATTTCAAAAATTAAAAATTAAGAGCATAATAGTTAAATCATTATATTTATTAACACCAAAATCACGTGGAATACATATCACGATTAGATAGCGTCGCCTGGTAAAAGCGACCACAGATTCGAGTTCCCTGGCCCAGAAAACCCCTGCATAGTGAGTTTCGTCCAAGTCGAACAATGTAATAATAATAATAATAATAATAATAATAATAATAATAATAATAATAATAATAATAATAATAATAAAATCAGGTAAACTGATATAACAAAGTGCCAGTATGTTTTGTTTAATCAGTTATGATTGCAGTTATGATATGCAGAATATAAAGAAAAGTCAAATTGGCCGGTTTCGGGATTTGAGCCATGGAACTCCAGAATGTGACGCCATCTTAGCCACCTGGGTCAGTTATGGGATAAGCGCATTTAAAGCAATAGTGTTGTCATAGCTAACTGTATTTTAATTGCCAAAGCCTTATAAATCACAGTAAAACAAAAGGTTATGTTGTCAAGATAACTGATTTTCATTTTTTCAAATAAATTCTTTCGAATACGTATATTACCATAAAATAGGCACTAAATTGAGCATAACTCCGAAACAGGTCAACCGATTTTATCCAGTATCAATAGACGTCTTCCCATGGGCATTATAAATGTGTATACCAAGTTTCATAAAAATCCGGTAAAGTGTATTTGAGTTACCGCGTCTTTAAAATAGACACTAAATTGGGTTTTACTACGGTATCGGTCTACCGATTTGGTCCAATATCAGTATACTTCTTCCCATGTACATTATAAATGGGTATACACAGTTTCAAGAAAATCCAATAAAGCATATTTGAGTTATCGCGACTTCTTATATATTAACATAAAATGCACTAAATTGGGCATTATTCTGGTACTGGCCAACCGATTTGGTCGAATATCAATAGACGTCTTTCCATGGATATTATAAATGCGTGTACGAAGTTTCATAAAAATCCGAAAAAGCGTATTCGAATTATTGCGCCTTTAAAATATACACTAAATTGGGTTTTACTCCGGTACCGGTCAACAGATTAGGTTCAAATTCAATAGGGCACTTTTCATGGGCGTCATAAATGGGTATACCAAGTTTCGTGGCAATCGCATACAGCGTATTTGAGCTATGGCGCCTTTCTAATATAATCTATTAAAATAGGCACTAAATTGGGCATTACTCCGGTACCGGTGAACCGATTTGGTTCAATATCAATAGGGTTCTTAACATGGACATTATAAATGTGTTTTCAAAGTTTCATGAAAATCCAAAAAAGCATATTTGAGTTATGGTGCGTACAGACACACGGACGGACGGACAGACAGACAGACGGACAGACAGACGGACAGACATTTTTTCGTCCACCACACAATCTCATAAAGTACCATACTGGCACTTAATAATAATCCTCTTCGGTGTTGGTTGAAAATTTCATATATCTGCATGCCTTGACATGATAAACAAATGAGTCGACCAGCGTGAGCTACAACATTCAAGCGATCGTAATGGTTTTATGACAAAAATAGCCAAAGCCTACTGTAATTGATTTGACATTGAAATGTGTAACTGAATTGATGCTTCGAAAACGCTAAAATACACGTTTTTTGCCCGTTTTTCACTCATAACTCAATAACGAAAGCAAAAACTAAAAATGTAATATGCAGAAAACCTTCCCGGGAATGTACTCAACTTCCCAAAGTTTCATGGCGATCGGATGAATGGTGTAGTAATGCATAAAGGACACACATACAGACACACAGACACACATACATTCATTTTTATATATATAGATTACAAAATAGAGTTACGTCTTTAGTACACACAAACCTCGGCGCTTAAGCTTTCCGATGTTAATAATTAAAACGGAATTCACTCCAATTAATATTTCTTGTCTACAAATAACAACGTTTTCTCCTGTCTTTATCAAATAAATCTGAAAACTTGTATTTTATATTAATAACTCCTAGATGAAGTCTCGTTACTCGTGAAAACTGGTAGAACAGAAATTATTACTTCCTCTGCCCGTACCAACTTTCCTCTCGGGAGCTTAAAATCTGTGCAATTTTCGTGAGCCGTCGGAGGTATTCGACAACGTTCGTCATTAACAGAAAGGGAAAGCTGACAGGGTGTCATCCCTTCGTGGGTGGGACTATTCAGGTCTGGCTTGCAAGCACTTGAAAGTTTTTTTTTTTGTGTGTGTGTGTATACGTGATTTCAGTCTTGTTTATCGTTAAAATTTGTTTAAGTTTTATTATTTATTAGACTGGTTGGCGTTCTTTTACTAGAATTTAAATGTAAATAGTGTCTAGTTCCGATATAGAGTTGTAAAAAAATTGCGAAAGTTTGTTTATTAGATAGGATTTCGTTCTTCGTATTATAAGTGTAGGAGCAATATAGTATAAATGTAACTAGTGTCTAGTGTATATTCCAATACAGGATTGTAATGATAGTGTTTGATAATAATAAATAATTGTAATAAAACAAAGTAACAATGAATGAATACGGCTGCAATCTATGTGACAAACTTTCAAGTTCTATCGAAGTCTCAAACGTCACAAAAGGATAAAACATGATAATTTTAGAGTATCCTGTGACATGTGCGGTACAAGTAAAACCTCAAAGTCCGATCTAATCAAACATATAAACAGTGAACATGGATCTACATCTCAAAAAGTAGAAACTACGATTCGTTGTTCTCTTTGTGCCGAGAAAAGGTCAAAAACGAGTGATATTGTCGAACACTACGTTTTCGATCATAACATCGTGATTGAAACCGAAAATATAGAATTTCCTAATGAAATAGAGTTTCAAATATGGAAGAAGGAGATAGAAAAACAAGAAGTGTGCGAATTTGTTTGTAAGAATTATTACAAGAAGAAAACGAGCGACGAAACTAGAGTATTATATAAGTGCCATCGTGATGGTTTATTCAAATCACGAAGTAAATCTGTTCGACACACTAAAATATTAGGATCAAATAAAATAAATGGGCACTGCCCAGCAAAACTTGACATTATTCGCGGAGATGGAGGTACAGTGAAAGTGTCATATTGTAAAACACACGTTGGTCACCGGGGAGAACTGGGTCGTTTAAGACTGTCAAAAAATGAAAGGGACGATATTGCAGGTAAACTTGCACTCAAAATACCTTTTGACAATATTTTGGACTCAGTTAGGATTTTGACGTGCAAGGACGAAATTGAGCGCGCCGATCTTGTTACCCGTAAAGATCTGCACAATATAGCACGTGATTACAAGCTAAATGCAGAAGCTATAAGGCACAACAATGACTGTACAAGTGTAGAATCATGGGTAGGTGAAATGCAGGGAGCTGGTGGTGTGGTGCAGTTTTATAAACCACAATCCATGGTCCTGGAAACACATCCTCAGTTAAAATCTGAGGATTTTGTCCTCATAATAATGAATGAGGCACAGAAAGACATCCTTACACAATTCGGCCCTAACTGCATATGCATGGATGGCACACATGACCTGAACCCTTACGGGTTTGAACTTACGACTCTACTTGTTTTAGATAACCTTTGTGAGGGGTTTCCTTGTGCGCTAATGTTTTCGAATAGAGTAGATGTACAGGTTATGGAAATATTTATATCTGTGATTCAAGAATCATTCGGAGAATTTATTCCAACTAGAGTATTTATGTCGGACATGGCGCCAACATTTTACAATGCTTGGGTGAAAGTAATGCCTCCTCCAGAATTACATTTATTTTGTACATGGCACGTAGACAGAGCGTGGAGGAATAATCTTTCAAAGGTGAAAGGACAAGAGAATAAGGCAGAAACATACAAAATTCTTAGAACCCTGATGGAAGAAAGGGACAAATTTGCATTTTCTAAAATGTTAGAAGAAGCCATTAAACAGCTTAAAAGAGATCCTGACACTGAACAATTTGGTCTTTATTTCGAAAGGGAGTATAAGCCAAGGGTTCAAAATTGGGCTTACTGCTACCGCCTGCATGCAGGTATAAACACCAACATGCATCTGGAGCAGCAGCGTCGCCAGGAATTTTATTAAGGGGGGCAAAATCAATTTCGGACCTCAATTTCAAATGATTAGGCTAAACACATTAATATTCACTTAGTTAACCGGATAGTTATTTTGAACTCAAGCTGAATTCGACGAGGCTACAAAGTTTTTAAGTTAAAAGAATACGCTCTTTTGAGTAATGGCCTTGGTGAGATATTATTATAAATACATATTATAGTTATAATTAGTTAATACTTGCTAAACTCATTATAAAGTAATTATATATTTTTTATTCTCCATGCTACAACTGTAGGTTGACAAAGAGTACCACAAATAAATGAATCCATAAGGCAATCCAGAGGGGGGCAGTTGCCCCCCCCCCTTGCCCCCCCATGCCGACGCCCATGATCTGGAGCGAATGCATGGGGTCATCAAACACATGTACTTCAAAGGGAAGAAACCCATGAGGCTCGATATCGCAATTCATACCATTTTGCGATTTGTAAGAGATAAACTGTTTGAAAAACTGATTAATCATTGTAAAGGTAAAGTAACGTCAAAGCTACACCACATTCGTCAGAGGCACAACAGTTCTCTTACAATTTCCCCTCAGAATGTAATATGTGAAGGAGAAGTATGGAAAATACCTTCTCAAAATAGTACAGAAATTTATGAAGTGAGAAAGTTGACAGAAAACTGTCAGTGTGATCTCAAGTGTACAGAGTGTGACACATGTATTCATTCTTTTTCCTGCACATGTCCAGATTCATGTATTAAATTTAATATGTGTAAGCACATCCACCTAGCAGTAGGCCTACAAATATCCCAAACTGAGAGAGCTCCAACTTCAGTGGTAAACAACAACATGGGTGAACTCGTGATTGCTGAACCAAGCACTATGGAAAATCAGGAAATTATTATTCAAGAGCTAAGAAAAAACACATACACGAATCTAGACAAAGAAGAAAAGAAAGCACATATTATTAGGAAATTCATGGACATTGTGAGCAAGGCAGAGACCCAGGAGGATTTTGAAGTAATAGATAAACACCTCAACCCGATATTACCAACGATGCAGGCCCTAAAACGCAAGTCAAAATTAATTTCAGAATCAGCTGCAACATCCAAAACAATAAAATTTTAACCACAAAGAAAATTATTTTCAACAAAAAAACCTCACAAGAAATCCACAAAAACAATTGTAAAACCTAGTACCAGTGAACAGCAAAACATAGCTGTGAATTTACTGCTTAAATAGAGGCGTGGCTTTGTTTTTTTATTAAGTATATCTTGCGTTTAATGTGATTTAATGTTTGTTCAAGTGTGTTTATTTAAAAAATAAGTGGTGTTAAGTATAATTTTTTGTTTATTTATTTATTTGTTGTGGTAATTTATTGACGGTTGTGCACAGACACTTATACCGTGTGCCGAAATTCTTATACATGCCATAATTCAGGCACAGACACAGGACTGTCGCATTTACTCACTGAAATCAGAAAAGCAGTAGGCAACTTAACACTCGTCCGAGGCATTATGCATCATAGCCCAATAGTACCTGTAAAAAATGGGATAATTCTGTTCCATAAATCCCAGCACACAGATGGATCAGTTAATCAACATTATTTTCAGAAGCAACATGTCTGGTAAGTTTGTACTATTTTATATTTTTCTGTAAAATATTCTTGCAGTACTTTGTCAGTTTCAAACCCTTTAAAGTTGCGTTCAGCCCTAC
Source organism: Ectobius pallidus (assembly GCA_964059195.1). Taxonomy (NCBI): domain Eukaryota; kingdom Metazoa; phylum Arthropoda; class Insecta; order Blattodea; family Ectobiidae; genus Ectobius; species Ectobius pallidus. Next base: position 5,361,726 of record CAXKWD010000008.1, on the reverse strand, counting down.
TATTCTCCTTAACCCCAGGCATGGGCATCGGCAGGGGGGCATGTCCCCCCTCTCCTTATAGCATCATTAATTATTTTTTCTGTCAACTGTATCAGTGTATTTATAATAAGTTTTAATTATCCATCACCACGACTCTTACTCAGAAGAACTTATCTGTTGTCAATAATGAAAACCACCCCTTACGTTTTATGTCAAAAGGAAAATCGTTTCCTGGTGTTTGCGTCTGTAATCATAATAATAATAATAATAATAATAATAATAATAATAATAATAATAATAATAATAATAATAATAATAATAACGATGGTGATGATGATCATTCTGTTTTATCTTTCATAGCAGAGAGAGAATTATTTAAATTTCTGTAATATCTCTATTGTTCACAATAGTAAATTAAGTATTAATTTTATAGAGTAGGCTACTGTATAATTTGGTCCAATAAATAAGAATCATTGTGTTTGGAATTATTCTGAGTTTGCCACCCCCCCCTTAGTAAATTCCTGGCGACGCTGATGGCCCCAGGTTACTTTCTTGAGTTTCAAGAATTAAGTTCATATTTTATTTAGACTTAGGCACACTAAACTGATTATATTTATTAAATTTTAATTGGCTATTGCTAAGGGAACTGTTAATATTATAAACATACCAGTAAGCCTACAAATCAATGTGATTTTGCTGTGAAGTGTGGGCTCCTGGAGTTACTGATTTCTCGCAGGAGGCGGGCAACTTATCTGTCTTCTTCTGCTAGTAACGAACATCATCGAACATCTCCGACATCTCACGAAAAATAGCACTGATCTTGTGCTCCCGAGACAAAAGTCCCGTACCATAGGTACTATAGGTAGAGGAAGTATTGTTTTCGACCCCAAAATTCGAAGTTGAATTTTTAGCATATATACACGTTGCAAGGCCCCCTGAATCCAAAAATACTATTTTTGGAAACATGTCTGTGTGTCAGTGTGTGTGTGTGTGTGTCTGTCTGTGTGGAAGTTTGTGAACAGGCTAACTCCGAAACGGAGAATCGTATGAAAACAAAATTTCGTATTTGTGTCAGGTACCTTCTGAAGATGTGATTCGAAGATTGGCGACAAATTTCCCTTATTTTTAAGGGGACTTTACATGAAGAAATTTTCGTTTTTCGCGATTTTCTCGAAAATGGCTCTAGCGATTTACTTTAAATTTTGCGCATGGATTGCTTGTACCAAGAGCTAAAACTTTTATTTGAAACATTTTTTTCGAACAAATTCTCTGAAGGGTAGTTTATAAGCAACCTACTGTGAATACGTGCTTTTTGCAATACGGCTTCTTGTAAATCGTACGAAAACAAAATTTTGTATTTGGGTTAGGTACCTTCTGAGGCTGTGAAGATTGGTGACAACCTTCTCTTATATTTAAGGGGACTTTACATGAAGAATGTTTTGTTTTTTGATATTTTCTCATAAACGGCTCTAATAATTTCCTTTAAATTTTGTACATGGATTGCTTATAGGCCTACCATTTCAAAAACATTCTCTGAAGGGTGGTTGTAACCTACCAACTTGCCTGGTGAACAACTCAATACGCGGACATTTAAGGCATTTTATTCTATATAAGCACGTGAAGTGAGAAAAATGTACTGTTGGCCCTGCTTACAGTAAAGAAATATCTGAGGGGAATATTTGATAAATTTCGGAAATTATTCTTAACAGCGGAAAGTTCAATAAACGTTTGCTGTCACTTGTTTTTTTCCCCCCATAGCCTGCGTTTTTAGTCGCAACATTCAAAGAAGGGGCTATAAGATATTTATAGCATAATTAGCGTAAATGTTGCAAACTTTTATTTGGGCCGAGGAAGTTATGTGACTTTCACATCAGATTTTTTTTTTATATGGGATCTCCCAGTTAATAAAACTTAATATAATTTTTTTCAGCCTCTGTACTAGTATATTCAAAACCACATATGCCGTATTAAGTTCGAGTATGAAAGACTTGAAAAGTAGACAGATTAAAGTTATTTTTATGATTTGTATTGAGTGCATTGGAAAATACAGATAATAATTTTACATATTTAGTAACATGCAGGATCACGACCGGGATGAACGTAAACAAATATCACGCCGATCGGGTTAGCCACACCGCAGATATAGCGAACAAGATAACACAGGGCAATGACCAGAAACTATACGTGAGTAGAAATATAATAAGATGAACACCGGACTGAACATTATAGAGGAGAGAATAGTGTGATAGCTTACCAATAACTCGGGAAGAATTAACACAGACTGATAATAACAACAGTATCGAACGTTACAGGAAACCAGGCGGCCCATAGGTAGGCCTAATATTACAGACCTCACGGCACTGAATGGAGAAGCAACAACAATAATAATAATAATAATAATAATAATAATAATAATAATAATAATAATAATAATAAACATTTTATTGTCATTGAACTTGTGGTAATAGACAACGTCATTCTTAAAATTACATTGCATAAATTACATAAATGAGAGATATTTAAATATCACACGATAAGCGAATCAAAGTTCCTATTCCAATTTTCCAATCTTTGAATAAAATAGTAATATAAAAGCATTGCTATATTAAAATCAACTTAAACCCAAGACACTAAAATATATTCACGTTCAAAAAATTCTGTCACAGAGTAAAAAGGTGTCTTCGTTAACCAACTATATAGTTCATTTTTAAATCGTTTTATCGGTAACTCTATAAATTTTATTGTCAGTTTATTAATCATTCTACAAATACAGTTCAGTATTCAAGAATAAATCAAATGGTGTAAGTTAAACGAAAGACTCTAAACAAAAACTTACAAGTATTTTTTCATAATAAAATACATTTTTATAGTAACTTTAAAGGTGCATATAGGACATGTTCATGTATTTTTATCAAAAGGACAAGAGTGAATTACTTGTACACTTTACGTTTATCATTTGACATAAGTGTTCTTCCACACTTTACTTGAATGAAATACTATTCAATTCCATCTTCACGCAAACGGAAAATATTAACTTTTAACCCAACTTTGATGTTGGTGGTACAACTCAATCTGTATGTTTCATTATCTTGTATACTATAACCTTAACCTAAGTGTTCAAATACTCCAACAGGTTATAGATCTATATGTTATGTAATGTTTTAGCTATAAATGTGTTTTGTTTAGCTATAAATGTAACAAGGGCTCGTCGGGGTTCAAAATGAGAACACCGAGTTTATAATTGAAGGATGGAGGTTTCTTTATTTCCTACAACAATTGCCAATACAGCCAGAAAACTCCAGACTATTTGCCAGTTCACTGTCCTGTTCAGTGCTCACTCTCACTGTGCTCAGTCTTAATTACAGCACTGTTCCAGTCCAATCCAGATCATCCCACGTCGCGTCGGTCAACTCCACAGTCCTCGCTGCCGCTGTGCGATCCACCCGTCGCGCCGAGTTCCCCGGGACGGCACTACCTCAGCCCAGATCAGCTCACCAGATCTTCCGTTCACCCTTCCCTCCGGGCACTAGTTCCCCGTTGACTAGCTATTCCGCTCTCGGGTCCCTCCGGTCACTGGCTCCTCAGCTTCCCAAGACACACTCAGGTCGCGCTGATCAGTCCTCTCCGTCCAGCTCACCCTTTGACGCTGACGCTCGCCGCTACTCACGGACTGCCTCTCTGACTGTTCCCTCGTTGACCCTCTGACTCTTCATGGACTGTCTCTCCTCTGATGTACGGACTCTTCACACTGAACTCTCCTCATTCACTGACTGTCTCTCTCAACTCCGATTCACTGACTGACTCTCCACACTGAACTGACTTTTCCGCTCGCTCGCGGCCCTATATATAGGGCCGACGAATATTCCAGAGCGGACGCCTCGAAAGTTCCCCGCCCGCGCATGGTCTAGAATGTCCGCGCGGGGCACCGTCCCAGCCCTTAGCGCGTGGCTCCACCTCTGGCCCCTCCCACGAGCGCGCACCGTCACTCATCGCGCCGTGCCAGGGAGTAGGCAGCACCCATCGGCGCGCGGCTCCAATCAGCAATAAGAGGGCCGTCCATCCACTAGGGGAGCGCGATCCTGCTAGACTCCGTCGTTCTAGTTCTTTCTGGCTTACTCCTCCTTCTATCAGGCTCTAGGCTTTTCTGGGCTTTGTCACATTGCCCCCTCCTTAAGGGCCTTCGTCCCGAAGTGCCCCATGATATGCCGCCAGACGGTCCAGGTGTACTACCAGCATCTTCACTCTTGGCTGTCGTTCGATGCGGTAGACTTCTGGCCACTTGGTGAACTAATGCATGGCCAACAACAGGTGCCGATTTCCGTCATCAGTAATGGAACATGGGCCTGCCACGTTGTATTGCCTCATGGCCCCACGGCTGCAAGTTCTAGGCCCTCTGCTGGCAGCACAGGTGTCGCGTTGTTCACGCCGCCTCTCGGCGTCACTCCATTGGTGCAACCAGTAGAACATTCTCCGCAGTTTGTCGAGGATCCGGTTCGCTCCCGAGTGGTCACCTGTTACTCCTGCGTGGACTTCCTCCAGGACCTCCTTGACTCCGGCTCTTGGAAGGACTAGGTGTTCCGCAGTCGCCTTCTCTTCCGCAGACTCCCAGCTTCCTTTCTGGACCCCGTCCCTGACCACTAGGGCGTCCTGCTGGTTCCCACAGCCCTCGTAGATGGCGCTGCGACTGGCTACCACTTCCCACGTCGGTCCCGTACCCAACATAACGTCCCGCAGTCTCTGCCCCTCGTCCACGCCGTCACACGGTGTCTCTCCGGCGTCCACATCGTCCCGCGGTGCCCGTCCTACGTCCACGTCGTCCCGCGATGTCTCTCCTACATCCACGTCGTCCCGCGGTGTCAGTCCTTCGTCCACGTCGTCCCGCGGTGTCAGTCCTTCGTCCACGTCGTCCCGCGGTGTCTGTGCTGCGTCCACATCGTCCCGCTGTTGTTCTCTCAGGGCGTGATCTTCCCCTTCCGTGGCTGGTGGTATGGCGATGGCCATGTCCTCTTCCGGCTCTTCCTTATCTTCCATCTTGGCCTCTCTCTCTGGTTCACTTTCCACGGCCACCAGTCCGCTGCCCGGTTCATGTGATCTTTCCTTGGCCGGTGTCAGTTCCTGCTCGAGCTCTTCCTTAGGGCTTAAGCGCAGGTTCTTCATTTCCCTTATAATTTCTCTTGTTTCGGTGTAATGCTGGTCAATTATCTCGTTCAGTCGGTCATTCCGCTGGTCCATTTTTTCTGTCAGCCGATCGAGCTGCTGGTCCATTTTTTCTGTCAGATCATTCAGTCGGCCATTCTGCTGATCCATTCTCTCTGTCAGTCGGTCTTCCATGGCGTGAAGTAACGACTTTAGCATGTCCTCCATCTTGCGTTCCTCCATCTTGCCTTCCTTCAATTATATCCCACTTCTGACACCAGTGTAACAAGGGCTCGTCGGGGTTCAAAATGAGAACACCGAGTTTATAATTGAAGGATGGAGGTTTCTTTATTTCCTACAACAATTGCCAATACAGCCAGAAAACTCCAGACTATTTGCCAGTTCACTGTCCTGTTCAGTGCTCACTCTCACTGTGCTCAGTCCTAATTACAGCACTGTTCCAGTCCAATCCAGATCATCCCACGTCGCGTCGGTCAACTCCACAGTCCTCGCTGCCGCTGTGCGATCCACCCGTCGGCGCGCGGCTCCAATCAGCAATAAGAGGGCCGTCCATCCACTAGGGGAGCGCGATCCTTCTAGACTCCGTCGTTCTAGTTCTTTCTGGCTTACTCCTCCTTCTATCAGGCTCTAGGCTTTTCTGGGCTTTGTCACAGTATTAATAGTATTTCATGCAACATATATTTTAATTCAATCAAACAATGAACATTCTTAACCAACTTGCATGTTACTAAATATGTAAAATTATTATCTGTATTTTGCCAATGCACAAATTACTCAATACAAATCATAAAAAACTTTAATCTGTCTACTTTTCAAGTCTTTCATATTAGAACTTAATACGTTATAATTGTACAAGTTGAATTTCTACAAAACTTCAAAATGAAGTTCATTAATGATTCTCCCAGTTAAACTCCAGATCGATTCATTAAGCAGGGATTATGGAAAAACAAAGTTTAATATGCATAAGTGAAGGAATATGTGTGCGCAGTGTTATTTGTCAATACCCAGTGCATTGCAACTTCAAAAGCCTTATGTGAACACTGCAAACAACATTGTTGTCATGATAAATGAATTGCATTTGATGAATTCAGCGTAACATTTTCACAAATTAGGCCTTTCATTGGGCGTTACTCCGGTACCGGTCAACCGATTTTGTCCCAAATCACTAGGCTTCGTCACATGGATGATATTAAGTGCGTGTACCAAGTTTCATGAAAATCTGATAAAGCGTACTTGAGTTGTCGCGCGTACAGACCTACGGACGGACAGACATTTCCCCGCCCACCATACAATTTTAGAAAATACCATTCTGGCACTTCATAAACTATTTCACAAAATAGCGGAAAAAATTCAGATCACCCGTTACTCATACAAGCATAATATAAGTATTACCTTTTATAACATCCCTTGGTCCACGTCTGAGGAGAATGGGTTCGCCATCTTCTCTTCTCCACGTGATTCGTGGTGGAGGATGTCCAGTTGCTTTACACACCAGCGTGGCATTCTCTGTTTCTTGCACGGAGATATCAGTGCTTGTGTCGTCGTACAGGATATCAGGAGGCACTGAAACAAAGGAAAGTATTACATTCTGGATTAATATGCAACACAAAGGAAAATGTATGTATATTTAGCGAGTTTATGCCTGGTAGCTCACAGATCTGAGATAGATTGTACAGAATTGTTTTTCAGGAAGTTCATGGAATATCAACCAATGGCGGTTTATATATTTTATTTTTGAAGTGAAACTTCTCTAGCCGCGGTAGGAGTAAATCGAGAGCTAACCCAAAGTTGCGTGACGAACAAAATCGTCACTGCAAGTGACGGACTGCACAGAAAACAATCAACTAACTTAAATGATTAGGCTTATCCAAAATTTAAAAAAATAAAAAATCCAAAATTAAAATATATAAAAATCCAAAATTAAAAAATTGAAAAATCCAAAAAATAAAAGATTCAAAGATCCAAAATTAAAAAAAAACAAGATTAAAAATCCAAAATTCCAAAATTAAAAAATTCAAAGATCCAAAATTTAAAAGATTTAAAAATTAAAAATTACAAAGTCGATAAAACCTAAAATTAAAAGAATCCAAGTTTCACTTCTGTATACGTGGCGTTCCCCGCACCAGCTTTTTTTATTTTTATTTTTAAATTTAACACTTTAATCTTTATATGGATGTGAGACATGGTCACTTACTCTTCGGAAAGAACTATTCGAAAACAGGGGCTTAGGAAAGAGAGATGAAAATGGGGACAGGAGAAAACTGCATAACAACGAGGTTCATGGCCTGTACTCGTCATCGGATATAGTGAGGATAATTAAAACACGTAGGATGAAATGGGCTGGAAATGTTGCACGCATGGGAAGGAAAGACATATCTCAGAAGTATTGAATGGGAGACCCGAAAGGAAAAAGACCACTTGGAAGACCTAGACGTAGGTGGGAGGACAATATTAGGATAGATTTAATGGAAGTAAGATTTGCGAGGGATGGTTGGAATAGGGTTGAATGGCGGACTCAGGTAAGCGTGGCAGTGAACCTTCGGGTTCCATAAAATAGCTCCTTTAGCTTGCTGAGGAATTGTCTATTGCCATTGAGTAAGTAAGTAAGTAAGTAAGTAATCTTTATTGGCCCTTGTATCAGAGGCGTCTACATCATTGTACAATTTATATTGTACTAATTTATATTTACTTAGGTTATCTAAATCAGTAATAACTTAATTTAAAGAATACATATTACATACAAAAAGTTTAAACAGAGTAAGAAACAAAAAGCGTTTATTACTTAGTACTATAGCCTACTAACTAGACTAACTACAGTGAATGTCGAATCCGAGATTTTTGTGGATTTGTGATGATGAATGGGAGGTCGCGTCTAAGCATACTACACCTTTCACAGATGCAGTACACTCCCGCGTCCTCAATACCATCTCATCATCAACCAGGTGAGTACCAGTCGTCATCGGAATCCTTAGACTGGAAGTCAGACTTCAGGCATCGGCGTCAACCAGTAGGTCATTCTGGCAACCACAAAGACATATCTGGGTGTGTTTTGTCCATTACGTGTAATTTTTCATATGACATATGTTAAACTTGGCAACATAGGTGATCTCTAGACAAGTAGTCCTACCGTCATGCCGCAATTAAAGCAATGAACTTCATCGATCTCATCACAAATTAAGAATATTTCAGCTTAAAGTAATCCCAGTCATCGCCTAAAGTTTAGAAAACATCTGTATATAGGCTATCTGAAGAGCAAGTGGAGAGCATATACAGAGTGTTTCAAAAATACTTTTACATATTTCGGGCATGGGTTCCTTACACCAAAAGAAGAAAAAAAATCATATGAACATATGTCCCATAATCCTTGTTGAAACTATTCATCGACGTGTCATAGAAGCCTGTGAAACCATTCGACGCCATCCCGGAGTATTTGAAAGGGTGCGACAGTCCATGATTCGACGAGTGCATGCATGTCTAGAAGCAAGAGGAGGACATTTCGAGCATTTGTTATGAGTTTTGTGTGTTGACGTGTTATGAGTGTACCAATGTGTTGAACAGTTCATAACGAGAAAACAAAGAATTATGGGAGCTATGTTCATATGAACTTTTTTCCTATTTTTGGTTTAAGGAACCCATGCCCGAAGTTTGTAAAGTATTTTTGAAACTCTGTAGGCCTGTATAAGCTATAGTACTGTTAGGAACTGATTTTATATGGTACGTCCATAGCGATCTTTTGTCTAGACAGTAACAACAAGGCAGCGAATTCGATCAACAAAATTTATCTCCTTTGCAAACAGTACACTTTCTCGTTCGTTTCTTTGGGCAGTTGGTAAAAGTTATTGCTTTTGTTAGCCGTCGCTGTGGCTCATGCTTAGCGCGTGGGCCTGGCATGCTAGCGGTCCCGGGTTCAATCCCCGGGCCTGGCGGGCGTGTCATTCGTGGTGGACGAAGCCGTGACCTTTGGGGGTTTTTCTCGGGGATCCTCCCGTTTCCCCCTCACATTCCACCAACACATTTCATCTTCAAACTCCCCCTCATTATCATCCCGTTTCCTTTCCCGGTTTCCGGTTTACCCTCGCCCCAGCACCTGCTGTGGGCCTCTCCCGTCCTCCCCGTGGCTTGTGGTCCTGAAGTTGCTGGCTGGTGTGCTGCCAACCTGGGGGCTCTGTAAGAGGTACCGAGGTAGCGGCACACATGGCATGGTTGAGGTATCTGTTGGATGTAGGGGAGTTCCGTGGGGGCTCGCGATGGGGTCTGTTGTCGAGGGACCGTTGGGCTTGCAAATCATTCCATTCCGGAGGTTGGCACAATGAGCCACAAGGCTGAAGTGCTTAGGGTAGTCCTAACCCGCCTTCCCCCTTCAGGGGCCAAATACATACATACATACATATTGCTTTTGTTAGCTTTCAATTGTATTCGCCCCAGAAGAAACCATTGTTCAATTAAGCCGATGTCAATTTTAATTTCTGTTATTGCTTGACTTGGATCGCCCTTGGTACAGAATATGACTCTGTATTCAACGAATTGTTTCTGATAGTAAAAAAAAAGTATAATGTGTGGGTAGTAAAGAAGCACGAGCATTAGCAGATTGTATATTACATGCTACTTCAGAGCCAAAATGAAATACTTCATTCAAATTCCTAAATTAAATATTTCATGCAGATGAACAGGTAAATAATATTCACTTAGAAGCACACTGACACTTCACTGGTCTTACAACAAAATATCGGTCTAGAAGCTTTCTAGAATAACAAAATTAGAGAATTTTTGTCAAAAAATAGGTGGTGCCCGCGGCTTCGCCCACGATAATTAATTGAAAAATTAAACATTAAGAGTATAATAATTATTAAAGCATTATATTTATTAACACTTGCACGCGAATCATTCATAAACTAAACCATGAATAATTAATGAAACAACTAAAATTCCGGCTTTAGAGTACATTGAACGATTAGAAAGCGCCACCTGGGAAAACGATCTCTGATTTGATTATGCAGTTCCAAAGCCACCTGTGAACACATAATATGTATTGTTTCTCAACTGTTTGTTGACAGATTAATATGATGTGGATTTTATTTGATAAATTCAGTGGAATTTTCAGAAATTACATAATTTTTCAAGGGGAGGAATGGTTTGTTTGGATTTTTATTGACCGCGATACTTCCAGGGTTAAACTATCAATATTTATAGCTTGTGCCCACGGCTTCGCCCGCCATTATTAATTGACTCCAGAATTTTTAAGAAATTTACACTGGCAGTTTATTAAAAATGTTTGTGGTTCAGAGCTATGAAAATTGTCAGTAAAAATAAAATTAGAATATTTGTTCATTGTGTTCATTTCACTTAGGCCTTATATAATAAAGAAACGGTTTTCCTAATTTTTTACTCTTCGTGAAAGTTTAGACTGCGAGAGTAGATCATCGCCGAGTATACCCGATGTCTAACGAAGTGAGGGAGCGAATGAGCACGCTATTTAGGGCCGTTGAATTGTATAACAGTAAATATTTAAGCATCAAAGCTGCGGAGAGTAGAAGTACCGATACATTTGATCCTGCGACAGCCACCACCGAAAATGTGTTTCGAAAATAATTGTTTCTTTGGGATACATAAATATTTTTCCCCACTGGTTTAACTGTGAAATGAAATGATTTAAAGCAAACTCAATTCAAACAAAACTACTAATTATTCTAACTCAATCAGCCTTGATGTGAAGATTTTGTAAGTTTCACCAGTGTGAAATGTGATTGATGAGCTGTTGAATGGATATGTGTTGGAGGATCACTGCAAATATCCAGCAATTTTGTACACCGTTCAATGTACTGTTGTGTAATGGTGTTACATAAGCATGTACTAAAGGTTGGTGTAGTGACCAGAGTGTCACCTAATGAACTGTGTATTAGTTGAAAGTAAAATAAAATCAGATAAAATTTTATAACAAAGTGCCAGAATGCTTTTGGGCATTAATAAGTGATAATTGTAATTATGATATCCAAAAAATATTTTTGTTTGTACTCTATCTCCGAATTAAGCTGCAGACTGATTTATTAAGCAGGACTTACGGAACAACAAAGGTGTAAAGTTTGATACTTAACCTTATGAGAGTTTTGTAGAGGGACATATATGTGAGATTAGGTTATATTATTATTATACTATTGTACACCTGAAAAGCATAGTAAACGTTGCATAGATTGAACTTTTGGATAAATCTAATTATTTGTGGTTAGGTGGACAGTTTGTTGTTACTATATATACGCAGCAAAATGTACATGTAGCAGGTTACATGTAACAAGTTACACATTTCCCATCCCATGCGGGCAAGGTATAACTTGTTATATAACACAAAAATAAGTTATGTAATACAATGTTATCTGTAACAAATTACATGTATTTGTAACAATTTTGGAAAACATGTTATATAACTCGAGTTATATTCAACAATTTACATAGTGTAAACCCAGCTTTAGGCACGTTAAAGGTGTTATCAGTAAGAAACTCATCGTTTAGCTGCAAGTAGTTGATGTAAAGAAAAGTTTAAGTTCTGTCTAGAATCAGGGTTCGAAAATGGCGCTCCCAATGGAAGAAATGCCAGAAAACGATAAGAAGTATAATGCAGTTCACCCATTAAAGCTGCTGCATTACATCAATGAATAGCACATATGATGTAGATGCTTTCCTGCGTCTTCAAGACACGATTAATAATAAAGTGAAAATAAAATGACAAGAATGTAGGCCCGTCCACCCATAATGACCACTGAGAAAGAAGAGGTAGAGGGAATCATGGAAAACTGATAGCGAGTCGATTTCTGATTGGCTGAGATAACCCACCAAAGTCAGTATGAATTATATTCAACTTAAATTAAGCAATAAATAATATTTCAAAGAAAATAAAATCAGGTAAACTGATATAACAAAGTGCCAGGATGCTTTTTTTAATCAGTAATAAACGCAATTATGATAGGCCCAAGCAGAAAAGTAATTTTTGTAATAGATCTCCGAATGAAACTCCAAAAACAAAATGCGTTGGCAATAATATTAATGATGCAATAGGCCTACGATTCGCTGACATCTTTGTTTCAAGTTTAAAGCAGCCTTAAAGGTTATGAATGAATAAAAAGTCAATATGAAATCTATCTGTCAGGAATTACATCAGGTATATTGCTGCACAGGAACGAATATGAAAAATACATTAAAATATAACCTAATGTAAATATCGGTAGTCTACATATCCATAGAATGCGCAATATAATATCAATATTCATCGGTTAGTTGTGTGCTGACTCATTGAGTTCATCACATATTTTGGTACAGCTTACTGGGACATTTTGTTATGAGGTATAAAATGCAATATAATATTTTGGTTGGTACGAGTGGTACCACTGATTAATTCCGGTTATCTGTTTGAAACTGCTTTGTCTCCCCTCCACGAAAGGGAAGGGGGCGAATTCTAGTTAACTTGGTCACATGTTGAGTATCACCAATTCTATTCTTCTTCCTTCATTTCTCTGGTATGGATGGTTGCCCGCGGGGACCGCACTCTGAGTAACTGGCAAGGTATGTAAAGACGTGTGTATTATGTTTAGGACTGTGGATCGGCCGTAAGTATGTGAACTTAATGGATATTATATACTATATGCATATAAATTCCAGTTACCGTGTTTGCTGTCGATCACAGACTTGTGCCCTTATGGCATATTTCAACATTATACACACGGGGTTACATACCCGGAGTGTATGAGTGTGAAAATGTATCTTTCTATCTTTTCTTCTAAATGGAATCAATCCACAAGTATTACGTTAAAGGCACTATAATTTGCATCATTTCATATGGCACAGAATAAAATTAAACAAAGGAAATAATTAATTTAATGTTACTGAGTTATCCAATCACAAATGTGTATTAAACTTTTGTTATAATTAAAATTGTTATCTATTAATCGAAATTATGGTATTAATTATTATTTGATGATTATCCTTCTATCGGGCTTGAACCTTCAGCACCATTCCACGAGCAATTACTCTATATGCTTAAATGTCTCGCGTAAGTTTATTTACCAGCGGCTACGAATGAAAGTGCATAGGAAGTCTCCTATACACGATCATACGTTGCTGGGTGGTAAACTTATACGACACATTTAGCATCCTACGTAATGTTGAATTACCTTGGATTTCTACTGTGAAGTACAAAACAGGGGAAAATGGTAAAAAAAAAACATTACAAAATGGTAGCAGAGACGCTCATGGCCTGTTACTCAATCGTAGCAGAAACGATGCTGGAATGTTCTATCCTAATAGCAGCATATTGAGAATTAATACCAATCTTTTTCGATTTTTCATATGCCATTCCATCTTATATTATTTCACGAATGTGCCTTGCTTCTTTACGCCGTTTATAAGTTCCAATAGGGACTCTTTGCATTCATCTTTGCTTGTTTCAACTTTCCCTAATCTCACTTTGACGTATTATGCCGCATACTTCTTACGCGATTTCTGATCGTGTTTCGGAGCCTTTTAGCCGGCGACATTGACCTTGCTCTCTTCCGACTTGCATTCGGCATGCATTCTAAATATAACTTCTTGTTACTTGTATCTGCCTAGTTCTATACTTCGCATTCCGGGCTTGCTTTGTCGGGGGAGGTATTCTGGTATCTTTTTATGAAAGGAATAACTCATATGAAATAAATATTTTATACGAAAGAAATATTTAATTATTTGCTTCTTATACATAAATTACATTCATACAAAATAAATGTGCTGCATTCTTATGGCGGCGAGTATTACCCATAACTTCACTTTAAAGAAGGTGCATTGTGGTATTCTACTTTGGACATTAATATATTTTTGCTTATATCTGAAATTTCATTTTTCATGTACAATGAGTCGAGAGAAGTGCTCGTTTGATTTGCTGAAACGAGACGAGCTCTTGTATGAGGCCACTATAAGGGGCATTCAAGGCACTCATCAGTTACCAGTGGATGCGTTATTAACGAAACTTCGGGAAGCTACCGCACCTGATACATCTGCCTCAGCTGTCCCGGTATACCAAATACCGGCCATTGATATTTCAACATTTCAACCATTGATATCTGCAGTGGTATCCCAACTTGAGGAGTCTATTCAGCATTTGCAGCAGGAATTCAACGAAAAAAGGTACAGGAGAAATCAAACTAAACTTAATCATTACTTAAATCGCTGCACAGATATTATTGATAATTTTGAGAACCAAGAGTTAATTAATTTAGCTAAAGAACATTTTTGTAAATTAAATCAACTTAAAGCTGATTTAACAGAGACCAAAACTAGAATGGCTACTGTAACTGATAGCACTCAATTCAAAGCAGTTCAGGATATTCAGCGAACTAGTATGCAAGAGAATATAGTTCCTCCAATTATTTCTCAGATTCATAAACCATTAGATATGCCTGAAAATAAATTAATTAGAGCGACAGAAATTGATTCTCTAGTCACTGGCGTGCAATCACAGATGGACCTACCTACAGCCCATAATTTAACTTGGACACCTATTAATTCTAATGTTAGAACTGCTGTGAGTACACCTAACTTATTAACGTTTGCCAAGTTACCAAACCCAATTCTCACCTTATTACAAGGTCGAATTAATTTAAATGTGAATACCCCAGAAAATGTTATTGAATTTTTAAAATTTTTACACCAGATTCAGACTAATAATTCACTTTTAAATATGCCAGACCCAAGTCTATTCCAGGCGTTATTACCATATACTACGGGAGTTTTATCTCAGATTATTTCTCAAGCAGTTGAACAAAAATTCAATGTTGACAAACTTCATGAAGTGGTTTTAAAAACTTGCATCCCACAGAGACTATTAGGAGTTCTAGAACATAGATATTTTTATAGACCACAACGTAAAGAGGAATCATTAATGGAATTTATTCATGATATTCGTCTTCATGCCCATTTGTTGAGATTACCGCACTCGGAGGAATATATGGTTAGGACTATTGGACTGAGTTCTCATCAAACCGAGGTTAGGTCTGTATTCCTGGGTATATATCCTCCGGTGACTTTCCAACAATTGGAACAGGTTAGTGTTAGACTGAATGAGGTGATCAATGCTCATTCGGTAGGCCCTTCTAATTCTCAACAAAATTTAAACTCCACTCTATTACCTATTGAATCTAAGTCAGTATACTGTTCTAGGCCTATTACTAAATGTACTTTTTGCCGAAAATTAGGTCATGTGGAGAGTAATTGTTATTCAAAAGCTAAAGCTAACCTAGATAAACAAGTGATTGATTCTCGTACATCTACTAATACCAGACAGCATAGTTCTAAAAAACCAATTTGTGACTATTGTGGTAGAGTAGGCCATAGGGAACACCAATGTTATGCGAAAGCTAAATCCCAGAAAACTCATTTTACTCCTAGACAGCCATGACTAGAACCTACTAAACCGGATATTTCTCCAATGTTATGTGCTGTACCAAATTTTGAACTGCCATTTGTTGAAATTATTATTGAAAAGATTCATACTTACGCACTATTGGACTCTGGTAGCGCTATTTCTATAATTAATGAAGATATTTTCACAAAGTTATCTTGTGATTTGTTACCTACGACTGTTCAGTTAAAATCAGTTGATAATCATAGTTTGACTGTTGTGGGGCAAACCAAACTTAGAACCAAGATTGCAGATTTTTCATGGATGGTAAATTTCTCAGTAGTACAGAACTTAGCGGCGCCAGTTATTCTTGGTGCGGATTTTTTGTCCAAAACTGGAGTTTTGATTGACATGCAAGCTGCTAACATGTATTTTAAATTCAACCCAGATATCAAGTTACCTTTGCAATCAAAAAAGATTATTCTTCCTACATATGTAAATATGTGTTCATTATCAGGAGGAGTACAAAGTACCCCGTCTTCTAACGACGAACTTGATTTAAACCATCTTACACCTAATCAGCAAAATGATATTCAAAAATTATTTGGCCATTTCTCAGATGTATTAACTGAGCGTTTAGGATTGACTGACTTGCTCACATACCAGATAGAGTTAAAGGACACCACTCCTGTTAAACTCCCTCCTTATCGCCTGGCACCTCCTAGATTGTCTATTTTACGGGAACACATTGCCTCGTTACTTGAACAAGGTATTATACAGCATTCTACCTCCAACTACTCTAGCCCAATCTTTCTAGTGCCGAAGGGCGACAATCAGTTCCGCCCAGTGGTAGATTATAGGGTCTTGAATAGCAAACTTCATGTGGAATCCGTGCCTCTTCCTGATATCCACTCTTGTTTTCACTGGTTTTCGAATGCTCAGTACTTCACTACTCTGGACCTCAACAGCGCATATCATCAGATACCGTTATCTCCTGATTCGTACAAGTATACTGCATTCGCGACCGATTTCAATCTGTTCGAATATAAAAGAATTCCATTCGGTATTTCTATCGGTGCACAGGTTTTGACAAGGTTGCTAGACAAAGTATTTTCAGATATTAAGTTCAAATTTGTTTTCAATTTCCTAGATGATTTAGTGATCTACTCTAATTCTTATCAGGAACATCTGTGCCACATTAGAGAAGTTCTGTCACGCCTTAGGAAGGCCGGTTTAACGGTCAAACCCAGTAAGGTTAGAGTAGCCACCAGGCAACTGAAGTTTTTGGGACATATCTTGTCTCCACAAGGATTGCGTATTGACCCTGATAGAACTGCCACTATTCGTGAATTTCCCCCGCCTCGTGATGCTAAAGGCGTATCACGATTTTTGGGTATGGTCAATTATTTTTCCAAGTTCATCCCACACTTTGCCCAGATTTCTTACCCACTGAATAAGTTGAGGAGAAAGAATGAGAAATTTGTATGGAATCTCGAGCAACAACAAGCTTTTGATAAACTCAAATCCATCATTTCTAACCCACCAGTCTTGGTAGCTGCGGACTTTAATAACAAGTTCATATTGCAGACTGACGCCTGTAGCTCAGCTGTAGCTGCAGTTTTGCTACAAGAATTTCCTGAGGGACGTAAACCCATAGCATATGCGTCCAGAACACTGTCTTCCCAAGAATGTAAATATTCCGCCTATGAACTAGAGGCACTTGCAGTGTTATTTGGTGTGGAAAAATTTAGACTTTATCTCGAGCATGTTCCCTTCCATCTGGAAACGGACAACCAGGCGTTGTCGTGGGTATTGGCTCGACCGCGTAAAACTGGTCGAATTGCCCGTTGGGCACTCCGTATTTCAGCATTTCAATTTACTGTTTCGCATATAAGAGGATCTGCAAATGTCATTTCAGATACGATATCTCGTATGTATGATGGTGATACTGTTCCCTCTCAGCCTGTAGAATCACCTATTGAAGACAGGGATAGTGTAGTGAAATTAACCAGTGGTATTTTAGCTGATTTGCCTTGGGCACACGAAGGGCTAGCTGCAGCTCAAGATTCTGATCTTACATTGTCTGCAATTAAGCAGAGGATCAACCAAGGAGAGGCAGTCTACCCATATTTGTTGAAAAATCAACTCTTGTGTTGTCAGCCAAGAAGGGCAAAAATTGCTAAAATTGTCTTACCTGCACAGTTAATTGACTCTGTTTTCCATTACTTCCACAATTCGCCTATTGGGGGGCATTTGGGTCTTTACAAGACTATTGGTCGTATAAGGGAAAAATTTATCTGGAATGGGATGTTTGCCGATATCAAGGCACGCATCAAAGCATGTAGGGTTTGCGCTCTAAGTAAACCAGCTGCTATTAAGACCTGGGGAGAACTGTCATCGAGTATTGCCTCAAGACCCATGGAAAAAGTTTTCATAGATTTTGTAGGTAAATTGCCTCGCACCCCTTCTGGAAATAATTACATTCTGGTCATCACAGACGCTTTCTCTAAATTTGTCTGGTTACAACCCGTCCGAGAAGCAAATTCGCAGAATGTTATTCGTGTTCTACGTAATATCTTTGCATCTTTCACTTATCCTAAATTTCTAGTCTCGGATAACGCCACGCAATTCACTTCCAAATTGTTCAAGAACTTTTGTTTCAGTACTGGTATCCAACACCTCTATACAGTTCCATACTATCCTAACCCAAATTTATGTGAGAGAGTAAATCGCAACCTCAAGGCAGCCTTGATTGCTTTTCACTCATCTAGCCATTCTAATTGGGACACGCAGCTAGACTGGCTTCAGCTTGCCTTTAATCTTTCCCGGCATACCTCTCATTCAGTTACACCTTTCAGTCTACTCATGGGTTACACTCCGTCCTGTCCTCTTTCTAACCTATGGGCGTTAGAAGATCTGTTACCTGATTCTGTATCTCCTATTGATATCAAAGAGAGATGGCGTAGAGCTAGAAACAATTTGTTTAGGACCCACCGTAGGGATAAGTTAAAATATGATGCTACTCATAGACCACCCGATTTCAAGGTAGGCCAGAAGGTATTTCTATTGAACCATCCTCAGAGTAGAGCAGTGGATAAAATCACGGCTAAATTGGCTCATCGATATGTCGGACCATTCATTATCACTAAAATGTGCTCTCCAGTAACCTATTTACTTAAAGATTTACAGGATCCTAGCTCTGTTAAGCGAGCACATGCATCACAGCTCAAACATTATGTCGATAATTAAATTGATAAGATATTATACCAGTTATCCCCTCCTCATCTATAGTAAGAGGAATTGGAAGGTTAAACTTTGGTTATAAGTTTGTATACTTATTTCCGCTAATTAGGAAGGTTCTTACAGTAAACTGTAAGAAGAATTATAGGAATTCTCAGAGAAAAATTAAATTTACATGTATTTTTCCAAGAGAAAGAAATGTGAGGAACGTTCCAGGAAAAGACAGAAAATTCAAAAATTGATTCAAATTTAGAATTGCTTGACGGTTTTTCAGAATTTGTAGATTAGATTCCAGGGCCCGGAATTTTCTCTCGTTGACTATTCTGAAAATTGGATCGTAGAGGTACCCTACTTTCCTGTATTACATACTTTTCTAGACCTTATTCACTGCATTCCATGATTTATAATACATACATAAATATGGAATAAGGTGAAATTAAGAATTTAATTAATGATTTATGAATGCATATTTGCAATTTAAATGCATTGTTTCCTTCAGAAACTAACCATTTTCTTGTGACAAATTGGAAGCCTCATATCTTGCTTATCTTAATATTGTAAGACTTCCACATTGTCATGTTTTGTGTAAAAAAAAAAAAAAATTAGAAAAAACTTAGAAGCTTAATAATTTTTGTATTCAAATATAGAAAATTATATTATATTTACAAAAAAATCCAAATGTTCAAAGTATTATTTGAAATTGTATGGTAATTAATGCTTTGTTTAACAGAATTGTTGATTATTATTATTTGAAAGGAGTGAAGTATAGAAACTCCACTTAAAATGTATAAAGTTGAAATAGCATTGATGAATTAATGAAGTAAAGTATAAATAAAAATGTATGTGTGACTAGATTCCTAACTTCAGAATTAATTTAAGAAATGTGCCAATATTATGAAATGTGCCAATAAAAAAAAAGTAAGTTTAATTTAAATGTGCCATCATTAATATTTCAGTAAAATAAATAACTATACCTATTCTGTTTATGTATAAAAACTAAAGATAATTAATTTAATTAAATGAAGAAACTATTAATTGACATTAATAATTAAAATATTTTAAAAAGAATTAATTTGTAAAGAAAATTTGTTTTCTAAGAACGAATTTATTCAAGTTCAAACAGATAACTCTATCAAATTACATTTTGTATCTTTCTTGAAAACAATTTGCTTTTTGAGTTTTTCAACATTTCAGTAACTGTACCTCATCAAATGATGAAGAGGACCCGCTACTCATCTAGTACCCTGGTAAGCCACACGAAGATTTCAAGATTCAAGATATGAAGCATATTGGAACGCTGCTCTGCATGGGGAAGTCGACGCCCCATTTTCTTCTTGACCTCAACTTGGTCCGGCATTGTGGTCTCCTATCCTGCTTCGCCAGTATCTAACTAGTGATATAGGTATCCTAGTAAATGCCAGAAATTATGAGTGGACTGCTAGTGAGACTGTTCAATCAGCTATTTATGTTGGTAGCCACTACATCAATTCATGAATACTTATCACTATAAAGAATGTCATATTAATACTACATCTCCGTGCATTCTGAACAAAACAAAAAACATTGACATTTGTACACAAGGACACTACATCAAGTGCCATATATTTGTTATGTGTGGACTTTCATTCTGGGGTCGTGGCGCAAGTTTCGTGGGCAGAGTCTGTGCTGACTCATTGAGTTCATCACATATTTTGGTACAGCTTACTGGGACATTTTGTTATGAGGTATAAAATGCAATATAATATTTTGGTTGGTACGAGTGGTACCACTGATTAATTCCGGTTATCTGTTTGAAACTGCTTTGTCTCCCCTCCACGAAAGGGAAGGGGGCGAATTCTAGTTAACTTGGTCACATGTTGAGTATCACCAATTCTATTCTTCTTCCTTCATTTCTCTGGTATGGATGGTTGCCCGCGGGGACCGCACTCTGAGTAACTGGCAAGGTATGTAAAGACGTGTGTATTATGTTTAGGACTGTGGATCGGCCGTAAGTATGTGAACTTAATGGATATTATATACTATATGCATATAAATTCCAGTTACCGTGTTTGCTGTCGATCACAGACTTGTGCCCTTATGGCATATTTCAACATTATACCCACGGGGTTACATACCCGGAGTGTATGAGTGTGAAAATGTATCTTTCTATCTTTTCTTCTAAATGGAATCAATCCACAAGTATTACGTTAAAGGCACTATAATTTGCATCATTTCATATGGCACAGAATAAAATTAAACAAAGGAAATAATTAATTTAATGTTACTGAGTTATCCAATCACAAATGTGTATTAAACTTTTGTTATAATTAAAATTGTTATCTATTAATCGAAATTATGGTATTAATTATTATTTGATGATTATCCTTCTATCGGGCTTGAACCTTCAGCACCATTCCACGAGCAATTACTCTATATGCTTAAATGTCTCGCGTAAGTTTATTTACCAGCGGCTACGAATGAAAGTGCATAGGAAGTCTCCTATACACGATCATACGTTGCTGGGTGGTAAACTTATACGACACATTTAGCATCCTACGTAATGTTGAATTACCTTGGATTTCTACTGTGAAGTACAAAACAGGGGAAAATGGTAAAAAAAAACATTACAGTTGTTATAAATCTTTTATTTACATTATTTAAATTATTATTTAGCCCACACTGACATCGTTATGAAGAAACAAATCAATGAAGGCTGCTAACAATATCAATATACCATTGGCAATTTATTACGTTATTTTAATATATTGTGGGCCATGGAAGAATATTCATTACAAAATTAATATTGATATACTCGTTATTTCGGTATCCAAATTGGTCCAAATTCAATAGGCTTGTATCCAAGAACGTCATAAATGCGTATGCCAAGTTTTATGAAAATCCGATAAAGCGTATTTGAGTTATCGCGCATTTCTAATATATTACCATAAAAAGGCACTAAATTGGGCATTATTCCAGTACCGGCCAACCGATTTCGTCCAATATCAACAGACTTCTTTCCATGGACATTACAAATTCGTATACCAAGTATCATGAAAATCTGATTAAGCGTATTTGAGTTATCGCGCGTACAGACACACGGACGGATGGACAGCCATTTTCCCGTCCCCACATACAAACTCATAAAGTACCATACTGGCACTTAACAATTAAATACAAGCTAATTCTGCTTGAGACATGAAATTAAATTTAACTTATTATTTTAAAAGTCTTACAGAGATATTTAATGATTTTAGCAGTCTCGAATGGAACAAGCTGTATAAAAATGCACTCTCACGAAATTCACTAAAATTTAATATTAACGGGAAAATTAGGTAATTAAGGAACTACTGAAATTACACTGAAGGTTCGAAATTAGACAGGAAAGTAACCTTCTGTGAAAACTTCTGTAAACTATAGAGAGAGGTTCCATCTGGCGCTGTGAATTGAACTCCGGCTTAGCTCAGTTGGTAGAGCATTGGCGCGAATAGCCAAAGGTCCTGGGTTCAAGTCCCAGTGTAGGATGAATTTTTCTCCTATAATATTCTTCTGTAAACTTTCTGTAACTTAGATATATAAGCTTTCATGAACCACAGATTATTGTCTCTGTTGGACATTACATGAGAATGTTATAGGAGAAAAATTCCCCCGACACTGGGACTTGAACCCAGGACCTTTGGCTATCCGCGCCAATGCTCTACCAACTGAGCTAAGCCGGAGTTCAATTCACAGCGCCAGATGGAACCTCTCTCCTATGACTGATTGCCCTAATGGTCTACCTCACAGACAGACAAGTTATGTCATATGCAGTACTGTGAGGCACACTAATTAGTGATTTTTGTGACCGGGCTCCCACTGAGGAGGGTAGACCATTAGGGCAATCAGTCATAGGAGAGAGGTTCCATCCGGCGCTGTGAATTGAACTCCGGCTTAGCTCAGTTGGTAGAGCATTGGCGCGAATAGCCAAAGGTCCTGGGTTCAAGTCCCAGTGTCGGGGGAATTTTTCTCCTATAACATTCTTTCTGTAACTTGTTTTACTCATAGCTTTTGGTGCACACGAGTAAAACCTTATATGGTAATCAAATGGTGTTAATTTCACCCTTTTCTGCCCATCTCACTTCACTTAAACATATGACGTCCACTTCGTACTTCCTCATAACCTTCTTGAAGTTCTTTAATTTTCAACCTTTTGTTAAAGTTCTGACATTCCATGTTCATGTTGTCAAGGCGTAGTTGTAATAATATTCTTACAGTTTCTCCTGGAGGCCAGACGCAGGGCTATTTTACTTCCGGAGTGTTTTCTTTTATGAGGAACCATCATATTAGGTCTGTTCGCAAAGCTAAATCATGTACTGTCATGTACCGCGACGCATGCGCACATTTTCAATATGCTTATATATTACATTATGCGCATACATTGCGCAGCGAGACCGACAATGTGCGCATGCGTCATGGTCCCTGACAGTTAGAGATTTGCTTTGCGAACAAACCTATTGTTTTCCAATTCGAAGCAGGTTAGGTTAGGGAAAAGTACAATATTCCCATATACAGGGTCCGGCAGAGGAACCTGACGGTTTTTAAATTGAAATTACGACAAAACTATATCGTTTGCGTACATTATTTTATTTTAGAATTGCAATACATCTCAAAGTATTTTACTTACATCAATTACTTTTTGAAAATTGTGTTCTACTTCAATCCATAAAGCTAAATAAGTCCATTACATCAAAATTATTATTATGGTTTCGTGAAAAGTTGGAATCAGCCGAAACTGAGTAATGTCGTAACTCATTGTCGCCAGTACATCTCGGGCTTGCGCATTCAAGTAAAAAACAATTGCCACCCACAACAGTATGGTATTCCGACATGGAATATTCTCATTTTGATGAATGTTGAAATGGCGGCGAAACTCATACAATCTTGTTTACACGCAGGTTTCATAACTAAGTTTCGCAATTGTTTTTTTACTTGAATACGCAAGCGCGAGTTGTAGGCCTACTGGCGACAACGAGTTACGACATTACGCAGTTTCGGTTGAATCCAACTTTTCACGAAACCATAATAATAATAATAATTTTGATGTACTGAATTATTTAGCTTTGTGGATTGAAGTAGGAACACAATTTTAAAAAAAGTAATTGATGTAGGTAAAATACTTTGAGATGCATTGTAATTCTAAAATAAAACAATGTGAGCAAACGATACAGTTTTGTCGTAATTTCAATTTAAAAACCGTCAGGTTCCTCTGCCGGACCCTGTATAACTACACTACAGAATTCCTATTTTCTTTAGTTGAAGTCAATATGATATATATTGTTCATTCCAGTTCAAGCAGCATTTGCTGTGCGTTCTGTTATGGGGATTGCAAATGTCCAGGAATCATGATTTCGCGATAATTCATTAATTCATTTAATGCGAATACCGAACTATACAGGAATCAATTGGAGAGACAGGAGATTAATAAAGAGATTGTTATATTGAACAGAGAGTGAAGTAAGAGAAAATGAGCAGAAAAGAAGAGAACAATAAAATTAAAGAAAGTGGAGTAAGAAAGGCATGCTCTCTGTTGCCTGATTATTTTATAGAGATTAATGAATGAAACTCTAGAACGTACGAGCGATTTAAAAGTAGGGATGGCATTATTATTAGTCAAGACAGATTAATTAATTAATTATATTTTAAGCCTTAAACCCTCAGTAATTAAAGCAGTAAATATGAGAACCTAAAATACTTAGTAAATGTATATGGAGTATCTATCTATTATACAACTGAACTTATATTATTATTAATTGACAATGTAGTCTTTGATTTACAGTGTATTACACTATCAATAAGATGTCGCATCTGTAAGTTAGGTTATAATTTTATGACGCATCTATATTAATAAAAGGAAGTGTTTGTCCTTTGCCTGTCCATGATGCCCAGCGAAATCTACTGAAAGCAGAGATCTGAAATTTTAAACATAGGTGGACTGAAGGGTTGAAAAATGTACATAACAGCCGGAATTTTAATTTTCGCTTTCGTTCGTGAGTTATGACTGAAAAACGGTCAGAAAACGTGCATTTTTTGCGTTTTCGAAGCATCAGTTTTCAGTAATACATTTCAATGTCAAATCAATTACAGTAGGCTTTGGCTATTTTTGTCATCATACCTCATACCTTGGAAATAAAAGCAACGCGATCGCTTGATTTTGTTAATCCATCCTAGACGATTCATTTGTTTATAATGTCAATGCACGCGGATATATGAGATTTTCAACATAGACGGAAGAGGGATAATGAATAGCCTATAGGTCTAAATGGACAAACATTGATCGGTTTAGACGGAACTCCCTATGTAGGGTTTTCTGGGCCAGGGAACTCGATCGCTTGATTTTGTAAGTCCATCCTGGACGATTCATTTGTTTAGAATGTGAAGGTCCGTAGACATATGAAATTTTCATCCTACACGGAAGAGGGATAATCAATATAGGCCTAAATATGGTCAAACATTGTTCGATTAGGACGAAACTCACAATAGAGGGGTTTTCTGGGCCAAGAAACTCGAATCTGAGGTCGCTTTTACCAGGCGACGCTATCTAATCCTGGTATGTAGTCCACGCGATTTAGGTGTTAATAAACATAATGATTTAACTATTTTGCTCTTAATTTTTAATTTTTGAAATAATTATCGCGGGCGAAGCCGCGGACACATGCTAGATAATAATATAGCATTTAGCAGTTATACAAATTACAATGTGGTCTAAATTATTAAGACCAAGTCAATTTATCATATAATATATTATATTGCATACTCTATTCGATTTTAAGAAGTATAATTAAAAAAAATAATTAATTGGCTACCTCCGATGGGAGAGAGTTTTGAAATCTTCTATATATATAAGAGGCTTTGTCCTGACTGACTGACTGAATGAATGACTGACTGAATGACTGACTGAATGACAGGAATCAACGTACCGCCTAAACTATAACAGGTAGAGACTTGGAATTTTGACAGTACCTCCGTTTCATAATGTAGGTGCTCACTAAGAAAGGATTTTAAAAAATTCTGATTCTAAATGCCAACAATTAAATGTTTTTGAAAATACTTAATCCCTTTTTACATAGAATTATCAATTCCAAATCACAGAATATATTGTTGCCAAATGGTATCAGATGGGCTTGGAAAAAACAAATGAAATGCACTTTTGACAAATAAGAGAAGTTATCAAAATAATTCATGTTATAAATAAATATTACAAAATGAAATCCACTAAAATAATGGAATCACATAACTTTCTCTACCCTGGACATAGAGAAAACAAAACGAGGTATGGTAATGTGTATATTATTATATTATATCGCAGGTTTTTGGAGAGAAAAGTATGAAAGTGATAATGCTTTCTGTTTAATTTCATCCCCAAAACGGGTTTATGGTAACATAAGAGTGGGAAATTTCCCGCCTCGATATTACAATTTTATGTTACAGGAATTTCTGTTTCTTCTTATTTAAACCTCTACCAGGCTTGCTGTGCACTGTACAAGCGATGGGATGCAAAATTCTAGATCCTCTATGAGCCATAAAAAACTATATCAAGCGTTTTCTGAGGGAATAGTTTGAGTGTAATAAGTCGATCTTCCTATTTCAAATTATAAATGCCTATATAAGGACCTAGAATTTATAATTGAAAATCCTTCATAAGTTAATTTCCAATTACAAAATACAAAACCCGGGCGACGCCGGGTCTCTTAAGCTAGTAAATAAATAAATAAACAAATAGAAGATTACATGAAATAAATAAGGAAAAACTGCTTTCCATAAAAAGAGGACTCTATTGACCGGAAAACAAGATTTTCAGCTAAGGAAGAAACTGATGAAATACTACATAGCCTAAGGAATGTTGGTTGATACGACGCTGAAACAATGGAGGCTGAAGAAATGTTTACAGAGCATTGTGATGTGACCTTGGAGGAACAATTGAGAAGATTCGATGGACAGACAGAATAAAGGAAGAAGACTTTTAAGAATAATGGATGAGAAGTACATGGAAGTTGTAAGGAAAAGAAAAGCTATGTGGTTAGGGCACATCATGAGAAGAAGAGGCCATCAAAGAAAAAGTAAAAGGAACAAGAAAAACATAGTAGAAGAAGAATTAACGAAAATAATTGTGATAATCAAGAACAAAAAAGCTGTTGAGAGTTAACAGATCCTACAGAATTTCTGTGCACCTGTCAGAAATCCTTAGATCAATTTTCTGGACCACTTTCCTATCCCCTTCGAATTTACTTTATCGTTCTCTCATTCTGGTAGATGACTAACTATACCGGACAGAACTAGTTACAATAATTCATTGTGCAAGTTTAGAGCGATGTTGCTTGGGTACTATCTCTGCCTCAGTTCGTCCCTGTTTGGAGGATGAGAGAAACTTTCTTGCATTTCAATATCTGACGTTCTCCCCAGTATATTTTATCCTGTACCACAGATGTTGTTATGTAACAAATAAGTCCATCCAATAACAGCTTCATTTCTCCTTGTTTCCTTTGTCATTTTCATGAACATAAATTGCAGGATTGCAAACAAGTTCAGTATATTAGGCACAAAAATAACAAATTAGCCTACCGTATTTTACGGACCATAAGACGCACTTTTTTACCTTGAAAACAGAGTCTTGAAAGTTGGGTGCGTCTAATGGTCCGAAGTATAAACTAAAAAAGAAAATTATGGTAAATATTGCCGGTAATACCATAGCTATAAACAAGGTGTTTTCTACGATTGGTTACAAATTTTGGCACAGACTGTACATCAGTGGAATTGTCACAATCGTAAAATGAGGATAACTGGAAGCCAGATATACAATGCAAAAAGAAGATAATGTTGAGTTCTTTTATATGAAAGGAGTTTTTCTCCACCGGGTGGTTTAAATAAAGGCAAATGACCTCTAAAATAGCCTAGTCCCATTACACTTACTATATGCTGAATTGAGAGTTGGAGGGGTGTAAAAGTATTTTCAGTCTTTTATGAAAAATCAGTTCAGTTAAAACTTACACGATGCCACATGTACAGAAAAGATTTTCGTACAGCGCAGGTTTTAAGTTAGAAATGATTTGCACTCATTCCATTGTACAAGGTTATAATTGTTTATGGAATGAATTATATTATTCGCTTTCAATTTTTTGTTTAGAATCACATTAAATTTCTTTAGCTTTAAATTTCCATTCTAAAATCAAGGTGAGTCTTATGGTCCGGAGCGTCTTGTAGCCCGTAAAAATGGTATGTTAAAAGAGCCATGAGGAACGCTTTTTAGAATTTTTGTAATGGGATATTTGAAAAAGACGTTACGAAAAATGTATTTGAAAAACAGTTTCATATGGCGCTGAAACTTGGACCATAAGTAGACAAAAAGCAAACAAATTAATGGTATTAGAAATAGATTTTGGAGACGTTCAGCAAGAAAATCCAGGAAAGGAAAAATTCGGAATAATAGAATAAGGGAAATAATGCAAGTTGAAAAGAATATTTTGGAAATTACAGAAGAAAGCCGCTTGGGATGGTATGGACATGTACTCAGAATGACAGAGGATAGAATACCCAAGAAAATGTTGGATTGGAAAGTAGAAGGAAAAACAAGGAGAGGGAAGCCCAAAGAGTGCTGGATGGGTGGGGTGAAAAGGAGTATGGCGAGAAAAGGATTAAGTGAAGAAGATGCTATGGAGAGGGACTTACGGAGGCAAAAGATTGTTGTTGGATAAAGGAAATCCATTGTATTGTGGAATATTCCTTAATAATAATAAAAAAACTGTTTCGGAGAAAATTTCAACTATAAGAAAAGGACGTAAGGAATAATGTATTCGGAAAAAATCTGATTCAATTCCTACGGATTTTTGAAATCACAGCATGTTAAAAACTGTTATTTTGGGCATGACTGACGGTGTGACAGATTAACAGACAGAAAAACAATTGGCACTAAAGCTAAACTTTGCAGGAGTGGTGGTATTCTGACTCTTCAAAACGGACAAATATAAAACATTTTTCCGCAAAATTTGAAATTAGAGAAGCGCGAACTCTTTCAAATAGCCTCGTTTTCAAATACACACATTGGATTAAACTGCCTTCTTGTGACTCACACCAGCGAGAGCTTCAGTCATAACGTCTACATTCCAACATACAGAGTGTTAATGAACAACACCGAAATATTTTACCTGTATATAGAGGGAACTTAGACAAGCAACGTTTATTAAGAGATTTTTGCTCTATGACGTAAAATGTGTATGCTACAGGGCATTAAAGTCATAATTTGGTGCTCATAAATCAATAATTACGCGAAATAGGGTTAAATTGACTTCATGCCTTCCTAGTGATCGATAAAAACCTGACTCTTAATCATTCGTCAACAGTTATATCATAATTTAGTGTTTCCATAATCTGCAAAATTTACAGACTATCACATCACTGGCCGCCACAGCATTAGTTTTTTTTATTCATAACTCCAGTGTTAACAACGAAGTTCCTTTAAACACCCTGTCCTCGAGGGCTGTTGAAATCTGTGACAGTGATAACATTCGACAGGAACTGAAGTCTTTATCTTATACCTTTCGGTGTAATGGTTATCCATCTCGTGAAATACGAAGATGTCTAAAGAAAGTGGAAAACAGACTATCTGGAAACCAAATAGACTTAACAGATCCTACTGAAAAGCCGCCACCTAAGTCTAAGGCCTATCTTCCCTACATCGCTGGAATCACTGACCAGATTCAAAAAATTTTAAAGAAATATGACATTGAAACAATTTTTACTCCTGTCAACAAATTGGAAGGGTTTTTAAGAAGAGAGAAAGACGAAATCGACATTTTACATAAAGCGGGAGTCTACTCAATTCCATGTATGTGTGGAAAAGTATACATAGGACAAACGGGACGCTCTCTGGATGCCAGAAGAAAAGAACATATAAGACACCAGAAACAAAACAACACTGACTTCTCCGCCATAGCATCTCATTCGGACGAAACGGGTCACAAAATACTTTTCGATAACATAGCTCTTCTTAAAAATGAAAACAGAAAATTCCCTAGACTTGTCACAGAAGCAATAGAAATCATTAAACATCCCCATAACATAAACAGGGAAGATGGTTATAAGATTAGTGACATCTGGCGTGAAACAATAACACTGACGTCATGACAACTGCGACTGTTTACTAATCACAGGCACTTATTTTCTTGCAATTCTTTCTCAGAAGAAGGACACGATATGTTGTCCGAAACGTCAGAAGACACCATAAACACGACGCGGCCTAACCCGGATATCATTTTAAGTTTAAACGAAGTTCCTTTGTTTTGCAATTTTTTCTAATGTTAGAAGTCAGTGGCGGCCATGTCCTGGGAGATTTTATGCTGTAACAGGAAAAATTGAACCCATAGAAGAAAAACCTCCTAATAAAAGTTACTTGTCTATGGCCCGGTTGCATAAAAGCTCCAGATATCTTCTAGACAGCTAATGGCTCTATAGATTTTATACACTCTATAAACACCTTCCGTTTCCGAAAGCAAATACGATCGGCAAATAGCGATACGTCAGATAAATGAGTTGAGCACTTTGTCAATAGATGGAGACACGGTGCTTACTCTAATATCAAGTTGGCCGTGATTGAATAGCAACCAATCGGAGCGCTTCATGCTATTCTATTCAAAATGGCTGAATTATCTTTCTGCTTTTCCTTGTCTGCTGTTTCTCTGCTAAAATGAATGTAAAACGTGAGATAAACTACGGTAATTTCGATTTCGAGACTTGTGCATTAGAGAAAAATGTCACCCATCACAATCTGACAACATAATGCGTAAAACGTAACACATTAATTAAGTTATAGCTAATTTACCACAGAAAGGAATGCTTCGATGGTTGTTCCCAATTCTAATGATGGGCAATTTAACGCTGAAAAAAGCATGCTTGCAGCTGTTCCTTATTTAATATGATGGCATATTTATCCATAGGTAATTGCTTTGACATCCTGATTCTTTCCGAAACTCAATATCGTCAAAGATCTAACTTAATTCTTTCAGGGAATACTTTTTGCTTTACACATCTCTAGGCCTAATTATTGCCTCAGGATGAAGATGACGTGAAAGATGATGATTATGTATTAATATTCGTGCTGTAAACTGGCAATATTTTCTCCATAAAGTGTTGCATCAGAAAATAAAATTAATATACTTAAGCTACATTTTTTCCGAATCTGAATATCATCGTAGGCTACTTCTTGAAAGGATTGCTGTATTTCTTTCAGGGAATATTTACTTCTGTATAGACCTAGGCCTTATACGATCTGGCATTGAAGATGACCAGCAAGAAAATAATATTCGCGATGTTTTCTTAAAGTATTAACTTACAACAGAAAATGAAATTAATACAAATAAACGATGGATACATTAATAGCCTAGGCTATAACAAAGATCATCTAACCGATAATATACAATTTTTGTAGTACAGTATTATGAATTATTTCACACACAAATTAATAACCAATGCCAGCTTCATTACTACTTTTAATTTTGATACCATAACAAGCTAGTAACATAATGTAAGATTAAATGCTAACATAATAACGAAACATACATCAACATAAATATTTCGCATTTCCGCCATGTTGCGTGTTTATCTACCGTTTCGCCAGATATCTAGTGATTTATGGTGCGATAGTTTGTAGGGCGTTTTATAGAACGATTAGCCGCCATCGATCGTTTCAGAAACGCTTACGGATTGAATAATGCCATCTAGTAGATATCTTACGTTTCGGAAACCCGGCGTATGTCCCCTCTATACACAGGTAAAATATTTCGGTGTTATTCATTAACTCCCTGTATAATTGTTTTCTTTCAATATTCGTATATTCAGCAGTTCTGAAGTTTACTAAAATATATAAACAATTGTACGTTTCTCCACTAAGCTTATATGACAACTTGCTATTGAATGCGTCGTCCAAACAAAGACTCTTTGGGTCTTTTACCTATTAAGCGATATATAACACAATACCGAGCACTCAGTGTCTATAAAATTATTATAGCTCTTTTGAAGATCCACGACTGTTATACTGAGTGGATAAAGCGAATAATGCAGTAACATAATTTTCATCAAAGAACTAAATTTCATAGGCTACAATGTCAAATTACACATGTAGTCTTTATCTATATATAAACGAATGTAAGTCTGTCTGTCCTTTATTCATTACTACACGATTCATCCGATCGCCATGAAACTCTGGGAAGTTGTTGAGTACATTCCCGCGAAGGTTTATGGCATAATACATTTTTAATTTTAGCTTTCGTTCGCGAGTTATGAGTGAAAAGGGAAGAAAACGTGCATTTTTTTGCGCTTTCGAAGCATCAGTTTTCAGTAATATATATCAATTGTCAAATCAATTGTAGGTGGCTTTGTCTACTTTTGTCATACCTTGGAAATAAAAGCATCGCGATCGCTTGAATGTTGTAAGCCCACGCTGGTCGATTCATTTGTTTATAATTTTAAGTCACGCAGACATCTGAAATTTTCACCCTAGACGGAAGAAGGATAATGAATATAGCCCTAAATGGATAAACACTGTTCGATTTGGACGAAACACACTATGCAGGGGTTTTCTGAGCCAGGAAACTCTAATCTGAGGTTTTTTTTTTTCTCATGCTGCGCTTTCTAATCGTGGAATTCACTTCAAAGCCGGATTTATAGTTGTTTCATTAATTAGGCCTATCAATCGTTTAGTATAGACCTATGAATGTTTTGCGTGAAAAGTGTTAATAAATATAATATTTTAATTATTTTGCTCTTAATGTTTAATATTCCGATTAATTATCGTGGGCGAAGCCGCGGGGATCTGTTATGAGCTATATCTAACGTTTTCTGAGGGAATAGTTTGAGTGTGATAAGTCATTCTTCCTCAATTCAAGTTCTAAATACCTATATAAAGACCAAGAGTTTGAAAATCGAAAGTCCTTCATAAGTTATTTTCGAATTTACAAAATATAAAACCCGAGCGACGCCGGGCCTTTTAAGCTAGTACTACATATTTAAAAATGGCGATATTAAACTTACCATGTACATCGACACAGCCGACCTGTTTCTTCATAACATTGGTGTTGATCTGACACATGTAACAACCTCGGTCTGATTCCTTCACTTGTCGGATGTGCAATTGCCATGTTCGATGGTTGTCGTGCGTGACGCTGATGCGTGAATTGTGCGTCACCACTTTGTTGTGAAGTGTCAAAATGGTCTGGTCCTCAGCCTTCAGCCACCCGACCTGTAAGATAGAAGAACAGGCTCAATACAATATTTATATCAGGAATATAGACAGCCAAGGAAAATAATATCGTCATATATTGCTCCCGAAATCCAGAAAAAAGTATGTAGGTCAGGGCTACTTCAATCATCCATGAATGGATAGAAACATCACGTTGAAAATTGCTTTGAGTTTGGAGGTACCGTATTTTTTGCACTCCTTAGCTAGTAAGTGGTACTTACGAACTTTGTTTACATGGATCGTAAGTTGACATTCCCACACAGTCTTGTTGCAAAGGCCGGTTGCGATGAGGTTAAAACACTTACGGTCCAAGCGCTACGTCATAATTCTTTACGATACACTTCATAATACAAGCCTTTATGGCCACGGCCCCCAGGACAAATATTTGGTTCCCATAACAACAAACACATGCGAATCACTTTCTGAAATAAACATCCCTCTTCAAGAATGTATACACATAATATTTTCAGGTAATATCACAATTAATATAATTAAATTGATATAAGTAACCGTCGTGCAAAAAATAGCATGCAACACACGGGCCGTAAAGGCATTTACGGGTCTCGAAAAATTAAAAACCCTCGGCTGCGCCTCGGGTTTTCAATCTGTTTCCTCGACCCGTAAACGTGCCTTACGGCACTTGTATCGCAATATACTATTACGGACCATAGGACTCACTTTTTATGTTGAAAACAGAGCATTGAAAGCTGGGTGCGTCTAATGGTCTGAATTGTACTAAAAAATAAAATTATGGTAAATATTGCCGGAATGCCATAGTTATAAACAAGGTGTTGTAAACGATAAGATAGTTACAAATTTTGGCACAGACTGTAGGCCTACATCAGTGCACTTGTCACAATAGCGAAATGAGGGTAGCTGGAAGCATAGGCGTAACCAGGCCGACCATATGGGGAGGGGTTATAACATCCGCGGGGTACCCCCCAGGGAGAGGGGGCTCCGGGGGTCCTCCACCGGAAAATTAAAAAAATTAAGATGCAAAATAACGGGTTTTAAGCTTCCGGGGGTCCTCCCCCGGTAAATTTTAAAAATCAAGACGCAAAATAACGAGTTTTAAGCTTCCCACGCTTTATACTTGTATTAAGTAATTTATGGGCAGACTTAAAAAAATTATACAATTTTCCTTTTTTTAATCAATGGGGAGGGGGGTTCAAACCCCCAACCCCCCCCCTCGGTACGCCTATGGCTGGAAGCCAGGTATACTACGCGAACAGAAAAGTATGTTAAGTTCTTTTATACAAAAGGAGTTGTCTCCGCCGGGGGTTTAAATGAAGGCATTGACCTCTAAAGCAGTCTGTCCCGTTACACTAACCGTATGCTGAATTGAAGGTTGGAGGTTGTCAAAGTATTTTCAGTTTTCCAGTTCAGTTGTTAAAATTTATGCGATTCCACCTGTACAGAAAAGATATCCGTACAACGCAGGTTTTAAGGTAGAAGTGATTTACACTGATTCCATTGTACAAGGTCATAATTTGTTTATGCAGTGAAGTATATTATTGCCTTTTTTTATTAGAATCACATTAAATTTCTTTTCCTTTAAATTTCCATCCTAAAATCAAGGTGCGTCTTATGGTCCGGAGCGTCTTATAGTCCGTAAAATACGGTACTTCATTGCATAAACAAATTATAACCTTGTACAATGTAATCAGTGTAAATCACTTCTGACTTTAAACCTGCGTTGTACGAAAATCTCTTCTGTACAGGTGGCATAGCGTAAATTTTAACAACTGAACTGATTTCTCATAAAGACTGAAAACACTTTTACACCCTATAACCCTCCATTCAGCATACGGTAAGTGTATGGGCCAAGGCCGTCTAGAGGTCATTGCCTTCATTTAAACCACCAGACGGAGATAACTCCTTTCGTATAAAAGAACTCAACATTCCTTTATTTTCGCATTGTAAACCTGGCATCCAGCTACTCTCATTTTACGATTGTGATAAGTGCACTGATGTACAATCTGCACCAAAAGTTGTAACTATCTTATCGTTTACAACACCTTGTTTATAACTATGGAATTCCGGCAATAATTACTATAATTTTAATTTTTAGTGTACTTCGGAACATTAGACGCCCCCAACTTTCAAGGCTCTTTTTGAAGGTAAAAAAGTGCGTAAAATACGGTAATTACGAAGGTGTACAAAGTTGTGTAGTGAGAATATAGCTCCGCCAGTTTATGATTTCCTTCCAAGAATCGCTTGCGACCCAAACCATCGCAGATAAGGGTCGTTGCATGGCGTCAGAAGTGTTAGGCCACTTGCCTAATGTTTTTAGCTACACGCTTCGATGTGGGCCGTCCACAAAGTAAGTTTCCCTGGGGCCCTTTATAGAAACAAAACACAATTTCGTGGAAATATTTATTGCAACAGATACAGCAAATGCTCAGCTATTTTTCAACATATTCGCCACCGGAATTGAGACATTTGTCATACCAACTTTTGAACACTTTTGTCATAGAAGTCTGCCGCCTGGGATTCGAACCACTATGTGACAATCATCTCCGTTTCTCTGTCATTTATTGAGGTGTAGTAAAAGATGGAAATCGCTGGGAGCGAGGTACGGGCTGTAGGGCGAACTTTTGCAGGAGACTTGCAGGAAATTGTTGAAGCCTCCACCCTACAGCTCGGACCGCGCACCCAGAGATTTTCATCTTTCCCTACCCCTCAAGAAATCACAGTGAATGACAGAGAATAGTAGAGATTGACAGAGAAACACCGGTTATCAGACAATGGTTCAAATTCCATGCGGCAGACTTCTACGATACAAGTGTTCAAAAGTTGGTCCCCACGGTATGACAAATGTCTCAATTCCGATGGCGAATATGTTGAAAAGTAGCTGAACATTTGCTGTATCTGTTGCAAAAAAATATTTCCACCAAATTATGTTTTGTTTCTGTAAAAGGCTCCAGGGAAGCTTACTTTGTGGACGGCCCTTGTAGTTAATTATTTCTAGCTACTTTTTTTTTTTTTTTTTTTTTTTTTTTATTGAATGAATACAGCATGTTCCATTGCTTAAGTGCTGCAATACTACATGCTATGTCTCATTAGAAAAAAATTAAGTATATACAAGTATTTGCAATGATACATTAAATAATTAAGTTAATAGTTTCTGAGCTAATTCTAATAAATTACAACTTTTTTATAAAATTCTATCATTGAACAGCTGTGTTATCTAAACCTGTATTATTATTAACTATAATGAACTGAAGTCTATTGCGTGTATAAAACGTTTAAAAGATGTATAGTGTTTCACAATGAGTTGATCTGGAGGAACCGGCCATTGCCCGTGTTTGATTGCAATATGCTTTTTTAAAATGTCTCTCTGTTGTTGGAGTTTACTGCATCTGTATAAAAGGTGGTCTACAGTTTGGGCCTCTTGAAGACAGGAACACGTGTCATCATTCGTAATGTGGAATCTCTTCAGGTAGGATTTGGTTATTCCATGTCCAGTAACTATTGCTGCGATTGGTGCTGTCATTATGATCCTTTGTCTTATTCTCTGACGAACTGATGGGAAGAAGGCCCTACAGGTAGCTCCCTTAGTCGTGTTGGTCCAATCCGCCTGCCATTTTGTTAGGCCTTCTTCTTTAATTTCTCGAACTATTGCAGTTTTGGGAATTTTCGAGTATACCGGTTCTCTATCTTCATCTCCTGCTGCTTCCTTAGCTAGCTTATCTGCCATCTCGTTACCAGCAAATCCCACATGGGCCTTTATCCATCCAAAATGTATTTTGTGATCCTTGAGTTTTCTTACCAAGTTCCTGATCTGCTCGATAAGGTAGCTGTGATTACGGTTGTTCTGAAGTAAATCCAGGGTAATTTTACTGTCAGTATAGATTGCTACCTTGTTCTCTTCGAGTGGAATAGGTAGTTCATTGATTGTTTCAATAGCTTTTAAGATCGCAATCTGTTCCGCCTGATTGTTGGAACAATCACTGAGAAGTCTGTTCTTCATGGTATGAATTAATTGTCCTCGTTTATAAAATGCTGCTGCTGCGCCTACTTTTCCGTGAATTTTACTGCCATCTGTGTAGATTTCTAACTCATATGCTAGAGAACTATTAATTTCTTCAATTGATGTTCTGTCTGCAGGATGAGGCCAGTCCTTTACTTGTAGAGGCTTGTCATAATCTACACGGAAATCTTTACTTTGATGAGTTGCGTCATAGATCTTTACAGATTGTGTCACTATTATACCTATAGGCTGAACTCCGGCAGCCACGCACGAGGCTTCAAATGACAGCGTCCTGTGAGCCTTGGCCATTCTGATATTAATTAATCTTTGTATTCGCTGCAGTTTCCTTAAATTTTTTTGTGTTTGCAATGCCTCATACCAAACTGGGCAGCCGTATGTTAACATAGGGAGCAGGGCTCCTTTATAAATTGTCTTTAAGGCACAGTGCCCTAGTCCCCATTGTAATTTTGCTGCTCTACTCAAGATATTTACTACTTGTAGTGCTTTTTCAGTTATTTTGTCGATATGTTTACCAAAGTTGAATTTTTCGTTGAAGTAAATTCCTAGATATTTTAATTCTCTAACCTGTTCCAAGGCTTTGTAGTTTAAAAATATATTTGTTTTCTCAGCCCGGTCTTTCTTCTTCTTTGAAATTATTAAGACCTTTGATTTACTTTCATTAAAGTCAACTTTGTTCTGGTAAGCCCAATTCTGTATTTTATAAATATCCGAATTAGCATAATTTTCTGCTTCAAGACGAGTAGCTCCCTTGGTCAGCAGTATAAGATCATCTGCAAAAGCCAGTGCGTGTGAATGTTTTGAGTAGTTAAGATTTAACAATGAATTATACATAATGTTCCAAAAGCCAGGGCCACAACAAGATCCCTGAGGGCATCCCTTGTGCACCTGCTTTATGACTTGATAAGTATTTGTATGCATTGTAGCAAATCTTTCGCTAAAATAGCTTTGTGTAAGCTTGTAGAGATTTCTTGGGCATTTTAGTTCTTTCAGATTTAGAAGTATACTGGGCCACCAGGCAGCGTCGAATGCGCCTCGTACGTCTAGACTGACCATAACAACACATTTCCGTTCTTCCAAACTATGTGAAATGAATTGCTTTGCATCCATAGCAGCATCAATGGTTCCTCTTTGTGGAGTAAAACCATATTGGTTGGGGTTCATTAAACTGTTTGTGTAAATTTGATGTAGTATTCTTTCTATTAGCAGCTTTTCAAGGACTTTTCCTGCCACATTTATTAGACTTATGGGTCTGTATTTAGATACTTCTCTTATCTGATTTCTTCCTGGTTTGATTATGGGTATTATGAGTGATTTTTTCCAGAGCTTTGGGAAGCATCCCTTCGCCAAACATTCGTTGTATATTCTCGTAACGAACGAGGAGAAAAGTTCGAAGACCCTCAAAAGTATCTCACTACTAATTCCATCCTCGCCAGGGGTTTTTTTAGTGTTTAAATGTTTAATAGTGGTATATATCTCCTCTGTTGTAAAGATACTATCATCATATACTTCGGTGGGTTCCGCTACTAATCTCCTTACTTCTCTATGATAGTCATTATCGCTCTTCTTGTTGTCCTCAGGAATAAAGTATTCCATCATATAACCTAGTGTACTTTCCAAACCTTCCGTATAGGTCCCATCTGTTTTTTTTATTGTAGAAAGATTGCATTGCTTTCTTATTTTCCCGGCAGATATCTTGTATGCCGCATTCCATGGGCTAGAGCCCGGCGTAGAGGTGCAAAACTGTTTCCACGACTTAGTTTTCTGTTGTTGAATATTTGATTGATATAGATGCTTTTCTTCTAGATACTGGGTTTTCCTTTGAAGTCTTAAGTTCTCGTTGTTTTGCGTTCTTTGGTAACGCCTTCTCATGGCATTTACTTTTTTACGTTGTACTGTTAGATTGTCATTCCACCATGGGACCGTTCTGCCTTTGGTTGGTTTTTTCCTAGATATTGAAGTTCGAAAAGAAGATTTACATGCAGATTTAATGCAAGAAAAGAAGTGATTTATTATATCTTCTATGTTCATTTTGTTGATAACTTTTCCAATGAGTTCTTCTTCTAGTAGTTTAGGGGCGTCCGTGTTTCCTAAGTGAAACTTAGATATCAGATTCTTCATCAAGTTTGAATCGAACTTGGGAAAATCCCCTTTATTTATTATGTATTTTAATCCACCGAAGGTTTGTTGGGAGGGTTTAATAGTGGTTCGAAATTTGTTAGTTTCTATCTGGAATGTTATTATTTTATGGTCTGAACAGCTTTCTTCCACGCCACTGTTCCACTCGGTTACCAAGCGGACCATCGCATTATTTGATAAGGTTAAATCTACTTTACTACTGCCTCTAATAGTTTCGAATGTCGGCAAGCCGTTGTCTTCATTGTTGACATGTAGGCAGCTAGTAACAATAAATTCTTCAAGTTTCCTACCACGGGGGTTAGTTAACTTGTCAAACCACGTCTGGCTTCGTGCATTGGTATCTGCTGCAATTAGCACTGGTTTCCCATTGGTGAAGTTCAAAATAGTTTCCATTTTCTTAATATCCTCATCTATATCTTTTGTAATATCGAAGTATTTGCATAAAATATAGAATTGGAACTCGTGGATAATAACTTCCGCTACTACACAGTCTTCATCCGAAAATTGGTACACCGTTATTATATCCATCTCAGGGTTATTCACAATAATTGCTGCTCTTTTTCTGTCGTTGCCATGAGTAACTGTTTTAAGATTAGTCGGAATTCCAGCTGGTTGGTTATTAATTATATATGGTTCCTGAATAAAAATTAGATCGGCATCATATGCAGAGATCAGCTGGATTAAGTTGTTTGTGGCTGCTCTTGAATGCTGTACATTTATCTGCATACATTGTAAAGGTTTCAACTGTCTTCTCCTTTTTGGATTTTGGAAAAGACTTCCCATACTAATAATTAATGTGTTCGATGTACTGCTTTACCTTTATTTTATAATAGCTGCAATCTTTATTCAGTGCAGAATGCTGCTCGTTTACAGGTTCTTTAGTGTTGTATTTATTAAAATTAATGCAATTGTTACATCTAGCTACTTGAAACAATTCCGTAGTAACAGTGGTATAGAGCTTCAACTGCTGAACGACGACCTCTTACTCGAAAAAAAAACATTATATCCTCTGAATGTTTAACAAAATCCGTAATTTGGCTGGGAAAAGTCGAAAGCACAACGAAATTGGTAAACATTCTCCACACGTGCGAACACCAAAACAAACAACTCATCTAATGTAAGTGTTATTCTATTATGGTTCTGATCATTGAATGCACCCTGAAGCCCCAGACTATTCTCCAAGCACTTTGTTTAGATTTTTTATGACGTCGGGGACGTAGTCACTTAAATCTAGCGCGCTCCCTGCATTCCGCCGTGGCCAAAGGGGTGGGGCAGGTTTGGTACCCTTCTTTCTTGCTGCTCGCGTCTCTTCTTTACCGTACGTGTCGAAAGCGTAGACCGATGTAATGCATATAGTATCGTTACATTATTTATAATGCGGTTAGACTTCTGTAGTGTATTGAATGTTATTATTGTTGACACTCATAATTTGAGCTTAATAAAGATAGATATATGCATATCCATTCATGAACCACAGATCGTCTCTGTTGGACATTACATGATAATATAGGAGAAAAATTCCTCTGACACTGGGACTTGAACCCAGGACCATTGACTACCCGTGCCAATGCTCTTACCAACTGAGCTACGACAGAGTTCAATTCACAGCGCCAGTGTGCCTCACAGTACTGCATATGACATAACTTGTCTTGTCAGTGAGGTAGACCATTAAAGGCAGTCAGTCATAGGAGAGAGGTTCTATCTGGCGCTGTGAATTGAACTCTGGCGTAGCTCAGTTGGTAAGAGCATTGGCACGGATAGTCAAAGGTCCTGGGTTCAAGTCCCAGTGTCGGAGGAACTTTTCTCCTATAATGTTATCACTCTAGGGTGACCACATCGTGACAAAAATCGAGATAACACCAAGAAAACACGATGCCTAAAAACCGAAAAAAATGCTTTTGGAGAGAAGTTTGTCTATCTGTCTGTCTGTCGAGAAGCACAAAGGATAAACGGTTCATTGTATTTACTTATTTTTTTGAAGTAAGGACTTCTTCGAAATTTTATCTTACCGCCCAGAATTTGGTTTTTATAACTGAAATATCAGGGGCACTTTTCATTTCTAAAATTTTTATTAAAAAAAAAAAAAGACCCTAACAATTTTAATAAAATGTGAAATTTAAAAGTTGTATGACAAATGAAATTGTTATTATTTTTGTTTGTTTGTAAAAATGATTTAGGAGATACTATACTCGTATCCATTTTCAATTTTTCTAGGCTATCTCCATAACAATATCAAAACTTAACAAATGAAGTTTTAGGGAAAATTCAAATGAACATTTTTTGTTAAATACTTTTCTTTATAAAATTAATAGGTATGAAGATAAAAACGAAATAAATATAACTTAAATTCAGAATGATATTTTGTTGCCCATAGTAACAAGAAAACTATAATGTACTTATTGTTGTGAAATGCACAATGCAGTCAGTTTAGCTCAGTCGTAATGAAAACACCAAAACCAATTACAGCGAGGTGGTAAAGGGCAATACGGAGGAGGTCCTGGGTTCAAATCAAACCTCGTGGCCGCCCAAATTGACTTGAGCTTTTCGTGACTTTCTCATTTGCAAAGGAAAACGCTGGATTTGTAGGATTTCTTTATTTTGCATAACTCATCGCCGCTATGCCACTGGATATTATAATCATTTAACTGAATAACAGAAAAGAAGACATCACTGAACAACAGAAACAGATGCACACGAATGAGTTGTTACAATTCTAAACACGCGGTACGAACTATATGCAGATAAAGCATGCAATATAAGCTAAATAATAATAATAATAATAATAATAATAATAATAATAATAATAATAATAATAATAATAATAATAATAATAACAATAATAATAATAGTTATTGTATTATTAATGAAGAAAATAGTAGTCTTAATTGTAGATTACTATATTTTCTTGAATAAGCCTGAATTAAACAAAAATATTAAATTCTTGAGTTTTGTCCATTCTGTAGCGATAATCTTAATGATTTATGTATAGCGTAGAGCTTTATCACTGGTACTCACTACTAAATTGCGGTATTTTGTTACCTGTTGGAGCGCTTTCAACCGCATGGAGCGGCCATCTTCAGCATCTTACAATTCAAATCGCACGCGCTGTACGATACAGTTATCCAGAAATGTCTTCCCAACAACAACAACAACAACAACACCACGGAAGTCAGTTGCTGAAGATGGCCGCTCCATGCGGTTGAAAGCGCTCCAACAGGTAACAAAATACCTCAATTTAGTAGTGAGTAGGCTACCAGTGATAAAGCTCTACGCTATACATAAATCAAAAAATATTAAACTACAAAAAATGTCAAAATAAAACAGCAATAATTGAAGTGGACCTAAGGCATATATTATATTGATTTTGTTTAATATGTGTTCTCTTTTATGATAAGTTATATGTACTTGACCAAGGAAATCTAAATCTATTGAATATGCGGAGCGATTATGTATTCAGTTAACATGTATTATATTAAAGTATTATGTAAAATTTAATAAGTTCCTTAAATCTATTTAATCTGGAGGTTAGGCTATACATTAATTTTTGAATATTACAAACTTAGTTTCTTTAGTCAACCTTGAAACTTCAATAATACAGTTCTTAACAAGTAAATGTGAAGACGTTTGTGCAACATATTTAGCACCGTTTATTTAGACTCTGGTTTCATTGTCCGGACCTAATCTTAATGGGACGCTTATTGTTTATAGAATTTGATCCTTTTTTCCCTTAAATTCATAGCATAACTTCATTATTGTATGTTTGGACATGTTGATTTCTTGTTTTTGAGGTTACTATCACCTATCTCATGCCGCTATGAGTTGTAGCCTATCTAATAATAATAGTGAAGTTTAGGGACCGGATTCTTAGGTTTTTACCTATTTTTTCCCTTACTTCCAAAACAAAAAGCGCTCATACACTTTTTCGAATCATGTCCATAAGATTCACCCACATTAATTCTGTAGCACCTAAAAATACCTAAATGGGGTATAAAAACCTAAATATAGGCCTACCTAAACGGGATATAAAACCTAAAATGTCTAATTTAGGCTACTTTTTTGTATTTTTTGTTTGTCGGTTGAGAAATTTATATTTTGCGGAGAGACAATAATTTTTGTCGGGTTGAAATTAATACCACCAGCGTTTCGTTCAACCCATTGTCGTCTAGGATGGACAGTATCAAGAGAGGAAGTGTAGAGTATCGACGTATTCCTTTTAAAATATTCGTACGAACAACCATTGTTGTCGTGTATGAACAAGGATATAGATTTCTGTGTTTTAAAGCGCTTGTTTGCATTTATTACTACCCTGTTATTCATATTTATTGGTCACACTGTGAGTTTTAAGAAAACGTGTTAATTATGCCGAAACAAACGAAATCGAGTTTATTCCGGCAGTGAATTTCACTACAGATGGAAAAGTAATATTTTGTCAAGCCTGCCAGAAACACGTAAGTGTTATTTACCTTTCTAGAAAAGGGGGAAGTTTTCGTCCCTAGTTGATCTGTTGTGCGGTTAGCATGCGTAACAACCGAAGAAATGAAAATCAATTTCACATTATCAACATCCAACCATAAAGTATTTTACTCACTAAATTAGAAGCATCGGATTCGAATCCTGAGAAGGGTAGTGTCTAGATACAGTATTAACTATTAACTAAGAGATAACAGGAAGAACTTCACAGTTGAGAATCTTGAAAGATATTTAGTGATATACTGTAACCAGGAAATGTGAGGCAATCTTATTTTCACTGCTTCTTTTGATTGTTTATGCTTTCTTTCTTCAATTGTAGGCCTATAATATTGTACTAAAGCAAGTTTACACAAATTTAAGTCAATTTTGTTAAGTTAAACTTTACAAGTATTATGTATAGAATCCTATGTAGCACATTCAAATTCATTAAACCAATTATTCTACCCGAAAACGATATTTTGGACAAAAAACCTAAAAAAACTATTTCACTTAATGGAATACCTAAAACAGTGTTTTTAAAAACCTAAAAATCCGGTCCCTATGTGAGAAGTGATGTTTACATCATGCCGAGAAGGAAGTAGTCTATACTCTATAGTATAGCTTTACTCGGGATTTATAAGGGGGCACATACAACTTTCAGTGAAATTCATAGGTGAGAAATAGGTGAATTTAATTTTTCCTTAGCAATGAATAAATTGCTCTACAATCTTGCAATCTGACATACTCTTTATTGACTACTTCTACAATTGCATACTATTTTCAAAATTAATCATTTTGAACGTGTGAATAATTAATTTTGAGAAACAATTTTTTATAAAACACTTTGGTCCATTATTCAATCGGACTAAACTATAGTACTATTAGAAGGACTGCTAAGCATTACTCTTAGTCCAAGGATCATTTGACACATAAAACAAATTTATTTTATTTGTTTGTGTTGTCTTATCCCTTAAATAGACTTAGATAAAACGGGACCCTTATGTTAACACTTTCTAATGCTAAGGGTTGGGAAACACAGCTCCCCAGGAAATATCCATGGATTGTAGGAAAACTTTTCTCGAGGGCTTTGGGTTTATGATGTGCTCAAGCAAACACGCGACTGGCGTTGTCATGACAACCGCCCCTCATTCACAGCATTTCCACCTCCATGTGGGGCGGCTCACACACAGCTCGCATCAAGATAGAACAAAGAAAACGATTTTCACGCGTACTTGCGATGGAACCTTAGCAACAAATATTAATCCACATGAGTGTAAGAATAAGTGTCTACCGTCACACTTTCATCGAGTTCTTTTCATAGCACTTGTTTTTATGTCAACGAGG
Organism: Ectobius pallidus; assembly: GCA_964059195.1. NCBI lineage: Eukaryota > Metazoa > Arthropoda > Insecta > Blattodea > Ectobiidae > Ectobius > Ectobius pallidus. The sequence goes on along the minus strand of CAXKWD010000008.1, from coordinate 5,316,825 downwards.
ACACCACTCAGAAAGAAATTTGAATGATATATTACAACAAGATGCATTACTCATTTTATATTTAACATATTTCACTCTGTAATGAGTGTAATAAGGAATGTGTATTTTGCAATGTTTCATAGTCACATTAATTATCTACTCTTATACAATTCAACGGCCCTAAATAGCGTGCTTGCTCGCTCGCCCGCTTCGTGAGACATCGGGTATACTCGGCGATGTTCGTCTCTCGCAGTCTAAACTTTCATGACGACTACAAAATTAGGAAAACCGTTTCTTTATTATATAAGGCCTAAGTGAAATGAACACAATGAACAAACATTCTAATTTTATTTTTACTTACAATTTTCATAGCTCTGAACCACAAACATTTTTAATAATCTACCAGTGTAAATTTCTTAAAAATCCTGGAGTCAATGAATATTGGCGGGCGAAGCCGGGGGCACCAGCAGTAAAATTTTGATGGTTTAACTCTTGAAATATCGCTGATAATAATAATCCAAACAAACCATTCCTTCCCTTGAAACATTATATAATTTCTGAAAACTACACTGAATTGATCAAATAAAATTCACATCATATTCATGTCAATAAACAGCTGAGAAACAATACGTATTATGTGTCCACAGGTTCCTTTGGAACTGCATAATCGATTCTGATATAGTTTTCCCAGGGGGCACTTTCTAATCGTAGAATGTACTCTGAAGCCGGAATTTTAGCTGTTTCTTTAATATTATTAATGGCTTAGTTTATGGATGATTCGCGTGCAAGTGTTAATAAATATAATGCTTTAATAATTATTATACTCTTAATTTTTAAATGAATTATCGTGGGCGAAGCCGCGGGCACCTCCTAGTGGTATACATCTCTGGGGTCACTCTGCTGAAGTCATCAGCATACTAAAATGTCAGAAGAAGGTAATTAGAATAATACTCAACAAAGTTAGTAGAGATTCCTGTAGACCACTGTTCAAAGAGCTGAAAATTATGAAAGTATACAATTTATACATCTATTGCACCCTAATCTATATTAAGACTAACCTAGATCTATATACAGTTAGAACAGAAATTCACTCATTCAACACTAGAAATAAGAATAACATTAACCTGCCTCGATGCAGACTCACCAGTACACACAATTCATGCTACTACAATGGTGTAAATTTTTTCAAAATTGCGGACAACAGCCATAGTTGCACCTATTCGTAGGTACAAAACTGTACTCTTTAGCTGGCTAGAACAAAATCAATTTTATTCTATTGAATAATTTCTGAATGTAGAGGTGGATATCACATTTTAAGTATTGTTAAGTAGCCTATAGCAACCAATGGTGAAATAAATAATTATTATTATTATTATTATTCTGTGGAAACTCTTCCCATAGGGAGAAAATATTTAGATTACAAAACGTGCAATAAGAATAATATGTGGAAAGAAAAAAAAAAGAATCTTGTAAACCGCTATTTCAAAAATTAAAAGTCCTCACTCTCACAGGGGAGTATATATACTCGGTAATGTGTTATATGGTAGATAATCTACTCTTATACAATTCAACGGCCCTAAATAGCGTGCTCGCTCGCCCGCTTCGTGAGACATCGGGTATGCTCGGCGATGTTCGTCTCTCGCAGTGTAAACTTTCACGACGAGAACAAAATTAGGAAAACCATTTCTTTATTTTATAAGGCCTAAGTGAAATGAACACAATGAACAAATATTCTAATTTTATTTATACTTACAATTTTCATAGCTCTGAACCACAAACATTTTTAATAATCTACCAGTGTAAATTTCTTAAAAATCCTGGAGTCAATGAATAATGGCGGGCGAAGCCGGGGGCACCAGCAGTAAAATATTGAAGGTTTAACTCTTGAAATATCGCTGATAATAATAATCCAAACAAACCATTCCTTCCCTTGAAACATTATATAATTTCTGAAAATTACACTGAATTGATCAAATAAAATTCACATCATATTCATGTCAATAAACAGTTGAGAAACAATACGTATTATGTGTCCACAGGTTCCTTTGGAACTGCATAATCGATTCTGATATAGTTTTCCCAGGGGGCACTTTCTAATCGTAGAATGTACTCTGAAGCCGGAATTTTAGCTGTTTCGTTAATATTATTAATGGCTTAGTTTATGAATGATTCGCGTGCAAGTGTTAATAAATATAATGCTTTAATAATAATTATACTCTTAATTTTTAAATGAATTATCGTGGGCGAAGCCGCGGGCACCTCCTAGTGGTATACATCTCTGGGGTCACTCTGCTGAAGTCATCAGCATACTAAAATGTCAGAAGAAGATAATTAGAATTATACTCAACAAAGGTAGTAGAGATTCCTGTAGACCATTGTTCAAAGAACTGAAAATTATGACAGTATACAATTTATACATCTATTGCACCCTAATCTATATTAAGACCAACCTAGATCTATATACAGTAAGAACAGAAATTCACTCATTCAACACCAGAAATAAGAATAACATTAACCTGCCTCGATGCAGACTCACCAGTACACACAATTCATGCTACTTCAATGTTGTAAATTTTTTCAACAAATTGCCGACAACAGCCATAGTTGCACCTGTTCGTAGGTACAAAACTGTACTCTTTAGCTGGCTAGAACAAAATCCATTTTATTCTATTGAAGAATTCCTGAATGTAGAGGTTGATATCACATTTTAAGTATTGTTAAGTAGCCTATAGCAACCAATGTATTGCTCAATGGTGAAATAAATTATTATTATTATTATTATTATTATTAACCTGGGGCAACTCTTCCCATAGGGAGAAAAAATTTAGATTACAAAACGTGCAATAAGAATAATATGTGGAAAGAAAAAAAAAGGAATCTTGTAAACCGCTATTTCAAAAATTAAAAGTCCTCGCTCCCACAGGGGAGTATATATACTCGGTAATGTGCTATATGGTAGATAATATTGATAAATTTCAAACTAATTACAGTGTACATGGATGTACAACTAGAAACATGAATGATTTACATATTCCTTAAAACTCTTTCAGAAGGGTGCTTATTATTCTGCAATATAGATTTACAATAAGCTCCAAGAAACGTTAAATGATTGTGTATTAAAAGCAAATGAAAATCTTCCAAAAGATCTCTCATGGAATTTTTAACCTTCTACAATATGAATGAATACTTCAAGCTTGAATAAGTTTGGCAGCTTACAGTTCTGTATATTGTTGTTATAACATGCATGTACATTTTGATCTGACGTGTTCTATATCCTTGAGCCTCGCTCAACACAGGATCTACAGAACGAGATATCTACAAACATCTTCACACCTTCTTTGACTAGAAGCAAGTAAACGCTCAAGTCTGTCGATTTCGTGGGTCATTTATGAGTAGTCACTTATTAGGAACAATATATGTGGTTATAAAGTTTAAATCAAAATCGGCTTTCAGATATAGAACTTAATATATAAAGGCTATATATATATATATTTTTTTTTTTTTTTCCGCTGCCTACACCAATAGTGGACCACCGGCGTGGTCTTGTGGTTAGCGTCGCTGACTACAGATCCGTCGGCCCGGGTTCGATCCGGGTAGGGAGGTTTGGTAGGGGTGCACTAAGCCTCGTGATTCAAATTGAGGAGCTACTTGATAGAGAAGTAGCAGCTCCGGTCATGGAAACCAACATTAACGGCCGTGGGTGTCGGCATGCTAACCACATGCCCCAATCCTGCCATCTACCTGACGCAGCGGTCGGGTGACCAGGCCTTGTCCCTCTAAGGATGTAGCGCCACGGAGTTTTTGCACCAAAAGTGTGTCATTCTTGAACATATTTGTGTTACGAAGGTTTGTCATGTTTGCATGCTGTTTACAAAAGAAAATAAAGTAATTTGAAACATTTTATCCAACATAACTTACAACGGGACTTTCATTAAAAATAGCGCGCCTAAACAAGTTTCACTTAAAAAAAGAAACGGGTGCGTGGAACGCCACGCGACAGAACTGAAACTTCTTTGGCGACGTTGAAAGTGAAATAGAGAAATACATATAATTTATTATATCGAACGGAAGAAGGAAATCATCAGAATAAAAAATAAAATAAGAAATTCACTTTTTCGGCATTTTAAATTGAATACGTATAAAATAATAACACAGTTGTGATGAACTAATACCCAAACTGTCACTGATCCAGCCATTGTAATTGTTTATATGAACGGGACGCTTTGGTTAAGTTTCCGAGAACGTTAGTGACGTGTAAACGATGCTCACGCAACGAGTAGAGCCATCTATAATGGTGAAGGGCTCACCACGCCACTAGCTCGAAGCAGTAATAGCCCCCACTCAATGCCTGATACCTTTCCCCGCGCTCCCGTGGCCCCACTCTTTCAATAACAACTCTATGCTTGCTACTTACCCCCACTACTTTCGTGACGATTTTGTAACGCAACTTTGTATTAGCTCTCGATTTACTCCTAGCGTGCCTAAAGAAGTTTCACCTTAAAAAAATGATTGTTGTTGTACTAATGTTTATACCGCGTGAACCTGGAATCACTGCTGCAATCATTCAGTTGAGATGCATTAATCGTCTGTGTCTTTTCACAACCAAAAATTCCATTTGCGGTCTTCATCTGCTGATTTCTGTATGTCATGTGGAATAACACTTTCGTCGCTTTCCGAGCTCACGTTATTTATATTTTAATTTAAGAAACTCGTAAATTACAATAACTGTAAAATGGCGAACACCCAGAACTTTATTTACCGCGGCAACGGGCCCTAGCAAAGCAGATTTCACTAAATCCTCAGGAGGCCTTGATAAAAAATTACAAACTACGGACACAATGGCCGGTATTCATAGTTTGCGACTTAAAAACGACTTAATAAAGCTAAACTTATTGGACAAGTCGACTTATATGTTTTTCGTATTCATAGTTTTCTTTTAAGTCTTTCTTTGTTAAGTTTCACTTCATATCTATCTACTCTTATACAATTCAACGGTCCTAAATAGCGTGCTCACTCGCTCGCCCGCTTCGTGAGACATCGGGTATACTCGGCGATGTTCGTCTCCCGCATTCTAAACTTTCATGACGACTACAAAATTAGGAAGGAAAACCGTTTCTTTATTATATAAGGCCTAAGTGAAATGAAAACAATGAACAAATATTCTAATTTTATTTTTACTTACAATTTTCATAGCTCTGAACCACAAACATTTTAAATAATCTACCAGTGTAATTTTCTTAAAAATCCTGGAGTCAATGAATAATGGCGGGCGAAGCCGGGGGCACCAGTAGTAAAATATTGATGGTTTTATCTCTTGAAATATCGCTGATAATAATAATCCAAACAAACCATTCCTTCCCTTGAAACATTATATAATTTCTGAAAATTACACTTAATTGATCAAATAAAATTCACATCATATTCATGTCAATAAACAGCTGAGAAACAATACGTATTATGTGTTCCACCGCCGTCTCGAGAATTACACGATTAATACAGTTTAGAAGGCAGTGATATGTTCACAGGTTCTTTGGAACTGCATAATCGATTCTGAAATAGTTTTCCCAGGGGGCGCTTTCTAAAAAGCCGGAATTTTAGCTGTTTCATTAATTATTAATGGCTTAGTTTATGAATGATTCGCGTGCAAGTGTTAATAAATATAATGCTTTAATAATTATTACATTCTTAATTTTTAATTAAAGTACATATTAAAGTCGAACTCGATGATATGAAAAATCGAGCGTTCACTGCCAAAACAACTGAATTAGTGAATCGTATTTAAGATTTGTTCTGTTTTTGTGTAATGCAAAGCCATCTGGGTACATATTTCGCTGACGTGATATACAAATACAGACGGCGCTGTGCATTGTAAACAAAGAATTCAATTCATCCAGTAATATTATGCAGTGTGTAAGTAAGCTGATCAATAGTTTTATTAGATCATTATCTAGTAGTTGCGATTGCTCGGTAGAAACCTTCATTAAACAAAGGAACTAGGCAAAATTTCGATATAGGCCCTAGAGAGATTCATCTGAAAAAGCTAGATGGAGACCAAATCAAAAATGCTTAGAAAGTCGACATTTCAAATAGATTTGCAGTTCTAGAAAACACTGCAGAACCAGAAGCTAGGGGTGATATGAATGCTAATAAATAGGGACCGGATTTTTAGGTTTTTAAAAACACTGTTTTAGGTTTTCCATTAGGTGAAATAGTTTTTTTTTGGTTTTTGTCCGAAATATCGTTTTCGGGTAGAATAATTGGTTTAATGAATTTGAATGTGCTACATAGGATTCAATACATGATACTTGTAAAGTTTAAATTAACAAAATTGACTTAAATTTGTATATTTTGCTTTAGGACAATGTTACAGAATTGAAGAAAGAAAGCATAAACAATCAAAAGAAGCAGTGAAAATAAGATTGCCTCACATTTCCTGGTTGCAGTTTATCACTAAATATCTTTCAAGATACTCAACTGTGAAGTTCTTCCTATTATTTCTTAGAATACATTTTTTTTTTGATACTCCAATACATGGCAGAAAATGTGATTTCAACCTCACATGACGTCAACAATGGTTGTTCGTACGAATATTATAAAAGGAATACGCCGGTACTCTTACATTTCCTCTCTTGATACTGTCATCCTAGACGACAATGGGTTGAACGAAACGCTGGTGGTATTAATTTCAACCCGACAAAAATTATTGTCTCTCCGCATAATATCGATTTATCAACTGACAAACAAAAAAGACAAAAAAGTAGCCTAAATGAGATATTTTAGGTTTTATATCCCGTTTAGGTATATTTAGGTTTTTATACCCCATTTAGGTATTTTTAGGTGCCACAGAATTAATGTGGGTGAATCCTATGGACATGATTCGAAAAAGTGTATGAGCGCTTTTTGTTTTGGAAGCAAGGGAAAAAATAGGTAAAAACCTAAGAATCCGGTCCCTACCATAAAACATGGGAAAAAAGTAAAGACAATATCCAAATATCAGCAAAAGAAAACTTAGGTTCACTTGAACTGAAAGGAAATAAACCGTGGTTTGATGAGTGCATGATATTAGCAAATGGAAGAAAGCAGGAGAAAATACAGTGGTTACAGAATCCGAAGAAACTACTGTCTCAACAATTATACTAAACGGGAAACCTCTAGAACCATTAAAACAGGGAATAGAAACTAACTTGTCTCTCTGATAAGTTTTCAAACTACTGTAGAACAAACATTAGTATTATACTCGTGGCTCCGAATACTATTTTGAATACAGTAGGTAGACAAATTTTTAATTGATTACTAAATGTACTCTATATGTCCAAAGTGTAGAAAGTCAAATATTCACAGACGTTGGTTGCTGAGCCATCCCTAAGAGAAACAGCTATAGGTAAACTAAAACAAAAACAAAAAACACACAAATCTTCAGATGTTGACCATATTCCAGGAGAAATAATTAAGGCAGGTGGGGGTAGATTAAACCCAGAAATCCATAAACTCATTCTTATGATTTGGAGAAAGGAAGGACTGCCAAAGGAATGGAAACGATATATTATTATACTGATCCAAGAAAGGGAGATAGGGCCGAGTGTAATAACTAGCCATCGAGGAAATTCCTCTCTTATCAACACCAAACAAAATTTGTCAAAATTAACCCCATAAATAGGAGGAAGTGTTTGTCTCTCTGTGCGCAATGCCCAGCGAAATCTACTGCATGCAGAAATCTGAAATTTTAAACATAAGACGGACTGAAGGGTGCCCAAATGCATCTTGAAGCCAGACTTTTAATTTTCGCTTTTGTTCGCGAATTATGAGTGAAAAACTGGCAGAAAACGTGAATTTTTGCACTATAGATGCATCCGTTTTCAGTAATAGGCTACGTTTCAATTGTCAAATCAATTGTAGGTGCCTTTGTCCTTTTTTGGCATAACTTGAAAAAATCACAATTTTTTTCATCATATTGCATGGAATTACCGATTGCTTCAATTTTGTGAGCTCACCCTGGTTGATTCAATGTTTATAATGTCAAGGCACACAACCATCTGAAATTTTCAACACAGACGGAAGATGGATAATGAATCTAGATCTAAACGGGTTTTCTGTGCCAGGGAACTTGAATCTGATGTCGTTTCTCCCAATGCTGTGCCTTCTAATCGTGGAATGCAATTTAAAGCCGGATTTTTAGCTGTTTCATTATTTAGTAATTGTTTAGTTTAGGCCTGTTTCACGTACAAGTGGTAATAATGTTTTAATTATTTTGCTCTTAATTTTAATCTTCAAATTAATTATCGTGGGCAAAGCTGCTGGGACCTGCTAGTTAGTAATATAAGGACCATTGACTCTAATTTTATGAAACAGACTGTAATAACAAATAAAAACTCTTTATATTAACAATTGATTACTGAGAAAAAGATTAAAATCTTATCTACTCTTATACAATTCAACGGCCCTAAATAGCGTGCTTGCTCGCCCGCTTCGTGAGACATCGGGTATACTCGGCGATGTTCGTCTCTCGCAGCCTAAACTTTCATGACGACTACAAAATTAGGAAGGAAAACAGTTTCTTTATTATATAAGGCCTAAGTGAAATGAACACAATCAACAAATATTCTAATTTTATTTTTACTTACAGTTTTCATAGCTCTGAACCACAAACACTTTTAATAATCTACCAATGTAATTTTCTTAAAAATCCTGGAGTCAATGAATAATGGCGGGCGAAGCCGGGGGCAACAGCTGTAAAATATTGATGGTTTTATCTCTTGAAATATCGCTGATAATAGTAATCCAAACAAACCATTCCTTCCCTTGAAACATTATATAATTTCTGAAAATTACACTGAATTGGTAAAATAAAATTCACATCATATTCATGTCAATAAACAGCTGAGAAACAATATGTAGCCTATTATGTGTTCACAGGTTCTTTGGAACTGCATAATCGATTCTGATATAGTTTTCGCTTTCATGTTGTGGAATATACTCTAAAGCCGGAATTTTAGCTGTTTCAGTAAGTATTAATGGCTTAGTTTATGAATGATTCGCGTGCAAGTGTTAAAAATATAATGCTTTAATAATTATTATACTCTTAATTTTTAATTCTTAAAAGAATTATCGTGGCGAAGCCACGGGCACCTCCTAGTATAGTACATTTGAGGGAGTCAGCGCAACAGTGGTCTAACCCCTCCGACATGAAAAATTAAATAGTAATGCGATTTGCATGACTTGGAGGTAAACTTTATGAGACTGTGTGGGGGACGGGAAAATGTCTGTCCGTGTGTTTGTACGCGCGATAACTCGAATACGCTTTATCGAATTTTAATGAAACTTGGTATACGCATTTATAATGTACATGGCAAAAACCTATTTATTTTGGACCAAATCGGTTGACCGGTACCGGAATAAAACCCAATTTAGTGTCTATTTTAAAGACGCGATAACTCAAATAGGCTTCATCGGATTTTCATGAAACTTGGTGTACGCATTTATAATGTCCATGACAAGAGGCCTGTTTATTTTGTACCAAATTGGTTCACTGATACCAGAGTAACGACTAATTGAAGTTCACATGTTTTTAAAAATCATGTCTATACTTCAACGCTGCATTTCTAATCATGAGGTCTTTGACTCCATTGCAGTCAGATGTTTGTTTATATCGTTGATCAAGTTTAAATTGAGTACTCCATGAATACTGTTATAAATACCTACAGAAGGTGTATTACTGCGGAGTTCTTTGCTACTGAATCTTGTGAAATGTTGACATATTTTAAGAATATCAAGTTGCAATACATTTAGTTTCCTTCACATATGGTTATCAAACCAGACCTTTAAACTGAGCAAGATTGCTGAAATGGTAACGTCTAGGACTCGTATTCTGGACGTCCCAGGTTTAAATCCCGGAGCCAGCCAATATGACATGGATTTTTTAAAATTATTATTATTTGAGTGTGCGATTATCAAGATATAAATCTATAGTTCTGCTGATGCTGGACGATTTTAATCTGATTAAAAAAAAAATATTTTCTGCATATCATAATTGCAAATATTTGAATCAACAAAAGCATTCTGGCACTTTGTTACATCAGTTTATCTGATTTTATTTATTTTGTATTCTTATATAGAGGTTGGACGAATTAAGTCTGCTGTAGCTAGTTTTGAAGTCGATAATCTGTTCCCTGAAACAGAATTCATCTTGTTACATTTTTTAAAAAATTTTAAAATCAAGATAAATAAATCCAAAGAAACTGGAGATGTTAACAGTCTTCAGAAATATGTAGGCCCTACCGTTCAATTATAATTAATTTCATGATAATCTGATTTCTGTAAATGAGGTAAGTGTTGAAGAAACTGGGGAGAATGGTAGTGAGCTTTATTTATTTATTTCATCGTGTGTAGAACTGAATAATCATTGGAACTTACAAATCAAATTCATACAAATCCTTTCCTCTTAAAATTAGTGTTTTAATGCATGTAAAAATCCAACAGTTATTGAAATAATTTTTTTCTCCTCTGCCAAGTTGAATTAAATGTCAGGCCAACAGTGGTCTAACCAAGAAAACAGCGTTGCAGTGTCTCATAAAATTGATAATATCTCAGAACACTCTGAACAGTAGACTATGTAAGTTAACATTGCAATTAAGTTGACCAAGCATCATAGAACACTCCGTTAAAAATAAAACTGTATTTATCACAAACTGTATTTATGTAACAAATATTAGTATATAAATTTTTTTAACATATGACTTTGAAGAAAGGGAATGTTACACTGTACACAAAAAGGAAATAAGGTACTTCAGATAGTCAGTGATGGGAAGTAGTTGAGTAAAAGTAACCTGATTACAGTAACAATTCCTTTTTTGGTCCCATTTACTTGTAATCAATACTTTAAAAAAAAATGTAATTTCTACTTGTAATTTACTTCTGGAAATAAAACTGTATCGATACATTTTAGTAGTCGTTAGTTTTTGTATCATCCTCGCTTGCTATATCATCATTACTATATTTGAAACTAATATCCAAATTAGAGTTAATATTAACAAAAGGTTACTCAATGTTTCCGAAAATATTCTCAGTGATGTGTTTTTTTGTTTGTTCATTAATAATTTGGGCTTGTGCGCAAAAAAAAGGAATTTTTAGGTACTGCCATTTTGTAAAGTAATTGTAATTGTAATTTTACTGATTACTTTTTGAAAAAGTAATTTGTAATTGTAATTAAGTAAAATGTCTCTCAGGTAATTGCAATTCAGCCCAATTACTTTCTTTTTGTACTTTTCCCATCACTGGAGATAGTTCACTCTCTTATCATATAATCAATTGAATAATATATTATTAACGTTAAGTCATCGTCCTTTCATACCAATATCCAGTATATAGTAGTGTGTTAAGGTCGAAATAGATCCTGTGTTTATAGGCTAATAGCACAAGAAGAATTACATTCATTAAGGAGTTAAAACTGGTACTAAGCATTCAGTAGGCCTATTAAACCACGGTTTCTTGAGAATGTTTGATTAGCATGGAATATGTGCGACAACTAGAATACTAACAGAACAAATTTACAACAAATTCCTCAAGTCAAAACCAGCCTACTCCTTTATTTTTGTCAAACATTGAAAGCTGCAGAAATATGCAATAAAAAACTAAAAAATTTCGAAGTTTGTTTTGATTTGCAGGGGAAAAAATTAAAAATTTGAACTTATAATTTTTCCATTTAATGGTCAGGTGCAAGATAAACAAAATACAAAATAACTTAATAACTAGCAATTATAATTATACGTTTTTAAACTTACGTTTTGGTAGAGGCTAAGTGCCATTATCTTTTCAAATTACAATTTCACATAGGCCTACATAGATGGTAAACCTTGTAAGCAATTCAGCACAGGCCAAGATTACCGAAGCTTCTTTGCAGTTTAAGTTTTCTCATATAACTTATTTCTTTTATTCGACACTTGACACGATTGAAATTTCAAGGCTTCACTTATGCAAAGCCTAAAATAAAGACTGGCCTAGAGGTCCAAAATTCATAAAGTGTGCTCATACAGGTGTAACAGTCTCACATAAAACAAAGGGTCAGTACACACGTTAGGAAATTAGGAAAGGCTGTTCCTCTCATGGGTAAACAAATGTTGATGAGATTCTATCTTAGTGAAAATTACTTGGCACAGATAACACAAGAGAATTGTTTGACCCCAGTGTGAGTGAGCAGATGTATTTCGAGATTGCTTAAGATTGTATAAGAAAAAGTCTTGGTGCATATATCACAGGAAAATGGCTAGTGTCCAGTGTGAGTGATCAGATGTTCTTTGAGACTTCCCCTATGGGAAAATTTCTGGCTACACGTATCACATGAGTATGCTTTTGTCCAGTGTGAGTCATCAGGTGTGCTTTCAGACCACTGCTTTTAGAAAATTCATTGTTACTAATATTATAGCATAAAGGTTTATGTTAATGTCCAATATGAGTTACCATATGCTTGTTCAGATTATCTCTGAAAAAAAATTTCTTGGTACATGTATCACACGAGAACGGCTTGTTTCCGGTGTGAGTAACCAGATGTCTATTAAGTTTCCCACTCGTATAATATTTCTTATTACATTTATCAAAAGAAAATGGTTTATGTCCAGTGTGAGTAAGCAGATGTGCTTTGAAATTACCTCGTATGGAAAATTTTTTGGTACATATATCACAAGAAAATGGCTTGTCTGTAGAGTGATTAAGCCGATGTCGTAGCATATATTGTCGTACAGAAAATTTCTTAGTACATAAATCACAAGAGATTTTTTTTTCTCCAGCGTGAATGAGCAAATGTGTTTTCAGATTTGCTCTTTGTGAAAATTTCTTGGTACATATTTGACATGAGTATGGTCTATGACCACTGTGAGAGAGCAGATGCCTCCTGAGTTTATAATTTTCTGAAAATTTCTTGGAACATACATCACATGAGAATGGTTTTTCTCCAGTGTGAGTGAGCAAATGTGATTTAAGGTTCTGTCTTACCGAGAATTTCTTGGCACAAATACCACATGAGAATGCTTTGTGTCCACTGTGAGTGACCAAATGTGATTTGAAATTGCTTCTCAGTGAAAATTTTTTGTTACATACTTCACATGCAAATGGTTTGTGTCCAGTGTGAGTGAGCTGATGTGATTTGAGTGACGATCCGTCGGAAAATCTCTTTGGACATATATCACATGAGAATGGTTTTTGTCCAGTATGAATTCGGAAATGTGTAGTAAGATTTCCACTTTGAGAGTATTTCTTGTTGCATATATCACATGAATATGGTTTTTCTCCAGTGTGTGTGAGCAGATGTGCCTTCAGATTCGGTCTTTGGATAAATTTCTTGTTACAGATATCACACGAGAATGGTTTATGTCCAGTGTGAGTTAAAAGATGTGTTTTGAGATGATCTTTCTTGGCATATTTCTTGGTACAAACATCACAAGTAAAGGGCTTAGTGTGAGTGAACAAATGTTTGTTTAGCCTCCCTTTATCTTTAAATTCCTTGGTACATATATTGCAGGAATATGGATTGTGTCCTGTGAGAGTGAGATGTTTTTTGAGATGCTTTAGCCGGGAAAATTCCTGGCAGCATTTACCACATGAGTAACTTTTGTCTGGACCACGAGTTAGGCGTTTAGTGTTTCTAGCAGAGGATGTGTTCGTATTCAAAGGAAGTGACTCTGTTTGTGTTACCTGATCTTCTTCATTATTTACCTGTGAAACTCCTGATATCTGCTCTAGGTTGCGGATGAAGCTGTTGAAATCTGTAACCTCACGTTTGATTTGCTGCGTCGACATTGTGTCCAACGTAATTTGTGCAGGTTCATACTTGTGAACTGTGCTGGCATTTGCAGATTCCTTGTTGTCTGTGTTCTCGTGTTTAATTGTTGTTGTCTGTATTGTGTCAAATCTTATCGGTATGGGTTCACACTTCAGTTGTGAAATCTCTTCCTTAATTTCAATCTTAGAACACTCCGATTTAATTATTGGCTCCATTCTGTATAATATAATACATCATACATTCACACACGAGTAATATAGTCTAGAAGGCAGTGTATTCACTACATGGTAATCACTTGTTAATTAAATTAAATTAATCAGTTTCTTCTTTCTTGCAGCAATACCTTCATCCCAAGCACAGCTGCCTTGAAGACTTTGTTATTACTAAAGAAAGGAACCTGCTACCCAAGGTCTGTAGACATACACAGACCTTGCCTGCTACCAGCAAATCTGGTGCGCCTGCGCGAACGCTATGGAGCTGTTGCGCAGGATTAAAAAATCTCGCTCCACTGTCTTGAAAACATGACGTCACATCCACAGCAGACAAAGAATATACCCATTGAGCTCTAGATGAATAGGGCCCGGATTTGATGGTTTTAACCTATTTTCCCCCACCTTCCTCATTAGAACATTATAACGCACGTTTCCGTTTCATGCCCCTTGCTTCCGAATATAGGAATCTTAACTTATAGAACCTAAAAAGGGCTAAATCGGAGTAAAAGACCTAAAATGTCTAATGAGGAATTTTTCTGAAAACTGGGGGCTAAAGGGGACATCTGCAGAAAAACGCGATTTTTAAATAGATTTTCCAATTAATGCAAAGGAAAATAAAAGTGTAAAGTTGTGTATTTTAAGAAGAAACAGTAAAAATAAATTTACAACGCACTAAAATTAACAATGTATATGCCACTTTGTCGCTTGTCTTTGTAACTACAAAATGTGCCGCTCGCCGTCGCAGGAAATTAAACTTGAGCCGTCTGCAATACTTTGAATTCTGCAACTAGTCCATTGTCGTTTCAACTTTAAAATAACAAGTTGCCGACCAACAACAGAGAAATATATTAAAGGAACAAATTTGTGACACTCGAGTCTACTTATTTTTGTAGATCGGAAGTGAATTGAGTGTATTGAATAACTCTATAATTAAAGGGTAAATATCTGAATTTTAAATATCTACATATGGAAAATATAATGCTAATTAGAAAGAGCACAATTGTTGGTAATTCTCCCTTCTTAATGATCAGTGATGTACACTCCCACTGCAGTAGGCACCACTCAGATCTGCATCCACAAGAACATAATACTCTTCTATCCCAAAAAGGATCATTTCACTCTGGTATAAAACAATAGGTCTGTTCGCAAAGGTGAATCATGTACTGTCACGTACCGCGACGCATGCGCACATTCTGAATATGCTGATATATTACATTATGCGCATACGTTGCGCAGCGAGACCGACAATGTGCGCATGCGTCGTGGTCCGTGATAGTTAGGGATTTGCTTTGCGAACAAACCTTATATAACAGTCTTCCTAATCATTTAAAATTATTACAACAAAAAAATACGTTTAAATCCTCTCTGAGGGCATATTTGATTGACAACTGCTTTTATTCCGTTGAAGAATACCTATCCATAAATACATACATGGCCGTCCGGAAGGGGAGCAGGGTAGGGCCGTTGCCCCTCCCTGGAAATTTTGTTTAGACATAAACCTCTAAATTAAAGGACTATAAGAACTCACGTGAATTGAGGTTTAAGTCTCCAAATATTTTTGTCTGTTTGCGATGTTTGGATGAATACGATCTGTAACAGCTGACTACAGATATGAGCTTTTAGGAATAATTACTTCCCCTAAACTTGAAAGCATTTATACCCAAACATTTTATTATAATGAAGATAAGGCATTTTATATTTTATACTCATATGAATAGTAGAAATTGTAAGGAGTAAGAAAAGTCATGTGAGTGTGTACATCAGATGTTTTCTTTGTATCCATGGCCATAGTCCAGCTACAATAAATAAAGGATGTTCATTATATAATAATAATAATAATAATAATAATAATAATAATAATAATAATGATATGAATATGAATAGTAATAATAATAATGATAATAATAATAATAATAATAATAAGTGATTGTAGCAGCATAGTGATGGTGGTGGTGGCAGTAATTCATTCATTGGCCCCCCCTTGACAAAATTTCTGCGGACGCCCATGAATACATAACCCAATTTCTATATTAATAACACAACTTCATCTAACTCCTTGTATAATATTGATTGATTTATTTATATTACAGTGTAAAGTATTAGTTATATTTAGTCTAGTTTAGTTTAGTATGTTTTTCCGACTTGTCCAATATCAGTTGTACCTTGTACATTAATGATGTTACTGGATCAATAAACTATTATTATTATTACTATTGTTTATGCTATTTTTCGAGTGCCGGTATAAGGAATAGTTATTTGTTTATTATTTTATATAACAAACTAGAATAACTGTGTCGAAATTATAATACAATAATCGGTGCTAATATTAGTGTTCATTATATGTTTTATTAAGACTGCTAAAATCGTTTGTTTCAAGCATAAGAAGGGCACAATTAAAGGCGAAAATAAAAGGCTAAAATTACCTTTTATAAATGCCTAAAAATCCGGGCCCTAATGATAAATAACTTCTTGCTTAAGACGAGAATGAACACACGTACTTTATCAATATTTCAATAGTTTCATAATGTAATTTTAACCTACGCAAGTATTGTGAAAAAAGGTTTGGTTGTGGTGTTGATGATAATAGTGATAACAAAAGTATACCGATAATAATAGGAGGAGCAGAGTTGAAAATATTTTGGCTGGGGGGGGGGGGAGGGCAGAATTGGAGTTTTAATAATTACTTCCTCTGCCCGTACCATAGGTACTATAGGTAGAGGAAGTATTGTTTTCGACCCCAAAATTCGAAGTTGAGTTTTTAGCATATATACACGTTTCAAGGCCACCTGAATCCAAAAATACTATTTTTGGAAACATGTCTGTGTGTCTGTGTGGAAAATATCTGTGAACAAGCTAGCTCCAAAACGGAAAATCGTATGAAAACAAAATTTCGTATTTGGGTCAGGTACCTTCTGAAGATGTGAGGATAAGATTGGCGACTATTTTCTCTTATTTTTAAGGGGACTTCACATGAAGAAATTTTCGTTTTTCGCGATTTTCTCGAAAACGGCTCTAACGATTTTCTTTAAATTTTGCACATAGGTTGCTTATACTAAGAGCTAATACTTTTATTTGAAACATTTTTTCGATAAAATTCTCTGAGGGTAGTTACAAGCCACCCACTGTTCACCCACTGTTTGTAGAAAGTTTGTCTTACGTGATGAACAACTGAATTCGCGCTCTTTCACGGCCTCTTATTTTATATAAGAATGTGAAGTGTTGGCCATGCATAGAGTAAAGATGTATCTGAGGGAAATATTCGATAAATTTCGGAAATTATATTTTACGGCAGAAAGTTCAATAAACGTCTGCAGTTATTTGTTTTTTTTTTAAAGTTTGTTATATAGACTGCGCTTTTAGTCGCATCATTGAAAGAAGAGGTATTTATAGGATAATTAGCGTAAAATTGTGTCTTGCGATTCTGTACAAGGATATGTGAATACTGCTAACTTTTATTTGGGCAGAGGAAGTTATGTGACTTTCACATCAGATTTTTTTTTCCTATATAACGTACACATATCTATGTGATATAATCGACTGTTTGCTAGCTATTATGTAAAAGAATCTTTCATATATGCCACCATGGTTTATAATAAAATAAAATAATAATGTAAACCTTTTTCTCATTTTAAGATATTTATTGTACCTAGGTCTTTCGGTTCCACTGAAGTATAATGAGGGCATCATGTTTTGAAGAGCCACTCTTTAAGATGTGTGAAAGTGTTTTACTATTACTATTTTGTGAAAACACAAATTTTAAACCGTGGTGAGTGTGCAAGGAAAACATTCTTAATAGCCAAGGTAATAGAAGTAATAAATTCTGCTAGTAAAGAAGAAGAAATACGAGGGGTAGTCAAAATGTTCCCGGAATTTCTTTGTAATTATTTATTTGTGCCATAAGAATTAAAATAACTATTTTCTCATGTCTTATTCCATCTCAGGGAGCTCTCACACGACTTGCTTTACCCTAATAATTTATTTGTCTTTTCTTTCGTCTTATTCTTCCTCTTGGGAAAGTCACACAACGATCTGTATCTTATGCAACAAAGTACCGTTAACTATTTTCTCGCGACTTATTTCACCTATTAGAATAGGCACGTAATTTTGTCTAACTTAAGCACTGATATTACAATTTTCTCGCGACTTATTTCACCTCTTAGAACACTCGCACAACTTTCTCTAAGTTAAGCATAGAAATTACTATTTTCTCACGGCTTATTCCATACCTGACAACTCTCGCATGACTTTATAACCTTGTTAAATAATTGACTGTGTAGAGATAATATTATGTAAGGTTAAATAATATTGAAAGAAGGAAAGAAATGATGCCATATTTAGTCTCTTCAGATACCTGCTTTCTTGAAGAGCGCTCGAGTATGAAGCCGGAAAATAGATGGAATAAAGGGAAGGATACGGTAACATAAACATTAAATTCATCAGTCATTGAACTGAGTGCAGAGTTAGTTTATCTTAAAATTGTGATTATTTCCGTGTAGCACGTTTTAATATAATAGGTATGGATAACACCGTTTTCGACTCTATCGTATGAACCAAAGGGTAAAAACCAACTTCTAAGCTTGATTTAGGCGTTTTTCTAAAATTGAATCTTATACTTTATTTTTTTAAATCTATGTAACTTAGTGTAGTTTAAAATCCAAATCCACTAAAATTCGATAATAATTAATAAAGATTGTGGTACTAATACTAATACTACTACTAGCCAACTAGTAATAGTAGTAATAGTAGTACTAGTAATAATAATATACTTATATAGGTATATATGAAATCGAATCCATGTGCATTATATTAACATTATTTTATTATTTTAAACACTGGGAATTCCTGTATCATTTGAACAGGTATAAATTCATATTTTAAAGTCCAGTTTACCTAGAACCCAATGTCAAGCTACGCCACTGCAAAATATACACTAAAATTCAGCCCAGCAAGTTACTACAGGCCTTATGGGGCAGCAATCAACTCACACCACTGAACCAGGGTGATGTTGCCAAACTAACAGTAACGGTACTTTGAGTAGGGGGATGGGGGAAGGACACGGGCTAGCAGAACCTGCTCTATCTCTATGTAATACCTATTCTAAAAATATTTTTCTTTTACTCTACGCAACTGCTTTGAAAATGTGGCATAAATCAAATGTAAGTCGCCCCTTATGCTCCGCTCACTGCATTGCTATGGCGACAACCTCGGAACTCCCGACCGTGCCCTCAGTCGACACTCCCGATAGTACCAAATACCAGCTACCAACCCTTGTACCAAAATGACAACCCACTAGCTCACTCGACACTCCCGACCGCACCACAATCACCTCTGCATATAGTCTAAATAATGCATAACACTAACCACATGGTTAAGTGCGCGAAGCGGAGGCGGCAGCCGTAGCGAAGCGCCCTTGCATTTTCGAATAATGTACGATACACTGCTTGTAATTTTAAAAAAATGTGGCATATTTCCAGTTTGTCAGCCTGTAAACTTTTGTTTAGCGGTATGACGTCCCACCACCAATGTCCAATCACGAGTTTCTTCGTAATATGAGGACAGAAGAATTCGCTAGATCGTGGTATAAAAGAAAGTGCATCGCGAGGGTGCTGTGGGCGGGAACATTTATCCCAAGGTGCGACTTAAATTTTTTTTTACCCGAAAATGTTAGTGTCATTAAGTACAAGTAAAACAAGCAATTTAAGTAGATGATAAACTCACCATTAATCGGGAAGAGGAGCTACTTCTAAATCTTCATATTTGTTCCCACTTTCGTCGCTGCTATTTTCTTCAGATTCTTCACGATTTATCACAACATTATCGTGTATCAGATCCAGGAGGCCGTCCGTTTCCCACATGCGTAGTTCAACATCTTCTGTGTGCTGCACATATAAATAATTAGACCACTATTGTTGTGTCACTTCACTAATTCTTGATTCCAAGAGTTCCCGAACCTTATTTATGACTTGTGACACTTTCCTCTTAATTTGACTCCACACCTCTTCAATGGGATATAATTCACAATGATAAGTTTGGAGTCGCAAAACCTCATGTCATGTTGTCGAGCTATTTCGTCGACAATACATTTAGGCAGTGGTGATATTCAGCCGGTTCGCACCGGTTCGCGAGAACCGGTTGTTAAATATCTTGTAGGTTCTCCAAACCGGTAGCTTCACATGAGTGATTGCCTTTTTCCAAGATCAGATTCATGCCAATCCACAACAGTGATAATACATCCCATATCAACTCCCCCCATATTTTAACACAAGATTATCTCCACAAAACAGTTTAAAACACATGGATTTCAACACATATCATTCTCGGGAGAGGAGATGTTGTCTCCACGAGTGATTTAGTCCAACCCGCCCGCCCTAAAGACTACATTTTCTTTTATAGTACGAAATGACAAAAAGTAGCTATATTTCCGCCATATTAATTGTACAGATCGCGTGATTGGACGTTGCCTGTGTGACGTTGTTTAGCGATGAACTGTGACCAACATAACAAAACGAAATGCACACAACTACGACTAATCAAGCTCTACATATCACTAACACTAATATCACTGTTCCTAACCTAACATCGTAACACTAACACTAATATCACTGTTCCTAACCTAACATCCTGTCATCAATGCAGATAAGCACGTAAGTGACTGTGCACCCGTTGTATTAGTTGGTTACCCTGGCTCGGTTGAAACAAATACATTGCGCCGGACGTGTGAAGCGTGTGAAGTAGCCATGTCGCGACAATGGGGGGAGTTGTTCTGGGACTATGCCTATATGAATTTGCTAGAACCAAAACACGCCATTTATGTTCGCTAGCGGTGGACTACCACCATAGGTAGCGGGCGTGCGTTTAAGTTGGCAGACTCTCTTATTTGCGCACGGCCGATCGTCTCGACACTCGCTCCCTTTGCTTTCGATGTTCGATTATAAAACGGATTGTGGTCTTCTTTTGTTGTGTAAGGTTATGTTTTAAGGAAGCTGAGTAAGTTTAGTATGGGTATGAAAAGACAAAAATAACAAAATAGCACATTGGGCTATTTTGAATCAACATCAAATACCCTGATGAGAATTGGTTGTTTAGTATGAGTATGAAAAGACAAAATAGAATATTAGGCTATTTTGAATCAAACTGTTAAACTGTTTGAATATCACCACTGCATTTAGGTTCGTATCGAGTTCGAACAGATTCCAATATCTCTACAAGCTCCGTCTTATGCATTTCATCATCGATGGGGATACCTTTGGACATTAGCCACGATTTTAATAACTTCCTTCGTGTTGCTCTTTGTAGGGATTTTTTCATTCTTCCTGGAATGAACACAAGCATTGTCTAGCACTATGACTTACATTTGATTTATGCCACATTTTCAAAGCAGTTGCGTAGAGTAAAAGAAAAATATTTTTAGAATAGGTATTACATAGATATAGAGCAGGTTCTGCTAGCCCGTGTCCTTCCCCCATCCCCCTACTCAAAGTACCGTTACCGTTACAGCGGTCGGGTGGTGGGCCTTGTCCCTCTAAAGATGTAGCGCCACGGAGTTTTTTAACGCAACGCAACGAGTAGAGCCATCTGTAATGGTGAAGGGCTCACCACGCCACTAGCTGGAAGCAGTAATAGCCCCCACTCAATGCCTGATACCTTTCCCCCGCGCGGTCCCGTGGCCCCACTCTTTCGATAACAACTCTATGCTTGCTACTTACCCCCACTACTTTCGTGACGATTTTGTAACGCAACTTTGGATTAGCTCTCGATTTACTTCTAGCGCGCCTAAAGAAGTTTCACTTCAAAAAATGATTGTTGTACTGCTGAAGATTTTATAGTCCAGTTACTCATTGCATACCCAGGCGGCTTCCTTTCGTTAGGAGGAAACGTTTGCCGACAGCTCAACCCATGTTCTTTGTTTAACCGCACCAATCAGCTAGTTACCCCAGCCAATCAAAATCTAAGAATGTCCTGTGGCGATTTTGACAGCTACTCGTCTACTCCGCGTGGAGTGAATTGCGTTGTTGCAAGATCAAGTTACAGTAACCAATAACACGTGTGAATTGAATAAAGCGAAGGAAGAACTGAGGTCAGTGATAACAATGAGAGAATATAGCAACGTTGCTTTTGTTTTGGATAGCGGAAGCCCAAGACCGATTTAGTCAGATCAATTAACATAAAGGAACACCGAAACCTTTGAAGCCGACTGGCCATCCAATGAGTAATTGCACTATACTAATGTTTATACCGCGTGAACCTGGAATCACTGCTGTAATCATTCAGTTGAGATGCATTAATCGTCTGTGTCTTTTCACAACCAATGCTGTTCATACTCAAACTCGTACTCCTCACCGTACAACTCATCCAACTCCTCTTGAACGGAAGCACTGTTAGTGCAAGCACCGTGGCAATTGCCACAGACAGGTTAGCAGTGGATGCTGGCTTTCAGGCATGCACATCTCATACAGCAGCCTGTGGTACAACTCCAAAATATGGAGTTGAGCACGCTGTCAGGTGCAATAGGGGCCTTGGTCTTAATAGGAGTCAGATATCCCCATCTTCTCTTGTCCAACCACAATGTTCAGGTTCGAGAGATTCATTTCCAAACCAGTGCTGGACCTGTAGAAACACTCTGCACGAGTGATGTTCCCAGCTTCAGCAATGTCTCCTGGCGTGGATGTGGAGTCGTGGACATTGTCATGATGACATTGATGACAATGTCATCAGACATTGTGACTGTTGTATCTCGAAATTCTGAACTGAAGATGATGCAACTTGCATCGAAATGCATTTTCAAGTAATAGACGCATCTGGGACCAAGAAGAAGTTTTAATAATATGACAACAGTGTTTTCAACGTGTGCTTGTGCCTTCTATGTTGTTTTATATTTTATAAAAGGCCCCAGATAAGTGCAACGACAAGGGTTCTAAGGTGGACAATCTCTCTATTTTAAAAAAAGAAAACAGTGTTGCAGCGTCTCATAAAATTGATAATATCTCAGAACACTCTGAACGTTAAATTGCAGTTAAGTTGACCAAGCATCATAGAACACTCCATTAAAAATAAAACTGTATTTATCAAATTGTAACAAATATTAGTATATAAATTTTTTTAACATATGACTTTGAAGAAAGGGAATGTTACACTGTACACAAAAAGGAAATAAGGTACTTCAGATAGTCAGTGATGGGAAGTAGTTGAGTAAAAGTAATCTGATTACCAGGGCCCGGATTCTAATGACATGTCATCTTTTTATTGATGCTTCATAGACATTGCCAACTTGTAGGTAAATCCTAATCATGGGTTTTAGATTACAGAAATGCATTTTTATTAGGTCATTTTTTGTCATTTTTTGCCATTTTATGTTTTTAGGGCATTTATTTAATTTTTAGGTCATTATTTTGTCATTTTCTCCTTTATTTAGTCATTTTAACGCATTTAGATTGAGTAATGCGTCTACGTTCGTCCCCAGCGGTGCTGTCTTTGAAGTATTGTTTGTTTAATGCAAGAAGGACATACTCTATGTTGAGTGTTGTCATGTCTCAGCCGGAAACAAGAACCAAAGAAACGCCAAAGATTTGTATTATATTACTGTTGTTGTTAGATTGACTTGGCAACTGAGTCTGACACCTGCTTGGATTTGAGAGTGCAAACTACTGTTCACCCTGAATAAACAATAATATAATCCGGCAGACCGCAAAAGAAAATGCCGAAGTTTGACTCGCCAGTGCCTCAGTGTGAGTATAAATATCCGTGAGGAAAGAACTTTCACAATAGTTACAGTGAGCAGAGTGATTTTATTTTTTACGTTTTCACCTGATTGTTTCATTGACAAGAATACATCATTGTTAAGTGACAATGCCTAAAGTGAAGCCTGCCAAATCATGTCATTTAAGACAAATAGTTTCCGAGTTTGGTGAACAAGTATTCTCTATAGACGGTAACATTTTATTCTGTAAAATGTGCCAAATTAAAGTGGCGGCAAATAAGCGATTCACTGTGCAACAGCATATCAGCCGCGATAAACATGTACGTGCTATCCAGAACGCCGAGAACAAGCAGAAGTCTCAGCTATTAATTGGACAAAGTGTATCAGCAACTAGAAACGTATCTTCAGAGTTTTTCAAAGATTTGTGCGAATCTCTCGCTTCGGCAAATATCCCTTTATGGAAATTAACGAACAATAAATTCAAAGACTTTCTAGAGCGGAATACAGGTCGTTCAATGCCGGATGAATCCACTTTGAGAAAGAACTATATACCAATGTGCTACGATGACACACTGAAAAGAATCAGGGACAGAATTCGTGGGAAGAAGGTGTTTGTTTCCATTGACGAGTCCACTGACGTCGAGGCCCGGTATGTGGCTAATGTCATCGTGGGAACACTAGAAATCAACGGCCCAGGTGAAGTATTTCTGCTAACGACAGAAGTACTCGAGTCCGTGAACCATTCTACAATCTGTCGACTTTTCGACAGGTCCATGTTTCTCCTATGGCCAGAAGGTATACGCCATGACGACGTTTTGCTTTTCGTCAGTGATGCTGCACCATACATTGTAAAAGCAGCCAAGTCCATCATGTCATTTTATCCTAAGATGGTGCACGTAACATGCTTAGCACATGCATTACATAGAGTAGCAGAGGAAGTGAGAGGACACTTTCCTCAAGTTGATAGCCTAATCTCGAACACAAAAAAAATCTTTGTGAAGGCTGCAGCAAGAAGGGAACTTTTTAAATCCCAAGCTCCGAATGTTCCTCTTCCACCGGAACCTGTCATCACACGTTGGTGTACCTGGATCGATGCCTCCAATTATTACTGTGACAATTTTCAAGTTGTTAAAACAGTGGTCGAATCTTTGAAATCGGAGGACGCGAAGTCCATTGAAAATGCCCAACAATTATATTCGAACTGTGAAATGAAGGGCAAATTGTCATATATCAAGACACATTTTGCGTCTTTATCACCAGCTATTGTGCAACTTCAGGAAAAGGGGATTGCTCTAGTGGATTCAGTGGCTCTCATAAAGAGAATAGAACTAGGCATGAAGAGTTTACCAGGTGAAATTGGAAAAATGGTGAAAGATAAGTTGAAGCGTGTGCTTGAAAAAAACGAAGGTTTCAAGACATTATGCACAATTTCCCAAGTACTATCGGGAGAAAAGTTCGACACATCAGCCATTAAAGAAGAACTCACCCCTGGTGACCTACCATACTTCAAGTATGCACCCATTGTTTCGGCGGATGTGGAGAGGAGCTTCTCCATGTATAAGAACATCCTTTCAGACAATCGGAGGTCATTTACCTTCGATAATCTTCGTATGCTGACAGTGATTTACTGCAATGCTGAATAAGGTAGGGTTTACAAGCTTTTTCTTTCATACTGGTAATATTTAAATAAATTACTAGGTTACTATATGCAACATTTTTGTAGGATTTACTTTAAAAACAATTTTCTTACTTTTCTTTTCAGATGCTTCATTCAAGAACAAAGAATTAAGCTTTTAGACCTAAGTTACATCCTTTCAACAAACACAGTTTTTATAAATATGTATAAATTAGTCTATAACTTTGTGTATACAATAATGCTTTTAACAAATAAAATATCAGTTTTTAGGTCATTTTTTATAATTATTAGGTCATTTTCTTTAAATTTTAGGGTCATTTTATAGGTCATTTTTCAAACAATTTTAGGTCATCAGAATCCGGGCCCTGCTGATTACAGTAACAATTCCTTTTTTGGTCCCATTTACTTGTAATCAATACTTAAAAAAAAAATGTAATTTCTACTTGTAATTTACTTCTGGAAATAAAACTGTATCGATACATTTTAGTAGTCGTTAGTTTTTGTATCATTCTCGCTTGCTATATCATCATTACTATATTTGCAACTAATATCCAAATTAGAGTTAATATTAACAAAAGGTTACTCAATGTTTCCGAAAATATTCTCAGTGATGTGTTTTTTTGTTTGTTCATTAATAATTTGGGCTTGTGCGCAAAAAAAAAGGAATTTTTAGGTACTGCCATTTTGTAAAGTAATTGTAATTGTAATTTTACTGATTACTTTTTGAAAAAGTAATTTGTAATTTTAATTAAGTAAAATGTCTCTCAGGTAATTGCAATTCAGCCCAATTACTTTCTTTTTGTACTTTTCCCATCACTGGAGATAGTTCACTCTCTTATCATATAATCAATTGAATAATATATTATTAACGTTAAGTCATCGTCCTTTCATACCAATATCCAGTATATAGTAGTTTGTTAAGGTCGAAATAGATCCTGTGATTATAGGCTAATAGCAAAGAAGAATTACATTCATTAAGGAGTTAATACTGGTACTAAGCATTCAGTGTTAAACCACAGTTTGATTAGTATGGAATATGTGCGACAACTAGAATACTAACAAAAAAAATTTACAATAAATTCCTCAAGTGAAGAACCGGCCTACTCCTTTATTTTTGTAAAACATTAGAAGCTGCAGAAATATGCAATAAAAAACTAAAAAAATTTGTTTTGTTTTGCAGGGGAAAAAATTAAAAATTTGAACTTATAATTTTTCCATTTAATGGTCAGGTGCAAGATAAACAAAATACAAAATAACTTAATAACTAGCAATTATAATTGTACGTTTTTAAACTTACGTTTTGGTAGAGGCTAAGTGCCATTACTTTTTGAAATTACAATTTCACATACATAGATGGTAAGCCTTGTAAGCAGTTCAGCACAGGGCAAGATTCTTTGTAGTTTAAGTTTTCTCATGTAACTTATTTCTTTTATTTGACACTTGACACGATTCAAATTTCAAGGCTTCACTTATGCAAAGCCTAAAATAAAGACTGGCCTAGAGGTCCAAAATTCATAAAGTGTGTTCACACAGTTGTAACAGTCTCACACAAAACAAAGGGTCTGTACACACATTAGGAAATTAGGAAAGGCTGTTCCTCTCATGGGTAAACAAATGTTGATGAGATTCTATCTTAGTGAAAATTTCTTGGCACAGATAAAACAAGATAATTGTTTGTCCCAGTGTGAGTGAGCAGATGTATTTCGAGATTGCCTAAGATTGAATAAGAAAAAGTCTTGGTGTAAATATCACAGGAAAATGGCTAGTGTCCAGTGTGAGTGATCAGATGTTCTTTGAGACTTCCCCTTTGGGAAAATTTCTGGCTACATGTATCACATAAGTATGCTTTTGTCCAGTGTGAGTCATCCGGTGTGCTTTCAGACCATTGCTTTTAGAAAATTCATTGTTACTAATATTACAGCAGAAAGGTTTATGTTAATGTCCAATATGAGTTACCATATGCTTGTTCAGATTATCTCTGAAAAAAAATTTCTTGGTACATGTATCACACGAGAACGGCTTGTTTCCGGTGTGAGTAACTAGATGTCTATTAAGTTGCCCTCTCGTATAATATTTCTTATTACATTTATCACACGAAAAATGTTTCTGTCCAGTGTGAGTAAGCAGATGTGCTTTGAAATTACCTCGTATGGAAAAATTTTTGGTACATATATCACAAGAAAATGGCTTGTCTGTAGAGTGATTAAGCCGATGTCGTAACATATATCCTCGTACCAAAAATTTCTTAGTACATAAATCACACGAGATTTTTTTTTCTCCAGCGTGAATGAGCAAATGTGTTTTCAGATATCCTCTTTGTGAAAATTTCTTGGTACATATTTGACATGAGTATGGTTTGTGACCACTGTGAGAGGGTAGATGTCTCCTGAGTTTATATTTTTCTGAAAATTTCTTGGAACATACATCACATGAGAATGGCTTTTCTCCAGTGTGAGTAAGCAAATGTGATTTAAGGTTCAGTCTTTGCGAGAATTTCTTGGCACAAATACCACATGAGAATGCTTTGTGTCCAGTGTGAATGACCAGATGTGATTTGAAATTGCTTCTCAGTGAAAATTTCTTATTACATACTTCACATGCAAATGGTTTGTGTCCAGTGTGAGTGAGCTGATGTGATTTGAGTGACGAGCCGTCGGAAAATCTCTTTGGACATATATCACATGAAAATGGTTTTTGTCCAGTATGAATTCGGAAATGTGTTGTAAGATTACTACTTTGAGAGTATTTCTTGTTGCATATATGACATGAATATGGTTTTTCTCCAGTATGTGTGAGCAGATGTGCCTTCAGATTAGGTCTTTGGATAAATTTCTTGTTACAGATATCACAAGAGAATGGCTTTTGTCCAGTGTGCGTTCGGAGATGTATTTCGAGATGACCTTTTTCGGAAAATTTCTTGGTACAAACATCACAAGTAAAGGGCTTAGTGTGAGTGAACGAATGTTTCTTTAGCCTCCCTCTTTCTGTAAATTCCTTGCTACATATATTACACGAATATGGTTTGTGTCCTGTGAGAGTGAGATGTTTTTTGAGATGCTTTAGCCGGGAAAATTCCTGGCAGCATTTACCACATGAGTAACTTTTGTCTGGACCACGAGTTATC
Source organism: Ectobius pallidus (assembly GCA_964059195.1). Classification (NCBI taxonomy): domain Eukaryota; kingdom Metazoa; phylum Arthropoda; class Insecta; order Blattodea; family Ectobiidae; genus Ectobius; species Ectobius pallidus. Next base: position 5,288,406 of record CAXKWD010000008.1, on the reverse strand, counting down.
CGTTTAGTGTTTCTAGCAGAGGATGTGTTCGTATTCAATGATAGTGACTGTGTTTGTGTTACCTGATCTTCTTCATTATTTACCTGTGAAACTCCTGATATCTGCTCTAGGTTGTGAATGAAGCTGTGTGAATTTGTAATCTCACGTTTGATTTGCTGCGTCGGCATTCTGTCCAACGTAATTTGTGCAGGTTCATACGGTGAACGGTGAACGGTGCTGCCATTTGCAGATTCCTTGTTGTCTGTGTTCTCGTGTTTAATTTTTGATGTCTGTATTGTGTCAAATCGTATCGGTATGGGTTCACACTTCAGTTGTGAAATCTCTTCCTTAATTTCAATCTTAGAACACTCCGATTTAATTATTGGCTCCATTCTGTATAATATAATACATCATACATTCACACACGAGTAATATAGTCTAGAAGGAAGTGTACTCACTTCATGGTAATCGCTTGTTAATTAAATTAAATTAATCCGTTTCTTCTTTCTTGCAGCAATACCTTCATCCCAAGCACAGCTGCCTTGAAGACTTATTACTAAAGAAAGGAAGTAGAGATGGGGAATATTTCTTGTAACTGTTACTTTGTAACTGTTACATGTATGTAACGGTAACGACTTGTTACAAAAAATCAAAAGTAACGGTTACCAAAGCTCCTCCTAGGATAGCTTATTTTCGTCTCAACCAAAGGCGGAACCAGAAAATACTGAAAGGAGGGACCGACACAGACGAAAGTTTGCTATTATTTGGAAATCCAAAAAATGGGGGTTCTCCCCCGGGATTTTTTTTATTAAAAAACGAGGGAAAATCAGGTCGTCCCTTTAGCTCTTCCCACTCGAGACATCTAGATTTGAATGGTGGAACAACTAGCAGTATTGGAAATTCTGACTCCCCCCCTTCACCACTTCTTTACCCTTTCCTACTATTCAACCTTCATCTTACCCACTACGCCATCGAGGAATCATTGCAATGAGAAGCGAAAATTCATCTATTTAAGTTTAGATATCTGCATGAAATGGCGGGGATTGATCATTTCCTATTAATTGCATTTGTGTGAAGTGAAATAAAATCCCTTTAGGCAGGCCTACAGGCTGAGGTAGATTTCGAAGTACTTTTGGTTTAATTTATTGTCACTGCGCAGTTCTCTTCTTCTTTAGGCTTGGCATGATAAACCCGCAATAATAACTGCAAAAAAGAGGAAAGAGCACTTGTTTAAAACATTCAAATCTTGCCTTATATGAGAGCTATCGAGAAACTAGGTATTGATTTGTAGAGTACTCATCAAGAGCTTTTCAACGATACCCCACAAGACGTGGTTTCAAAAATTTCGAATTTCCATCCCCCACCCCTACTCGTACCCCTAAAACCCCCGAATCGTTACTGTCACTGTGAACTCCATAGGGAGTACTCTAATTTATTCCAACAAAGTTTCTCTCTATACTTCATAGGGGCCGAGATATAATTTTTTCAAAATTTCAACCCCCTCCCACGACCCCCCCTTGGGCCAATTTTGCTTATTAACTATTGGGCCTAGAAATAACATAATAAAATTTGGTTCAAATATCTTCAAAATTACGGCCGCTAGCGTGTAAAGATATATAAATATATAAGAATTCTGTATAGTTTCTCCAAATTTCTCAGCAGCTCTCCTTTTTCTCAGGGTTTTTTTAATACTTTTATTTTTTATTTTTATTTTTATTTTATTTATTTATTTATTATTATTGTTATTATTAGTTGCGTTGAGAAATTTGTCGGTGTCGAGCGAATGTAACTGGTCTGGAACAAAGTAACGTGTCGAGAGTTACACCCGTTACATTATTTTCACCTGCTCCAGTTACACGGACCCGTTACTGTTATTTCCACCTGCTCCAGTTAATCTGACCTGTTACTGTTACTCTCGCCTGCTCCAGTTACTCGGACCCGTTACTGTTATTTCCACCTGCTCCAGTTACTCTGACCTGTTACTGATACTCTCGCCTGCTCCAGTTATTTGGACCCGTTACTGTTATTTCCACCTGCTCCAGTTACTGTGACCTGTTACAGTTAATTCTAATATTTCTGTTACAAATGTTTTATCCGTGACTTTCGCCTCGTTCCGTTACATCTGTTACTTCCAATATTTGAAAAACAAAAATAATTAAAAAATTAAAAATTAAAATAATAAAAAAACAAAAAATAAAAATAAAAATATTAAAAAATTAAAATTACAAAAAAAAAAAGAATAAAAAATAAATAAAGAATAAAAAAATTAAAAAGTTATTTTCTTAATTAGAACAAAAATAATTAAAAAAATTAAAAATTAAAATAATAAAAAAAAATAAATAAAAATATTAAAAAATAAAAATATTAAAAAATAAAAATTACAAAAAAATAAGAATAAAAAAAAAAATAAAAAAAATTAAAAGTTATTTTCTTAATTATTAATGGGCGTCAAGAGTTCATGCATAGAATTCATGCTGTCTGATCTCATATATATTTCTTGCTTTACATACCACTTAAAAATTTATCAAAATACGATATTGCCTTTACTGGACAATTTAAACTTAGAATGTGGGTATATAGCATGAAATATGAATTCAATAACTGTAGTAAATTATTCTAAATAATATTGATAATTTTACTACTACTAATAAAATCCCTATAATATAAAGCTACACGGCTGACTGACTGACTCACTGATATTAATGTTTGCCCACTTCCAGATGAGCTAGAAACTTGAAATTTGGTACACATATAGCTTTTATGCTGTAAACCACAGGAAAATTCCAAAAAGTTTTTTTTTTTAATTTCTAGGCCAAAAACCCCCGAGTAAGAGCTCGCTCACTCACATTAACGTTTGCCCACATCCAGATGAGCTAGAAACTTTCAATTTGGTACACATATAGCTTTTAGGCTCTAAACCACAGGCGAATTCCAAAAAGTATTTTTTTTAATTTTTAGCCCTAAAAACCTCCGAAAAAGGGCTCGCTCACTTCGAGATGAGCTAGAAACTTGAAATTTGGTACACATATAGCTATTAGGCTGTAAACCACAGGAAAATTCCAAAAATGTTTTTTTTTTATTTTTAGCTCTAAAAACTCCCGAAAAAGGGCTCGCTCACTGACATTACTGTTTGCCCACTTTCAGAAGAGCTAGAAACTTGAAATTTGGTACACATGAAGCTTTCAGGCTGTAAACCATAGGAAAATTAAAAAAAAAGTAATTTTTAAAAATGTTTAGCCCTATAACCCCCGAAAAAGGGCTCGCTCACTGACATTACTGTTTGCCCACTTCCAGATGAGCTAGAAACTTTAAATTTGGTACACATATAGCTTTTAGGCTGTAAACCATAGGAAAATTCCAAAAAAGTATTTTTTTAAATTTTTAACACTATAATCCCCGAAAAAGGGCTCGCTCACTGACATTACAGCTAGAAACTTTAAATTTGGTACACATATAAATTTTAGGCTGTAAACCACAGGAAAATTCCAAAAAGTAGTTTTAATATTTTTAGCCCTAAAAACCCCCGAAAAAAGGGCTCGCTCACTGACATGAATGCTTGCCCACTTCCACATGAGCTAGAAACTAGAAATTTTGTATACTTATATCTTTTAGGCTGTAACCACAGGAAAATTCCAAAAAGTTTATTTTCATGACGATAATCGATGTTTTTTTACATCGATGGAAAACAACTGATGTTTTTGCTACATCGATGTTTCTCCCCGACATGGATGTTTTTGTAACAAAAAGAAGATTAATAGGCTACCTTGGTTCTACGATATAATTTTATTTACAGGAGCCTAATTTCCCAAAACATTGATTTTCTACATCGATTGCTTTCATGGAAATTCTTCTGTTTATTTATGAATTTTGCCTAATTTTCTGATACCATGGCCTTTTTTAAATATACATCGATTTTTTTTGTCTAAATACATCGATGTTTTCAGGCCGATATTATCGTCATATCGATGGTTATCTCCGATTTTAACCTCGATATTTTAACTATCGATTATCATCCCTAATTGAAAGCTTAATTTTACAACTGTTTTTTATTTCGGGGGTCCCTCCCTAGAGCCCCAGCCTTGGCTACGTCCATAACCGTTGTGGGGGGGAGATAAAGGGCATTCCCCTACAAGTGGGAAGTGATCTGACGATTAACTACGTAATATACAAGAAAAGTAACAGGTAACGGTTATAAATAACAGTTACTTTCGTGTAACTGTAACAGTAACGTAACTGTTCCAAAAGAAGTAACAGATTCCCATCTCTAAAAGGAACATGCTACCAGCAAATCTGGTGCGCCTGCGCGAACGCTATGGAGCTGTTGCGTACACGGAGACGCCGTGCTTGTGGTGTTGTATGGGAAACAGATGAAGCCAATGACCACGCCCCCTTAAGGGACCAAAAAGGAGGCTTGCTATATACAATAGCACACAAATACTCCGAAGTTTCACGGGTTATAACAACGTAACGGTAGGGAAAATATGTAATATCCCAATTTCATATATTAACTACATACTCTGACATCATAATAATCCCGGTAGTAAGCATTAACCTATCTCAGAAGAGCCAAAAATGTAACTTTCAAATGAGCAACTTTACATGTGCGAGTATAAATACTGAGTCAGAAAATGATTAAGTGACCATGCGACTATGATAATTCAGAACGAGAAAAATATTCTTGACAGTTATATACCTACAAATGCACTTTTTTTGATTAATTACAATTAGCCTAATGCTATATAAATAAAATACATCAATAATTAGCAGCCTAGTGTAAAATACAAGTAAATTATGCTTAGCAATTATACCCATATTCATTCATCCCAAAAATTGATTATTTTCAGTACCTAAATTTTACAAAATTATTAATTTTTAAGGTAAGTTCATAGCATAGAATTTAAGTATTTTTGTTTACCTTAAATTTAATTTCTTCAATATTGTTCAATATGTACTTGTCAAAATTCATTACCAAGAAATTAAGTATAATGTACCTAACATTTATTTTGTACAAATTGTTCAACTCATGTACTTGACAAAGCCATGTAAACCTCTTACATTAGGCTAATAAATCTAAATCTAAATTCTCTACATGAAACTTATCTACTTGTCTAGTTTTGTCTTTATGTACATCACTTAACCACTTAGGCCTAAACAACATGAATTTCGGAGATACAATAGTTTATGTTAGGCCTACTATGATTTTTCTATTCAAAGTATTAAATAAAATAAGACTAAATGATTAGTCAAACTATCGGAACTCTAAATATATCGGAAATATATTAGATAGACCTACTTCAGTCTGTTCTATTATTGAATTAAAAACAAGACAAAAAATGCACACCAAATTCACCAGTGAAACACACAACCTCAATTCACAGAACTAAAGTAAATGAATGAACGAACGCATTACAAAATTGATTTACCGCAATGAAACGTGAATAACCTAAAATATAAACATATTAATGGACAGTACTACAGTATAGTTTTAATACTTTCAACTTACTTATGAAAACTTCTTTCTTCAGTCTTCCTTCCTCGATTTGTGCATCCATATGCACAACATGCACTCATTTTTACTTCTGAATTGATCAAACAAAGAAACAAAGACGAGTAACCACGCTATCCGTGCAAGCTATAAACATAAACACGTGAAACTGTGACACGCCCCCTTAAGGGCCAAACGCTCGGACAGTTGGCTTCACGCTTGCGGTCTCAGGGCATCTCCATGTATTCTTTCCTCCGTGGTTGCGTACGATTAAAAAATTCCCGCTCCACTGTCTTGAAAACATGACGTCACATCTACAGCAGACAAAGAATATACAGTCTTTCCTAAATGATGAATAGGGCCCGGATTTAAAGGTTTTTAACCTATTTTTCCCCACCTTCCTCATTAGAACATTATAACGCACGTTTCCGTTTCATGCCCCTTGCTTCCGAATATAGTAGGAATCTTAACTTACAGAACCCAAAAAGGGCTAAATCGGAGTAAAAGACCTAAAAGGGCTAATGAGGAATTTTTCTGAAAAACTGGGGGCTAAAGGGGACTTCTGCAGAAAAACGCGATATTTAAATAGATTTTCCAATTAATGCAAAGGAAAATAAAAGTGTAAAGTTGTGTATTTTAAGAAGAGACAATAAAAATAAATTTATACAACGCACTAAAATTAACAACGTATATGCCACTTTGTCGCTTGTCTTTGTAACTACAAAATGTGCCGCTCGCCGTCGCAGGAAATTAAACTTGAGCCGTCTGCAATACTTTGAATTCTGCAACTAGTCCATTGTCGTTTCAACTTTAAAATAACAAGTTGCCGACCAACAACAGAGAAATATATTAAAGGAACAAATTTGTGACACTCGAGTCTACTTATTTTTGTAGATCGGGAGTGAATTGAGTGGTGTATTGAATAACTCTATCATTAAAGGGTAAATATCTGAATTTTAAATATCTACATGCTGGAAAATATAATGCTAATTAGAGAGAGCACAATTGTTGGTAATTCTCCCTTCTTAATGAACAGTGATGTACACCATAGGCGTAACCAGGCCGACCATATGGGGGGGGGTTATAACATCCGCGGGGTCTGGCGAGTATGGAAGGAGAGGGGGGTCCGGGGGCCCTCCCCCGGAAAATTTAAAAAATTAAGATGAAAAATAACGAGTTTTAAGCTTCCGGGGGTTCTCCCACGGAAAATTTTAAAAATCAAGATGCAAAATAACAAGTTTTAAGCTTCCGGGGGTCCTTCCCCGGAAATTTTTAAAAATTAAGACGCAAAATAACGAGTTTTAAGCTTCCCACGCTTTATACTTGTATTAAGCAATTTATGGGCAGACTTAAAAAAAATTATACAATTTTCCTTTTTTTAATCAATGGGGGGGGGAGGGGTTCAAACCCCCAAAACCCCCCCTCGCTACGCCTATGATGTACACTCCCACTGCACTACGCACCATTCTGATCTACATCCACAACAACATAATACTCCTCTATCCCAAAAAGGATAATTTCACTCTGGCATAAAACTATATACCAGTCTTCCTAATCATTTGAAATTATAAAAAAAAAAAAAAAAAAAAAAAAAGACGTTTAAATCCTCTCTGAGGGCATATTTGATTGACCACTGCTTTTATTTCGTTGAAGAATGCCTATCCATAAATACATACATGGCCGTCCGGAAGGGGGGCAGGGTAGGGCCGTTGCCCCTCCCTGGAAATTTTGTTTAGATATAAACCTCTAAATTAAATGACTATAAGAACTCACGTGAATTGAGGTTTAAATCTCCAAATATTTTTGTCTGTTTTCGATGTTTGGATGAAAACGATCTGTAACAGCTGACTACAGATATGAGCTTTTAGGAATAATTACTTCCCCTAAACTTGAAAGCATTTATACCCAATCATTTTATTATAATGAAGATAAGGCATTTTATATTTTATACTCATATGAATAGTAGAAATTGTAAGGAGTAAGAAAAGTCATGTGAGTGTGTACATCAGATGTTTTCTTTGTATCCATGGCCATAGTCCAGCTACAATAAATAAAGGATGTTCATTATATAATAATAATAATAGTTATAATAATAATGATGTGAATATGAATATGAATAGTAATAATAATAATAATAATAATAATAATAATAATAATAATAATAATAATAAGTGATTGTAGCAGCATAGTGATGGTGGTGGTGGCAGTAATTCATTCATTGGCCCCCCCTTGACAAAATGTCTGCGGACGCCCATGAATACATAACCCAATTTCTATATTAATAACACAACTTCATCTAACTCCTTGTATAATATTGATTGATTTATTTATATTACAGTGTAAAGTATTAGTTATATTTAGTCTAGTTTAGTTTAGTATGTTTTTCCGACTTGTCCAATATCAGTTGTACCTTGTACATTAATGATGTTACTGGATCAATAAACTATTATTATTATTACTATTGTTTATGCTATTTTTCGAGTGCCGGTATAAGGAATAGTTATTTGTTTATTATTTTATATAACAAACTAGAATAACTGTGTCGAAATTATAATACAATAATCGGTGCTAATATTAGTGTTCATTATATGTTTTATTAAGACTGCTAAAATCGTTTGTTTCAAGCCTAAGAAGGGTTATTCCACGAAAATAAAAGGCTAAAATTACCTTTTATAAATGCCTAAAAATCCGGGCCCTAATGATAAATAACTTCTTGCTTAAGACGAGAATGAACACACGTACTTTATCAATATTTCAATAGTTTCATAATGTAATTTTAACCTACGCAAGTATTGTGAAAAAAGGTTTGGTTGTGGTGTTGATGATAATAGTGATAACAAAAGTATACCGATAATAATAGGAGGAGCAGAGTTGAAAATATTTTGGCTGGGGGGGGGGAGGGCAGAATTGGAGTTTTAATAATTACTTCCTCTGCCCGTACCATAGGTACTATAGGTAGAGGAAGTATTGTTTTCGACCCCAAAATTCGAAGTTGAGTTTTTAGCATATATACACGTTTCAAGGCCACCTGAATCCAAAAATACTATTTTTGGAAACATGTCTTTGTGTCTGTGTGTAAAATATCTGTGAACAAGCTAGCTCCAAAACGGAAAATCGTATGAAAACAAAATTTCGTATTTGGGTCAGGTACCTTCTGAAGATGTGAGGATAAGATTGGCGACTATTTTATCTTATTTTTAAGGGGACTTCACATGAAGAAATTTTCGTTTTTCGCGATTTTCTCGAAAACGGCTCTAACGATTTTCTTTAAATTTTGCACATAGGTTGCTTATACTAAGAGCTAAAACTTTTATTTGAAACATTTTTTCGAGAAAATTCTCTGAGGGTAGTTACAAGCCACCCACTGTTCACCCACTGTTTGTAGAAAGTTTGTCTTACGTGATGAACAACTGAATTCGCGCTCTTTCACGGCCTCTTATTTTATATAAGAATGTGAAGTGAGAAAGATGTATTGTTGGCCATGCATAGAGTAAAGATGTATCTGAGGGAAATATTCGATAAATTTAGGAAATTATATTTTACGGCAGAAAGTTCAATAAACGTCTGCAGTCATTTGTTTTTTTTTTTTTTTAAAGTTTGTTATATAGACTGCGCTTTTAGTCGCATCATTGAAAGAAGAGGTATTTATAGGATAATTAGCGTAAAATTGTGTCTTGCGATTCTGTACAAGGATATGTGAATACTGCTAACTTTTATTTGGGCAGAGGAAGTTATGTGACTTTCACATCAGATTTTTTTTTCCTATATAACGTACACATATCTATGTGATATAATCGACTGTTTGCTAGCTATTATGTAAAAGAATCTTTCATATATGCCACCATGGTTTATAATAAAATAAAATAATAATGTAAACCTTTTTCTCATTTTAAGATATTTATTGTACCTAGGTCTTTCGGTTCCACTGAAGTATCATGAGGGCATCATGTTTTGAAGAGCCACTCTTTAAGATGTGTGAAAGTGTTTTACTATTACTATTTTGTGAAAACACAAATTTTAAACCGTGGTGAGTGTGCAAGGAAAACATTCTTAATAGCCAAGGTAATAGAAGTAATAAATTCTGCTAGTAAAGAAGAAGAAATACGAGGGGCAGTCAAAATGTTCCCGGAATTTCTTTGTAATTATTTATTTGTGCCATAAGAATTAAAATAACTATTTTCTCATGTCTTATTCCATCTCAGGGAGCTCTCACACGACTTGCTTTACCCTAATAATTTATTTGTCTTTTCTTTCGTCTTATTCTTCCTCTTGGGAAAGTCACACAACGATCTGTATCTTATGCAACAAAGTACCGTTAACTATTTTCTCGCGACTTATTTCACCTATTAGAATAGTCACGTAATTTTGTCTAACTTAAGCACTGAAATTACAATTTTCTCGCGACTTATTTCACCTCTTAGAACACTCGCACAACTTTCTCTAACTTAAGGATAGAAATTACTATTTTCTCACGGCTTATTCCATACCTGACAACTCTCGCATGACTTTATAACCTTGTTAAATAATTGACTGTGTAGAGATAATATTATGTAAGGTTAAGTAATATTGAAAGAAGGAAAGAAATGATGCCATATTTAGTCTCTTAAGATACCTGCTTTCTTGAAGAGCGCTCGAGTATGAAGCCGGAAAATAGATGGAATAAAGGGAAGGATACGGTAACATAAACATTACATTCATCAGTCATTGAACTGAGTGCAGAGTTAGTTTATCTTAAAATTGTGATTATTTCCGTGTAGCACGTTTTAATATAATACTAGGTATGGATAACACCGTTTTCGACTCTATCCTATGAACCAAAGGGTAAAAACCAACTTCTAAGCTTGATTTAGGCGTTTTTCTAAAATTGAATCTTATACTTTATTTTTTTAAATCTATGTAACTTAGTTTAGTTTAAAATCCAAATCCACTAAAATTCGATAATGATTAATAAAGATTGTGGTACTAATACTAATACTACTACTAGCCAACTAGTAATAGTAGTAATAGTAGTACTAGTAATAATAATATACTTATATAGGTATATATGAAATCGAATCCATGTGCATTATATTAACATTATTTTATTATTTTAAACACTGGGAATTCCTGTATCATTTGAACAGGTATAAATTCATATTTTAAAGTCCAGTTTACCTAGAACCCAATGTCAAGCTACGCCACTGCAAAATATACACTAAAATTCAGCCCAGCAAGTTACTACAGGCCTTATGGGGCAGCAATCAACTCACACCACTGAACCAAGGTGATGTTGCCAAACTAACAGTAACGGTACTTTGAGTAGGGGGATGGGGGAAGGACACGGGCTAGCAGAACCTGCTCTATCTCTATGTAATACCTATTCTAAAAATATTTTTCTTTTACTCTACGCAACTGCTTTGAAAATGTGGCATAAATCAAATGTAAGTCGCCCCTTATGCTCCGCTCACTGCATTGCTATGGCGACAACCTCGGAACTCCCGACCGTGACCTCAGTCGACACTCCCGATAGTACCAAATACCAGCTACCAACCCTTGTACCAAAATGACAACCCACTAGCTCACTCGACACTCCACTCCACTCCACTCCACAATCACCTCTGCATATAGTCTAAATAATGCATAACACTAACCACATGGTTAAGTGCGCGAAGCGGAGGCGGCAGCCGTAGCGAAGCGCCCTTGCATTTTCGAATAATGTACGATACACTGCTTGTAATTAAAAAAAAAATGTGGCATATTTCCAGTTTGTCAGCCTGTAAACTTTTGTTTAGCGGTATGACGTCCCACCACCAATGTCCAATCACGAGTTTCTTCGTAATATGAGGACAGAAGAATTCGCTAGATCGTGGTATAAAAGAAAGTGCATCGCGAGGGTGCTGTGGGCGGGAACATTTATCCCAAGGTGCGACTTAAATTTTTTTTTACCCGAAAATGTTAGTGTCATTAAGTACAAGTAAAACAAGCAATTTAAGTAGATGATAAACTCACCATTAATCGGGAAGAGGAGCTACTTCTAAATCTTCATATTTGTTCCCACTTTCGTCGCTGCTATTTTCTTCAGATTCTTCACGATTTATCACAACATTATCGTGTATCAGATCCAGGAGGCCGTCCGTTTCCCACATGCGTAGTTCAACATCTTCTGTGTGCTGTACATATAAATAATTAGACCACTATTGTTGTGTCACTTCACTAATTCTTGATTCCAAGAGTTCCCGAACCTTATTTATGACTTGTGACACTTTCCTCTTAATTTGACTCCACACCTCTTCAATGGGATATAATTCACAATGATAAGTTTGGAGTCGCAAAACCTCATGTCATGTTGTCGAGCTATTTCGTCGACAATACATTTAGGCAGTGGTGATATTCAGCCGGTTCGCGAGAACTGGTTGTTAAATATCTTGTAGGTTCTCCAAACCGGTAGCTTCACATGAGTGATTGCCTTTTTCCAAGATCAGATTCATGCCAATCCACAACAGTGATAATACATATATGAATTTGCTAGAACCAAAACACGCCATTTATGTTCGCTAGCGGTGGACTACCACCATAGGTAGCGGGCGTGCGTTTAAGTTGGCAGACTCTCTTATTTGCGCACGGCCGATCGTCTCGACACTCGCTCCCTTTGCTTTCGATGTTCGATTATAAAACGGATTGTGGTCTTCTTTTGTTGTGTAAGGTTATGTTTTAAGGAAGCTGAGTAAGTTTAGTATGGGTATGAAAAGACAAAAATAACAAAATAGCACATTGGGCTATTTTGAATCAACATCAAATACCCTGATGAGAATTGGTTGTTTAGTATGAGTATGAAAAGACAAAATAGAATATTAGGCTATTTTGAATCAAACTGTTAAACTGTTTGAATATCACCACTGCATTTAGGTTCGTATCGAGTTCGAACAGATTCCAATATCTCTACAAGCTCCGTCTTATGCATTTCATCATCGATGGGGATACCTTTGGACATTAGCCACGATTTTAATAACTTCCTTCGTGTTGCTCTTTGTAGGGATTTTTTCATTCTTCCTGGATTGAACACAAGCATTGTCTAGCACTATGACGCTATTAGCTGGTATATTGGGAAGCAATTTCTCTGAAAAATACTTTTCATACATTGGTCCAGTCATTTCATCATGATAGTCGCCATGATAAACTAACTTGCTTCAGGAATGAAACCATTTTCATTCCTTGCATGGACTAATATTATACGCCCACCTTTGCCTGAGGGCATTTTATTCCCTGTAGTTAGAACTTGCTTCCAGGCTTCTGATGCAGATCGAATTCTAGTGCCCACCCAAGATTTAGAGGTGGTGCAGCCTGCATTTAACCAGGTTTCTTCGGTATAAACAATGTTTCTATTGTTTGCCCTGTAGCGTCTCATAGCCCTCAAGTAGCCTATCTATCTCTCCAAGCAATAAATGTCATTTCTGTCGATTAACATAGAGTTCTTCCTTCTTTTCCTGAACTGAAAGCCTATATCCAGCATTATCCTTCTTATGCCCGGTTTCTACAAACTAGTGAATTACCTATGGGTAAATTACCCATGGACAAATTCGTTCCATTTAACCTACAATGATATAATGAGCAAGGCCTTGGAGTTGTACAGTTATTTAATTCAGAAGGTTTTGATTCTCATTGTTTAAATATTACTATTGATCCTATGAAAGGTTAAATTTTATCCAGCCATCCCTGAAAGGATAAATTAACCCGAAGATTTACCCTTGGAAAGATCTAGCCCGAGTTTGTAGGAACATTTTTTCCGTCATTTTCATATTTACCCAGAGGACATTTATCTAGAAACTCGCCACAAGTGTAAGTGATTGCTATCTTTAAATTATTTGTGTTTGTGTGGTGTTATTTTTGTGTAAATTCTGTCCATTGGATAATTTACCCATAGGTAATTCGCGAGTTTATAGAAACCGGCCATTAATGTGGAAATAGATACAGTAGGCATATCAGGGTCTTCATCAAGGGCTGATTTCACAGTCTTCAGCGTCGGTAGAGTGTTTCCCTTATAAAACATATGAACACGACGCCTCATTGTAGGCAGAGTGTGAGAATAGTATTTTTGCATTCTTGTGTTTTGTATTCCAGGGCTCTTCTTTTTAACGGGTGTTGAAACAGTCCCTTCATTTTAAATTCTTTCTTTATTGTCATCACTAGTTTGTAGGAAATTTTAGTGGCTGCTGCGGTATGCTTGGCAGCTTCCGTCACACTGAATGAATATACACTTCGAAAGTACAAATAGACATTCAAAACCATCGTTCTTCCATCGGAACGCAAAATCCCCAATTTTTTGTAGCATTCCGGGGACGTTCTCAGTGTTTCAACTCAACAATAACTGAAATAATTACACTAATTTATTCCTACTAGATTTAAACTAAAGATAATATAACAAAATAAACACAAAAACTATAAACTATAACGAAGGATAAATGCAAAAGAAATATAACTGATTTATGTATAGCGTAGAGCTTTATCACTGGTACTCACTACTAAATTGCGGTATTTTGTTACCTGTTGGAGCGCTTTCAACCGCATGGAGCGGCCATCTTCAGCAACTGACTTCCGTGGTGGTGTTGTTGTTGTTGTTGTTGGGAAGACATTTCTGGATAACTGTATCGTACAGCGCGTGCGATTTGAATTGTAACTGTTCGTTTAGGATGTTGGTGTTTTCTTGTGTGGTGTGTCTGTATATTTCATATTGTTCGAGTGTGTTGAGTGTGTGACCTTTGTGGTTAATGTGTAGGATTTCCATGTCTGTATTGATGTCTGCGTATTCGTGTATATATATAAGAGAAATATAACTATCGTAGAATAACATAAAACATACGAATACGACGCTTTCACACAGGGTAGTATAGAACAGCACAAGCTCGGTGACAAGTGGTGACTGGTTTTTCTTTAAGAGGGGGTGCCTGGGATGGCAGATTAGACATCTATGCACCTGCTGTGTTGCATATTTCAGGTTTATGTAAGGATTTCCCCTTAAAGCTACTGTTAAAAGGCAACACGGTTCCCTATTCCAAATACACAGTAACTTGCTGGGCTAAATTTTACTGTAGCCATGACACCCTAAGTGGACATTTTTTAAACATTTTGTGTAATATCTCAACTGATGGGGACGGGACCATAAGACTGAAGGGGATTCTGTAAGTACCTGTACTACAAACATATTCCAATCCTAAATCTGCATGAATATCAGCAAGTTACGCCCCCTGTCGGCAACAGAACAATATGTCGGCTGCTTGACTACTGCGACTGCGCTACTGTTGAGTTCGTCGCGCAGGAGCACCGCATGCTAGCTGGCAGCACGTTCCTCTCTTTAGTCACAAGTGGCTTGAAAAGCACGCTTCGCTCCTCTTCGGCGCTGACAACGCTGTTCCAAAGCGGTAATTAGAAAGTTCTTTGGCGCTGCCAACCTAGGATTGTATAGCTCTGGGACTCTTATTTACTGCGGTATATACCACCAACAAATAAATATAATATCTTGGAAATACACCAAGATGCAACTAATGACTTACGAACAATTTTAAAATAATGTATACGATTTTTTTTTTACCTTTGATTGATCTCTCTTGAACGATCTTGGTTTAAGTAAGTAAGAAAGTAATTTATTGTCACAAACATTTACAAAATAGCTTAAAAGCTGGCAATCTGGTGATTCGAAAAAAAGAAAATACAATGGTATAATACTAGTACTATATATACAAATACAGATTTTGAAAAATGTAAAGTACGAGGTGAAACTTTTTTTAAAAAAAAACCATATAAATTATACATTTTGTCCTGAATTTTTTTTAAGTTTTCCTTTTAATTGAAGTATAAGCATAATGAATAGAATGAGAAAGTGCGATGACTCGCCCGCTAATACAATGGTAGGTATAGGGAGAGCGGCGGTCCACCGAAACACTGGCAGCACCTTCGTTTGCGTTTCAACTTCTCAATGCTGCATCATGATAGTTTGGCATCTTATGATTAAACTCGCAATGTTTAATTAACCCTTGGTCCTATTTCTGTGAAATTTGTGCAGAAATAATCTGCACAAAACAGTCCTTCTGATGGTTAAAACAGAGACTTAAAAAATGCGGACATAAATGTTTTTATTTCATTATATAAACATCACCAATTACACAAAATTAATGGAGGGTGAAACGGAATTTGACTATGCGACAATTTTTTTCATTTTTGTGTCCCGTAAAAACTTCAAGTGAGAAAGTTTTAGTGAAATATTTCAACTTTATTTTAAATTCAGTACCACCTTTAAATCTTGAATGGTTTACGAGTAATTGAGTGGTAATTATTCCGGGCACGACACCTGTCTGAATGATGTGGGACGATCGTGAAATGTTGAGGGTGAAGCAAATTTGACTATGCGACATTTATTATTTTATTTTTGTGTCCAGAAAGAGATCAAGCGTGTAAGGTTTAGTGAAGTATTTGGATCTTTTTATAAATTGAGTACCACCTATATATCTATAATGGTTAACGAGTAATAGTAATTACTCTAAAGCTAAAGCTATCAGAATGGTATTGAGGTATTAGCAGGCATCTTTTCCATAAAATACCAGCAATAACGTAAAAATTTTTACATAATTTATTCGTGGACTCGATAATAATACTATATTAACTGACTACTTGTACCCATAGGCCTACTGCAAGATTGGCCCGCTGGGGAAAAGGAGTGAATGAAGCTTTTTTCTAACTTAGTAAATCTGCACTACTTTTATTTATGCATTTATTGGATTATTTATCATATTTTTTGTTCACTTATGTTAGTAATTTTTATGTATAATTATTATAGCAAATGTCTTATTAGTTTAATATCTTGTTCCTTTTTTTAATAATATAATTTAACAACATAAGACGTACATCAGTTACAGCGAACGGCGGATGATCGAGGGTTTGAGCAAATAGCGGGCTGTACTTAAGGCAAGAGGATTTAATTTTTTATGAAAAAATCAGGGGAAATGCTTTGAAATATTGTGTGATATATGTAGAATGCATTACAAAACAATTTTGGCGTATGTGCGTCTTTATCGGATGTTGATGCGCCAATTTAAAAGATCACGCGCCCTATTTTTGTAGTGCTGCTTATGAAATTTTCCGTGCCCTGCAATTCACAAACCATCCCTTAGTTTGTTATCTCTGTTCACATAATTTGTACACAGATCTACACTTTTGACCGTGTTTCACCTACATAACTTACCCCATACAGCCAGGAGAAAATTAATATTAATATAAATAATATTACTATTAGAAAATCTTCTCGGGTTTGCAGCCAGGTGAGAAGTTTGTTGTGGTCCAACGTTTCCGAGGCTGACGCTGCCTCCATCCTCAGGGAATCTGAAGTGTCGAGTTTTGACATGTAGGGGAAATATATACCAACCCGAGTTGGGCGGAGTCGACCAATCAGGGAGTAGCTGTTCTGTTTTCGGTCCTACATGCATAAGAATACTATGATTACATGACTGACATTTTGCATAATTTATATTCCTACATGGTACCTAAAGTAGGCCTACTACTAACCACATTACGAACCAGAGGCGTAACGAGGGGTTTTTGGGGGGTTTGAACCCCCCCATTGATTAAAAAAAGGAAAATTGTACAATTTTGTTTAAGTCTGCTTATAAATTGCTTAATACGAGTATAAAGCGTGGGAAGCTTAAAACTCGTTATTGTGCATCTTAATTTTTAAAATTTTTCGGGGGAGGACCCCCGAACCCCCTCTTCCTGGGGGGGGGAGATGTTGTAACCTCCCCCCCCTATATGGTCGGCCTGGTTACGCCTATGTTACGAACCAGTTGTCTGTTTGGAACAATAATTTTTTGAAGATGTCCTGGAAAATTGAAGATTGATGGTACAGCATCTTTTAGGAATTTTACAAGTGCACCAGTCCTTATGACTGATAGCAATCAGGTGTAAAGTGTCTGCTGCTTAATGTACTGTACGCTGTGGGTGACCAATATTCTCTGCACATTGCTTGAACCCACTTCTTCGGAATATCAGGCCAAGAAAATGGAAACCTGTACAAACAGGCAAGAAAAAGACAAGCGTTCGTGGCTATGCTACGCTTGAGGCTAAGTCAGATTTGGCCAGTATCCTCAAATGTTCCAAACAAAAATAACCTACTTGTGAACAGCTACTCCCTGATTGGTCGACTCCGCCCAACTCGGGTTGGTATATATTTCCCCTACATGTCAAAACTCGACACTTCAGATTCCCTGAGGATGGAGGCAGCGTCAGCCTCGGAAACGTTGGACCACAACAAACTTCTCACCTGGCTGCAAACCCGAGAAGATTTTCTACATAAGATTCGCCAGGAAAGCCTCAAATCTTACAATATTACTATTAATACAATATTAATACAAATTAATACTCAGTAATATTCTATACAATGTAATATTAATATTAATTTATAAAATATTCCTTAGCTGTTTTCTACCCTAATTATACGTTGTTATTTCTATACAAATGTACATTCTTTAACAAATTCTCATCAAATTATACTAACATACCCTCTACCCTATTTTCTAGGCAACAAAATATTAGATCAAATCATCCCTTAGCTGTTTCATACCTATATTATATAATTGTTCATTGCTTGTGAACATCTTCGATTTTTGGAAAGATCTGGGACGAAATGTTACGGTCAAGCTTCTTGCAATCTGAGAAATTACTGTTACACACGGCCATGTTTATTTATGGAGATGAGATCTTCCAAGACGTGTAAAGCAGCCCGAAAATTGTCAAAAGTATCTAACAATTCAATTTAGATAAGGTGAGTCATTTTGAAATAGATTAATGTATTATTTTGTTTAAGAATGTTTGCAATTTTTCCTATACCGCCCGTAGTAATCTTGCTCCCACGAATCTCAAGCAGAGTAACTGCTACCTAGCGGCGGAACCATTGAACTACCTCAGTCATCACACTTTCTCCTCTATTCATTATGGTATAAGTATAATTTGCAATTATATAGGCCTACAGTTATAAGTAGTACTAAGGATGGCAAACATTTTGCTATTGTTAAGTAAAAGTGGAAACTGTTTTAATCTTAGATAATATTAATTACAATATATAGTTGTTAAATCCACGACCATTTATCAAACACCTAAATTGAAAACTTCAATAACTGTCGCAATATGATATCGAATGCTGCGAGAGTACCTCCATTTATTAAAGTAGAAAAACAGCACTGATCAAACTTGAATGAATGAAGAAATCCGCACAATTGTGCATATAGTTGACATGTCATTCAAAACAGAATTTCGTTAGTGACGCTCCCCTGTTTGAGCACTTTAGTACGTGGTATCGCTCACAGCTTTGCTCACAGTAACTACACAGGCTTTGTGCTCTTGATATGGCTTTGTCTTGCGTAACTTGGACAGCCATGCGCGTGACCAGGTGCAGCATCCACTCCCTGTTAATCATAGCATGCGTTGTATAGAACTCCCTCCAAGTGTGAGCCCTTTTCCTTAACAATTCTGAGAGCAGTTGCTTGTAGCTTGGTGTAGATGGTAGCAGCATCTGCAGGCGAAGTTTTGTAGGTAGGAATATAGGGTATGTCCGGAAAGTAATGCCAGTGAGTCAATTAGGAGATATTTATTGATCCGACCGGTACAATATACAAAAGATTTCAAAATAGGTTCCTCCTGTGTAGATACATCGCTTCCAGCGAGATTTCCAGGCATCGAAGGCGTCACGGTAGGCCTTTTCCGGTACGTCCTTTGGAACCTAGGTGGAAGCCTTTTTGACTTTATCAGCTGTCCCAAAATGATTTCCTTTCATGGGAGTTTTCAAGCTTGGGAACAAGAAGAAGTCAGGGAAGTCACATTAGGACTTTAGGGCGTCTGGGGAACCGTTGGTACCTTTGAATCGGCCTGGAGGCAGGCCATGTAGAAGGCGGTGTGGGCCGGTGCGTTGTCCAATTGTCCCCAATGTAGGTCCGGATGCGTTCGTTTAAGTCTCTTTAGAATTCGGCATTGACCATGAAAGGACATTTCGGGACAGATAACAAATCAAAGAGACTTGCTCCAAAGAACATTTCGGAAAAGGCCTACCATGATGCATTTGATGCCTGGAAATCTCGCTGGAAGCGACGTATCGACACAGGAGGAACCTATTTTGAACTCTTGAATGTATTGTACCGATCAGATCAATAAGTTTCTTGTAATTGACTCACTGAGATTACTTTCCGGACAGACCCTGTATCTCCCCTGTCAGCTCGTAAGCGAGGCGGGACAGTGTGAATTTTGACACACCCAGTACCCTTTTCTTGTATGTTGCCTTGTCTCTCTCGATGTGCCTTCGTTTGTTAGTGCTTAGCATCTTCCATGTTGGAAGTATTTTCACTTTGAATAGCTGCATTGCTGCCCTGATGGACATCCTGGTGATTTCTGGAAGGTAGGCCCTACTGATTGCTTGTATTGCTTTTGTAGCTCTGTCTATTATATGCTCTGTAAATGATTCCTGGAGGTCCTCACATTTTTCTGCTGTTAAAGCCGTATCGTCTGCGTACAGCGTAGCTCTGTGTTGTCGTTGATGGTCTGTGGTACATCGAAATTTACAATGATGAACAGAAGTTGGCTCAAGGGGTCTCCCTGCAGTAGGTCTACTCCATTGGTCTGCGCTATTTCAGTTGATCTGGTCACCTTACCTTGTTTTGCTATCATGTTAGTTTGTCATGAGTTAATGCGGCTATTTAATGATCTTTCCCGATGATGTGTTCCAGCTCTGACAGTAGTAGTTCCCTATTGATTATACTTCATCTCCCATTATTTCCTGAACTATCAATCCTACAGAAATATCATTCAGATCAATTTAGTGGATAAATGGTTTTCTGCTAGAACCCATAATGTCTCAGGTATTTAAGGAAAACTTAAGAAAACATTAGGTTTGTTCGCAAAGCAAATCCGTGACCGCTTGAGAATTTGTTGTACTGCGCATGTCCAGTCTGTAACTTACCCGTGATTTGCACTTTGCGAACGGTTACAAGAATTTGGAATCGATAGTTTCTGCGTTTAATCGATATGATATGCAAATAAAATATATATTTCCCTTTGACATGTTATAAATGCAATATACATCGACAATATAATCTATATTTTGGGAAATTTTTAATTATCTTCCATTATTCATACATATAAGTAGCCTATGTTTATAAATCTGGCGCAATGTTATAGGAGGGAGGAGTCAGGCGCGTGAAAATAGGTTACTGCGCATGTCTCTGATAACAATTCATGCTAGAGCCTGCAAACTTTTCTTATAGTACAGAAACTGTCCGTGAGAGCTTTGCGAACAGAAGATTGAAATCAGAATCACGGATTCTCGCTTTGCGAACGCGTGTGGAGAAAGAGCGCATGCGCGAACGATTTGT
Organism: Ectobius pallidus; assembly: GCA_964059195.1. Lineage (NCBI taxonomy): Eukaryota > Metazoa > Arthropoda > Insecta > Blattodea > Ectobiidae > Ectobius > Ectobius pallidus. Next base: position 5,267,562 of record CAXKWD010000008.1, on the reverse strand, counting down.
TCCTGGTTTCTGACTGCTTTGCGAACAAACCTATCATAAACGTCCATGGTGACTTTAAGTACGTTGTTTAGGACGCTCTTCCCCACATTTCTGCTAAATTTAAAAATTTTGCCTGTACTGTGCTTGTACGATGATCTTTTTTTTTTTTTTTTTTTAATGAATGCAGTATTTTAATGTCTGTGTAATATATAATTGCCTTCTCCGCATGTTTCACGATATAAATACACAATATACATCTTATGTACAGGTGGGGGGGGGGAAACCGGACCGACTCTTGTAGCTGATTTCAGAGCCTTGTTCACACCAGTGTCCATGCGTATTCCTTAGACCTGTGTAGACCTTAGCCACGCAGTTACTGCTTTCGTCTTAGTTGAATAATTCAGGTGCTTGGGGCGCAAATGCAAATTACATGAAATTATTTATCAATTCAAGCAATTTATGGGGTGTAGTCTCTTTGTCAATCACTTTTTTCATAACGGACTCTCAAGGAACGTTGGTTTTTAAGCAATTCCGTAGCACAATGACTGGTAAGTAACACGTTCTCGGTTCGAATCCTGCAAAGGAAGGACATTTTTTGTTTCCTTAATGCATAGCCTATTGTTTTTTCCACTACTTTTTGATTGCCGCAATATTTTACTACTTAATTAACGGATTATTCCCAGAAAATGAATTTTACTAGCTTCTTTTCTAATGGGTTTCAAAATGGGCTAAGTCAACAGTCGAAACTAGAACAAATTTCAATACATTCCCTGCTATCCTGTGAATACCTCTAGGCATGCACAGTGGCAACTTAGATATTTTAGTCGGTCTGCTTTTTTCCCTACCTGTACAAAAATATAACCGCAAAATAAAGAGAAAATGCGATGTAGGTTCTCTTTCAATATCTCGAAATGTGTCCTGAGCCTAAAATTGCTGTAACTTCTGAACATAAAAAACACAACCCATTTCAAATCGAATTTATTGGCCTACCTCATTTATGATGGCATTACTGTACATCTAAGGGCTGAAGTTCTAGAAAGCAAAGTGTGTCGAAAAGCAAGAGACGAAAAGCGTTTTTAGAAAATTATATATTTTCGCTGGCAGATCTCCAAAGCTACTGGAAATAGAAAGAAATGTGTAGGGTGAAACTTCTAGGAAATTATATCAGTTTTAATTTTTAATATATTAACTTTTTCCTGCGATGCACCGTTGAAAACCAATAAAAAGGACCTATTACATGCCCCCTGGCCCCACTCACCCCAACTCTCAGAGAATTTTAGGACAGTCAACTCCCATTTATCCGGGTGCGGATCAAGCGGTTTGCGGATTAACCCTTGAGCTAATCCTTTAGAAAAATCTTTAATTTTTTTTAACTTACTGTACGTAAGGAAAATGCAGTCAAAAAACAAAAAGTGTTAACAGACTATTTCAGCAAAGTGTAAAAATTTCTTGAAAGTACGAAAACCAAACTGTTAATACAGTAGTCGTGTTTTATTGTTGTGCTGAAACAGTTTGTGACCTCTGATTGTGAATGATTCTAGCACTGCAAGACGTTTCCACATAGGCCTATGCAAGTTTTAAATAATTTTTCAATTACAGTATGTTTAGGTATAATTTTCTTTTAAACGTGTTTGTGTTTATCTGTGAGGTGGCTACCACCCATTATCCTGGATAACCGGGAGTTGACTGTATGTTGTTCAGGACACATCCCCCGACAATTGTGCAAAAAATTTCAAAACTATACGATTTATTTTTCTATTTTTCTTTCATTGCCTGGACTATTTATTAAGATAACCAAGAAAATTATATCTAATCTTTGCAAGCGCTTATCCACCCTAGCGAGAAAAAACTGTTTTTTTTTTAATTACTTGTTTTCCAAGTGCTGATGTGGTGATGTGCTTTGGAGATAATGAGCATGGTGAACCATTTGTTAATATTAGTCATAAATTCTGTTCTTGACTGAGAGTCATTGAATTTATTTGCCTCGGGATGTGCTTCTGGATTATCTTTCATTACCGTTATTGCTGCAGTTACTTCTGTACAAAATATTTCTTTTCTCAAAGCCAGTAGACTCTATGTGGTTTTTATTTAAAAATCTGGTGGGTTTCACAGTTTGGCTTTGTTAGAGCTTATACAGCAAATGCTAAAGTGATTCTACACCATTTCAACCTCAATTTCGGAAAAAGTAATTTCAATTTCGGAAAAAGTAATTTCAAATTCGGAAAAAGTAATTTCAATTTCGGAAAAAGTAATCTCAATTTCGGAAAAAGTAACTTCAATTTCGGAAATACGAGGGCTATTTTTTTAAACATTCGATGGGGCATAAAATGAAAACCACAGTGAAAATCCAAACTGTTTTATTTGGAACATTTAGGTACACCTTCCAGCTACTTCTCTACATAATCTCACTCCGATTGAGTAATTTGTCCTAGCGTGGTACCAACTTTACTATACCCTCTTCATAGCCCTCGTATTTCCGAAATTGAAGTTACTTTTTCCGAATTTGAAATTACCTTTTCCGAAATTGAAATTACTTTTTCCGAAATTGGAATTACTTTTTCCGAAATTGAAATTACTTTTTCCGAAATTGAGGTTGAAAAGGTGTAGTTTGGGAGTGCATCCATAAAGTAAGTTTCCCTGGGCCGTTTACTGAAACAGAGCACAATTTCATGGAAATGTTTATTGCAACAGATACAGCCAGTGTTCAACTATTTGTCAACATTTTCGCCACCGGAATTGAAACATTTGTCATATCGTGGAACCTGTTTTTGAATATATGTGCCATAGAAGTCTGCCACCTGGGATTTGAACTATTGCATTACAACCGTCTCCATTTTTCTGTCAATCACTATCATTCTTGAGGGGTACGAAAAGACAAAAATCACTGGAAGCGAGGTGGGAGCTGTAGGGTGGAGAATTAAACATCTCCCTGAAAGTTTGACTGGGAGGTGTTTCAACATCCACCCTACAGCCCAGACCTCGCTTCCAGTAAATCGCAATGATCGCTGCTGCAAAAACCACTTGAAAACGACCTCAAAGTGATCTGAATAGTTGGAGTTCAGATAATTTGTTGTTTTACTATAGTGCTAGATTCATCATTGTGGAATCATTTTCGTGTTCACTAATACAAGGAAGAGAAAGGGATCTCAAAGAAGTTTAGCATTTTGCTAGTATATTTAAGGAAATATATTTATGCAGTATTATAATTTAAGTTGAAATGGATCCCAAAGAAGATGAGCAGTTTGTTAATTCATGGTATAAAAAACGTTCACGTCAAAGCATAATGCTGAAATTAAATCAGTTACAGTACGTTATAGTATTCGATTCATATAGGTGTGTTTCGTATTGGAAATAGGCCTAAAGGTAAGTATACTGTAATTTCTTTCCAATACAGATTATTTTGATTCTCCCAGCAAAGCTTACACAGAATGCATTGAATCCTGATATCATTATATATTAATAATAACAAAAATAATAATAAATGTTAGTCTATGCTAGAACATATGTAACAGATAGACATAAATGGAACCACAGATCTATTACATTTTAGAAAATTATATTGTGAGGACTTCAGAGACAAGAAATTAGATAATTTACTAAACTTTTAAATAATTTATTTCACTAATATATTATAAAGAGCGACCTTTAAATTCGCCAAACATTAATGCTTTAGCTATCTATAATTATTACTGTAATTTTATAAATTTCTCATACTGTTGTATTTGCCCTGTGTAGTTGAATAATTCCACACACACAAAAAAGAAGAAAATGGTGTGTAATGTCTTGAATTATACATTGTTTATGATCATTTTAAATGATAATGAAAGAAAACAAGTTCACTATACTGGGAATCAAATCCGAGACCTCTTGCACTGCAGTCTAGCATGCTAACACTGATCTACTGAGGAAGATTATTTGGCTTCGTGAATGGTGCGTATACAAGAATGGCTCCTTTGTGCTCCCACTTCACAATTTCATTTCGTTGCTGTATGTCAACGAGTCCAGTTCTTATAATGTTTTTTACACTGATCCGTTCAGAATAACAGTATCTACACATTTTGATGGAGTTGCATTGCTGAGGAAAAGAAGAATAAGTGATACGAAAATGGCTGCACTTGGAGGCTTCTAGTTTGCAAATTCTACACAATAGTGCCAGGGGCATGGGCAGTTCATGTTCGCCGAAATGCTTAACCAAACGTTTGCCTAAAGGGGAATTTGACCATTAGCAATATCAATTTGCTGAAAAGTGATAGTTTTGCAATAAATTTAACAAAAAAACTTGACTGTGAGCAAGAGCCATAAGGTTTTGGAAGAGGCCAAATGCCACTATTTGTCAAAATTATATTTTCATATATATAGATGATAAATACCACCGCACAAATCTATGAGGCCTTGTAATCACTTCAGTATGTATAAATGAAATAAATGCACAGGCCAAGTCTTTGTAGTTTCAATTTTCTCATAAAGCTTACTTCTTTTATATGGCACTTGACCCTATTGATATTTCATGGCTTCAGTTACGCAAAGCCTAAAGGAGTTCTACACCTCATAAATTGTGTTCATACAGGATTAACAGACTCACACAAAACCAAGATTCTGTACACACATTAGGAATGGTTCCCCTCATGGATAAACAAATGTCGTTTGAGATTCTGTTTTAGCAAAAATTTCTTTGCACAAATATCACACGAGAATGGTTTCAGCCTCAGTGTGAGTAAGCAGATGTAATTTGAGACTGCCTCTGCAAGAAAATGTCTTGGTATATATATATCACAGGAAACTGGCTTGTGTCCAGTGTGAGAGAGCAGATGCAATTTGAGACTTTCTTTTTGGGTAAATTTCGGGGAAATGGTACTTTACGCCCCAACCGAGTCCCCTACTCCTACTCTCAATCTCTCCCCTAGCAGCAGCATTTGAACTAATAGCAGTGACGGTAGTTCCATTTCTTACGCAACTGATAAAACAGGAAAAATAATTTAGTTTTTCTTTATTTTCTTCCTTTCCCGTCTCCTTCTTCTCTTCCTCTCATCTCCTCTTCATCGTACCTACCTATTTGCGGCATATTCCTACTAGTAAATTCTGGATTGACCGGGATTTGAACTCGGGAGTCTTATAGCTAGGAGTCTTAACCATTATGCAATGAGTGAATGTTGAGCACTGAAGGAAGCTTTCATATATTTGAGTTATGACAGGGGTGATTTCATGAGTTTTAACGCAAGAAACAGTTTTTATAATTTTGAGATATCTTGTTAGTTATGAAAAGAGTAGTGTTGGTGCAAGGGAATTTTCCTGCATCAATTAGCCATATTTAATGTTATAATACGGCACTTTTTATAACTGTGAAATATTATGTATGGTGCAAGGGTAATTTTGTATTGTGAAATAGCCTATTTTGTTTTAAGGGTCGTTTTTCTAATTGTGAAATATTATGTGGAGGTGCAAGGGTTTTTTTATATTGTGAAAAATTAGGTGACATGTCAAATGCAATTATGCATTACCGGCGTTGAGGTTGAGCAGTGGCTACAGGCATGATGCCATGGCGCTTCAGAGAAGCATGACAGGCAGGAAGTGGCCAGGCAAGTGGCGCGTGCCTCGAACCTCGAAATCTTTTAACACAAGGGAAAAACAATTCTGCTGGAATCAAAACCTCTTAAAACTAAAACAAACCCTAACCTCAGCACAAGATAAATATAACACCACAGGAGAAAGCCATGATAAATTAAAGTACGTGCAATTAAAACATGCTTATGACTTAGAAGTAAAAAAACAAAAACGTCTACAGATTATGGAAAAAATAGCCAAATCGCAAAATAGAAACAAAGAAATCTGGAATACCATAAACAAAGAAAGGAACAATAACAAAGAAACTGAAGAAGAAATACATTTACTTATAAACGGAAAACTCGAAACAGAGCCTCAGGAAATTAGCGACATTTTTAACAAATACTTTATCTCTATAGGAAAAAACAACACAAAAAATACATCATATAATCTAAACACGACCCTAGATCAAAATACTAACCAAAACTTATTCTCCTTCAAAACAATAGAACCACAAGAACTACTTAAATACTTTGCACAGATGCCATCAACAAATTCTACAGGAAAAGACGAAATTTCAAACAAAATTGTTAAGCACTGTAAGGAAGAATTAATAGTACCATTATCACACATAATAAATACTTCTATTCAGCAAGGAATAATACCAAAAGAAATGAAATCTGCAACAGTATATCCAAAATTCAAAAAAGGAAATAAAACATTAATAGGAAATTACCGACCAATATCAATCTTACCAACATTTTCTAAATACTTGGAAAAAGTAATCCACAACCAACTCATAAGCTACTTAAATAACTCAGAAACTATCTCAAAATGTCAACACGGATTCCAAAAAGGAAAATCAATAAACACAGCTCTTAACCAACTCTGTGAAACCATAACATCCATCTGGGAAAATAAAAACTATGCGTGTGGAACTTTTCTTGACCTCCAAAAGGCTTTTGATAGTATAAACAGACAAATACTAATAAATAAACTTCGAAATCTCAATATTGAACCCAAAGCCCTAGAATGGTTTGAAAATTATTTCACAGACCGCATACAGCAAGTTGAAATCAAACATTACATTAAAAATACAGAAACCCAAACTAGATCTTCACCACAAAAAACTGTAAATGGAATCCCACAGGGATCCATACTGGGGCCTTTGCTCTTCTTAATATACATAAACACATTTCCAGAAAATTTTAAAGAAGAGTCCGTCTGTTTAATGTTTGCTGACGACACCACTATTATAACTCCAACCACAATCCAACGCTGGGAACAGACCTTAGAAGAGACACTACATATAGCTACAAACACCTGCATATCATTAGATCTACTCATCAACAAAGAAAAAACAATTAACATAAATTTTGCAGCCACAAAAATAGCTTTTAATACCTTAAATGAAACACCAGACATTTCAACCACAACTTCTACAAAGGTTCTGGGCATAATAATTGATCAAAATCTAAGCTGGCAACCCCAAATAGAAACTCTACAAAAAAAACTATCTGTAGCCTTATACGCACTCAGAAGAATTAGAAATATAACAGATAAAAATACTGCAAAAATTGCTTATTACGCCCTTTTTGAAAGTCATCTGAGATATGGCATAATAGCTTGGGGTGCAGCATCAGAAACCATGATACTGAAGATACTCATACTACAAAAAAAGGCACTCAGAATCATTGAAACATCACATCCTCAAGAGCACTGCAAGCCACTCTTCACAACAAATAGTATTCTTACCGTGACTTCACTCTACATCCTAGAAACTTTAAAATTACTAAAACAAAATCCACCAAAAAAAAGAACAGGCTGTCACAAATATAACTTAAGAAATACCGAAACAGACTACAATCTACACCAACACAGGTTATCAAAAACTAGCAAAATACCACTAATAATGGGCACAAAACTCTATAATGTGTTGCCAAGACATCTGAAAACTGTAAATAGCAATACAATTTTCATCACTAAACTTAGAAAATACCTACTTTTAAAGGCTTATTACTCCATAACAGAATTCTTCAATGACCACAATCCTATACAATAAAATTTACATAAATACAAGAAAATTCACTACAGGATAAACTAAACATAAAAATTGACAATTCCCTAGTCTTAATGACTATGGTGAAGAAAGAGAATGGAATGGAATGGGACTAGCTTGGGGCACAAAGTACCATATTGTCTAAATTTCTTGCTACATGTATTACATGAGTCTGGTTTTTATCCAATGCAAGTCATCAGGTGTTTTTTCAGAACACTGCTCTTAGAAAATTCATTGTTACTAATACCACAGCAGAAAGGTTGATGTTAATGTCTAGTATGAATTACCACATGCTTGTTCAGATGTTGTCTCTAAAGAAAAATTTCTTGGTACATGTATCACACTAGAATGGCTTGTTTCTAGTGTGAGTGACCTGATGTCTATTGAGATGCGCTCTCCTGTAATAAGACTTATTACATTTATCACACGAAAACAGTTTCTGTCCAGTGTGAGTAAGCAGATGTGCTTTGAGAATACTTGGTTTGAGAAAATTTTTTGTACATATATCACAAGAAAATGGCTTGTCTTTGGTGTGATTAAGCCGATGTCGTACCATATATTCTCGTAAGGAAAATTTCTTAGTACATAAATCACACGAGAATTTTTTTTCTCCAGCGTGAATGCGCAGATGTGTTTTCATATATACACTTCGTGAAAATTTCTTGGTACATATTTGACACGAGTATGGTTTAACTGCACTGTGCGTGAGCAAGTGACTCTTGAGTATAGATTTTTCTGCAAATTTCTTGGAACATGCATCACATGAGAATGGTTTTTCTGCAGTGTGAGTGCGCAAATGTAATTTAAGGGTCTGTCTTAGCGAAAATTTCTTGGCACAAATATCACATGAGAATGCTTTGTGTCTAGTGTGAGTGACTAGATGCGATTTCAGAGACTGTTTTAGTGAAAATTTCTTCTTACATATTTCACATGCAAATGGTTTGTGTCCGGTGTGAATGAGCTGATGTGACTTAAGTGCCGATCCATCAGAAAATCTCTTGGTACATATATCACAAGAGAATGGTTTTACTCCAGTGTGAATACGCATGTGTGTCGTGAGATGACTACTTTGAGAGTATTTCTTGTTACATATATCACATGAATATGGTTTTTCTCCAGTGTGTGTAAGCAGGTGTGTTTTCAGATTAGGTCTTTGGTTAAATTTCTTGTTACAAATATCACAAGAGAAAGGCTTATGTCCGGTATGAGTTCGGAGATGTGTTTCCAGATGACCTAGGTTGGAAAATTTCTTGGTACAAACATCACAAGAGAAGGGCATAGTATGAGTGAACAAATGTTTGTTTAGGCTCCCTCTATCTGTAAATTCCTTGGTGCATATATTACAGGAATATGGTTTGTGTCCTGTTTGAGAGAGATGTTTTTTTAGATACCGTAGCTGGGAAAATTCCTGGCTACATTTACCGCATGAGTAACTTTTAGTGCTTCTAGGAGAAGATGTGTTCGTACGCAAAGGAAGTGACTGTGTTTGTGTTACCTGATCTTCTTCATTGGTTACTTGGGAAACTCCTGACATCTGCTCCATGTTGTGACCGAAGCTGCTTGCCATAGAATCGTTGGAATCTGTAATCTCACTTTTGATTTGCTGCGTCGGCATTGTGTCAAATGCAATTTGTTCAGGTTCATACTTGTTAACGGTGATGCCAGTTGCAGATTCCTTGTTGTCTGTTTTCTCGTGTTTAATTGTTGATGTCTGTATTGTGTCAAATCGTATCGGACAAGGTTCACACTTGAGTTGTGAAATCTCTTGCTTAATTTCAATCTTAGAATACTCCGATTTAAGTATGGCCTCCATTCTGTACAATATACTACACCATACATTCACCACACGGTATTCGCTTATTGGACATAAGTTAAATTAATCAGTTTCTTGCATCAAACCCAATACCTTGATGGCAATAGGGATGTAGCCTGCCAAACTTCTCCGATAGATAGTACTGATGAACTTGCCAGCATTCGTTTCCGTTCGTCTGAAGTTGTCGTCTACTCTCAATATTCAAACCGAAACTATACAAATTTTCGTGATTGGACGCCAGAGCTGTGACGTCACACTCGCTGAGCAGATAGAATTCAGGGTACAGTAATAAGGAATTGCGCACAATGTGCATAATTCGGGATTTGGTTACTGGCACCAAATACTCTCAATAAGTAATACCGTCCACTCCCTGTCTTTTTCCGGGACACGCTACTACTAGCGCCGCCAGTGAGCAGGAATGGACAGTTACTCGTCAGCTGATATAGTTAACGTTTGTCTGTTGTGTTTTGTGAACGAAAATATAATATAAATTCTAGTAAAACAGGGTGCCCACGGGGGGGGGGGGGGGTTAAGACGCAGACTGCGTCATTGAAATTTCTGGGGGGGGGGAATATTATCGTGTTATGAATTTTCTGGCCGGGGGTTGAGAATTGTTGCAAAATTAGAGTTTTATATGTTAAAAATAAAAACGGTCAAGTTCTATAACTTCAAAAGGTCTCTTTTAATTGTTTATAAAGATAAAGATGAAGAATTTCGACAGCCATGGGCGCCCATACCCGGGGGGGGGCGCAAGGAAAAAATGTATATTATTAATTATTATAGTCAGGTGTTTTTCTTTTAAGACAATTATTTGAATTGCAGAAGTTTTACCAAATCGACAACATGGAAGCAGAATCCACAGTGGATTAGGAAAGGGAGGTTCAGACCCCCAAGAGTCAAAACCTAAAATTCTATATTTGTATTTAAAAAATATATTTATTTAATTAAACAATATTTGTTGGTTTGTCAAATATGATATAGCAGTTATTTTCTTTTCATAACATAATGAGTAGGCCTATTATGTCCACTGTTCCTCACTAATTTCGTGACGATTTTGAGCGTTACACAAGCTCTCGATTTACCCCTACCGCGGCTAAAGAAGTTTTACTTAAAAAATTAGCGTTATCGTCATTTAATTAAGTTAGTTTAGCGGTAGTGTAAATTATGTTATTTCCCGACCTAATTCCTGCATTATCGAGCACAAAAATAAGTTACTGTGCCATCAGGACTTTGAAAAACAAATTTATTTCTGCAGCTATATAGGTTCATTAAGTAGCTTCTGAGACTGCTGCCCATTCCTACTCAACAGATGGCACCTCTGTGCTAGTGGACATTTTGAACAAAGGGAATAGAGTAGAGTGGACGGTATTCTTATTGAGAGTATTTGCTGGCACAGCTGTGTTAGTGATTCTCTTTTATTAGCACAATTCATGGCGTGATATCTTCTACATTGCTGTTCACAGTATTGGCAAACACAGTTTGGGCCTGGTTCATGGAAGCCTATAGTTCTGCACACTTTATGATGAAAACCATGAAGCGCGAATCTGGTTATCATATGTCGCAGCTCGTATCCTCGATTTGTCCATTCTCTGTTGGTCATCGCGTCTGTCGCGTAGAAATCTTCCCAGATCTCGTCTCTCTTGGCATGTAGTTCTTGTAGTAATTTGTTATAACTGGGCGTCGATGGAAGAAGCATTCTGGTTCTGAGGTCCTCTACGAAGAATGGCTCCCCCGCAAGCACGTATACCAGTCTCGATCTTGTGTATTTTGACACCTGGAGAACTCGTTTTAAGTATCTTGCCTTGAAGCTCTCTAACTCTTTTAGTTGTCTTGTCGTGAGGTGTTATTTCTAGTCCATAGGTTGCTGACGGAATTACTTTTGTTTCAAAGAGCTGCATAGCTGTTTTTAGTGACTGCTGTGGCAGATATCTAATGTCATTGATGCTGCGAAGGGCTGCTATTACTCTTTCTTTCATATGGATAGTAAATGTTTTTGCCGTTGCTTGTATTCGGATCCCGAGGTATTTATACGAACTGCTAACTTTGAGTTTTTGATTTTTACAGATGATGTAGTCATTCTTCGTAAGCTTCCCACCTTTTCTAAATACTACTAGTTCTGTTTTGGTTTCGTTCAGGGCCATTTCATTGTCCTCTGCCCATTCTGTGATTAGGTCCATTGCTTTTTGCAGTTCTTCTCTGTTTTCGGACGCTATGGCCATGTCGTCAGCGTATATGAACGTTTTCACAGTCTAAGTTTGGTTTTTGATTTCTTGTGTCACATCATGGGTATATATGTTAAATAGTACAGGGCTTAAAGGGTCCCCTTGTAATGGGCCATTAAGATAGAAACTTAACCGTAAACGTAAGAACGTAAACTTAAACGCACACTTTAGCACGGCACTGAGCACTCGCAATGAAAACTTAAACGTAGGTAACAACCAATCACAAACGAGAACGTGAACAGCTGATAAAAATGGCCGCAGCAGACGAAAATACTTTCATGTTTCTATTAAACATGCATTCATTCATTTTTATTGACATTAGATCAAAATATATAGTTGTAATAGACATTGTCCAAAGAATATTCAAAACTATTTATATAATAAAAATAATACTATAAAATTAGAGCCTTAAATCATTCATGTCAGACATTTCATACTCGTCGATACTGTAAAAACATTTAGTTTTTAACCAATTTTTTATAACTATTTTAAAACGATTAAGCGTAGCAGTTCTAACACTAAGTGGCAGCTTATTAAAAAGCTTAGCACTTAAATAATTAAAACTGTTTTGGGTTTTACTTAACCTAGCAAAATTTACATTTATATGATCCCTATACCTAGTATCATGGTCATGATGATAATGGAAATCCAGTGTGTACGCCATTAAAAATTTTCATCCTACAAGCGTATGCAGGCATATGAAAATTAACAGAATATTATATGTGCTGTATTTACTACTGTAGTTAATTTCTTGGGGAACTTTTGTTCATATATTTTCCTTCAATGCCGCATCTTTATATAATGGATGCCATTTATCATAATGACGGGTTTCTCATTCTCTTGGCTACTTCCACTTCCGTCTACTGTTCTGTTCTCTGATTGGTTGTATCGTTATTTTTCGCATAAACATTTATGGCCCATTCAGATAGAAAATTAACCGTAAACGTAACGTAAACATAGAAGCTTGCGGCCATGTTTTTCAATGTGACCATTCACAATGCATCATGTAAACGTGAAACTTAAACGTAAAATTAAACGTAACGTAGAAGCTTGCGAACACCAAGCTTCTGCGTTATGTTTATGCGAAAAATAACGATACAACCAATCAGAGAACAGAACAGTAGACGGAAGTGGAAGTAGCCAAGAGATGACGTCTATGAATGAGAAACCCGTCATTATGATAAATGGCATCCATTATATAAAGATGCGTAACATTGTAACAAATGGCATTACAATAAATAATATAAATGACTGTTCCATTTTCTCTGGTCAAAATCTGTCTGAAAATAGTAGCATTAACTTTGAATTGTTTTTAAGTAGACTTCATGACCTATTAGTCAATGTATTTTTAAACACTGTAAAATTCAGCATAATGCATACAGATTACTTTAATGTAGACTCAGTTGAACAGAATAGAAAGCTTGTTACGTTATGTGATTGTTTTGGTTTATCATTTAAGAACGATAAACCAAACATCTTGGTAGGAATGAAAATTTTTGTACATGTTTAGACAATAGGGATGTAGCGAACTAGAACCAACAGATGTCTCCACTGCTCTAGCCGGTATGCGCTAGCCGTTCGTCACTTGTTTTTCGAGTTGTTGTCTGCTGGTTCCATGCTTTTAAATGGCGTTTCATCTTAGCAGACTGAAAAATACGTTCGAATTTTTCTTCTTTTGTAGCGGGTAAAACGCTATTAGGCGCATTTCTTTGTATACTGGACACTTCCTGAATATATTTACGTGAAAAAACTTAAAGAAAAATTGCAAAAGATAGACGCTATATAAGTCGAAAAGAAAGAAGAATAAGCTGACAAATACTGCGAGAAATGCCCGCTATTAACTACATTACTATGTTCCCGACGTACAAAATGTTATGCAGATATGAATATTTATATACAGTACTGCTAATTTGGCGATTGCGTATGATTCAGAGTAACTAAAAGAATATACCTCTAGGGTTCAGACAGTAAAATACTAATTGATATACGTGATAAACACTGATTTATGTGGTGTGTATTCGCAGACAATTTTTAATATTATTTATTTTCTATACCAAATGCATATTTAGCCTATACCGTCATATTAAAAACGTATTCAAAATCAAAATAATAAAATATGTTTACATCACGAAAACTTACCTTTCCTGTCCCTCGTAGTTAAAAAAGATGGGAACTTGGGAATCGATTAGGCCTTTTTTGTTCTTCTCATTCCTCATTCTTTTTTATTCCTTTTATTATCGGTAAGTTATGCTAGACCATCGTTACATGATTTTCATTTGTAGTTATGAGACAGAATATTGGTAAAAATATTTCATTGCATGACATAGCAGAATATAAAGGCAGAATTTAATAATTATCATACGTTAAGTTATGTAGCCTATTAAATTGGCAACGCTATTGTCACAATTTTTATTCGAGGCCGTCAATCTAACTTGGCTATTTAGAAATCACAGAATTTATATTTTGATACCAGATGCAATAGAAGGCTACAATAGCCTAATATACACATATTTATACAGCAAAGTAAAATAAATAGGCCTAAAATAACTAAATAAATTAAACAGGAAAGTGGCCTTTAAATATAAAGGTGCACTAAAGATACAGTTTAACAAAGGTATAAAACTAACACAACGTACTGTAATTATCATTGCGTTACTAGGTAATTTTAATTTATTTATTGTAATTTTACTCTATTTTTAAATGGCCCATAACATCTTCTCGATGCTCACGGCAAATTTAATATTAATTTAAAAATGAAAGAATATCTAATCCTCGCACTGCATATAAATATTCATACATTGATAACATATTACTGCAAGTCGAGTACAAAATAATGTCGTCTGTATCGGAAATATCTCACAATATTTGTTCGTTAATCCTTCCTTTTTAGTGTTATTTAGAGGCTATCTGCTGTAATTTTTCTTTGGTATTTTTGACACTTCAACATTCTAGAAGGGCCCAGTAGATAAGGAAGTACGTATAGTAGCCTCGTGTCCTCTATAAAAATATAAAATTACGAACATATTTTTCGGACTGAGTAGTTGGAACGCCATTTAAAAGCATGGTGCCAGCAGAAGACAACTGGAAAAACAAGTGACGAACGGCTAGCGCATACCGGCTAGTACACCCACGCTATCTGTCGGAGAAGTTTGGCGAGCTACATCCCTATATCGTCACTAACATTCATGACGATAAATGCACGACTTCAGTAGTTTCTACAATGGTCTCTACAATGTCTTACTTTTAACTGCTAAAACTATTGCCGATGTTTTAAATACTCCATACTAACTTTATGAACCGTGCCGAGGGGGTTGAGGATGACTGCATAAGTGGCAGTTTTCTGAAGGCAAATGGGAGGACGGCAGTAAAATCGTTCGGCGAAGATAGCGGACCAACATGAGGGCAGTCACATTTCACCTGAGGAAAGCCTGGTGGACAGGCAGGAATGTTGTGATTACAAAGGTAATAATTATTTCTTTTTTGTCATCCACTGTTCTCAAGTTTTCAAACAATAACATTCCTAGTAACATTAATCACGCACAGTGGAAAGAGTTCTGCTTGGGTAAATTACCAAACATATTGATCTGACGTGTTTATCTGACATGTTCTATATCCTTGAGCCCTGCTCAACACAGGATCTACAGGACGAGATATCTACATCTACATTGAACATTTTTTGTTAGATTGTTTAACATGTCTTTTACAAATACAGTAGAACTCCATTAATTGGGATAGGACCAGATCCAGATAATAAAATGTCTGGATATTTGGAAAAATAATGAAATAGGACATTTCTTAAAAAAAAAAAAATAAAAAAAAAAACTGTACAGAAGACCTACTATAAGTGCCACATCTTGAACATATCTGTCAGAGTCCACTGTATTGTTAACCACCTGTTGAGTTTGTCAGCTATAAGTTTTCCTTTTTTCACAAATAATTGGCCTTAAGAGAGGGTTCCCAATGATTCCTGCTGCTAAAAACCACTTGAAAATGGCCTGAAAGTGATCCGAATAGTTGGAGTTCAGATAATTGGCGTTTTACTGTAGTGCTAAATTTATCATTGTGGAATCATTTTCTTCTTCACTAATACAAGGAAAAGAAAAGGATCTCAAAGAAGTTTATCCTTTTGCTAGTTTATTTCAGGAAATACATTTATGCAGTAATATAATTTAAGTTGAATGGATCCCAAAGAAGTTGAGCAGTTTGTTAATTTACAGTATTAAAAAAATATTATTTATGTTCTTGTAGAAGCATAATGCTGAAATTAAATCACAGTTACAGTATGTTATAGTATTCGGTTCATATAGGTGTTTTCCTATTGGATATAGGCCTAAAGGTAAGCATATTGTAATTTATTAATTAAAATTAATAATGAGATGGATATTACACTGACTTCACTAAAATTGCCACTAACCTGGACTGCAGTTTCGTTTAGGCATCCCTAAACATCCTCAGCTAGATTCCATCTGTATGCTCCTTTGTTTGTTGATCAACATGAGAGTCCTCTCGCGGGCCACCAATGAACTTACTAATGAGGTCCTCTTGCCCGGGAATTTCAAAATTCATGAGTTTGTTCCTGTTCTTATGTATATGTATTCTTTCCCAAACTGTCAGTTGCCTTTGTCCTTGTGTCCATTTATTTAGTTCCGGTTCCATATTGATTTCGTGTCCTGTTTCCCAAACATGGGCTGCTATTGCTGATTTATCAATTTGTCCATATTTTATGTTCCTGTAATGTTCTTTTTGTTCTAATTTCCAGATTCCTTTTTGTTTGACCTATGTATTTTAAATCACAGTCCTTACAGTTGAGTTGATATATTCCAGATTTTTTGTTTGTCAGGAGAATTATCGATGTGAGTGGATTTCAACATATTTTTTTATACTGAATCGATTTACAGATGCTAAAGTGATGTTATGTTCTTTGAATACTTTTTTCAGTTTCCTGTCTGCACATGGGTGATATGTAATTTTCTTATATGTGGGTCTTTCTTTATCTGAGCTGAGTGTGGTTGTGTCCCTAATTAATTTTTGTTTTTTGAATTTTGATACTTTTTTGTCTACTATGTCTTTGGTGAAACCGTTGGTTTTTGCTGTATGTAAGATGTTCTGGTATTCCCTTTCAAATTCCATTTTGTTCAGTGGGATGTTTATTAACCTGTGTGTTAGGCTGAAATTCCCGGGGAAGAGGACCTCATTAGTAAGTTCATTGGTGGCCCGCGAGAGGACTCTCATGTTGATCAACAAACAAAGGAGCATACAGATGGAATCTAGCTGAGGATGTTTAGGGATGCCTAAATGAAACTGCAGTCCAGGTTAGTGGCAATTTTAGTGAAGTCAGTGTAATATCCATCTCATTATTAATTTTAATTAATAAATACTTCACTGTGTAAACTTCCTTATTATTAAGATATTGTAATTTGTTTCCAATACAGAGCCTTATTTTGATTCTCTTTTACCCAGCAAAACTTACACAAAATGCATTGAATCCTGATATCATTATACATTAATAACAACAAAAATAATAATAAATGTTAGTCTACTCTAGAACGTATGTAACAGATAGACCTAAATGGAATCACAGGTCTAATAGATTTTAGAAAATTATGTTGTGAGGACTTCAGAGACAAGAAATTAGATAATTTACTAAACTTTTAATAATTTATTCCACTATTATATTATTAAGAGCGACCTTTAAATTCGCCAAACATTAATGCTTTAGCTATCTATAATTATTACTGTAATTTTATAAATATCACATCCTGTTGCATTTGCCCTGTGTAGTAGAATTTTTCCACACACAAAAAAAAAGAAAGAAGAAAAAGGTGTGTAAAGTCTTGAATTATACGTTGTTTACGATCATTTTAAATAATAATGAAAGAAAAAAGTTCACTATACCGGGAATCAAATCCGAGACCTCTTGCACTGCAGTCTAGCATGCTAACACTGATCTACTGAGGAAGATTATTTAGCTTCGTGAATGGTGCGTATACAAGAATGGCTCCTTTGTGCTCCCACTTCACAATTTCATTTTGTTGCTGTATGTCAACGAGTCCAATTCTTATGTTTTTTATACTAATCTGTTCAGAATAACAGTATCTACACATGTATATACCCATGCCATTTTGATGGAGTTGCATTGCTGAGGAAAAGAAGAATATGTGATACGAAAATGGCTGCACTTGCAGGCTTCTAGTTTGCAAACAACAAATTCTATACAATAGCGCCAGGGGCATGGGCAGTTCATGTTCGCCAAAATGCTTAAATAAACGTTTGCCCAAAGGGGAATTTGACCATTAGCAATACCAATTTGCTGAAAAGTGATAGTAGTGCAATAAATTTAACAAAAAACCTTGACCGTGAGCAACAGCCACAAGGTTTTGGAAGAGGCCAAATGTCACTATTTGTCGAAATTATATTTTCACATATATAGATGATAAATACCACTGCACAATTCTATCAGGCCTTGTAATCACTTCAGTATGTATAAAAGAAATAAATGCACAGGCCAAGTCTTTGTACAGTAAAACTTGTTCGAGGCGGCACGTGTATAATCCAGAAATCTGTCCACAGTGTACAAATATTTCGGTCCCGATGCACGCAGTACATTTTTAAATGTCAATATTTTGTATAAAACGGAACGTGCTTAACACGGAAACGGAATACAAATTGTAAGATTTAAGTAGCAATTTATTCTATAATGCGAAAAAGCAGCATTGTATGTTTTACTGCATTACAATATACATTTTGTTATTCACGTCTTTGTGAACACATTACTTCTTAGCACGAATATTGTACAGCCCTGAGAGTTCCGTTAGAATATACACGGCGTTGACTTTATGTTTTGGCCAACAATGGAATTTACCCAGTAGTCAACAAATCTGCTACCTGCTTTGTTTTCTATTTTCCGCCAGGCTTCAGTTTCAGTTGTCTTGTACTGCTTGTATCTCAAGTAACATCGTGTCGAACAAAAAGTACGTATCGCTCACGTGCAATGAAAAAATGAAGGCGATCGAGGCGAGTGAGAGAGACAAACTTTCTGTGCGCGAAATAATTTTGTGTTTCAAATGCGGTAAAACGCAAACTTACGATACTTTAAAGAGCAAAGATAAGATAAGGGAGGAGTGGATGAAGGGGAACGGACAAATGAAGAGAAAAGCAAAGAAGACGGGAAATGAAGAAATTAATGAAATAGTGTGGGAATGGTTTGTAAATGGGCGGGCTAAAAACTTTCCTTTGTCCGGACCCATGTCCCGATATGTGGCGACAAAAGTGAAATAAACCTAGGGGTAATAAGGCAAGAAAACAGTTAGCCTACAGCAAATGCATAATTATATTGTGTTAGTGTTATTAATTATTAATAATAGTGTAGTATTTTACTCTATATAAAAATAAAGTGAAGAATATCTGCTGTACAGGAATTAAGGTTTGTAATTAATTAGAGTATATGCATAAGTTATTACAAATTCACATTTTTTGGCGCATGGTACAGTAATTTATAACACTTATGTAGCCTAGTGTATTTTGTATAATCCGGAAACTTGTCCAATTTGGAAAATCCTTTGGTCCCATACGATTCCGCTTTGAACAAGTTTTACTGTAGTTTCAATTTTCTCATATAGCTTACTTCTTTTATTTGGCACTTGACCTGATTGATATTTCAAGGCTTCAGATACGCAAAGCCTAAAGGAGTCCTATACCTCATAAATTGTGATCATACAGGAATAACGGACTCACACAAAACCAAGAATCTGTACACACATTAGGAATGGTTCCCCTCATGGATAAACAGATGTCGTTTGAGATTCTGTTTAGCAAAAATTTCTTTACACAAATATCACACGAGAATGGTTTCTGATCAGGGTGAGTAAGCAGATGTAATTTGAGACTTTCTTTTCGGGTAAATTTCTGGGAAATGATACTTTACACCCCAACCGAGTCCCCCACTCCTACTCTCAATCTCTCCCGTAGCGGCAGCATTTAAACTACTAGCAGTGACGGTAGCATCATTTCTGACGCAACTGATGAAACAGGAAAAATAATTTATTTTTTCTTTATTCTCTTCTTCTCTTCCTTTCCCGTCTCCTTCTTCTCATCCTCTCACCTCCTCTTCACCGTACCTACCTATTTGCAGCCTATTCCTACTAGTAAATTCTGGATCGACAGGTATTCTTATAGCTAGGAGTCCAAACCATTACGCCATGAGTGAATGTTGAGCACTGAAGGAAGCTTTCGTATATTTGAGTTCTGATAGGGGTGATTTCATGAGTTTTAACGCAAGAATCGGTTTTTATAATTTTGAAATATTTTGTTAGTTATGAAAAGAGTAGTGTTGGTGCAAGGGAATTTTCCTGCATCAATTAAGCCATATTTAATGTTATAATATGGCGTTTTTTTATAATTGTGAAATATTATGTATGGTGCAAGAGTATTTTTGTATTGTGAAATAGCTTATTTTTTCCAAGGGTCGTTTTTATAATTGTGAAATATTATGTGGAGGTGCAAGGGTCTTTTTTTATTGTGAAATATTAGGTGACATGTCAAATGCAATTATGTATTACCGGCGTTGAGGTTGAGCAGCGATTACAGGCATGATGCCATGCCCTACAGGGAAGCAGGACAGGCGGGAAGTGGCCAGGCAAGTTGCTAGGGGACTAGCTTGGGGCACAAAGTGCCATATTGCCTAAATTTCTTGCTACATGTATTACATGAGTCTGGTTTTTGTCCAATGCGAGTCATCAGGTGTGTTTTCAGAACACTGCTCTTAGAAAATTCATTGTTACTAATACCACAGCAGAAAGGTTTATGTTAATGTCCAGTACGAATTACCATATGCTTGTTCAGATTGTCTCTAAAGAAAAATTTCTTGGTACATGAATGACAGGAGAACGGCTTGTTTCTAAGTGTGAGTGACCTGATGTCTATCAAGATGCGCTCTCCTGTAATAAGACTTATTACATTTATCACACGAAAACGGTTTCTCTCCAGTGTGGGTAAGCAGATGTGTTTTGAGAATACCTGGTTTGAGAAATTTTTTGGGACATATATCACAAGAAAATGGCTTTTCCTTAGTGTGAGTAAGACGATGTCGTACCATATATTCTGGTAAGGAAAATTTCTTGCTACATAAATCACACGAGAATTGTTTTTCTCCAGCGTGAATGCGCAGATGTGTTTTCAGATGGCTTCTTTGTGAAAATTTCTTGGTACATATTTCACAAGAGTATGGTTTAAGTCCACTGTGTGTGAGCAGGTGACTCTTGAGATTATATTTGTCTGAAAATTTCTTGGAACATGTGTCGCACGAGAATGGTTTTTCTCTAACAGTGTGAGTGAGCAAATGTGATTTAAGGTTTTGTCTTAGAGAACATTTCTTGCCACAAACATCGCATGAGAATGCTTTGTGTCTAGTGTGAGTGACTAGATGCGATTTCAGAGACTGTTTTAGTGAAAATTTCTTGGTACATATTTCACATGCAAATGGTTTGTGTCCAGTGTGAATGAGCTGATGTGACTTAAGTGCCGATCCATCAGAAAATCTCTTGGTACATATATCACAAGAGAATGGTTTTACTCCAGTGTGAATACGCATGTGTGTCGTAAGATGACTACTTTGAGAGTATTTCTTGTTACATATATCACATGAATATGGTTTCTCTCCAGTGTGTGTGAGCAGATGCAATTTTAGATACTGTCTTTGGTAAAATTTCTTGTTACAGATATCACACGAGAATGGTTTATGTCCAGTGTGAGTTAGGAGATGTGTTTTGAGATTATCTTTCTTGGCATATTTCTTGGTACAAACATCACAAGTAAAGGGCTTAGTGTGAGTGAACAAATGTTTGTTTAGCCTCCCTTTATTTGTAAATTCCTTGGTGCATATATTGCAGGAATATGGTTTGTGTCCTGTGAGAGTGATATGTTTTTTGAGATGCCCTAGCCGGGAAAATTCCTGACAGCATTTACCACATGAGTAATTTTTGTCTGGAGCATGAGTTATGCGTTTAGTGTTTCTAGCAGAGGATGTGTTCGTACACAAAGGAAGTGACTCTGTTTGTGTTATTTGATCTTCTTCATTATTTACTTGTGGAACTCCTGACATCTGCTCTAAGTTGTCACTGAAGCTGCTTATCGTAGAATCGTTGGAATCTGTAGCCTCACGTTTTATTTGCTGCGTCGGCATTGTGTCAAATGCAATTTGATCGGGTTCATACTTGTGAACGCTGAGGCCAGTTGCAGATTCCTTGTTGCCTGTGTTCTCGTGTTTAATTGTTGATGTCTGTATTGTGTCAAATCGTATCGGTATAGGTTCACACTTGAGTTGTGAAATCTCATCCTTAATTTGATTCTTAGAACACACCGATTTAATTATTGGCTCCATTCTGTATAATAGACACCATACATTCAGCACACGGTGATCGCTTTTAATTAAATTAAACTAATCAGTTTCTTCTTTCTTCCAACTGTATCCAATACCTTCATTCTATTAGCACGGCCGCCTTGAAGAATTACGACTAAATAGTGGATCGTGCAACCAGCAAAACTGGTGCGACTGCGCGAACCACAGATATAAATAAAGTGAGGAAGGTGCACTCAAGCTGAGCCCAACCACAGATAGAGAAGAATAGATCGGCAGCGTCGTATCCTTAACTGCAGGTGGCAGTGAAGCCGAATCAGTGCAGCAGAGGGGCAAGGGAAGCAGTGCCGACGCCATATTGGTATCACCAACGTGTCCGCTTAAGTACCACTCATTACGGAAAATTGTTTTTCTTCCTACATAATCCCGAATTTATAGTGAAATGGTGAACCACAGTGTTGTTTGGGAATCCCTGTAATTTGAAATACATACTATACCACTATATTGGAGGTTAAATTAACATTCACTTATAAATTTGCACAAATTACTATTGCTTAAACTCGGTCTATCACATTTATTTTCATTCAACACTGGTTTACGGAATAATAATAATTAATAATAATTATAACAATTATTGTCTGGGGAAACTGCTACGAATGGGAAAGTATCTTAAAAAAACCAAAATATTAAAAAAAAACATACGAATTATGGCTCATTCATGCTACAGGGAATCATGAAGGCCACCCTTTAGAAATCTACAAATATTAACATTTCCTTCAATATATTTACTAGAGCTTCTAACTCATGTACACATTAATTTTGACCAATTCAACACACACGAACACAAAACCAGAAACAGAGTTGTTAAAATACTGTTCCCATAGATTAACCCTCCTAGAGCATACCCCACAATACATGGGCATAAAAACATACAATAAAATTTCAAACGAAACAAAAGCATTAAATAGCAGACGAGAATTCCTTGAATATGAGGTTAACATATAATAAGTGTGCGTGGAACCCCACGCGACAGAAGGGAAACTAGTTTTAATTTTTGGATTATTTAAATTTTGGATTGTTGGACTTTATTAATATTGGGTTTTTGAACTTTTTGAGTTTTCGAATTTTTTATTTTTTTCGGGATTTGGGATTTTTAAAATTTTGGATGATTTTTTTTTATTTTTTGGATATTTTAATTTTTGATTTTTAGTTTTTTAAATTTGGGATTTTTGATCTTTTAATTTTAAATTTTTTTATTTTTTTAAATTTTGGATTTTTAAATGCTGGATTTTTTATTTTTTAAACTCTGGATTTTTGGATTTTTAAAATTTTGAATCTTTGAATTTAATTTTGGAATTTTGGATTTTTTACATTTTGGACCTTAGAATTTTTTTTTTTTGCATTTTTTAATTTTGGATTTTAGATTTTAAATTTTGAATGTTTAAATATTTAAATTTTGGAATTTTTAATTTTTTAAATTTTGAATTTTTAGATTTTAAATTTTGGATTTTCTAAATTTTGGATAAGTCTAATCATTGAGTTGATTGTTTTCTGTGCCGTCCGTTCCGTCACAGACCCACTAATTTCGTAACGATTTTGTCCACAACGCAACTTTGGATTTACTCCTGCCGCGGCTAAAGAAGTTTCACTTCAAAAAATAGTAAAAGATATCATTCCATTTTCAAGCACTCTTAAATAGCATTAGAAAAATAATTACATTAGTATTAGATTTTCCTTATCTGTAATCGTGATTTACAAGTAATATAGTTTATGCCTAAGCTAGAATATTCCTGGTTAGTTACTTTAGCAAGTAAGCTCAAATTGACGAGTCACCAGTTTACCAGCGAAAGCTGAATAAACGTAAGAGGAATGTGACTATAAATTAACATTAACAACATTAACATTAATCCTATAGAAGCATCTTCTGTATACAGACTTAAAACTAGGTAAGCCTACTACATGCACTTTGCCACTTTTGTTATATCAGTTTACCCGATTTTATTATAAGTTAGTACTTCAGTGTGACGTCTACTGCTGTAATGGCCGAATGACAATAAACTGTATTTATAAATTTATTTACTGGATTTGAAATTCCAATTTAAAAAGCTTTAAAAAGCATTTCTTGTTTGAATTCCGCGCCCGCTTCTCTTCCTTTCGTCAGATTGTTGGTGATCGCAATATGGCGACGCAGCGAACGCGTTGACTTCAGTCCCTCCCCTTACGCTGCCGATCTATTCCTCTATATCTGTGGCGCGAACGCTACGGAGCTATTGTAGATGTAGATGTAGATGTAGTTATCTCGTCCTGTAGATCCTGTGTTGAGCGGGGCTCAAGGATATAGAACACGTCAGATCAAAAAATACATGCATGTTATAACAATAATATAGGCCTACAGAGACTGCAAGCTGCCAAATTTATCCAAGCTGGAAATATTCCTCCAAATTGTAGAAGGTGTGAGTTATTAAAAATTCCTTGACAGCTGTTTTGAAAGGTTTGCTCTTTCTTTGAATTATTATTATTTAGTATTCTGCCTAGTGGCAGGTCCATGTCTTCGTACGGAGAATTTCTGACGCCAGTGTTCCCTATCTCCAGCTTCGTCCTTCAATCTGCTGTATCTCTTCCCATCTTTCATGTCATCCAGATGTTGTATTCTTCTCCTTCCTCTTCCAGCAGTTCCTTTGATCTTCCCTTCGATGACATCATGTATGAGTCCCTCGTGTCTAAGTATGTGTCCGATCCAATTGGCTTTCCTCTGAATAATTGTATTCAGAATAATTTTCCTCTCTCCTACCCTTCTCAGTACTTCGTCATTTGTCACCCGTTCTGTCCACTTGACCTTCTCTATTCTCCTCCAGCACCACATTTCGAAGCTTCCTAGGTATTTCTTCTCCCTCTTTCTCATGGTCCATGTCTCTGCTCCGTACAGTGCAATGCTCCAGATGTAGCACTTCACGAGTTTCTTCCTTAGTTCCAAGCTCAACTTGCTGGTCAGTAGAGTCCTCTTTTTGTTGAATGCGGCTTTGGCCAAGGCGATTCTTGTTCGAATTTCATTCGTTCAGTGGGCATCCTTTGTCAGCAAGCTTCCCAAGTACTTGAACTGCTTCACATTCTCCAGTTCTTGATTGTCGACAGTTATCCTCAAGGGTTTCTCTCGTTTTGATATTCTCATTACTTTTGATTTTTCAATGTTAACTTCCATGCCATATTTCCTTCCTGTTTCCACTAATCTGTTCATCATGTATTGCAGTTGTCTTTGATTCTTGGCGAACACTACCAAGTCATCTGCATACTTGATGGTGTTGACGAGGCGTCCTCCTATCCTAAAGTTTCCGCATCCTTTCAAAGCTTCTCTTGCCAGCCAGTCTCCATACAGGTTGAAGAGACTCGGTGATAGACAACACCCTTATCTGACTCCTCTTCCTATTTCCACTCTGCTTGTTTCTCCGTGTTTTAGTCGTACTTTTATTCTTTGTCCCAAGTACAGGTTGCGAATTAGTCTCCTGTCTCTCCAATTGATTCCTATCTCCTTAAGGATGTTCATCAATTTTATCCAGTTAACTCTGTCGAATGCCTTCTGCCAATCTATAAAACACGCACAAACTTCTTCGTTAACAGACAAAACTCTCTCCGACAATATCCTCACCGTGCCTATGGCATCTCTGGTACCTTTTCCTTTTCTAAATCCAAACTGGTCCTCTCCCAGTGCTTCTTCAATTTTGTGTTCTAGCCGTCCGTTGAGTATTCTTGCAATGATCTTCGCCACGTGTGAGATCAGACTAATTGTTCTGTAATCACTACATTTCCTGGCTTTCTGTTTCTTTTCAAGAGCAACCATTGTGACGTCTAAAAAATCTTTAGGCCATTCTCCAGTTTCATAGATTTTGTTGATGAGTTGCGTCAACGCTTTCAAACCTTCGTTTCCGATTTCTTTCAGCAAATCCACCGGTATGTCATCGTCTCCTGTAGATTTCCTCCTCTTCATGTTCTTAATCGCATTCTCTACTTCTGTTGACAATATGCTGGGCCCTTTTTCGTCTTCTTCAATCACCTTTTCTGTCTCGATTTCAATGTCTTGCGGACGATGTTGCTTATCGTAAAGTTCCTTTATATATTCTTCCCATATTTTCAACACCTCTTCTTGTTCCATAGCCATTTGTCCTCTAGAGTCTTCTATTCCAAAATATCTTACTCCTTTGTTCTCACTCCCTCCCAGTTCCTTCGTTTTCTGATACATGAGGTCGTACCTTCCTCTCCTTTGTAGTTCTTCTATTTCTTCACACATTTCTTCCATGTACTTTTCCTTCGCTTTGTCTGTTTCTCTCCTTAGTGCATTGTTAAGTCTTCTGTATTCTTCTTCGTTCACATTTTTACATCTCCTCCTTTCCTCCATCTTCTCCAGCATCTCATGAGTGATCCAGGGTTTCCTCGTTCTCTTCGCTTCCCTTCCGACTTGACTCTTTAAAGTATTCAACAGAGCCATTTTAATATTTTGCCATTGCTTTTCCGTACTTGCACTTACATTTTCATCTCTCCCTTCACTAAAGCATTTCTCTAAGGATTCTGTTACTGCCTCCTTATTCTCCCTTAGCTTTTCCAGGTCCCACCTCTGCTTTCTCCTCCCACTCCTTTGTATTATTCAAAATTCTTAAAGCAAAACACGCTGAACTCAGTTTTGGACTTATCATTTCTATGTGTGTCTTCCAGTCAAGATTTTGGTCTATTTGCAGTCCTAAAAATTTTACATTGCTAATTTCTTGTATGATTTGTGCTCCATAATTAATTTCAAGATTTGAGATACATCTGTTTTTTGTCCTAAATTGTATAAAATGGATCTTATCAATATTAAGTGTCATTTTATCAGATAAAAACCATGTGTTTAACTCGTGAAAAGCCTTTGTAGCTATTCTTGATAAATGTTCTTGTGACGTTCCTGTTACAAGTACACTAGTATCATCTGCGAAGAGCAATACCTTTGATTCGTCACTTAAGTTAAAGTGCAAGTCTTTAATGAAAATTAAAAAGAGCAAAGGTCCTAGTATTGATCCCTGATGTACCCCATTCTTAACAACCCCTAAGTTAGATTCATTTCCATTTATTATTACCTTTTGAGTTCTATCAGAAAGATATGATTTGAACCACTTAAGTGTTAAATTATCGAACCCATAATGATCCAATTTTTGAAGTAATATTTCATGATTTATACAGTGAAACGCTTTAGCTAAGTCGCAGAAAATTCCCAGAGCATATTTCTTTTTATCTAACGCTTCCAGTATTTCTGTAGTAAGTTGAAATGTAGCATTCTCAGTGGACATGCCACTTCTAAATCCAAACTGAGATGAAGTAAGAATGTCATTCAAATTAAGATAGTGTATTATGCGGTTGTACATGACTTTTTCAAAAACATTTGAAAATGAGGTTAAGAGCGATATAGGTCTGTAATTTGATGGTAGATTTTTGTCACCTTTTTAAAGAGGGGCTTAACAATAGCATGCTTCAGTCTTTCTGGAAATATTCCATTTTCTAATGAACAATTGCATA
The DNA here is from genome assembly GCA_964059195.1 of Ectobius pallidus. Classification (NCBI taxonomy): domain Eukaryota; kingdom Metazoa; phylum Arthropoda; class Insecta; order Blattodea; family Ectobiidae; genus Ectobius; species Ectobius pallidus. Next base: position 5,240,056 of record CAXKWD010000008.1, on the reverse strand, counting down.
TGTGACTAAGGGCCAGTTGTATAAACAGGTAAACTGTAGTTATCATGCAAAATTAACTTTCAGTTACATTTAACTACCATTTTTTGTTGTATAAACATTAATCCAAGTTTATCTTATCCTAACCAACATTTTAATATAACTGGTGAATTTTTGCAAGTTAAAATATTAACTGATGATTTGGAAATTTTAAATACATTTCAAACAGTGAAAAAGACACTAGAAATCCATTTTATAAGTACAGTGTGAGTTATTATTATTTTCATATAATATAGATTCAGTTTGCTTTCATTTTGTCTAATGACATTAAAAATACAGACACCGGTACCTTGGCTTTGTTGTTGGTTATGGTAGCCCCACATTACAAAATAACAACATTTATTTCTAGATTTCTGATTATTCTGATACCCCATCTGGTGATGCAATGAAAACCCATCATGCATCTCTTGAATGCCATAATCTTTTATTAGTACTGCATGACATGCTACCAAAATTTGGGCAGAACAACTAGACAGAGGTTATTGGCCAGTTGCAGAAAAGCAAATCAATTTTGATCAGAGATTGATGGGAGTTTGACCAGAGTTAGATCGGCGATCAGTTACAATCGGGTTGCACAAACAACAATCAGTGCTAATCGGCGATCAGATCTCTGGTCAGAATTGATCACCCATATTTTGCTGGTCAAATAATGATTCTCCAATCAACTCTGCTGGTATTGTGTTTGTAAACAGAGATAGGCCTATGAAATCTGTTTATATGTGAGGTTAGAGGTCAATGCTTATGCTTAATTGAATAGAAAAATACGCCTACGGTATATAATATTCCTTTCGCCAAAAGATCGTGTTATACACGCGATTCTTACAGAATTCATGTGCAAGGGGAATAAGTTACACACAGCACTGTAAGCAAAGACTCCTTACCTAAACATGGTATGCAATACGTAAGTAAAGATAAAAACCACAATAGCCTACTTTTCCATCATAATTTCAGTTGTGCATAACAACTCTGTATGTTATCCAAATCTCTCTAGGCATATACTTCTTAGGTTCTAGGCCTTTCTGGACTGCATCTACTGAAATCTGAAGCAATGTTTTGCCAGGCATTATCTTTCTGCTTTGCCCAAACTGCATCGGTCTTTTATTTTCATTGATGCTCGTGTAACCTTCTTAAATATTCAGCAACAATGCTTTCTCATTCCAGCTCAAATTTGGGCCCCTTGATATCTTTATTGGTCAGACATTTTCACATACGCAAGGAAAGTAAAATAATTAAAGCACAGAATGTCAATACCACTGCCTTCTAAACTACGGTATATTACTCGTGTATAATTCTCGAGACGGCGGTGGTCAATACGTATAATTATGCGCAACACAGGGAAAATGGCCGCTGAAACAACTGAATGGTGCACTGCGACCTGGTTTAGCGTTGTTGCCACATATGTTTTTCCGTCAAATCGAGAATCAGTTGACCGTAGTGCCTTGATCGAAGATTAGCCATTCTGCAACTCAATACTGAAATGATTGACAATCAAACTAATCATAGATCAACTGATTGGCGATCAAGAAGAGATTTTCTGCAACCGGCCATATGTCTCCTTCCCATTACAATCAAGTACAAAGCAAATTCATGATATGTTTATGATATTCAGGGTCAGCCCTGAGGTCCTTTGCGAATTATTGTGATTGGAAGCTTACAAATAGTTACTGAGGACAAAGGAACAGCCAGTAGAACCATTCATAAATTGACAAGAGAAAATTATACTTTAAGGCCTCGGTTTATTTGAATTCCAACTAAGGACAGTGTCTTAAGAAAACAATATTAGATATCTACAATATTCGTAACCTTCCAGGCATTATAGGTACTGTAGGTTGCGTTTACACACCTAAACACCTCTATAGCAGTTTGAAGCTAAAATATACATGGCCTCAATGAAATGATTTAAAAAAAATAATAATAAAAAACTCATCTTTATTAAGCAATTGAAATAAATACCAAAGACATATGTGTAACATGATGCTTTGTATTTAATTAAACAACTGAAAATCAAAGACCAAAGATATAAACATAATACTCCCTGCAAATTTCCCTCAACTTTTGCACTGTTGCCAGATGTTTTATTATTTTCTCCAGTTATTTAAAACTGTGAGTTACACAATCTACGGTTATTTTTATACAACATAAGTAGCTAGTTATTTTCAAACTTTCAGTTAAAAACAACCATCAGTTTGTGAGTTTTATACAACTGGCCCTAAGAGGTTTACTGAGTTCCGATGAGCAGCTTTTTAATAACTTATTACTTATCTCATCCCATCCAGCCGAGCTTTTACTTTTGAGAGACTTGATTATATTTTCAATTTCTATGTGGGAAGTCAGGTTCAATTGAAATCTATGGTTCCAAACTGTAGATTTTGTTAGTAGGTCTACTGCCTTAATGCTAATAAGGCTAAGGAATAAGATATTCTCGCTCCACTGTCCTGACAAGCAGAACATGGCGTCGTAGCCACAGCAGAAAAAGAAAATACTGTTCTTTCCTAAATGATAAATCATTTCCGTAAAATCCCATAGGCTAGGACCCGTTTTTTAGAACCAATATTATATTTATAAAACACTTAATAACACACAAATTTTGTTACAGATTGTTGTGTAGAGAATAGATGTTGACTTGGCGAATGATTTTTTCCGACCCACCCGCCCGAATTGATAACTTTCTTTTATATAACGATCTAGCGAAAACTTCCTTGTTCGCCATTTTTCTGTCCTCGAATTATGAAGAAACTCGTGATTGGACGTTAGAGGTGCGACGTCATACCGCTAGACGAACTTATGACTATGTGTGAACAGGCTGACAAACCTCGCGGGAGATATAATATAACACATTTTCGAAACCTACAAACAGTGTATCGTACATTATTCGAAAATGCAAGGGCGCTTCGTCAAGGCTGCCCCCTCCACTTCGCGCACTTCTATGTGGTTAGTGTTATGCATTATTTAGGCTATCTGTAGACATCTTAGACTGGAAGTTGGTCACCCTGCTTAGCTCAGAAAAAAATCACCTAATCCGTGGAAATGTGAATATCGGGTGAACGGGTCCGCGCCATTGGGATTATGCCATCACTTCTTGCGTAAAACGAGAATGAACACACGTATCTTATCAATGTTTCAGTAGTTTCATAACGTAATTTTAATCTATTCAAGTACTAACCCTCGATATAATGCCACCATTCGTTCTCTAACATTTAGTGGCACAAAGCGAGGGCGGCACTAAAACGAAATTTAATTTTTAAAATAAAAATGGCATATACTGTACAGTAACTCAATTTATTACAGTATATGTCCTGTGCTACAGCACACAAAGGGGTTGAAAATCATGTGGGTTCATGTAAGTCTGGGGTCGCCAAACGTTCTAGCCTTAGGACCATACTTATTACTCCAGTAAGTTTCGAGGGCAAAAACCGTTTTAATTTTCCTGCCATTATCTATAGCCTAATTTCTACTTCACTTCACTTCACTTCACTTCACTTTTATTTATCGACGTCACACCATGTAAGGTTTTAACGTCCGTAGAGGTTGTAAACAAATTTTCCTGTGTGTATACAAAAAGTAGTTGTCCTAAATTGTTAGATCATATCTTCATTTTACATCGGTATAAGAATCGTTTTAAAATTCTAGCTGCTTTGTGTGGTTGATCCGTAGTTAAGGCTGGTATATTCCATGGGCTATATCCATACTCTGTGCGTAGGTCGTTATAAAAGTCATGGTCACTTGTATTTAGATTTGGACACGAGAAAAGTACGTGATTTAAATTTCCTATCTGTCCACAGGAACAGAGTGGATTGTCCCTTTTTTTAATTCTGTGTAGGTAATGGGGGGTGATGGCCGTTTGGAATTTAACTTTATATATAAGAGATATTTCAGCTCTGGATGCTGGTGTTGTGATAAACCAGGGTTTATTCTTCTGAATTGCGTTAGATCTATGTATCCGGATCCTGTGTGTGATGTAATCTTGTATTGGTAGTAAGAATTTGTCTTGGGAAGGATGCGCTGACGCCTGTTTTGCCAATTGATCAGCGATTTCATTGCCCCTGATGTTACGATGTCCCGGGATCCAGATGAATGTAACTACTGAATTACTTTCTTGCAGTGTGTGAATTATCTGCTTTATGTTGATTTCCAGCCACGAAAATTTTGTATTGATGTCCGTACGCGATATTGTGAAAGAACTTCGTGAATCAGAAAATATATAGATGTTGTATCCTGTAATGTTTTTCAGGCTTATGAGTGCCTGACGGATAGCTATTATTTCAGCTGTATAGACGCTGTTGAGAGCAGATAGTGTAAATTGTTTCCTTTCATTAGTACTGTCATTATAATAAGTAGCTCCAGTACCAACAGGAGTTTTCGATCCGTCAGTGAAAATAATCATAGTTTTGTCAGGGGGAAAAGTGGAAACGATATCAAGATAGATATGGTTGGAGTTAATATCTTGTTTATGGAAAGTAGTAATATCTAAGTCAGGAGGCTTTATAAGCGTACTATAATCAGTGCAGTATAGAGGATATTTGGGGAATGGTTGTATTTCCTGGTCTTGATAAAAGGATTGGAATGTGTCGAAGATAGGAGGGAGTTTGTAATTATATCGGTGGCCGCAGTTTAATTCCCGTAGTTCCATCATATATCTGAGTTTGGTGTAGAGTGGATGGGCACCGTTGAGGAATACAAATTTCATGGTTTTTATGCTTGATTCTGTTGCACGATCCTGATGCGTCTGTAGGTGGAGTTCCTTGAAGACTTGGAGTTTATTCGGTTTCCCACCAGTTCCCAGTATGCTTTTTCCTATACTGTATAAAATAGAGCTTATTTTATGTTGCCATTGCTTGGTAGGGGGTGCCAAGACCTGTATCCCATATTCAAGTGAAGTTCTAATGAAGTTATTGTAAAACATGTAAAGGGCTTTTGGATGATTACCCCAGTATCTTCCAGTGATGTAACGGAATAGATTTTGCCTGTTGCATAGTTTGTTGGTCAACATCCGATAATGTTGATTGCCCGATAGCCTATAATCTAGATATATTCCAAGGTATTTGAGATGCGTGTTGTAACGTATCGGGATCTGCTTTAGATGTAAGTGAGGCATTTTCTGTTGAGAGGTCATTGATCTGGCAAAGATAGTAAAAGCACTTTTGTCAATATTGATTTCCATTCCCATATTGTCCAGTTCTTGGGTCAAGATATCGATGTCATCTTGGAAATCCTTATTTGTACTGGTAGGTGATGATTTAGGAAATCGATAATAGAGAATAATATCGTCAGCAAAGCAGAGTATTTTACTAATCTTGAGTCGTAATGTATGTAGGTTGTTAGTGTAAATGTTGAATAGCATGGGACTAAGGGAAGATCCTTGAGGAATTCCCATAGACGTCTGCCTGGTTTGCTGATGGTTGTAGTACGGAGGGAAGGCGAGTGTACGGCCGACCATTAACTGAAGTATGGTTTGAATGTATATGGTTGGTATTCCTATTTCTCCCAAGGTTTCGCATAATCGATGTAAATTCACTTTATCATACGCTGTACTTAAGTCAATCGTAATAGCTAATGTGTTTTCGTCTTTCATCCAGCCTGTGTAGATATCGGTAATCAGATATAAGATGCTTAATGTACTGTTATAACCTTTTCGGAATCCAAATTGTTTCGCATGAAGAATGTTATATCGCTCAATGTAGAAAGATATGCGTTGATTCAGGATTTTTTCATATATTTTTCGTAAAGTTGAGCTAAGTATGATAGGTCTATAATGGGATGGCTGAATTCCAGTTTTGTTAGGTTTCAGAATCGGGATGACGGTCATTTGATTCCAACTCTGCGGGTAAATTTGCCCCTGTAATATGGCATTATAACCAAATTCTAGATGCGGTAGCAAGCTCTGTTCCACATGGTGTAACATTTCATATGAAATTAAATCTGGTCCTGGTGCAGATCTGTGCGTGCTGTGCTGTCGTATGATGTTGGATATTTCCGTCCGGGATATGGGTATATTGAATGAGTAATGCATCTCGGTTGTTGGTGCTATGTAAGGGGGATGAACTTGATCCGGTACCACATGTTTCAGAAAATCTTCCTGTAGTTTGATGTCAAAAGCTATCTGATCGGTATTGTAGACTTTTTTCCAGTAAACCATTTAACATGACGCCAAATTTGCTTCGGTGGGGTAGAATAATCTATTTTTGAGCAGTAATCGTGCCAGTTCTGTCTTTTAGCACATAAGATGATCCTTTTCACATGTGCTAGATGTTGTCGGAGGCGTAAATATGACTGGAGGTTGCATTGTTTTTTGAAGTCCTTAAGTAAGAGTTTTCTCTTAGCTATGGCGTGTTTTATATCAGGAGTCCACCAGACGGGTTTCGTCCGGGTTTGAGGTTTGGGGGGTGTAAAGGGTGGATGGTGCGTATTTAGGTACTCTTGTACGGTAGAATGAATAAGATCCAAGGAATGATTAGAAGGGAGACTGTTGTCGAGTTGGGGTTGGATGGAATTTTTAAAAGATTGCCAGTTAATGGATTTATTACGATGTAGAATTTCAGTGATAGGAAGGAGAGGTTCCTTTGAATTGATAGCAATAATTATTGGAATATGATCACTGCCGAGGGTGTCCGTTGCTGTTATCCATTCAGTGATTGCAACTAGGCTGGCTGAAATAAATGTGAGGTCCGGTGTGGTATCTTGTTGCCCTCTATATCCAAGTCTGGTAGGCGTTCTTTTGTTAATGAGATAGACGTTATTGATTTTTAGTTCTTCGATGAAGTGGATAGCATCAGTAGCATAGATGGAATCTATGGGTTTACCTAAGTTGAAGGCACCAAGAAATATATATTTAAATTGTTGATCCAATGTAAAAGTCGTTCTCCAAAAAGTCCGCGTTATGTGGTTATTGCTGGTGTTATATATGCCGGTTAATTTCAGTCGGCCCATCGTAATCTCAATTGCTTGAAATGTAAAGTTGTAATTGTTAATCGTGCGGTAATTGGTAATGGAGAGATATTTTTTAAGAAGGATTGCGATGCCTCCTCCTTTACCCTCCCTATTATTTCTAATAGTAACATATCCTGGAATTTGGAATTTCATCGTGGGCGTTAACCAGGTTTCAATGATTACCATGACGTCAAAATCATGATGCTCTGCGAAGTTCATAAGTTCTTCTTTTTTACTTTTGATGCTTTGTGCATTCCATTGCAGTATTTTTAATTGGACCATTATTTGCAGGAAAAAGAAATTTGGTCTAGAAATTATATATATATATATATATATATATATATATATATTGCGTGATGAAATATTAAGAAGGACTTAAGTATGTAAGCATTGTTTCTTACGTTCTGGAGTAATCAATGAGATCTTTGATTTGTTGCTTTATTCGTACAATGTCCCCCCGTAGGTGATCCGGGACCTCACTTAAGACCTTGTTTAAGGCCGTGATTACCGTGGAATTAGGTTTCATCAATTGTCGCATATGGTGAGTTTTTGTTGGAGCAGAGCTTTTCTTAACTTGCGTTGAAGGTCCTATCACAGACCCTAAGGATGATTCCGAGTGTGGAGTACTGATTGTATGCTGTGTGTACGTGGGAGTATCTGACTTTGCGTGCTCCTTTATCCGGCCATCCGGAAAGAGGAGAACTTTTTTATAAGAAATCTTGTCGGTCTCGACATTATTATCCTGTTCTTTTCGTTTGTTTGTGTTAAAGGTCAGATTTGAGTCTGCAAATGGAGGCTGCTGCTTCATCGTGGTATCTCTCAATGGGTGGTGGGGAGACAATACTGGAGATCTTTTTTCCAATGGTGGAAATTGGGCTATTGTATTAAAAGCCAAAGATGTTTGCTGCTGTACCATTTGTGCGTATGAAGAGCGACCCATGGCTATTTGTTTGGCTTCGTATCTTGAAATCGGCAAAGATGCCAATTTGTCATTGATTTGTTTCTCCAAACGATAAGCGGGGCAGTGATCCGTGTTTGTAGTCGAATGATTGCCTTTACAATTCACACATTTAATTGTGTTTGTGGTACATTCACCCTGATGCGTGTCTTGACTACATTTTAGACATTTAGGGGTTGATCTGCAGAATTTGGCAATGTGGTTAAGTTTACCACATTTGGTGCACAGTCTAGTGCGATCGTGGTATGTTTCAACTTTACAGTTCTGGTGGTACAAGATCACTGACCGAGGCAACCGTTGGCTGCGGAATGTGATCTTAACAGTTTCTGTTGGTAGATATGAGGGTAATCCCTCATCGTCAATAATTTTTTTGTTAAATCTATATACATTTGTTATTTTAAAACCTTCTGGGACATAAGTATCAACTTTGATATCTTCATTTGTGATGCTTGCTTCCACACCTCGAATTACTCCTGAGGAGTATATGGCATAAGCTGGGATGAAAGATTCCGTGTGATGAACATTATCGAAATCAGAATTAAGGAAGGTATTTGCCGCTGAATATGTTTTGAAGTGCACATCGATTTGATATTTAGATACTTTGTTGATATATTGTACGTCGTAGTTTTGTCGGAATAACCATTGTCCCACCTTCATCGGGTGCATATTTCCCAATGCTTGGCCAGGTTGTTTTATGGACACGAAATATGGCCCCGTGTCAGAATGTTCATATCGGTGATCTCTTTTTACCGGTAACTCTTTATGTGAATTATTCTCTTGTGTGGATGTGGTATGATTCTCTGGGTCCAACTGGGTTTGGCTAGAAGAAGTAGGCCTATTCACTGCCTGGAAACTATCTGTCTCCATTGAGTTCGTAATATGTAAACTGTTTGGCAAAGGAAACTGAGACTCGCTAACTGAATCCATCATAACAACAGATCATAAATCCTCCCCTCCCGGGGAGACCCAAAGACTGAGTACCAAAAGTCCACAATAAAAGTTAAAACCTGTACCCACAATCACCAGTCACCAATAATGACCAACACAAAACTAAAGGTCTTTCAGAACAACCCGCACTGAATCAAAAGCTTCCTAGTCACGACCGATCACTATGACTACACGAGCTATACTGCGTTTTATAAATATATCGAACGCACTATGAAAACACTGCAAAATCACTAAAAGAACGAGGAACCTGAAATATTAGCGTTCAAGTCGTCCGCCATTTTAGTCAACAATGGCCTAATTTCTAGACTAGTCGCCCAGTACGCGCCCTGAGTGAGCATACGCGTGCTAAATTCGCTACTTCAATTATTATTGTGTATTGTTACGACCGTGACGACGAAATCTGGTGGTTAAAAGCAGAAATAGGTAGAGGTAGTACCCTCTATTGCTTACAGATGGCGCTAGTATGAACTTCCGAAAGCGCAGTAATAAACATTCGTGAATATCCTCGTTGGTTCCAGAAGGTTCTAGAACTCACTTCGGGATAGCAGTTATTTGAGTATAAAAAGGCTAGCGGCGCGACCGCGAGTCTGTCTGCCTAGGGAAGTCGAAGGAAGAGTCTGTTGTGAAACAAAGTATTGCGTAAAGCCGATGTCCCACGATCCAATTTTTGGTCTAAACCGTTAGACTGGATTGTGTGACTTGGCAGACTGCCATTGCACACAATTTCATCCTATATTTTCCATACAGTTGTTTTGCATGTAACGGAATAGAAACGTTTCTGTTTTGCCATCCAAAAATATGAAATCAACCAATGAGCGTCATTCTATCCCCGCGTGACGTGCATGACGTAGAAACATGGCTTCTTCCTCCGTACAACTGATTCTCACCGATGCCAGCGCTCGCTCGACCAGCGAACATAACCAAAAAGATAAAATGCAATAACATTAAAGTAAAGAAGATTAACGGATGCTAAGACTTTGAATTTAACAGTATTAACAATAATTATTATTACAACCTGCATAAAAGCTGAGGTGCTCTGGAAATTATGATAAAGATTCCGTAAAAAATGTTACTTGTGTCAGATGCGTATATATCGACCGCCATGTCGATTGTAGTAGCCATCGATTTTCGTTTCGGGAGAACAGCTGGCGCTGGATACTGGACCAAAACACACTCTCGTGTGCACAGCCAGAAATAATTGTATAGAAATGCTACTTGATACAACATTTTCAACCAACAAATTGGATCGTGGGACATCGGCTTAACCCCGTTTGAAAAATATCTACAAACCGACGACGTAAGGACGTAAGGACGTAACAGTATTTTGACTTGACTTGTTGTTTTTGTGTGTGATTTACTAGTATGGAAAAGAAGCGAAAAATAGACAGCGAATGCAGAATATTCAAAGATCAATGAAACTTCAAATATTTCGTCATTGAGTCCAGAAATAAGGCGCTATGTGTGATTTGCAATGAAACCATAGCCGTTCTCTAAGAATACAACATCAAACGTCATTATTAACGAAACATTTTCAAAATTACTCAAAATATACAGGAAATTTTCGGACAGAAAAATTTGAATCTTTGAAGGTCGAATTGACATCGCAGCAATCTTTGTTTACGAAAGCCAATACTCAACAAGAGGCTGCAAATCGTGCCAGTTTTTGTGTGGCTCTTGAAATCACAAAACGTGGAAAACCATTCACCGATGGAGAAATGATCAAAGAATGCGTAATAGCAGTAGCCGAAGAAATGTGCCACGAAAAGATAAATTTATTTAAAGCTGTCAGTTTGTCAGCAAACACCATGGCTCGGAGGGTACAAGACATCGCAGAAAATATAGCTGACAAAAATGGACATCTTGACTGGTTTTCTCTGGCCTTGGATGAGTCAACGAATGTGTCAGATACTGCTCAGGTGTTGACTTTTATTCGAGGAGTAGATAAAAGCTATGAAGTGTATGAAGAAGTTCTTGATGTTGATAGTATTCACGGCATGCCTATTGGGGAAGATATTTTTAAGGTAGTTGAAAATGCCATTAATAAATAGAACCTTCTATGGAAAAACTTGAAATCTATTACAACTGATGGAGGCAAAAACATGTGTGGTAAAAATAAAGGAGTGGTTGCACTTGTGTCAAAGGCTGTAGAAAACGATGGTGATTCAAAACCATTAGTCTTACATTGTATCATACGAGTACATCAGCAGTCCTTGTGCGGAAAATGTTTGGATATGTCTGAAGTTCTAAAACCAGTCATATCAGTTGTTAATTTCATCAGAACCACTGAGCTGAATCGTCGACAATTCCGCGAGTTTACTGAAGAGGTTAAAGAAAATGACTTACCATATCATACTGCCATACGCTGGCTTAGTTGGGGACAAGTCCTTCGGCGTTTTTTTTTTTATGAAAAGCATCGCCCTTTTACCGAATTACAAAATAGCGAATGGCTGTGGAAGTTAGCATTCTATCTCGATTTAACAAAGCATATGAACGAACTGAACTTGAGATTGCAAGGAGAAAACCAGCTTCTCACTGATTTATACACTAATATCAAATAGTTCCGGCAGAAGATAATACTGTTTCAATCACAATTACATAAAAAAAATTCACACATCTTAAAACATGAAACATATTCAGCCACATGACTGAGACTGAATTTCCCATCGATTTTGCAATAGAAACTCTGAGTGCTTTGAAGATAAATTTTGATACTCATTTCTCAGACTTTGATGTCATTGCGTATGAAATTAAAATATTTCAAAATCCTTTTGATACTCACATTGAAACCCTAGCCCAGGAACTTCAAATGGAAATTACTGATTTACAGTGCAATGACATAATTAAGAACAAATATCAAAACTCATCTTTGTTGGATTTTTATAAGAGTCTTCCACTGGTACAATTTGATAGTTTGCATAAATTAGCTCGTGGGCTGTTTTCTGTTTTTGGTACTACTTACTTGTATGGGAAAACATTCTCCAAAATGAAGTACACGAAGAATGTTTACAGATCTAAGTTAACCGAAGAGCATCTTAAATCTCTTTTAATAACACAGGTCTACAGAGAAAAGTCATGAAGAAAAGTAATACTCGGATTTGGCTAAGCTTGGGCTGCTGATTTCAAATCTGTAATTAGTTTTTCCCTAGCACGTATCGTTTTTTATATATATATATAGGAGAGATGATGGACTGTCATATATGTGGAAATGGTATAAAATTGTATAAATGACTTCAGAATATTCGCTTCTTTAGAAACAGATAGAATGCTTTATGTGCCCAATTGTTATTTCTTCCTCCTCTGCATATAAAATTGGGATTGATAAAGTGCAATGGCAAAGACAAATTCACAAGGATTTCAATATGTGGGCGGCAAATTTCCTCGACTTAGCGAAGCAAAGTTAAAGGAAGGTGTCTTTGTTGGACCACAGATCCGGGAAATCCTTAAAGATGAAGCTTTCTTCTATAATCTGACAGACAAAGAACAAGCAGTTTGGGAAAATTTCAAATGAGTATGCAGTAATTTCTTAGGTATGAAGAAAGCTCCTGATTTCAAGAATGGTATCAGCAAACTTCTTCATTCATACAGGGAACTTGGGTGCCGTATGTCATTAAAAGTTCATATCCTGCATTCCCATCTAGAATTCTTCCCAGAAAACCTTGGTGAAGTAAGCGATGAGCAAGGAGAATGTTTACACGAGGACATAAAGTCAATGGAGCAACGTTACCAAGGTTTCTGGAATGATTCCATGATTTCAGATTACTGCTGGATACTGTACCGGAATGCTCCAGAAGTCACGTACCATAGAAAGAAGAAGTCAACTACCTTTTAATCACAGAAGGCATGTTTATTATTGTACTTTCAACATGTTTTAGGTCTTAAATTTATTATGTAAACATAACCTGCCTGAATAACATATAGGTAATATACTGTGCAGTAAAAACTGTACGTGCTAGAAAAAAATGGGAAGTATCTTCTTACTCAGCGCAAAAAAAAAAACTGGTCTAGAGACGCATATTTTCATTTCTGATGATTAAAAAAAGTTTTATTTTGTAGACCTGTGTAATTGGTACAAGTAAAATTGGTCCACAACTACAAACTATTGTCAGTAGAAAATCACAATTACGTAAATCTCATTAGTATTTTTTATAAGTGGATACCCCGTGGTTTCATTTCCGTTAATTTAGCTTTTCCGTTCCTGCGGGATTTTCAGGATAAAAATCATATGTGTGATTCAGGATACAAATACATTCCAAACATCATACACATACAAATACGAAACTCTTTACCCCAACATAACTACCTAGGTTTAAACCGCGGGATGTTCACTAGTTTATAATGTTAGTAGGATTCATTTCAAATATTTGTTAATTATTATGTTTAAGTTAAATTTTCTGCGTATTATACTTGTAATTAATCTTTACCTAACAAGTAAATAAAACAGAGTTATTATCATTCTGTGTTTTTTAATCCAACTTATCATTGCAACAATAACAACAATAAGCCATTAGCTGTCGCAGGCCGGACTAATGACACTGGCGGGCCAGATTTCGCCCGTGGGCCGTAGTTTGTAGACCCCTGTAAGTGATTAACTATAGCTGATAGTTAACAACTGAGTGGACACTGGAATAAAAGAAGTGAACGTTTGGAATGTCTCGTTGTATGAAAGGCTCTTTCTACCTGCTCCACCCTCACGCAGGCTGTTTGTCCGATCTCTTATCATTCCACCGCACTACATTTAAAATTAGCGGCAGGGGAACACTCACTTCTTGGAAATGCTATACAGTATGTTTCTTAAATAAGCTTCCTAACATTCACGCCAGTTTTGAAAGAATTCTGGAACTGAAAAGAAAAATCTCTGCAAGCTACATTTTGTAAAAATCTTGTCTTATATTCTCTGGCACTAAATGAATTGGCACAGTAACGAGGTTTCTTATGTATTTTACATGGGAGAAGATCCGTTCACTTGGATTTATTGGTGCAGTGGGAGGGTGGCACTGTAAAGAGGAGCATTATATCTAGGGTTGACTGTACTGTGTAAAAAGATTTGGTTGTGGTGTTGATGATAATAGTGGTGATAACAAAAGTATACTGATAATAATATAATATTCAGAGGAGCAGAGTGGAAAATATTTTGGCGTGGGGGGGGGGGAGGAATGGAGTTTTAATAGTTTGTTTCCTATATAATGTACACATATCTATGTGATCGACTGTTTATTAACTGTTATGTATATTATTCTTCCATTTCCATAGGCTACCCAGGGGCGGATCCACGGGGGGGGGGGGGGAATGGGGGAAATTCCCACCCCCCCAAAAATTTGTAACATTAAGCACAAATTATTCAAAATTTATTAGAACATAACCCAAATACTTAAATTAAAGCAACGACATTCATTATTTTGAAATACCTTTGTAAGAAAATGCTGAAATGTTCATTTTGTTTTCAATTGTGTACTGTGAATAATTAATTTTTATGAGTAAAAAACTTCCCTCTCTACTTTGGTTCCCCCCCCCCCAAAAATGTCTCTCTGGATCCGCCCCTGGCTACCATGATATATAATAAAATAAAATAATTATGTAGTACCTTTTTTATAATTTAAAGGTATTTATTGAACCTAGGCTTTTCGGTTTTAGTGAATCATCATCAGGGCATCATGTTTTGAAGAGCCACTATTTAAGACGAGTGAAAGTGTTTCGACCGCCGACGTGGTCTTGTGGTTAGCGTTGCTGACTAAAATCTGTCGGCCCGGGTTCGATCTCCGGTAACTCCTCGGGATTTACTGGAACGGGGTTCACTCAGCCTCGTGATTAAAATTGTGGAGCTACTTGATAGAGAAGTAGCTACTCCGGTGAACGAAACCACCATAAATCAAGAACCAGTCCAAATTAATTTGTATTTAGTTATTATTTTTAAAAATGTTTTTTATGCCTGCTAAATTAATTCTAAATATCCGAAAAGAAGTAAATGTCCACGTTTATGAACTTAATAGCTGTGTGTTATGTGCAACGTGTGCAATTCCGTAGACTGTCATCTGTCAAAATGTAACCATTGCAACCCAAGTGGACGTTTTCTAACAATGTGTGTGATATCTCAACTGATGGGCACGGGACCATAAGAAAGAACGGGATGTTGTAAATACCTGTACTACAAAACCTTTACTAATCCCAATAAGCATGAATATTGTTTATTTCTGCGGATTCAGCAAACTACGCCCCCCTGTCGGCAACAGAACACGGCTGCTTGACTGCATCTGGAGAAGGCAATTATATTTTACACTAGCATGTGCCCGCGGCTTCGCCCGCGATAAAAAAAGAGCATAAAGTTAGAGCATAATAGTTAAATCATTATATTTATTAACACCTAAATCACGTGGACTACATGTCACGGTTAGATATCGTCGCCTGGTAAAAGCGATCTCAGAATCGAGTTCCTTGGCCCAGAAAACCCCTGTATAGTGAGTTTCGTCCAAATCGAACAATGTTTAACCATATTTAGGTCTATATTGATTATCCCTCTTCCGTATAGGTTGAAAATTTCATATGTCTACGGGCCTTGACATTCTAAACAAATGAATCGACCAGCGTGGGCTTACAACATTCTAGCGATCGCGATGTTTTTATTACCACGGTATGACAAAAATAGCCAAAGCCAACTGCAATTGATTTGACATTGAAATGTATTACTGAAATCTGATGCTTCGACTACAAAATACAAAAAAAAAAAAAACAGATCACGGTACGAGCACAGTAGGCCTACATGAAATTAAAAATCTCATGTGAATGTCACATAACTTCCTCTAACCAAATAAAAGTTAACAGTATTCACATATCCTTGTACAGAAACGCAAGACACAATTTTTCGCCAATTATGCTATAAATACCTGATAGCCTCTTCTTTGAATGATGCGACTAAAAACGCAGGTTATATAACATACCCCCCCCAAAAAAAAAACAAAAACAAAAACAAAAAAAACAAGTGACTGCAGACGTTTATTGAACATCGAGAAAATCGCGAAAAACGAAAATTTCTTGATGTAAAGTCAGCTTAAAAATAAGAGAAACTTGTCACCAATCTTCGGCTCACATCTTCAGAAGATACCTGACCAAAATACGAAATTAGGTTTTCATACGATTTTCCGCTTTGTAGCTAGCCTTTTCACAGACAGACACACAGACATGTTTCCAAAAATAGTATTTTTGGATTTAGGGGTCCTCAAAACGTGTATTTAGTACCTATGGTACGGGCAAAGGAAGTTAAAATACAATATAGTCCATGCAACAGAAAATAAGGGGAAATCATATACAGTGAACTGTAAACACATAATAGGCCTATTCATCTTATGTATAAAGATATAACCCAAAAATAAAGAGAAAATGCGATTTAGGTTCTCTTTCAAAATGTAAAAATGTGTACTGAACTTACAATTGCTGTAACTTCTAAACATCTGAAAAGAACATAACAAACCACTTCTCGTTTTAAAGGAAATGTATTACCCTACACCAGGTATGGGCAACCTTTGGAAAGATGCGGGCTAAACTTTACGATATTTATGAAGTCGCGGGCCGTAGATAATAGGTAGTTGTGAAAAATTAATCATGATACGGTTTTTTGTGTTTGTAAAGTATAATGCTAAAGTTACATGAATGAGAACAATATCGAACTGATTGTGTATTTACTTACAATCAGCAGAAATTAATGAGAAGCTTGAGCTTGAACTTGAGAAACAAGATAATCATTGTTGGTATCAATCCCACTAATATACAAGCGCAGAGTGTTTTCAAAATTTTCATCTGTAAGTCTGGTTCGATACTTTGATTTAGGCCTATTGCAGCATTTTTCTAGCGCTGACCGGAAGGAACACCCTCGTAGTTCAGGCTTTTGTTTCCCCGTTCTCACTCTCTTGATGGCGAGAACCGAAAATATTTACTTTTTCGAGCGTGATTTTAAAATGTTCCGCGGGCCGGATCAAAAGTCGAGGCGGGCCACGCCACCTTAATGGGAGGGCCTGTATGCCTGCATGGAACCACTCTACTGGTCTATGTCGGAGCCAATGTCTTGCTGCATTAATTTTCGTTAGAGTAGCACAATATACTTCAGAGTTGATCATTCCACCATGAGGGAGGACATCAAACAGAATAACCCCTTCAGAGTCCCAGAAGACCGTAGCCATGACTTTACCAGATGAGGGTAGGGCTTTGAACTTTTTGGTGTGGTGCCACTCCATGGATTGCTGTTTTGTTTCTGGCTCGAAGTGATGAACCCATGTTTCATCACCTGTGACAATTTGACAGAACATTGCCCATATATGCCCTACACCTTTTACGAGGGCCTAGCTCTACAACTGAGAGTTGAAGCGCTAGAAAGCCAAGGGTGTCGAAAAGCTGAGGCGAAAGAACTCCCCCCCCCTAAAATTTCCAATTTTCGCTGTTGGATATCTCGAAAGCTATTGGAAAAAACGTAACGATCAAACTGGTAGTAAATTTTATGAGCTGGAATTTTGTACATAGTAACTTTTATTTTACGACGCATCGCTGTTTTTGTATAAGTGAAAAACCAATAAAAGGGACGTTCTACAGGCTCCCCTGCCCCACGCTCTCCTCAATCCTCAGGGAATTTTAGTATGTTGTTCAGGACACGCCCCCCGACAATTCTGCACAATTTCAAGACCACGCGATTTTTTCTATTTTTTCTTTCGTTGCCTGGACTATTTATTAAGATGACCAAAAAATTATATCTAACCATTGCAAGTGCTCATCCGCTCTAGTGGGCAAGAAAACTGTTGTTTTTAATGACTTCTGCTTTCCACGTGGTGATGTGCTTTGGAGATATTGTACGTGGTGAACCATTTGTTAATATTAGTCATAAATTCTGTTATTGACTGAGAGTCATTGAATTTATTTGCCTCGGGATGTGCTTCTGGATTATCTTTCATTCCCATTATTGCTGCAATTACTTCTGTACAAAATATTTCTATAGCTCTCCTGACATTTATTTTCTCAAAGCAAGTAGACTCTATGTGGATTTTATTTAAAAATCTGACTGGTTTCCCAGTTCGGCTTTGTTAGACCTCATACCGCAAATGATAAAGTTATTATAGTTTGGGAGCACATCTATGAGGGCCGTCCACAAAGTAAGTTTCCCTGGGCCGTTTACAGAAACAGAACACAATTTCATGGAAATGTTTATTACAAAAGATACAGCAAGTGTTCAGCTATTTTTCAACATAACGCCACCGGAATTGAAACATTTGTCATACCGTGGAACCAACTTTTGATAATCTGTGCCGTAGAGTCTGCCGTAACAGCTATAAGTAAACTAAAAAAACACAAATCTCCAGGCGTTGACCAAATGCTACAGCCTTACGCCACCTTAATGGGAGGGCCTGTATGCCTGCATGGAACCACTCTACTGGTCTATGTCGGAGCCAATGTCTTGCTGCATTAATTTTCGTTAGAGTAGCACAATATACTTCAGAGTTGATCATTCCACCATGAGGGAGGACATCAAACAGAATAACCCCTTCAGAGTCCCAGAAGACCGTAGCCATGACTTTACCAGATGAGGGTAGGGCTTTGAACTTTTTGGTGTGGTGCCACTCCATGGATTGCTGTTTTGTTTCTGGCTCGAAGTGATGAACCCATGTTTCATCACCTGTGACAATTTGACAGAACATTGCCCATATATGCCCTACACCTTTTACGAGGGCCTAGCTCTACAACTGAGAGTTGAAGCGCTAGAAAGCCAAGGGTGTCGAAAAGCTGAGGCGAAAGAACTCCCCCCCCTAAAATTTCCAATTTTCGCTGTTGGATATCTCGAAAGCTATTGGAAAAAACGTAACGATCAAACTGGTAGTAAATTTTATGAGCTGGAATTTTGTACATAGTAACTTTTATTTTACGACGCATCGCTGTTTTTGTATAAGTGAAAAACCAATAAAAGGGACGTTCTACAGGCTCCCCTGCCCCACGCTCTCCTCAATCCTCAGGGAATTTTAGTATGTTGTTCAGGACACGCCCCCCGACAATTCTG
Source organism: Ectobius pallidus (assembly GCA_964059195.1). NCBI lineage: Eukaryota > Metazoa > Arthropoda > Insecta > Blattodea > Ectobiidae > Ectobius > Ectobius pallidus. Next base: position 5,221,160 of record CAXKWD010000008.1, on the reverse strand, counting down.
CACAATTTCAAGACCACGCGATTTTTTCTATTTTTTCTTTCGTTGCCTGGACTATTTATTAAGATGACCAAAAAATTATATCTAACCATTGCAAGTGCTCATCCGCTCTAGTGGGCAAGAAAACTGTTGTTTTTAATGACTTCTGCTTTCCACGTGGTGATGTGCTTTGGAGATATTGTACGTGGTGAACCATTTGTTAATATTAGTCATAAATTCTGTTATTGACTGAGAGTCATTGAATTTATTTGCCTCGGGATGTGCTTCTGGATTATCTTTCATTCCCATTATTGCTGCAATTACTTCTGTACAAAATATTTCTATAGCTCTCCTGACATTTATTTTCTCAAAGCAAGTAGACTCTATGTGGATTTTATTTAAAAATCTGACTGGTTTCCCAGTTCGGCTTTGTTAGACCTCATACCGCAAATGATAAAGTTATTATAGTTTGGGAGCACATCTATGAGGGCCGTCCACAAAGTAAGTTTCCCTGGGCCGTTTACAGAAACAGAACACAATTTCATGGAAATGTTTATTACAAAAGATACAGCAAGTGTTCAGCTATTTTTCAACATAACGCCACCGGAATTGAAACATTTGTCATACCGTGGAACCAACTTTTGAAAATCTGTGCCGTAGAGTCTGCCGTAACAGCTATAAGTAAACTAAAAAAACACAAATCTCCAGGCGTTGACCAAATGCTACAGCCTTACGCCACCTTAATGGGAGGGCCTGTATGCCTGCATGGAACCACTCTACTGGTCTATGTCGGAGCCAATGTCTTGCTGCATTAATTTTCGTTAGAGTAGCACAATATACTTCAGAGTTGATCATTCCACCATGAGGGAGGACATCAAACAGAATAACCCCTTCAGAGTCCCAGAAGACCGTAGCCATGACTTTACCAGATGAGGGTAGGGCTTTGAACTTTTTGGTGTGGTGCCACTCCATGGATTGCTGTTTTGTTTCTGGCTCGAAGTGATGAACCCATGTTTCATCACCTGTGACAATTTGACAGAACATTGTCACCATTAGCCTCATAACGAGCAAGCAATTCCACACAGATGGTCCTTCTTTGATCTTTGTGGTCTTCAGTTAGGCGTCGAGGAACCCAGCTGGAACAAACCTTTGAGTACCCTGACTGGTGGACTGGTCCACTGCCAGGTCTTCGTAGACATTCTGCAAACACCTATGAATATCAGTGATGCTCTGGTTTTCGGCCAAAAAAAAACTCAATGTTTGAAACGCACCTCTGTTACAGACGCCATTTTGAAGGCTAGTTATAGCACTACCAACAATTGGAAATTAATGAAACCATATGAGATGAAGCAGGAATAATTAAAGATGCCCCCAAAAAAATTCAAATTTTTTTCAACCAAAAGTGTTGCATTACTTATTGAACGATCCTTGTACTAATCCATAAAAAGGGTATAGGGCCAAATGTAATAACTATAGAGGAATTTTTCTCTTATCTACTTCATACAAAATACTATCTAACATAGGTACTTTTTTCAAGATTAACCTCTTATGCAAACAAAATCATTGGAGATCACCAATGTTGATTTAGGCAAAATAGATCAAACATTGAGGAAAAGTGGGAATATAATAATAAGTCTGTTCACCACTATATGTACGGTAGATTTTAAAAAGCATATATTTCAGTTACGTGAGGTAAACTGTACAATATCGTCATTGAGTTTGGGATACCAAAGAAGTTAGTTAGGCTGATCAAAATGTGTCTAAATCAAAACCTATAGCAGAGTCAACGGTAGAAAGATTTATATCAGGTAGGTTTGCCATTAAAAGCAACTTGGAGCAAGGAGATTCACTATCGCCTTAACTTTTAATTTTGCTTTGGAATATTCCATTAGGAAAGTTCAGGAAAAGAAGGTAGGCACTAGGCCTAGAATTAAATGGCAGTCATCTGAATTTAGTTTATGCAGATGATGTTTGTCTATTGGGTGATGACATAAACACAATTGACAGAAATGCAGAAAATGTTTTCGATGCCTGCAAGAATTTCAAATTGGAAATTAATACAGAAAAACTAAGTATATGGTCTTGAAAGGCTAAAGTAATGCACTACAAGATATTATTAAAGCCAGTAAATCATTAGGACAAGTGGAGAAATTCAAATATCTATGAGAAATAATTAGGCCTACAGATACAAATAATACTAAGGTAAAAGTTAATTAAATGTTGACTGTTTTTGTTCAGTACAGAAACTTTTATCTTCTCGTCTTCTATCCAGAAATCTATAATAAAAAATTATAAGACAATTATCTTGCCAGTTGTATTACATGGATGTGAGATGTGGTTACTTACTCTTCAGGAGTGTATTAAAAAACAGGGTGCTTAGGAAAATATTTGGGTCTAAGAGAGATGAAAATGGGGACTGGAGAAAACTGCATAACGACGAGCTTCACAATCTGTACTCTTCATCGAACACTGGCATGATGGAGAAACATTGGGCTCCCTGCAAAGTTTAATTTAGGCCCCCTAACAAAACAATACAATAGATGTTAACACGGCCATCCTATCAATTTGCGATGCTAGTGAGAATTCTGTATCCAGAGTGAATAATTATGTCAGCTTTTAGTCGAATATGTTAGTAGTATTCCAATAAATATTCAAAAGAAGAAGATAATATATAATAACAATAACAACAATCTACTTTATAATAGGCAGACTGCATTTTTCACTATTAATAGTTGTATTGTGTTAAATACCTTTTGCCGTCAACAAGATAACTACACTCAACCTCTCCAGTTATACTTAAAATACATTGACGCATTTGCTTGTGAAAACTTTTTATGGTCAGTGTTTAATTTTCACCACTTACTGCTCCGCAACACCACACAGATATATAAGAGCCCAATGCCCGGATTAGTCAGTGACCTTTTGGCCCTGAAGAAGACATCAACATGGCTGTAGAAACGTTGGCCTTTCAACACTCGACGTGGCGCTACCCGGACAACCTAGACTGTGATGACTCCGGCTGCGGAAGCCTACAGACTTAGTGTTTAATTTTGTTAACTAGAGGGCACCCAGATTTAGATTTTAATAATGATCTACAAATTTATATCTGTTCAAATTGAATTTTACATCAGATTATTGAGATCGGATATAAGGGTTGCATTTAATGTATTAATGTAATTAATATAATCATATCAGTTTGTGCCATTAATATAGCTATAATAAAATCAGGTAAACTAATGAAACAAGTTAAGATGAAGTTAACAGGCTACAGAAAAGGGCAGTCAGAATTATTTCTAATGCTACATGGAAAGCTCACTGTAAACCTTTATTCAAAAAACTAAGAATTATGACATTACCATCTATCAATATATTATCACTTCTTGTATTTACACATACAAACAAAAATATGTTTAAAAAAAATGACGAAATACATAATCACAACACAAGAAATAAAAATAACTTAAGAATTGAACTATGCCAGTATAGTAAAACTAAAAAAAAACTGGAGACATATGGCAACAAAGGTATACAACAGTATACCCAACCATTTAAAAGCACTAAATGTCAACCTCATTCACTAAAAGAATGAAGTCAATACTCATAAATGAAGCACCTTACAGAATTGATGACATTTTTACAATAAATTATCAAAACTATTAGGCCCTACTAAAACTTGTGTATTAGTATAAATAATAAATTAATATTACGGTGATGTGAATTGTAGATTTAAGTTATATTAATTAATTATAGATATTGTATTGTGTAGGCCTATATTGTAATTGTGTAAATTATTGTGTTGTATTATATGTTTATTGTAATTTCTACTTGTAAGTGTATTGTAATGCAATCATAATATCCCTGGTGTAGTGGAAAAAAGAACTATATACCCGTATTTACTCACCTATAACACCCCCCTTTTTTCACAATTTTCAACTTCTAAAATAGGGGAGGGTATAATAGGTGAAAATTTTCACATGACATAGGTTGGGTTGTCATGCTTTAAAAACAGAAAAAGACACATTTAGCGTCTTTAAATCAACACGCAAAATAGTTTAAATCCATTTTTTTTTATTTACAAAAAGTTAAATTATCACGTCAATTTAACTTTAGAGTTTTAAACAGTTTGGTATAGCTCCCTCCTGCATTACCGCAGCTGACTGGGTCACGTGACTAAACGCTGCGCGTGCCCGCGTGGTGTTCAAGGTTAACTCAGCATTGCAATGTTGTCATCCAACTGGGCAGCAACTGCCTAAATTTCGTATCTCCCTTTCTTCACACCACGGAATGATTTCAACATTTTCTTTGCTCCTGATAATTTGTCTTTCTGATATCATACATGGCTGCATATTCTAACACACTCAACTTGAAGGATGCCGTGAAACTTGCTCTCCAACTCAGTTTTCACGTGCTTACTAACTCTCAGGCAGGCAACAACACAATACACGCGTATGGCGGAAGTTGAACTCAGAAACCTGAAGGGCATTGAGAAATCTATGGGGGAGGTGAGAGTAACTAAGGCCAACACACAGGTGGCAGGGAAGCGTGGGTTTTACCGTTAACAGGAATGTTGCAGTTGTCGACTTTTTTTTTTTCGTTGTCGAAAATTGGGGGGGTATTATAGGTGAGGGGGTGCTATAGACGAGTAAATACGGTAGTTCTAACTGCACCAGGTAAAATAAACGAATTGAATTGAATACTTCACAAAATATTGAGTTATTTTATTTTTTTAAAGAAATTTTGATAAGCATAAGCTCATCTGGATGGGATGAGATAAGTAATAAATGATTAAAAAGTTGCTCATCTGAACTTAATAAACCCCTCAGTCACATATGAAATTATTTGTTAGAAAGTGGAATATTTCCAGAAAGACTGAAGCATGCAATCTTTAAGCCCCACTTTAAAAAAGGGGACAAAAACCTATCATCAAATTATAGACCTATTCTTAACTCCATTTTCAAAAGTTTTTGAAAGAGTTATGTGCACAGGCAGGGGGGAAAAAAAGCAGACATACTAAAATATCCAAGTTGCTGATATGAGCCACTGTGAATGCCTAGAACCCAGTAGGCAAACACAGTGGCTCATATCGGCAACTTAGATATTTTAGTAGGTTTGTTTGTTTTTTTTTCCCAACCCCTACAACCGCATAATACACTATCTTAATTTGAATGACATCATTTCACTTTGCATTTAGAAGTGGCTTGTCCACTAGTTATTAGAAAAATAATGGAAAAGTTAGATAAAAAGAAATATGCTCTGGGAAATGACATAGCTAAAGCGATTGACTGTATAAATCATGAAATTTTACTTCAAATATTGGTTCATTATGGGTTATGTAATTTAAAACTAAAGTGGTTCAAATCATACTTGTCAGATAGAACTTAAAAGGTAATAATAAATGGAAAAGAATGTAACTTAGGGGTTGTTAAAAATAGAGTAAGTTACCTCAGGGATCAATACTGGGATGTTTGCTCTTTTTAATTTTCATCAATGACAATAACTTAAGTGACGAATCAAAGGTTTTGCTTTTTGCATATGACTAGTGTACTTGTAACAGGAAAGTCACAGGAACATTTATAAAGAATAGCTACAAAGGCTTCTCACGAATTAATTACATGGTTTCTAGCCAATAAAATGACACTTAATATTGAAAAAACCCACTTTATTCAATTTAGAACAAAACATAGATGTACTTGAAACCTTGTAATTAATTACCAAACACAAATCATAGAAGAAATTAGCAACATAAAATTCTTAGTACTACAAATTGACCAAAATCTTGACCAGAAGATGCACATTGAAATGATAAGTTCAAAACTGAGTTCAACATCTTTCGATTTAAGAATTTTGGATGATATATTACAACAGGATGCATTACTCATGGTATACTATTTTACATATTTTCATTCTGTAATGAGATACGGAATCATATTCTGGGGCAACTCTTCCCATAGGGAGAAAATATTTAGATTACAAACACATGCAATAAGAATAATATGTGGAAAGCGAAAAAGAGAATCTTGTAATCCGCTATTTGAAAAATTAGAAGTCCTCACTCCCACAGGGGAGTATATATACTCAGTAATGTGTTATATGGTAGATAATATTGATAAATTTCAAACTAATTACAGTGTACAACTAGAAACATGAATGATTTACATATTCCTTAAAACTCTTTCAGAAGGGTTCTTATTTTTCTGCAATACAGATTTACAATAAGGTTCAAAGAAACTTTAATTGATTGTGTATTAAAAGCAAATGTAGATCGTTCGAAAAAAATCTCTCAAGGAATTTTTAATAACTCACACCTTCTACAATATGAATGAATATTTCCAGCTCGAATAAGTTTGGCAGCTTACAGTTTTTTATATTGTTGTTATAACATGAATGTTTATTTTAATCTCATGTGTTCTATATCCTTGAGCCTCGCTCAACAGAGGATCTACAGAACGGATATGTATATCTACATCTACATTTACAAGAAATTCCTCAAGCCAACAACTGGCATATTCCTATATTTTGGTGAAAAAAACTGAAGCCATACAAAGAAGCAATAAAAAAAACTCAACAAAATCAAAGTTTGGTTTTGTATTAAAAATATAAACTTATTATTTTTCCCATGTAATGGTCAGGTGCAACATAAACACAATGCAAAATAACTTACTAATATAATATGAATAATATAATAATATTTAGAAATTGAAAAAAGCATGAACCACTGGTTTCAATGTAACAATTTAACAATGAATGAGAGTAAAACAAAGAATATATATTTCAACACCCACTATAGTAAAACCCAACATCTAACCACTTTAAATCTAGGTACGAAAGAAATTACGCTAGAAAGCTCAGTCAAATTCCTCGGTATCCATATTGACACTCATCTAAACTGGAAAGATCATTGCATACATTTAAGTAAAAAACTAAGCTCTACCATCTACCTGTTAAGAAATATTAGAGACCTAGTATCAATTAAATCATTAATTAATATATACTACGGAATTTTCTACTCTCATCTAAATTATGGAATAATTTTTTGGGGGAATTCAAGTGAAAGCGAAAACATATTCAAATTACAAAAAAGAACCCTTCGAATTATATTTAAATTAAGAAGAAGGCATTCATGCAGAAATATCTTTAAAAACAATAATATCCTCACTATAACTGGTATGTACTTATATGAGTTACTTAGACTGATAAAAACAAATGAACCAAATATCAACAAAAATAAAGATATTCATGACCATGAGACAAGAACAGCAAATAATATAGCAATAACTAGACACAATCTTCAAATAACAGCAATGAGTCCCATTGCTATGGGAATCAAAATAGTCAATAAGCTTCCCCATGAGGTGAAGAATTTGTCCGAAATCAAGTTCTGTAGAACTATACGACATGTACTAGTAACTAATGCATATTATTCCTTGAATGAATTTAATCCAAATAACTTCATACTTCAATAATAATATTTATTTTTTTATTTTTAACCCTGTTAATAGTTTTTAATAGATAAACTTGACATACATTTCTTCTTGTTAGAACAAGGGATCGACTTGAACTTAATCTCTCCAAACAACTATTTGTAACTTCCCTGAAGCGAAGCATTTTGTTTGGAAATTTATGACAATGTTCAATAGGAACTCTACTATGTAGAACCTCAATGAACAATAAAGATTATTTATTTATTTTATTTATTTATGCCCAGTATTTATATGATTTTTAGCCTTATGCCTGTTACTCATGGTCAATTTTTTTTGTTAAATGTATTGCACAACTAATTTCACCAAAATGTTGTCAAATGTGTCTCTTGCTAACGGTCAAATGTGTCATCAAATGCATACTAGGAAGACTGTCTCTCTGTAGTGTAAATTTCACAATGTAGTATTACCCTTCAACCATGTGGTAGACATCTGCACTCTAAATATTGAGCCCCTCATATTCTGCTGATAATGGTAGTTTGTTGTATTAAAAGACAACAAATTTTTGTTAGATTGTTTCATTTGTCTCTTACAAGTACACAAGAACTCCAGATTAATTGGGATGGGACCAGATCCAGATAATAAAATGTCTGGATAATTGGATAAATAATGAAAAAGGACATTTCTTTTATAAACCAAATAAAAACTGTACAGTAGGCCAAGTGCCACATCTTGAACATATCTGTTAGAGTCCACTGTTTTGTTAACCAACTGTCGAGTTTGTCGGCTAAAAGTTTTGCTTTTTTCACAAATAATTGGGCCTGAAAGAGGGGAAAATCCACTTGAAAAAAGCCTCAAAGCGATCTGGATAGTTCGACTTCAGATAATTGGCAATTTACTGTAGTGCTAAATTCATCATGTGGAATCATTTTTTTGTTCATTAAGAGAAATGGATCCCAAAAAAGATGAGCAGTTTGATAATTTACGGTAAAAAAATAAATATTGTTATTTATGTTCTCATAGAAGCGTAATCCTGAAATTAAATCACAGTTCTGTATGATGTTAGTATTCAATTCCTATTGGATATAGGCCTAGAATCCTGATAACATTATATAATAATAATAACCAAAATACTAATAAATGTTAGTCTACTCTAGATCATATGTATCAGCAAGACATTTTACAATATTACGTTGTGAGGACTTCAGAGACAAGAAATTAGACAATTTACTAAACTTTTAAATAATTTATTCCACTGTTAAATATAAGAAAGGCGACCTTTAAATTCACCAAACATTAACGATTTAGCTATTTATAATTATTACTGTAATCTTGAATTATTAAAATAATACCTTGATTACAATCATTTAAAAAATAATAGTGAAAGAAAACATTTACTATACCGCGAATTGAACTCGAGACCTCTTGTACTGCAGCCTAGCTTGCTAACACTAAGCTACTGAGGAAGATTATTTGGCTTTGTGAATGGTGCATATACAAGCATAACTCCTTTGTGTTCCTGCTTCGCAATTTCATTTTGTTGCTGTATGTCCAGCCCACTTCTTATGTTTTTTATGCTAATGTGTTCAGAATAACAGTATCTACACACGTATATACCCATGCCATTTTGATGGAGTTGCATTGCTGGGAAAAGAAGAATATGTGAGATACGAAAATGGCTGCACTTGGAGGCTTCTAGTTTGCAAACAACAAGTTATACATAATACCACAGAGGGAATTGGCAGTTCATGTTCGCCAAAACGCTTAACCATATGTATGCCCAAAGAAGAATTTGACCATTAGAAATACCAATTTGCTAAAAAATGATAGTTGTGCAATAAATTTAACGAAAAATTTGACCATGAGCAACAGACATAAGGTTTTGGAAGAGGCTAAGTGCCAATATTTGTCGAAATTATATTTTCACATATACAGATGGTAAAAACCAACACACAAATCTATCAGGCCTTCTAAACAGTTCAATATGTATAAATGAAATGAATGCACAGGCCAAGAGTCTTTGTAGTTTCAGTTTTCTCATATAACTTATTTCTTTTATTTGGCATTTGACCAGATTGATATTTCATGTCTTGAATAAAGTCTTCTTGGCTTCCAGGTATCGGCTGCGTCATATATAAGATATCTTCTGACGTTTCGACCATCTTGCCATGGTCTTTATCAAGGCTTCAATTATGCAAAGCTTAAAATCAAGACTGGCCTGGAGTCCTAAACCTCATAAATTGTGTTCATACAGGATTATCAGACTCACACAAAACCAAAACTCTGTACACACATTAGGAATGGTTCCCCTCATGTATCAACATATGTCGTTTGAGAGTCCGTTTTAGCAAAAATTTCTTGGCACAGTTATGACACGAGAATGTTTTGTCCTCAGTGTGAGTAAGCAGATGTAATTTGAGACTTCCCTTTTCGGTAAATTTCTTGGTACACGTATCACACGAGAACGGCTTGTTTCCAGTGTGAGTGATCTGATGTCTACTAAGTTTCCCTCTAGTATAAAATTTCTTATTACATGTATGACACGAGAATGTTTTGTCCTCAGTGTGAGTAAGCAGATGTAATTTGAGATTTCCCTTTTCGGTAAATTTCTTGGTACACGTATCACACGAGAACGGCTTGTTTCCAGTGTGAGTGATCTGATGTCTACTAAGTTTCCCTCTAGTATAAAATTTCTTATTACATGTATCACACGAAAACGGTTTATGTCCAGTGTGAGTAAGATGATGTCTATTAAGATCAGATCGTCTGGAAAATTTTTTGATACATATATCACAAGAAAATGGCTTGTCTGTACTGTGATTAAGCCGATGTCGTACCATATACTCTCGTATGACAAATTTTTTGGTACATAAATCACACGAGAATTGTTTTTCTCCAGCGTGAATGAGCATATGTGCTTTCAGAGACCCTTTTTGTGAAAATTTCTTGGTACATATTTCACATGAGTATGGTTTAAGTCCTCTGTGTGTGAGCAGGTGACTCTTGAGTTTACATTTGTCTGAAAATTTCTTGGAACATGTGTCGCACGAGAATGTTTTTTCTCTAACAGTGTGAGTGAGCAAATGTGATTTAAGGATCTCTCTTAGCGAAAATTTCTTGGCACAAATATCGCATGAGAATGGTTTGTGTCCAGTGTGAGTGACTAGATGTGTTTTGAGAGACTGTTTTAGTGGAAATTTCTTGTTACATATTTCACATGCAAATGGTTTGTGTCCAGTGTGAGTTAGCTGATGTGATTTGAGTGCCGATCCGTCTGAAAATTTATTGTGACATATATCACATGAGAATGGTTTTTGTCCAGTGTGAATTCGGAGATGTACTGAAAGATGACCACTTTGAGAAAGTTTCTTGTTGCATATATGACATGAGTATGGTTTCTCTCCAGTGTGTGTGAGCAGATGCATTTTCAGATACTGTCTTTGGTAAAATTTCTTGTTACAGATATCACACGAGAATGGTTTATGTCCAGTGTGAGTTAGGAGATGTGTTTTGAGATTATCTTTCTTGGCATATTTCTTGGTACAAACATCACAAGTAAAGGGTTTAGTGTGAGTGAACAAATGTTTGTTTAGCCTCCCTTTATCTTTAAATTCCTTGGTGCATATATTGCAGGAATATGGTTTGTGTCCTGTGAGAGTGAGATGTTTTTTGAGATGCCGTAGCTGGGAAAATTCCTGACAGCATTTACCACATGAGTAATTTTTGTCTGGAGCACGAGTTAGGCGTTTAGTGTTTCTAGCAGAGGATGTGTTCGTACACAAAGGAAGTGACTCTGTTTGTGTTACTTGACCTTCTTCATTATTTACGTGTGAAACTCCTGACATCTGCTCTATATTGTGAATGAAGCTGTTTGCCGTAGAATCGTTGGAATCTGTAGTCTCACGTTTTATTTGCTGCGTCGGAATTGTGTCAAATGCAATTTGTTCAGGTTCATACTTGTGAACGATGTGGCCAGTTGCAGATTCCTTGTTGTCTGTGTTCTCGTGTTTAATTTTTGATGTCTGTATTGTGTCAAATCGTATCGGTATAGGTTCACACTTGAGTTGTGAAATATCATCCTTAATTTGATTCTTAGAGCACACCGATTTAATTATTGGCTCCATTCTGTATAATAGACACCATACATTCAGCACACTGTGATCGCTTGTTAATTAAATTAAACTAATCAGTTTCTTCTTTCTTCCAACGGTATCCAATACTTTCATTGGAATAGCACGGCCGCCTTGAAGATTTAGTGGATCGTGCAACCAGCAAAACTGGTGCGACCACTTGAACGCTACGGAGCGATTGCTGGTCAGGAAAAAGAAAGAAAATACTGTGATAGTATTCTTGCCTAAATGATAAATCACTTCGGTAAAATCCCATAGGCTAGGACACGTTTTTTAGAACCAAGATTATCTTTATAAAACACTTAATATCACACGAATTTTGTTATAGATAAATTATTTGTGTAGAGAATAGATGTAGACTTGGCGAATGATTTTTCCAGTCTCACCCGTCCTAATTGATAACTTTCTTTTATATAACGATCTAGCGAAAACTTCCTTGTTCGCCATTTTTCTGTCCTCGAATTATGAAGAAACTCGTGATTGGACGTTAGAGGTTCGACGTCATACCGCTAGACGAACATATGATTGTGAGTGAACAGGCCGACAAACCTCGCGGGATATGTAATATAACACGCTTTCGAAACCTACAAACAGTGTAGCGTATATTATTCGAAAATGCAAGGCAGTGGCGGCTCGTGCCCGAACAAGTAGGTGAAGGGCTAAATGGGTAGTAAGGCAGGACTATAGAATTAGACATGCACTTCTATGATAACTGAACATGTAAGACTCACCTATTTCTTGCATATTAAATCAATCCTCCGGTCTTTGAGAGCTGCAAACTTATCAATGATGTCCTCATAAAATGGTTGCTTCTTCTTGAGTTCGCACAAAAGTTATTTCTGAATGGATATGTTTGCTAATGCTGTGAGCCTTCCTTGTGATATTTTGTTCCGTGCAAAAGATTTAATTCTCTTCAGGCACGAGAAACTTCTTTCAACTGATGCACTTGTAAAAGGAATTGTCAACACCAAGGCAAATAACTTATACGATTCCTCAAATACATCCATATTTTCCTGACATAATTTTAAACACTCCACTGTAGAAATTGACCTATACATCTCATCAGCATACAAAAGACGGAGTTCATTCTTCAAACGGTCAAATTTGTAGAATATCTGTGGATAACAGTGCTGTAAATTTTTAAGCTCTGCAGAAGGAAAATCTTAAGCATACTTATCAAATTTTGTGGTATCCACAAGGGAAAGCAATTGCAGATTATCGCAGTCTTGAAATCTGACGTTCATTTGCATTGTAACTGAATCCAGAATTTCGAAAAACAAAATTTTGAAATTTCGAGAAACATCTTCCTCCGTCAATGTACGGTGTTCTCTTCTCTGATCCATACTAGTCATTTCTTTAGCCTTCTCATACAGTTCAGAGAAGTACTCATCACTTCTTTTACTGTTTATTAGGGCACATGTACTTCTTACCTTGGACATGCAGTAAGCAATATCCAATGATTTCTTCTGGAGAATATCAAATAGAATGTCAGTCAAAGAAAATATGTCATTGAACACTACAGCTAGAAAAGTAAATTCGAAGCTATTCATTTCATTCAGAAACCCCTTACTGAGTTGAATAGAATTCTTGTCAGACAGCTTATCGTTCATGATTGTCTCGAACACTTGTTTTAAGTTATCCCAGTCTTCTACAATTACGTTCAGTAATCTTGAATTGGAACACCATCTAGTTTGCACTAAAGTTAGGATATGTCTAGCTGAAAGTGAATCTATTATATGTGTTCTTTTTGAAGAGTGGTGGAAAAATGCAGGAATCCCACTGAGACTTGCTAAAAATATGCAACATTTAGAAATGCTTTCTAAACTTTGCTGCAACACTAAGGGTGGCGTGCACCAAACTCATGCAATTTACTCTTTTAGTAAGCCTTACTTCTTTAGTTCTAACTACTTTAGTAAGCTACTCTTTTAGTAACCGTACTCTTTTAGTAAGGACGGCGTGCACCAACCAGGAGTAAACTAAACTCGGCGGCTTTCAACATAGAGGAATGTACTAAAGAAGTAAAAATTTTATTTACTCCCAGAGTAAATGAACTTACTCCACAAGTGGTGGAGAGCACCAACACGGAGTACGTTACTAACGTAGTAAGTTGTGGAGTAAATAAGGCCAATATTTACTCCTACTCAGGGGGTGGAGTAAAGTTGTGGAGTAAGTGTGTTCTGTGGCATTTGCGTGAGTTATGAGTTACATATCACATTAAATGGATTACATCGTTCAAACTGAGGATAAGTTATTGAGATGAAGAAGGTTGTATACCAAAAATGAGAGTTGTGGCAGGTGATTTAATAAATATTAAGCGAACCATACCTAGTAGGGCATTTAATAACGTAAATAATTAAGCTCATAAATCCTTACATGAAATTTTGGCGTTTGGAAGAAACGATGTCAGATTCTCACTACATCCATGTGATTTCAGCCAGTCAAATGTGGAAATATCATTGCGGAGAGCGATCCAATTAGGAAGACGTCCACCAAAGGTGAGGGGAAGAGTGAGTGGAAGGGACGTTTGCATGTACAAGGAGCTCATGTGCTCTTAAATATCTTCCTAGCTGGATCGGCCTTTAGATGTTGCAGTTCTCCCTAACTTTGGGTCAGAAAACGACGATGTATTTCAAGCTAATCATATGGATACAGATATCGGCGAGGTATAGTACATTCCAATACATGAAAGCCTCCGTTCTTGGAGCTACTCAGAAAACACTTCCCCCTGCTACTTAACCATAGAATTACTGAACAATAGGCGATTCTCATTGTTAAACGATTTAATGTAATTATTGTAAATTAATTTTATTACATTACACTTCTATAGCTTAACTTAAAGCACAACATTGCGAATGCCAGATTATAATAATAATTATAAGAGCTAAAAGTTCAATAGTTGCACCCGCAGTGTTAATGAATAATATGTCCTATTTTCTAACCCAGGTGTAAAAATGTCCAAACAGGCCACATCGGAAGAAAATTTGACTGACTCTGGGATTAGCGTACATTGAGAAGGGGACACATTGTAAAACCATTCCTTAAAGACTCCCCAAGTCTCGAATGGAGGAGTGAGACGAGACTTTCATGTTTGGGAATAAACTATAGCAGATGCTGCAGGTCTATAGTATGCTGCTAACTATTTTAATTAACCCTGTGGACAGGAAAGTGAGAAGCATTATAAACTATATAGAAAAAATGCCAACATGAGTGCCGAAAGAAAATTTTAAGGAGGGGCCCGGAGGTTGAAGCTGCACAGGATCTAGAGAAGTAGTCACTGAAATTATTTTTAAACACACAACCATCTACATAATTATTATTGGAGTTCATAGCTTCCGAAATATTGTACCGCCATTTTTTGTTTAAATATTACATTTCTCAGTTGTAATATTATTATTTTTATAAGGTAATATTTTTTAAGTAAATGTTCTGTGCATTTGAAAAAGGACAGAAACATAATGCCCCTTATTAGTTTTGTTATCCTTTTTATCCCCCCTTTTTCATGATTTTGTGTAATACTTCTTATTAATATTGTTAAACAGTCAATAAGTATTAATAATTCATTATAGTGAGATTTATGATAAACAACTATAGAATAATTGATTTATCGTTTTTGGGGAAGAATATGTAACTTTAGGAAGTATAAATATTTTAATATATTTTAGAACTTTATTATTATTATGAGAGAAATAATTTTAATATTGACAGTGAATCAATTATGAAAATCAACTGGAAATTCCAATTGTTTGCATTATAATACAGAAATAGTTTGCACAAAAATTGTAATCACAGTACCCATACGTAGGCTACTAAACTGAAAATACTCAATTGAAGGAATTAAAATTAGTAATGAATAAAACATTACTATTAGACCTATTTTAAAACATGAAGATTGTCATTAGTAATATTTGGAACAACCCAAATTCATATTCATTGTTTCAGCGAACCTTTCCTTTTCATTATCTGGCACTTGAATAATACTGGCAATTGAAATGCACGTGTTCTGCTGCGCTGCACTAACGTTTCTGCTCTGTTCTGCGCAGAATTCGACTACTTCTTTAGTAAAAATCGCTTACTACTTTAGTAACAACTAAAGAAGTAACTATCAATTGAGCTCTCCAACACCAACTAAAAGAGTAAGTTACTAAAAGAGTAGCACTAAAGTAGTAAATTTAGGAAGGGAACCTTACGTAACAAAAACCGGTTTGTCTGTCTCACTCTAGCACATGCATTAGTATGACTTAAGAGTGAGACAGATGTACTGGTTCTTGTATACTCCAGGTCTCCGTCTTAAATTTACTACTTTAGTAAGATTTACTCCTGGATGGTGCACGCCACCCTAAGTTTAACTGATGAGCCAAACTAGATACTACTAGATAAACTGAAATTTTATGGTGTATGGGGGACAGCTCTAAAGTTATTTGAAAGCTATTTAGCAGGTCGCAAACAAATTGTATGGGTTGATGGTGTGAGGTCAAGTGTGGAAAGAGTACAGTATGGTGTTCCACAAGGCTCGATTCTTGGACCGCTGTTGTTTGTACTTATGATAAATGATCTTCCATCTGCTTTAA
Organism: Ectobius pallidus; assembly: GCA_964059195.1. Classification (NCBI taxonomy): domain Eukaryota; kingdom Metazoa; phylum Arthropoda; class Insecta; order Blattodea; family Ectobiidae; genus Ectobius; species Ectobius pallidus. The sequence goes on along the minus strand of CAXKWD010000008.1, from coordinate 5,205,068 downwards.
AATGTCACACCATACTGTATGCTGATGACACAGCTTTCTTTCATGCTTGTTCCGATATGCAAACACTCAAAACCTTATCAGAGACCACACTATCACAAGCATCTCTATGGTTTAGGGCAAACGGCTTCCTACTAAATGAAAATAAAACTCAAACCTTAAACTTCACCCTTAGGGATGGTTTTACCGATGTAGATAAATAAAGTATAAAATTTTTAGGTATATACATGGATAGAAATTTGTCCTGGGAAGCCCACATCAATTATATTTCTGGCAAACTCTCAAAAATTATCTATTTATTGAAACAACTAACAAATTATGTCCCGGAAAATTATGTAAGGTCAGCCTATTTTGCGTTCTTTCATAGCATTATTTCATACGGCATTCTATTGTGGGGAAATAGTAAGCATATTGATAAAATCTTATTATTGCAAAAAAAGGTGATCAGAGTAATATCAGGTTCTCATATAACTGCGCACTGTAAACCTTTGTTTATAAATCTTAAAATAATGACAATAGTGAATTTATACATATTTACTGTTTCACTATATGCAAAGGAAAATTTATCCAACTTAAATTTAAGACAAGATATTCATTCGTATAACACAAGGAATTGCAATAAAATAGATATTCCATACCAAAGATTATCCAAATCGATGTAGATGTAGATGTAGATGTAGTTACCTCGTTCTGTAGATCCTGTGTTGAGTGGGACTCAAGGATATAGAACACGTCAGATTACAATATACAAGGAAGTAATAAATAATGATATATAATATACTACACTATAAACTTATTCAAACTGGAAATACTCATCCATATTGTAGAAGGTGTGAGTCATTAAAAATTTCTTGAGAGATCCTTTGAAGGATTTGCTTTTTCTTTGAATACATAATAATTTAATGTTGTTTGGAAGCTTATTGTATATCTGTATTGCGGAGTAATAAGCACCTTTCTGAAAAAGTTTTAATGCATTAACCGGTCTATGTAAATCATTCCTGTTTCTAGTAATATGTTCATGAACACTGCTATTAGTTTGGAATTTCTCAATATTATCTACCATATAACACATAATAGAGTATATATACTCCCCTGTGAGAGTGAGGACTTTTAATTTTTCAAACAGCGGTTTGCATGATTCTCTCCTTTTCTTTCCACACATTATTCTAATTGCTTGCTTTTGTAGCTTAAATATTTTATCCCTATGGGTCGAGTTACCCCAGAATATGATTCCATACTTCATTATCGAGTGAAAATTTGCAAAATACACCATGCGTAAGGCATCCTGTTTTAATACCTGATTCAGGACTCTTAAGGTAAAGCATGCTGAACTTAGTTTTGGAATTATCATTTCAATATGTGACTTCCAGTCGAGATGTTGATCAATTTGTAATCCTAAAAATTTGATATTACTAATTTCTTCTATGCTTTGTGTTTGGTAATTAATTACAAGGTTTTGGGTACATCTTTGTTTTGTTCTGAATTGAATAAAGTGGGTTTTTTCGATATTAAGCGTCATTTTATTGGCTTGGAACCATATATTTAATTCGTGAAAAGCCTTTGTAGCTACTCTTGCCAGTTGTTCCTGGGATTTTCCTGTTACAAAAACACTAGTGTCATCCGCGAAAAGCAATACCTTTGTTTCGTCACTTAAGTTATGTGGCAAGTCATTGATGAAAATTAAAAATAGCAAAGGTCCTAGTATTGATCCCTGTGGTACTCCACTTCTGACTACTCCTAGATTAGATTTGTTTCCATTTAATACGACATTTTGAGTTCTATCAGACAGGTATGATTTGAACCAATTCAGTGTTAAATTATCTATTCCATAATGTTCCAATTTTTCAATTAATAGTTCATGATTTATACAGTCGAATGCTTTAGCTAAGTCACAGAAAATTCCCAACGTATATTTCTTTTTATCTAGCGCTTCCAGTATTTCTGTGGTGAGTTTAAATGTAGCATTTTCAGTAGACATGCCACTTCTAAAACCAAATTGTGATGGTGTAAGAATATTATTCAAATTAAGATAGTAAACTATGCGGTTATATACTACTTTTTCGAATACTTTAGAAAATGAAGTTAAGAGCGATATAGGCCTGTAATTTGATGGTAAATTTTTGTCTCCTGTTTTAAACAGGGGCTTGACAATTGCATGTTTCATTCTTTCAGGAAATATTCCAGTTTCTAGTGAACAGTTAAATATATGGCTAAGGGGTTTACTAAGTTCCGAACAGCAACTTTTTAATAGCTTATTACTTATGTCATCCCATCCAGATGAGCTTTTACTTTTAAGCAATTTTATTATATTTTCAATTTCTATAGAGGAAGTCAGTGTGATTTCAAATTTATGGTTACAAATTGTAGATTTTGTCAGAAGGTCTATTGCCTTGACACTGGTATTGTTGGTGGGAACACACTTCTCTGCAATATTTATGAAGTGGTTATTAAATGCATTTGTAATATCTGATAGATCGTCTAGTTTCTTATTTTTGTATATTAATGACGTACAATCACTTTTTTCCTTTGCTTTCCCTGTTTCATTTTTTACTACATTCCATATAGTCTTAACTTTGTTGTTTGATTTATTAATTATTTGTGAAAAATACCTGCTCTTTGCTTCTTTAATAACCTTTTTAAGCACATTGCAATATCTTTTATAATACACTTTCTGAGTTTGATTGTTACTGGTTCTGTATTGTAAATAGAGCTCTCTTTTTTTAGCACATGATATTTTAATACCAGGGGTTAGCCATGCTTTATTATTTAAATTAGGTATTTTAGTAGTTGTCTCTTTTGGAAAGTTGGCCTCAAAGTGTCGCAACACGATATTTAGAAATTCATTTAATTTACTATCAACAGTGTTATAGGTAAATATAGTTTCCCAATTTTCATTTGCAAGATCTTGTTTGAAACTTAAAATCGAAACATCATTCATTACTCTGATAATATTACTATGGGTATGTTTGCTAGTCGGATATGCTTCAGTATTGTTTAACATTACCATCTGAGCATCATGGTCTGATAACCCATTTATTATTGGGATTACTTCAAACTTCAAGTTTTTTTCTTTATTTAAGAATATATTATCTATTGTTGTTTGAGAGTTGTTTTGAATTCTAGTTGGGAAGTCCACTATGAAGTCTAGATTATAACTACCTACTAAGGACAGAAGTCTTGCCTTATTTTCACTATCAGTTGACATGTCTACATTAAAATCACCACACAGTATCATATTTACACTATTATTATATAATGAATTAAGAACCTTTTCTAACTGATTGATAAAATAGTCGTAATTACCTGATGGTGCTCTGTAGATTGTTATTATTACAAACGTGTCATTGTCAGTTTCCACTCTTGCTGAGCAACATTCGAAATCCTGTTCCTTGCAAAAGGAACTGGTGTCTATATCATTAAAATCTAAGTTTCTTTTGATAAAAATACTCACACCTCCACATTTTTTGGAACGTCTACAAAAATTTGAACATAAAGAAAAATTATCAATTTTTAATTGTTCCAGCTCTTTTTCTGCACAGTGGTGTTCTGTCAAACAAATAACTTGAATTTCCTGTAGATTAGAATTATTGAATCCTGAATTGCTAAGTTGAATTCTTCAATTTTATTTTCAAGTCCCCTTATATTTTGATGTATTAATGTAAATGATGTATTAATTCTAGTTTTTGGCTTAACTGAAGTATTATTCTTATCTTGAGGTACACATAAAAGTTGTTTATTTATTCGATTTAGATTCCCCCTAAAAAATGACATGATCCACCTACTATGACAGGAATAGGCCTGCTACAATTAGATACATTACTCTTTACTTCTTCAGCAACAAGTTTTGCTAGCGTCTTCTTCCCTCTGGAGTTCAGATGGAGTCCATGTCGAGTGAATTCTTCTCTTCTTAGGCTATTAACAGATACAATGTTAAAATTTACATGATTACTAGAGAAATCCCTTAACTTGTCGTTCACAGCTTTCACCATGGATCGAAGCGAGGGCTTGTCATACCTGTAAAATAACTCTACAAAACTAACATTAGTATGTACACTGCTTCTAGAGATGGTGTGTAGGTCCTGGTCGATTTCAAAGTTAGGATCTCTGTCTAGACTATTACCACCACCTCCAACAATTACAATATGGTCATCCTTAGACAAACCTTTAGATAGATCCTTGATACCTGAAATTACATCCTTAAGTTCAGCATTAGGTTTACAAATACACTCAACTTGAAAACTCTCTCCAACAGCATCTTTTACAGCAGTTCCCATATATAATAATAATAATAATAATAATAATAATATTTTATTGCCAATAGAACTTGAAAATACAAGTTTTCTGACATTGTCAAAATTATATCTAATTACATAGGCCTATTTCTAACTAAAGCTATACATAAAATTCCTTAAGATTATACAGAGGCATGCTTAACAAGTACTGCTTTAACACGGATTTAAATCTTGTTCCTTGGAGTGTTTTTATGTCTCCAGGCAGCTTGTTGTATAGTCCTATTCCAGTTGTGTATGGATCTTTTTTCATAGATTCTTTATTGTACTGTAAATGGTGTAGATCTAATTTTCCTCTGGTGTTGTAAGTATGAATGTCTTGATTGCTCTTGTTCCTTCCACTACACCTGATTAGCAAAATCACTCTATATACATACAATGAATAAACAGTAAATATCTTCTCAGTTTTGAAAACATCCCTACATGAGTCCCTGTTTTTTAGTTTATACATTTGTCTTAAACACTTTTTTTGCAATATTAGGATTCTACTTAGTTCCCCACTATTACAGCCTCCCCAAACTTCTATGCCATACAGTATATGTGGAAAGATAAGTCCATAGTACACCAGTCTTAGTTCAGGAATGTCTGCAATTTTTGACATTTGTCTTATCACATACAACCCTTTACTTATATTTTTGCACACATTTTGTACATGTTCCCTCCATGTCAGATATTTATCTATGTAGATCCCTAGAAATTTATGTCTGTAGCCTTCTTGGGCTGTGACACCCATGGAGTTTAATTGGAATGAGGTATTCCTATTTAATTTACTTAATTCAAATTTAATGATACTCGTCTTGTTAGGGTTACTTGCAAGCTGTATTGAATTAAAATATTCATGAATACTATCAGACTGGGCAGTTGTGATTGCCTGTAGTAAGTTGTCATCCTCTACACTGCAGATTATTGAAGTATCATCAGCATAGCTAATAATCTTACACATATCCAATGGTTTAATGTCATTAACGTATAGTATAAAGAGAAGAGGTCCCAGAACAGACCCTTGTGGAACCCCGTTTTTTACAATTCCCTTTTCTGATTTTATTTTTGTAACTCTTCCTTCATTCTTGAATTTTATTTCTGTGTACTGAATCCTATTTTCTAAGTAGGAAGCTAGTAGGTTTCTAACATTTCCCCTCAAACCATAGTTTTCCACCTTATCCAGCAATTTATTGTGATTTACACAATCAAATGCTTTGGACAAATCCATAAATAGTCCAACCACTTTTTCCCCTTTGTCTAACTTGTCCAGTACTATATGTATGAATTCCGTTATTGCAGTAATAGTTGATCTGTTAGATCTGAATCCATGTTGGCTATCATTTAGACAGTTATTGGCAACTAAGAATTTTATCATTCTATTTAGCAAGACTTTTTCAAACAATTTTGCTATGATGGAGGTCAATGTTATTGGCCTGTAGTTATTTGAATCTTCCTTGCATCCTTTCTTGTACACAGGAATGACAGTGCTTAATTTCAGGCAGTTTGGAAATATACCTTTGTTCATTGATTCGTTTATTAAATATGTAAGCAGTTTACTTAATTCTACCTGACATTGCTTTAGTAGTGCAGCCGTTATACCATCCCACCCGCTAGATTTCTTATTTTTCATCCCTTTTATTATATTGGTTAGTTCTTCTGGGGTTGTCTCGTATAAGTACATAGAGTTGGAAGTGCCATTATTTGTACATATGACATTATGGGTAGTTCTATTTGTGTTTAATGAATCAGCTACATTTAAGAAATGATTGTTAAGTATATTTGCCACGTTTGTAGGTTGCCTTTCTACTTTGCCATTGACCCTTAAACTAATGTTTTCAATATTGCTAATACCTTCCTCTCTTCTTGTACTGTTTATAATACTCCATGCTGTCTTTGGTATGTTATCTGATTGAGTTAGTTTTTCCTTGCAGGATTGATATTTTAGATTTATTAAGGCTCTATTGTATTCATCTTTGAATATTTTGTATTTGTTTTTATAGTAGTTAGCTTTACTTGATTTATGTAACTCATACATATCCTTCATTTTTTCCCTCAGAGCAATGATTTCTTTTGGAAGTTTTATCTTTTTTGGATGTATGCCTAATTTTGAAGTTTTTTGTACTACTGGGCAGCAAGAATCAAAGTATCCCAAAAATATCTTATAAAAGGTTTCCCACTTGTCGTTTACTGTATCGGCTTCTCTGACCCCATCCCATGTTTCCTGTTCAAGATGTTCTTTTAATGTGCTTATGTTATCAGAAGACATGTCTCTAAAGGATTTGGTGACTGGATTCTCAGATTTAGTCTGATAAATAGTAGAGATGTCCACATATTGTGCATGATGATCAGAAATATAGTTTTTTATGTTTCCAGTATTAATACAGTCGCCTCTTAAGTTTGTAATAATGTGATCTATTATAGTGCTAGAGAACGGTGTTTCTCTAGTAGGGGAGAAGAGAGTATCTCTTAGATTATATATGTTTAGTATGTCCTTCAGTTTCCTATAATTTAAGTTATCATCAATATTTACATTTAGATCGCCCATTAGAATTATTCTTTCATTTGTTCTGGTGATGCTATTTAACAATTTGTCAAGCTGTTCAATGAATAAGTCAATACTAGTACCTGGGGACCTATAGATGCCTATCAGCATTACCTTGCTATTGTTAATTCCAAGAGAGATACCACTAATTTCAAAACTTAATTCTTGACTATATACTTGTAGTCTTTTCTGGGAAGCTGCCTGGAGATTCTTTCTTACAAAAATGGCAACCCCTCCTCCTTTGTGTTGCTCCCTGCAGAAATGATCAACTAGTTTATAGTTTGTTAACTTACATAGTTTTAGTTGTTCGGTAGTTGTCCCATGTTCTGTTACAATAAATACCTCTGCTTCTGTTTCATTTATGAAGACTTCAATTGATTCTAATTTGTTAGAAATATACTGGACGTTCTGATGAACTACCCTGAAAACCCTATTTTTTGGGCCTACCCCTAGTTTGTCTTCCACCTCTTTGCATATTAGTTTCCCTTTATCACAGTGGATGCTACATTGCTCAGAAGTCTACCAAATTTGTAGGCCCCTCTGTAGTTTAAATGCACCCCATCTCTAGCAAGATCATTTTCATTGACCCAACAGTTTCCATCTACCATAGTATAACCTCTTATAGAGCACAGCCAATCTAACTCGTTATTTATCCTATTTACTTTCCTGTGTGTTGCATCCTTCCTATATAGCACACCACTTATAACTATTTTTATAACTATCTGGCGTGGCTGCTACCTAAAACTAAAATCTTTCTTTTGTTAGTGGGCCTGCATACAGTCGTTGCTCTAAATGGCTGTTCTTCATTTACATCTCCACTACTACCTGAAACAGAGAAGACATTATTAGTAGGCCTGCTTACACTGTTCTGCGATGTTCTTCTCTTGGGATGCCTCAGTACATCTGCAAAAGAGACAAAGCTAGAAGTAAAATTATCTATCCTATCTAGGCCATCTAAAACAGAAAATCGATTATTAGTAGCGACAAATAGTTATGAAATAATTGGCATGAAAGTTTTCAATAAATTACCTTTGGAGCTAACAGGCGAACCATTAAAGAAATTTAAGACTAGACTTTTTAACTGGCTAATTTTAAACCTATTTTACAGTATAAACGAGTTTTTTGAAATTGTCTAAATTGTTTCAATGCCAGTAATGTAACATAATGTCATGTTTAACTCTATCAATGTATATTTGTTTTAACTTGCTATTTATTCACATAAATTTCTGTGTCTGTTTACTATTGTTTTAAAGTATGTTAATATTACCGGTATGTTAAAATTATGACTTTTGACTTTGTCTATTGTTCAATGAACTTAATGACAATAAAATTTGATTTGATTTTGATTTGATTAATGCACAAAAACAAACTGAGGTGCTTTGTCCTTGATATTCTTCTGAAGACCATTTAAGTGACCCGCCATTACACTTGCCCCATCATAGCACTGAGCTATTAACTTTTTCTCATATCTAAATTCTGATAAAATCCCGTCCAGGAGATTAAACAATGCTTCAGAAGATCTATCAACACTGACATCATGAAATCCCATAAAACGCTCAACGATAATTCCTTCAGAGTTAACATACCTCACTATAATAGAACACTGGGAAGTCTGAGTTATATCAGTGCTGTCATCCACTTCCACTGCAAAAAAATCAGTGTTGTGAATTTCATTCTTTACATGGTCTTGAATGTAATCTGATATGCAGTCAATGATTTCATTTTGAATGGTCTTGGAGTCACCGCTGAATACATTGATGATTTTAGAATAGTGATTTTGTATTTCTATCGGACTCCTTGAAATTAATACTGCCAGCAACTCCTTGAAATTACCCCGGTTTAATGAATTGACGCTCTCATCATGGCCCCTGAATCCAAGCTCTTGTTTGCTTAGGTATAAAACAGCATCAATGACAAGCTCTAAAAACAACCTGTTCAAGCGAACATTTTCATTGAATTGAAGAATAGACAGTCTCGAATTTTCTTGAAGGGCGTCAACAATTCTATTTCTATTCTTGGAAAATGTGTTCAATTGTAATTTACATTTTAGATGTTGAGCAGAATCCTTGTTTATTTAAAGCTCGCGAAATGTTCTTAAAATCCGAAAATCTGTCTTTATTCCAAACATTGTGATTGTTGCTAAAAAACAAGCAGGGCCAAGAAAATAATTTGCCTAGAGTTGGGCTACTGCACAACCATAAGAACTCAGAAAACCAAGATTCCTTGAAATTTATATTGTAGCTTTTACCATTTTTTTCCTTTGTCACACTAAGAGTTAATGGTATGGTGGGTCGTCCAGTTTTCAAAACGTCTTTTTTGCCTTCGTCTTTCCACCTAGAGAACGGTGTTTCAAGTAAATTGCAAACTAAATTGTTAATAGGATTCATATCGGTAACATTACACAATAACACATTCCACTAAAAAAACTCGCGAACAACCGCACTAGAAGAGTCTAGCAACACTAACTAATGCCTTGTCACAAGTACAATACAAGTCACGAGAGTGCAAGAAAAATTGGTCGTGGGGTGGATTTGGTTTAAAAGTGATCTGGCGGGTTCTGAAGTTCGCTGCAGGGGAGCGATGTCTCCGTGTTGAAAACGTCGCATCACAAAAGTAGTGGAACAAAACTATTCTTAAAGAATTTGACGTCATGTTGTCATAGCAACCCCCTAATAGTGAATGGACACGGTTTGGTGGACAGAGTCGCCTCACATCCAGACTCCAGGTATATTGCGAGAAAGGGACAGACCATTGAGAAAGAGAGAGAGAGCACAATAAAATCGCCGGCCCTGCCCGGGCTGTTTGCTAAATTTTTTCTCGTTTCCCTTCACTCGGAAATTGACTGTAAGAGTTAAGACATTGTAAGCGTGTACAGGAACAACTAGAGTGAGGACAAAGAATACACGATTTGTTAATATTTACAGAATGTTTATTTTTAAATTTAGGTGTAAATTGTAGGTGAAGGGCCCCTTCACTCCCTACACTTGGCCGGCCGCCACTGATGCAAGGGCGCTTCACTGTGGCTGCCCCCTCCGCTTTGTGCACTTAACTATGTGGTTTGTGTTATGCATTAATCAGGCTATCTGTAGACAACTTAAACTGACAGTTGGTCACCCTGCTTCGCTCAGAAAAAAAAAAAAAACATGACATAGTCCGTGGAAATGTGAATATTGCGTGAACGGGTCCACGCTATTGGGATTATGCCCTCACTTCTTGCGTAAAACGAGAATGAACACAGGTGATGAACTAGTGACGAACTGTACGTGAAAGTGAATAATTATGTCAGCTCTTAGTTTAAAATGTTAGTAGTATTCCAATATATATTCAAAAGAAGATAATATATAATTATAATAACAATAACAACAATCAACTTCATAATACTCAGACTGCATTTTACACTATTAATAGTTGTATTGTGTTAAATACCTTTTTCCGTCAATAAAATAACCACACTCAACCTCTCCAGTCATACTTAAAATACATTGATGCATTTGCTTGCGAAAACCTTTTGATGGTCAGTGTTTAATTTTGTTAACTATAGGTTACCCAGATTTAGAGTTTATAATGATCTACAAATTCTGTTCAACGTGAATTTTACATCAGATTACCGTGGGTTGCATTTAATGCAATAATGTAATTAATATTGTCGTATCATATTGTGCCATTAATATAGCCATAACAAAATCAGGTAAACTAATGTATCAAGTTAAGATGAAGTTAATAGGCCATATTTCACAAACTATAAGAAATTTTGATAAGCATAAGCTCATCTGGATGGGATGAGATAAGTAATAAGTTATTAAAAAGATGCTCATCTGAACTTAGTAAACCTGTCACATATTTAATTGTTTGTTAGAAAGTGGAATATTTCCAGAAAGACTGAAGCATGCAATCATTAAGCCCCACTTTAAAAAAGGCGACAAAAACCTATCATCAAATTATAGACCTATTCTTAACTTCATTTTCAAAAGTTTTTTAAAAAAGTTATGTACATCCGCATATTACACTATCTTAATTTCAATGACATTCTTACATCATCTCAATTAGGATTTAGAAGTGACAAGTCTACTGAGAATGCTTCATTTCAACTTACTACAGAAGTAAGGGAAGAGTTAGATAAAAAGAAAATAATATACTCTGGGAATTTTCTGTTACTTAGCTGAGAAGAGTTTGAATACAAATCATGAAATTTTCCTTCAATTATTGGATCATTATGCGTTGGATAATTTAGCACTAAAGTGGTTCAAATCATACTTGTTGGATAGAACTCGAAAGGTAATAATAAGTGGAAATGAAGCATTTTTAAACTTTTAATTTCAAAACATTACAATTTATCTTGCCAACAGCCTTAAATGTGAAATGAAACTAATTTGGGGGTTGTTACAAATAGAGTAAGTTACCTCAGGGATCAATACTGGGATGTTTGCTCTTTTTAATTTTCATCAATCAATAACTTAAGTGACGAAGCAAAGGTGTTGCTTTTTGCAGATGATAATAGTGTACTTGTAAAAGGAAATTGACAAGATCTTTTATCAAGAATAGCTACAAAGGCTTTTCACAAGTCACATGGTTTCTAGCCAATAAAATGACACTTAATATTGAAAAGACCCAGTTTATTCAATTTAGAATGTATTTCAAACCTTATAATTAATTACCAAACATAAATCATAGAAGAAATTAGCATCATAAAATTCTTAGGTATACAAATTGACCAGAAGTTGCACATTGAAATGATAAGTCCAAAACTGAGTTCAGCGTGTTTTGCTTAAGAATTTTGAATGAAATATTTAAATGGATGCATTTTTTACTCCATGGCGCTACATCCCGGGAGGGACTTGGCCTACCACCCGACCACTGCGTCATCTCCCTTAGGCAGATGGCAGGATTGGGGGGGCATGTGGTCAGCATGCCGACACCCACGGCCATTAATGGTGGTTTTCTTGACCGGAGCCGCTACTTCTCTATCAAGTAGCTCCTCAATTGGAATCATGAGGCAGAGTGCACCCCTGCCAAACCTCCCTACCTCAGAAAATTCCGAGGAGGTACCGGGAATCGAACCCAGGTCGACGGATCTGTAGTCAGCGACGCTAACCACAAGACCATGCCGGCGGACAAATGGATGCATTACTCATGGTATATTTTCCATATTTTCACTCTGTAATGAGATACGGAATCATATTCTGGGGCAACACTTCCCATAGGGAGAAAATATTTAGATTACAAAAACGTGCAATAAAAATAATGTGGAAAGAAAAAAGATAATCCTGTAAACTTCTATTTGAAAAATTAAAAGTCCTCACTCCCACAGGGGAGTATATATGCTCGGTAATGAGTTATATATTGATAAATTTCAGACTAATTACAGTGTACATGGATGTACAACTAGAAACATGAATGATTTTAAACTCTTTCAGAAGGGTTCTTATTTTTCTGCAATACAGATTTACAATAAGGTTCAAAGAAACTTTAATTGATTGTGTATTAAAAGCAAATGTAGATCGTTCGAAAAAAACCTCTCAAGGGATTTTTAATAACACCTTCTACAATATGAATGAATGTTTTCAGCTCGAATAATTTTTGCAGCTTACAGTTTCTGTATATTGTTCAAGGGCGCCCATACTCGGGGGCAGGGGGGGGCCGCGGCCCCCCCCTGGCTCTCAGGGAAAAGAAAAAATTCTATATTAATAATTATAGTCTGTTTTTTTTCTTTTAAGACAATTATTTGAAAGTCAGTAGAGACATAAGTTTGCAGAAGTTTTACCATATCGACACCATGGAAGCAGAATCCACACTGGATTAGAAAAGGGGATCCTGGGGGTTTGGACCCCCAAAAATCAAAACCTAAAATTCTATTTTTGTATTTAAAAAAAATTAATAAATTAAACAATTTTTGTGGGTGTGTCAAATATGATATAGCAGTTATTTTGTTTCCATAACATAACGAGTAGGCCTGTTATTTCCATTGTTCTTTGTGTTATTTAACTTTTCTTATAAATAGTAATGAGTATTATAACTTAGGTTTGTTTAAGTTCGCATGTCTTAGAGTATGGTAAACAAATTTCCTAACTAGCTTTCAGGGCTAAAATAGCATAAAATGTGATTTTCATTAGTTCAGTATTTAAAAATCTTCCGGGGGGGGACCCCCGACTTAGGTAACAATTTCTCGTTTAAGTTGGCATATCTTAGAGTATGGCAAATAAATTTCCTAACTAGCTTTCAGGGCTAAAATAGCATAAAATGTGATTTTCATTAGTTCAGTATTTAAAAATCTTCCGGGGTGAACCCCCGACTTAGGTAACAATTTCTCGTTTAAGTTGGCATATCTTAGAGTATGGTAAACAAATTTCCTACCTAGTTTTTCAGAGCTAAAATAGAGTGAAATGTGATTTTAGCCCAGTCAAATGTTACAAAAAAAATACGTGAACTTACATTAAATGGGGTATTAATGATTTTTGGAGGGGAGTTTCAGACCATTACTGGGATCATAAATCGAGATTTGCAACCCTCAGAAACCTGTGCTCGATGAATGGCGGTCGAATTAAACCGGTTTTTTCGGACTTTTTTCGGTTTTTCGACAATATCTCCTAACCTATGCGTTTGTTGAAAATATTATTTCTTAGCTTTTTAAAAGTAAATTAAATTGTCTAAAATATGAGGTCAAAATAGCTTTTTTAAGTTATATAGTTACCGAGATACGGCTTTTCAAAGATTTGCCTTTTTTTTCAAAAAGTTAAAATTTTAAGTTTTTTTCGTGTTTCGAACTGAATACCGACAAAATGACACGTCCTACAGAAAAGTCAAGAGAACAAACGTTGTAGGCAATTTAATAAGCTTTAATATGAGCTATAGCTCGTTCTTGTGGCTCAGATAGTCTCGTCATAAATGACAAAAACCGAAAATATGAAAAAATGCTTTTTTGGGTGAAAGTTGAATAACATCGTTTCCTCAACCAACAACTTAATTCTTTTGTAACATGTTGGCGGATAATGTCTTATAACTGTGTATAGAAACTATTTGTGTGTATATGTGTCTATGGGAAATGGATTTTGCCAGAAAAAATATTTAAGCAGAATATTTCATAAAAATGTATTTACTTTAAACCAACAGGCATATTTAAACAATGTGTGAGGTTCCTGGTATGGGAAGTCGAGGGTGGGGTGATGTCTTCATCTTCACTTGAAGAACTGTCATTCTAGGGTGTGGGCACATTGCATTTCAGCTCAGTTTTGCGGCAGCTGCAGCCCCCAGCGCAGCCCATCTTGCACTTGCACGAGATCAGTTGCAGAAGGGTTTGAGGGGCTCGTTTAACTTCCATTGCAATTGGAGTAAGCCCAACTCCAACTTCCACCGCAATCCGTGAGTTTTTTCCACCCCAACCACTTTTGTACCTGCGAAAAAGTGGAATGAAAATTAGTTATTCTATAATATTTCAAAGCATACACACGGTGTACAATAAAAGTGTATAAGTGAACAACGAAATTTAAGAACATAATGATAGGAAATGTAAATGGACATACCTGGTGATACATACAATAAGCATGATATTTTGCAGCACCTGTGGTTGGTGACAAGCGGGCGAGGTTGACTTTGGCTGACAGGTCGTTGAGGGTGGTGTCAGTCGCTCCTTCATAAACTGCGACGAGATACTTCTCCCCAGCTGCAGCTATTTCATTGTAACTCACATCTGGGTGGAGGAAGACTTCTGCTTGCTTGAATAGTGCTGGGGTCTTGAGGAAGGTTTGACAAATTTGGTTTTCCCCTGCTTGAAAGGGGCCCGGGAGAGTAGTAAGAATTCCCGGTGGTGAACGATGTAGATAAATATTGGACGTCTGGCTCACCTCTTCTGAAAGTATATGTATTTTTTGGAACTCAAACCAACTAATAACACAAGCAGGTCCACATCTTCCACGATGATTACAACCTTCTCAGAAGAGTCAGCTTTGGTGATGGAAGCTCTAACAATGTCAGCGTCAGTGTCGTCTTCTGTCACTTTAACACCGTGCTGTTCAAATCCAGTTTTCAGTAGCTCTATCAGCCTATGCTTATTAGTGTCGTTCGATAAGAACTTCTCTTGTGTGATGTTGAAGGTAGTTGAAGCTGATAGAACAATGTCACTGCAGTTGAGGGCGGAGTATCGTCTGAGACCTTCGGCACTTTTGGTACTTTTTTGAGAGGCGTCCTCCGGATATCCATCGAAGACAGTGGATTACATCTGTCCCAAAATGGTTTTTCACAAAATGATGGTCTTCACTGATGCGTTTTGATGCCACACACATTTGTGGAGCAAGTAGCCACCATCGAGCATGATGTGGATATTGGCGTCTCGGGAGATGTTGGTAGTGAGGGATGTGAAACACGAATATAGAGCTGCCTTAGTTTCGTTTCCAGAATTCCAGTTTCGTTGAAAAGAGACATTGGGTAAGGGGGCACTTCATATTAGCAGTGGGCTTCTGATTTTTATGGTAATGCTAACTCGCTGAAATATTGTGAGAGTGTCAACTTCAATCTTCTTATTAGTGACTTGTATGGAATTATTGACGCTTGCCAAGGTAACAACTTGCAACGAAGGTAACAACTTTGTCTTTACGTTTGAATCCAACTTGTTCGGTTTTCTATGTTAACCACGCCTTCTGTTCCCAGTTCCTTGACAATTTAACAATTGACTTCATAGCCTCCAACAATCCCACTGCTAATAGAAACTATTTTGTCAGTAACGGGGAACTGATCTCGTGCAAGTGCAAAATGTGCTGCGCTGGGAGCTGCAGCTGCCGCAAAACTAGGCGGAAATGCTCAGTTTTGTGCACTTTCTGCAAGGGAAAAGTTCTGCCGCAATGTGCCCACACCCCAGAATGACAGTTCTTCAAGTAAGGATGAAGACATTACCCCACCCTCGACTTCCCATACCATCCCATACCAGGAACCTCACACATGGTTTAAATATGCCTGTTGGTTTAAAAGTAAATACATTTTTATGAAATATTCTGCTTAAATATTTTTTTCTGACAAAATCCATCTCCCATAGACACATATACACACAAATAGTTTCTATACACAGTTATAAGACATTATCCGCCAACATGTTACAAAAGAATTAAGTTATTGGTGGAGGAAACGATGTTATTCAACTTTCACCCAAAAAAGCATTTTTTCATATTTTCGGTTTTTGTCATTTATGTCGAGACTATCTAAGCCACAAGAACCCGTTATAGCTCATATTAAAGCTTATTAAATTGCCTACAACTTTTGTTCTCTTGACTTTTCTGTAGGACGTGTCATTTCTTCGGTATTCAGTTTAAAACACGAAGAAAACTTAAAATTTTAATTTTTTGGAAAAAAGGCTAATCTTTGAAAAGACGTAACTCGGTAACTATATAACTTACAAAAACGATTTTGATCTCATATTTTAGAAAATTTAAGTTACTTTTAAAAAGCTAAGAAATATTATTTTCAACAAACGCATAGTTTAGGAGATATTGTTGAAAAACCGAAAAAAGTCCGAAAAAACCGGTTTATTTCGACCGCCATTCAGCGAGCACAGGTTTCTGAGGGTTGCAAATCTGGATTTGTGATCCCAGTAATGGTTCGTAACTCCCCTCCAAAAATCATTAATACCCCATTTAATGTAAGTTCCGATGTAACATTTGACTGGGCTATTTTCATTAGTTCAGTATTTAAAAATTTTCCGGGGGTAACAATTTCTTGTTTAAGTTGGCATATCTTATGTATGGTAAACAAATTTCCTACCTAGTTTTTCAGAGCTAAAATAGAGTGAAATGTGATTTTCATTAGTTCAGTATTTAAAAATTTTCCAGGGGTAACCCCCGACTTAGGTAACAATTTCTTGTTTAAGTTGGTATATCTTAAAGTATGGTAAACAAATTTAATAACTTGTTTTTCAGAGCTAAAAATTTTACAGGGGTGGACCCCCGACTTAGGTAACGATTTCTTGTTTAAATTGGCACGTAAAAAAATTTCCTAACTAGTTTTTCAGTGCTAAAATAGCGTAAAAAGTGATTTTAATTAGTTGAATATTTTAAATTTTTCTGGGGATGGACCCACGACCCCCTTGCTTGGGGGGTATTCCAAATCCCCTGCCACTTCCAATCCTCCCCGAAATTATTTTCTGGCTACTTCATTGTTGCACTTACATCATTATATTATTAATGTAATGTTACAAACTGGCCCAAGAAGTTAAAGGGACAATAAATAAATTAACTAAAAATTTGGCCCCCCCCTAGAAAATATCATATGGGCGCCCTTGATATTGTTGTTGTAACATGTATGTTTAATCTGATCTGACATGTTCTATATCCTTGAGCCTCGCTCAACAGAGGATCTACAGAACGGATTTCTACAGGGCCGTAGCTTGGCGGTGGTGAGATGGGACCCCGCCAAGGGTGCAGGTATAAAGAGGGTGCAAAATTAACCATGTAAAATACCACCTTTATTAGGCAATTTATGAAGCAATAAAAATTATAGGTTTTACGAATTAATTAATTTTTAAGTAGTCCAGTTGTCTGGAAATAAGGGTTAATACCTTGAAAGTCCAACACTTAGTTCTTTTTAAAATTGAGGTTTAGGTTTTATTTTTTTTATTTTTATTATTATTATTTTTTTATTTATTTAACAAAAGGTCCCAACGAGCCAATTGCTCACATTAAGGGACAGTATTACAAGGATGACAAAATTCAAAGTTATTATAATAAAATTGTTACAATAATTTACACAAATAAGTATACACAGTAAGTATAATAGAAATATTGTTCACTTAATCATTTAATAGAAAAATCTTCAACTTTTTTTTGAAACTATTTAAGTTTTTTACAGATCTTATTTCCAGTGGAATTTCATTAAAAAGATTTGCAAGATAATTTTTCACTCCCCTTAGTCCATATGTAACCAATTCAGAATGCGTGACGAAAATATTTGATTTGTTTCTTGTGCCATAAGAATGCATATTTTCAAGAAAACGCAATGCAATGTTATTATGAACATGTCTGTTTACTACTTTATACTTTGATAATAACAGTGTTTTTATATAAAAATAATAAACAATTTTACAAAAATTAAAAAAAAAATGGTTCAGACCCCCCAATATTTGAGGGTGCAGATTTGTCACTCTCGCCAAGGGTGCAGAAGGACCTTGCTAAGGCCCTGGATATCTACATCTATATCTACAAGGAATACGTGGGATACCTAGAATATTAACAGAACAAATTTACAACAATTTTATCAAGTCAACAACTGGCATATTCCTATATTTTGGTCAAAAGATCTGAAGTCATACAAAAAAGCAATAAAAAACTCAATAATATCAAAGTTTGGTTACGAATTTTCCCAAGTGCAAGATAAACACAATGTAAAATACCTTACTAATAATAGGCCCAGTAATTATATAATTTTTAGCCTTATGCCATGGTCAATTTTTTTGTTAAATGTATTGCACAACTAATTTCACCAAAATGTTGTCAAATGTGCCTCTTGCTAACGGTGTAATGCGTCATCAAATGCATACTACCAAGATTGCCCCTCTGTAGTGTAAATTTCACAACAATGTAGTATTACCCTGCTATACTATGCATGATGGTCCGGTTTTCCACTGTACGTCACAGAAAAAAAGTTAAAACAATAAATAAAAGAATAATTACCAGTGGATGGAGTTTATTAATCTCACGTCGTTTCAACCCTCTCCTTCGGGTCTTCATCGGGTGACTGGACAAGACTAGGAGAAGATGTCGCATCACCACCCCTCCACTGGGGTGCGTTGTTACCCATGAAGCTCGTGTTCCTACTTTGTTTTCAAATCCATTCCCTGGGCACACCATATTCACACTGTTCGACCTCACTTGCAGGGGGCGGTGGAAATTTAAACTTCCATTTGTCTCTTACAGATCTGATTAAAGCCAACCAATCCTCTCCAATATCTCCTTCATATCTATTCATACACGATTTCTTATTACCAATGATGTTCCAGGCTTCGACCACTTTCCTCACTGTTTCATCCCTCTCCACCTGTATCAGTTTTACCTCTCCGATTTTATGCTTTGTTTCAATCATATGTTGGGCCAATCCCGAGGACGCCCTCCCATATTTAACGTCTCTCTCATGCTCTTTTAGCCTTGTCCTCACACTCCTTCCCGTTTCTCCCACATAAACGTTATCACAATTCGCACATTCTATGGAATAAACACCTGGTAGATCCAACCTATCTTTCTGTCTCCCCAACCGCTTGTGTTGTGAAAACATTTTTCAATTGTCTTTTTTGTCCTATAAGCGGTCGAAAGTATGATTTGACCCCAGCTTATAGGACAAAAAAGACAATTGAAAAAATTGAAAAAAAAATTTCAATTGTCTTTTTTTGTCCTATAAGTGGTCGAAAGTATGATTTGACCCTCGCTTATAAGACAAAAAAGACAATTGAAAAAAACAATTGAAAAAATGTTTTCATAACACAAGCGGTTGGGGAGACAGAAAGATAGGTTGGATCTACCAGGTGTTTATTCCATAGAATGTGCGAATTGTGATAAAGTTTATGTGGGAGAAACGGGAAGGAGCGTGAGGACAAGGCTAAAAGAGCATGAGAGAGACGTTAAATATGGGAGGACATCCATGGGATTGGCCCAACATATGATTGAAACAAAACATAAAATCGGAGAGGTAAAACTGATACAGGTGGAGAGGGATGAAACAGTGAGGAAAGTGGTCGAAGCCTGGAACATCATTGGTAATAAGAAATCGTGTATGAATAGATATGAAGGAGATATTGGAGAGGATTGGTTGGCTTTAATCAGATCTGTAAGAGACAAATGGAAGTTTAAATTTCCACCGCCCCCTGCAAGTGAGGTCGAACAGTGTGAATATGGTGTGCCCAGGGAATGGATTTGAAAACATAGTAGGAACACGAGCTTCATGGGTAACAACGCACCCCAGTGGAGGGGTGGTGAGGCGACATCTTCTCCAAGTCTTGTCCAGTCACCCGATGAAGACCCAAAGGAGAGGGTCGAAACGTCGTGAGATTAATAAACTGCATCCACTGGTAATTATTCTTTTAACTTTTATTCTATTACCCTGCTACCTAGTGGTAGACTCCTGTACTCTAAATATTGAGCCACTCATATTCTGCTGGTAATGGTAGTCTGTTGTATTAAAAGACAACAATCTGCACACCACCGTGGGACAAAATTAAATGTTTGGCAGAACTTTATACAGAGGGCACTTAGATTATGCAACACTTGCTTAAACAGAAGAAAGAGATTTAAAAATTGGCTGGGACAAACGGATACAGAGAAAGAATAGTAGACAGGATTTGGAGGAGAATGGAGGGTGTTTGTGGTGGGAGTGGGGGAGTAAAAGATGCCATAAAAGAGAATGTTGTGTGCACGAAGTATGTGAGCTTGAACTACAAGCCTGGGACAAGTGAACGCTTAGGTAAGGTATTGTATAAATATGGGTTATGACCGGCGTACAAGTCCTGAAGGACTATAGACAGTATGTTTTCACAGTATAAAATATTTGGGAGGGAAGCTGTGAAAAATTAAAATCCTGGTGTGTACGCACTAACTTGCAAGGATTGTGATGGTGTTTATGTAGGGGAGACTGGAAGGTCGTTTGCCCTAAGACTTTGTGAGCATGAGCACGATGATAGAGATAAAAAGACCAATACGGATTAGAGAGTCAACACATGGTTGGTAACAATTATCTTAAGGGTGGAGAACGATCCTATTCAGAGGAATGTAAGCGAGGCGTTTCACATCATTAGTAGAACTGGGAACTGTTTAACAACTATGAGGGAGACTTTGATGACAAGTGGCTTCATATCGTCAGGAGGTTGGTGAAGGGAGCAATCAAGTCAAAATTCCCGCTAGTGTATGTCGGGATGGTCTCGGAGTATGAAATTCCAAGCAAATGGATTAATGCACATTGCAGAGATACTAATTTTATGAACAGCGCCGAGGGGGTACGAAAATAGCTGCACTTGCAGGCTTCTAGTTTGCAAACAACAAGTTCTATATAATACTGCAGGGGGAATGGGCAGTTCACGTTCACCAAAACGCTTAACCAAATGTTTGACCAAAGGGGAATTTGACCATTAGCAATACCAATTTGCTGAAAAGTGATACTTGCGCAATAATTTAACAAAAAATTTGACCATGAGCAACAGGAATAAGGTTTTGAAAGAGGTTAAGTGCCATTACATGCCGAAAATATATTTTCACATATATAGAGTAAAAACCATTCCACAAATCTATCAGGCCTTATAAACAGTTCAATATGTATAAATGAAATGAATGCACAGGCCAAGAGTCTTTGTAGTTTCAGTTTTCTCATATAACTTATTTCTTTTATTTGGCATTTGACCCGATTGATATTTCATGTCTTGAATAAAGTCTTCTTGGCTTCCAGGTATCTGCTGCGTCATATATAAGATATCTTCTGACGTTTCGACCATCTTGCCATGGTCTTTATCAAGGCTTCAATTATGCAAAGCTTAAAATCAAGACTGGCCTGGAGTCCTAAACCTCATAAATTGTGTTCATACAGGATTATCAGACTCACACAAAACCAAAACTCTGTACACACATTAGGAATGGTTCCCCTCATGTATCAACATATGTCGTTTGAGAGTCCGTTTTAGCACAAATTTCTTGGCACAGTTATGACACGAGAATGTTTTGTCCTCAGTGTGAGTAAGCAGATGTAATTTGAGACTTCCCTTTTCGGTAAATTTCTTGGTACACGTATCACACGAGAACGGCTTGTTTCCAGTGTGAGTGATCTGATGTCTACTAAGTTTCCCTCTACTATAAAATTTCTTATTACATGTATCACACGAAAACGGTTTCTGTCCAGTGTGAGTAAGATGATGTCTATTAAGATCATATCGTCTGGAAAATTTTTTGATACATATATCACAAGAAAATGGCTTGTCTGTACTGTGATTAAGCCGATGTCGTACCATATACTCTCGTACGACAAATTTCTTGGTACATAAATCACAAGAGAATTGTTTATCTCCAGCGTGAATGAGCAGATGTGTTTCAGATACCCTTTTTGTGAAAATTTCTTGGTACATATTTCACATGAGTATGGTTTAAGTCCACTGTGTGTGAGCAGGTGACTCTTGAGTGTACATTTGTCTGAAAATTTCTTGGAACATGTGTCGCACGAGAATGTTTTTTCTCTAACAGTGTGAGTGAGCAAATGTAATTTAAGGCTCTCTCTTAGCGGACATTTCTTGGCACAAATATCGCATGAGAATGGTTTGTGTCCAGTGTGAGTGACTAGATGTGTTTTGAGAGACTGTTTTAGTGAAAATTTCTTGTTACATATTTCACATGCAAATGGTTTGTGTCCAGTGTGAATGCGCTGATGTGACTTAAGTGCCGATCTATCGGAAAATTTCTTCGTACACAGATCACACGAGAATGGTTTCACTCCAGTGTGAATACGCATGTGTAACGTAAGATGACTACTTTGAGAATAATTCTTGTTGCATATATCACAGGAGTATGGTTTAGCTCCAGTATGTGTGAGCTTGTGTGTTTTCAGATTAGGTCTTTGGTTAAATTTCTTGTTACAAATATCGCACGAGAATGGCTTATGTCCGGTATGAGTTCGGAGATGTGTTTTGAGATGATCTTTGTCGGAGAATTTCTTGGTACAAACATCACAAGAGAAGGGTTTAGTGTGAGTGAATAAATGTTTGTTTAGCCTCCCTCTATCTGTAAATTCCTTGGTGCATATATTGCAGGAATATGGTTTGTGTCCTGTGAGAGTGAGATGTTTTTTGAGATGCCGTAGCTGGGAAAATTCCTGAGAGCATTTACCACATGAGTAATTTTTGTCTGGAGCACGAGTTAGGCGTTTAGTGTTTCTAGCAGAGGATGTGTTCGTACACAAAGGAAGTGACTCTGTTTGTGTTACTTGATCTTCTTCATTATTTATTTGTGGAACTCCTGACATCTGCTCGAAGTTGTCACTGAAGCTGCTTGCCGTAGAATCGTTGGAATCTGTAGTCTCACGTTTTATTTGCTGCGTCGGCATTGTGTCAAATACAATTTGTTCAGGTTCATACTTGTGAACGGTGCGGCCAGTTGCAGATTCCTTGTTGTCTGTGTTCTCGTGTTTAATTGTTGATGTCTGTATTGTGTCAAATCGTATCTGTATAGGTTCACACTTAGTTGTGAAATCTCTTCCTTAATTTCAATCTTAAAACACTCCGATTTAATTATTGGCTCCATTCTGTATAATAGATAGATATTAACATACATTCACTACACGGTGATAGGTTGTTAATTAAATTAAATTAATCAGTTGCTTCTGCCTTCATTCTAATAGCACGGCCGCCTTGAAGATTTACGAGTAAAGATAGGATCGTGCTGTCAGGAAAACAGGTGCGCCTGCGCGAACGCTACGGAGCTGTTCCTGTCCAGGATTCCCGCTTCAACTGTCCTGTCTGACAAGGAGAACATGGCATCACATCCACTGCAGAAAAAGAAAATACTGTTCCAGCAGTGGCGGACGCAGAGGGGGGGATTGGGGGGATAGATCCCCCCCCGAAATTTGAAAAAGGGCTATATATGTACTCTAAGTGGCCATTTTTATAAACTAATTATGTATGTAAGTCTTTCTACCTATTCAAATCCCCCCCCGAAAAAAAATTCTGCGTCCGCTACTGTGTTCCAGTATTCTTTCCTAATGATAAATCACTTATGTAAAATCCCATTGGCCTGAACCAGTTTTTAGAACCACGATTATCTTCATAAAACACAATATCACACGAATTTTGTTATAGATATCTGTTCGGAGAGGAGATGTTGTCCTGGCGAATGATTCGGTCCGACCCACCCGTCCTGATTGACACACTTTGTTTTATATCACGATCTAGCGAAAAGTTGCTTGTTCACCGCCATTTTTCTGTCCTCGTACTATGAAGAAACTCGTGATTAGACATTACAGGTAAAACGTCATACCGCTATAGACCGTCCCAACCTTAAAAGACAGTATTGGTCTTATGCAGCGCACTGATGCCAGATCTACTCACATCACAAGACCAGGCACATGATGTGAAAAAGCTCTTAGATAGGCGTGAAAACCTCGAAATTTGTTTGTTGTATATAATAATTACTGTAAATCGTGCCCTGCAGATAGAACAACGGTACACCCTCCTTCCCTTATTTTCAACCCCCATGAGTAATATGTTCTCTATAAGCCCAAAAATCTACATTCTTTGACTAATATCTGCAAACTGTTACACATGTACCCTATAGAATCGAGTAAAAATTCTACGAGACAATCATTCTCGAAAAAAAGCACCCCTTGCGAAATTTTCATTCCCTACTATGTGATTTTTTAAAAGTCTACATTCTTTGAACGATGTTTACCAAACTTTACACACAGACCTTATAAAAACAAGAGAAAAAAATAGGCGAAGTTAATTTTGTAAGAAGCCACCCCTTAAATGTTTCTACCCCTATTATATCACCAAAATTTAGATCTACATTCTTGGCCTGTTTTTAACAGATTTTATACACAGAACGTATAGAATCAGGAGAAAATGGTAGGAAAACTAATTTTAGAACAAACCACATTTTAGATGTTTCACCCCTATTTTGTGATATATATTTATACCTACAACCTTTGACCAATTTTTATCAGACTTTATACAAAGAACCTATCGAACCAAGAGAATTTTTAACCAAAGTTAATTTGGAAGAAATCACTCCTTAAATATCGCAACCCATATTATATAAATTTTATTTAAATCTACATTCTCTGACCAATTTTACCAGACTTTACACAGAGCTAATAGAACCGAGAGAGAAATTTAGGTAAAACTAAATTTGGAAAAAAAAAATCACTTAAATGTTTTAATCCCTATTAAATGACGTTTAAATCTACATTCTTTAGCTCATTTTACCAGACTTGACACACAGATAAGCAAGACTAATAGGAATTTCTGTCTCTTCTTATCTCAATCCCACCATCCATGGTCTTTAGAAGTAATGGGGTGCAAAATCCCAAGTCCTTGGATGTGATAAGTCGTTCTTCCTCTACGGCCTAGATTTTGAAATATAGAGGGCTCCCTCTAAAATTGACTTCGAAGTATAAGCAAAATACAAAACCAGGTGACGCCGGGTCCTTTAAGCTAATAATTTATAAATGTTAAATTTATTATTAAATTTCATTTAGATAATATTATTTACTATTGTTGTTGTTATTGCTATTATTATTACAATTATTATGTTATAATAATCAAATTTTAAAGAATATAATTAGATTAGGAAAGTAATAGTTAAAATACATTACCTTCCTTTAGGCCTGTTCACTATCCTCAGGGAGTGGTATTATTCCTTCTCAAAGGACCTTTCGTGTTTTCTTTTCTTATTCTATACAGTACACTTTCTGAACACCGTGTAGCTTCTGCTGACTCTTTAATTGGCTGAGTAACGTTCATTTTCTTCAAGAAATAATTAAGTAGGCCTATATTTAATACTATAATTCGCTCTTTACTGCGCAATTTGCAAACACTATTCACAATTAATATAAAATAAAAATAAATATAAAATTTAATTTTTAAAATCACAAAAACCACACCATAAGTTAAACTTCACTACACAGATCACATTATAACACTGAGCTCTGAAGAAGATACGATCACCTGAGAAACATATGAGTAAACAAAATCTGTACAGCGTTGAGTCAGGACTGCCTGATTGTCGAGCTCGGGAAAACTGTGATAATTTAATAATGCTACATGATATAGAGCTCTGTTTTTTTTTAAATACTTTCTCATACATCTATAAACATTTCTTCTCGCTTAGTCACCAATGTAAAATAAAAAACAAAGTATGTTACTCGCTAACTAACTTTTTTGTGTTAACATCCGAAAATTTTCAAGCAGCACTTCATAAAAAAAAATATAGCTTTCTTCTTATGTAAAATTTATTGCCAAGGGAAAGAGAGTATTTTCTATAAACATCAGGCAATCCAAAAAAAAAAAAATTCTTAGTCGGTTTCGATTATTGGTTTCTTGTCTATCACGTGATAAGTTATTCATCTGAAAAAATATAGATTTCCGCCAAATTAACGTAATTGTGAAAAATAGGCCTCATATTAATTATTTATGACTTCACAATTGACATCATGAGATAGAGTGGAAAATTCTCTATAAGACCTCTCAATCACATTATTACATTTATCACTTTGGAAAAATGGCAACATTGTCGGGATAGAAAAGGACGAAGCTAATTGCAGAACGTACGAGTGCAAGTGAGATGCAAATACTACATTTAACTCAATACTGTTTTTTAAGGTTGGGACGATCTATAGATGAGAGGTGAGAGGCTGACAAACCTCGCGGGAGATATAATAGGTCTGTTCGCAAAGCTAAATCAAGTACTGTCATGTACCGCGACGCATGCGCACATTTTCAATATGCAAATATATTACATTATGCGCATACCTTGCGCAGCGAGACCGACAATGTGCGCATGCGCCGTGGTCCCTGACAGTTAGGGATTTGCTTTGCGAACAAACCTAATATGACACATTTTCGAGACCTACAAACAGTGTATCGTACATTATTCGAAAATGCAAGGGCACTTCGCTACGGCTGTCCCCTCCACTTAGCGCACTTAACTATGTGGTTAATGTTATGCATTATTTAGGCTATCTGTAGACATCTTATACTGGCAGTAGGTCACCCTGCTTCGCTACAAAAATCACATAGTACGTGGAAATGTGAATATCGCGTGAACGAGTCCGCGCCATTGGGGTTATGTCATTACTTCTTGCGTAAAACGAGAATGAACACACGTACCTTATCAATGTTTCAATAGCTTCATAACGTAATTTTAATCTATTCAAGTACTAACCCTCGATATAATGCCACCATTCGTTCTCTAACATTTAGTGGCACAAAGCGAGGGCGGCACTAAAACGAAATATAACTCTTTATGGGTTGACATACCGTAATGTTGCAAATCAAGTAAGGCACCAAATCCGAAACGCATCTGAGGGACACAATTTAAAGAAAATAATACTAAAAAGTGGAAAGTAAAATTGAAATATATAAGACAGCGGTCATACCGATAATGATGTATGGAGCAGAAACCAGAAAAACCAAACAGTTAATGAATGCATCAGAAATGAACGCACTAATATTAGGAAAAACAAAATTAGATGAAGTAAGAAATGAGTCACGAGAATGTGGAATAGAAGAAATTACAATTTTTTTTTAAATTAGAACAAAAGATTGGAATGCCCATGTAGACCGGTCAGAAGAAAGAAGAAAAATAAAAGCTGCACGGGATATGAAACACGAGGTAAAAGAGTGAGAGGTCGACCCAAAAAAGGGTGGATAGAAGGGTGTCTGTCAGAATCAGCGTGAAGACAAACAGGAAAGGGCCTACACAAAAGAAAAAGAAGAAGAGAAGTCCTTGTTTTGCTGAACTTCCTCGTTAGAGCCGGAATAGGGATTATATGGTTGTTCTGTACTAGCAGAATTTATTATTTCTGTTACCTTCGCAATTATGACTTTCGCGAGGGACAAACTCATGGACAGATTAACACTCATACACAATGGAAAGATAACCTCAAAAATATCTCACTTGACGAAGCGCCACAAGAAAAATATGGGCAACTATCCGACCGCTGCTTCACCTACCATAGGCAGATGGCAAGATTGGGGACATGTGGTCAGCATGCCGACACCCACAGCCGTTAATGGTGGTTTCGTTGACCCGAGCAGCTACTTCTCTATCAAGTAGCTCCAGAATTTGAATCGCGAGGCTGACTGATGGCCGAGTGCAGCATACCGCGGTAAACGTAATACCGGGGTATTCTCAAAATCTCTGTGCACCATTGCTAAAATACCGCGGTTTGCTAATGCTTGGAAATATTGCGGTTACTCTGCTCCGAATCCATTTTCATTGATGGTTTCTTCCATGGCCGCTAGGTTCTCTCTCTCTCTCTCTCTCTCTCTCTCTCTCTCTCTCTCTCTCTCTCTCTCTGCACGTCTGCCAGTCACGGTGGCTCGCGTAGGCTATTGGTTTTCCAAATTCAATTTATTTGTTGCCTTATTATTCAATAAAAAGATGTTCATAAGGATAAAAGTGAATATTATATTGCGTATATGTGTCGTCTGAATTCATACTTTGAAATCAAGCATCATAGATGCTGTACCAATCGTAAATTGAGTTGGTTTCGCCTACTACTGGTTTGGTTGAGGTGAGAAAAGAAGGCCATTTCAATCGATGTTACAGTACAGTATTTGCAAAGATATGTATCATCGTTCATTCTTCAAATACATCCCACCTGTCTGTACATTTCAATAAAATAACATTGATGTTTTAAAGAATAATTCTCATGCGTGTGCAATTTAAGGCAAAGCAACACCACGAAATCTCTGCTCTGAGTTCGACATAGCCTCGCTTTTATCCGTACGACTAGTAGAAATTTTAGGTGCAAAATCATGTTCATAGCCATGAAAGGGCTGTTATAATTATGTTCATGTACGTGCAGGTATGATAAATTGGTTACATACCCCATATACCGATACACAGGCTATATCGTGATGCATGCAGCCATTCACTTAAATTTGACCTAGGACCACTGGTTTTCCATATTTCATTTATTTGTTGCCTTATTGTTCAGTAATAAATGTTCATAAGGATAAAATGGAATATTATATTGCGGATATATGTCGTCTGAATTCAAACACTATAAATATTGTACTAATCGTACTAATCGTGGTTACGCCCACTAGCCTACTCGATGGACCTGGCTGAGGTAAGAAAGGAAGGTCATTTCAATCGATGTTACAGCACAGTATTTGCAAAGATATGTACCATCGTTTATTCTTCAAAGAGACCCCACTTGTCTCTCATTATTCTTTATGTTCAATTAGCTTTTGGCCTAGATATCGTAAATATGATACACTAGCTGATCCATCAATGCTTCGCATTGTTAGATTTATGTATATGTGGGTTAAGGGAACACAATTTAAAGTCGATTTCATGTACTTCTATAAATCATCAGCCATCCAGCCAACACGGTGGACGTATTTATATTCCACATACTCCTTCACCCGTAATTTACTCTGTTTATGTCTTAAAAAATTTAATCGTTCTGTTTTAATTTTGGGAAACATACAGCAAAACGCTGGGGGGTAGGGAGGCGTTCGCTCCTCTCACGCAGCGGGCTCCGGTTCGAATACTGGTCGGGACAAGTTACCGAAGTAGGGTTTTTTCTGTCGTGTTTTCCTCACCTGTGAGACAAATGTCTGGTAACTTTAGCCTCTGGTATCTTTAGGCCCTAGTGGTCCCCGGATATCATCTGGCAGCCATTATCATCCTCATCCCATCCTCGCCTTATTCAGAGTGAGTGTGTGAACGGTGTATCTCGTCCTATGTGTTTGTGTTGTATCGGAGGTGGCCCCGGCATTGGACTGATCACTCATCCGGGAGGCCCTCCATGTCCTTGTCTGGTCAAGAAAGTATGTATGTGATCCATAGATAATCCCTCTCCTGACAGGTCGTGGCCCTGTAAGGCCCGGGCAACGTGGGTCGCTTAAATGATCCCAAAAGGGAGAGGTAAAAACTAAGGTAAAGACAGAGAGATGATATGGTAAATGGAAATTAATCAGGATATTATATCTATTCATATTGTATGAACTATCTTTCGCAATACAGTCCTAGGCTAACTATAAGAAAAGAGTTCAATTCTTAAGAATAGAACCCAGGACCTCCTAAATTTACTTCGTGTCACAAAATAGTTGATAATCATTTATAGGAATTCTATTGATAGCCTTTCTCATAATTTTATATCTATTAGGTCTACATTAAATCACAGTGTCATTCAAAGCCACCTGTGTAGTTAAAAAAAAAATAATGTTGTCATAGGGATTGTGTACATGCAGTATGAATTCCTTTTGGTGATTTCCATAACTTTACAACCCTTTTTTGGCCTTTAGAGGCCCTTAGAGGCCAAATATTTTGAAATCCTTTCTTAGTGCGCATCTAGAGCCTAGGAGCAATATGTGTACCAAGTTTCACGTTCCTAGGCTGTATAGTTTTTGAGAAACTGTGATCAGTCAGTCAGTGGGTTTTGGCTTTTATATATAGAGATTACGCTGATCTCCATCTTGGAAAGAAAACCGCGGTTTTCTCACTTTACAGCTCCTTCACGGCCGGTTTGCATCTTACCGCGGTAAAAGTCGAAACCGAGCACGGTGCAACGAAAGTATGACTTTACCGGGGTAAACTAAGTAACTTTACCGCGGTATTCTGAATACCGAGGTCGGTGCACTCGGCCATGAACCCCGTTCCAGACCTCCCTACCTCCCTACCTCCCGAGGAGTGGATCGACAGATCTTTAGTCAGCAACGCTAATCACAAGACCACGTCGGCGGTCGAAACACTTTCACTCGTCTTAAATAGTGGCTCTTCAAAACATGATGCCCTGATGATGATTCACTAAAACCGAAAAGCCTAGGTTCAATAAATATCTTTAAATGAGAAAAAAGGTACTACATAATTATTTTATTTTATTTTAAATCATGGTAGCATATGGAATTGGAAGAATAATATACATAACAGTTAATAAACAGTCGATTATATAACATAGATACAGTTGGGAGCTGACGAGATGATCCCTGGCCAGACTGAGGAGCTCTTATCTGCAGCCAATGGCAGCGCTCCCCTACACGTGCAGTTATAGCACAACACCGTCTTCCCCCTGCATGCCACCACCAAATCACGGATCATCTCGTCAGCTCCCAACAATATGTGTACGTTATATAGGAAATACCTATTAAAACTCCAATTCTGCCCCCCCCCCGCAAAAATATTTTCAACTCTGCTCCTCTGAATATTATATTATTATCAGTGTACTTTCATTATCATCACTATTATCATCAACACCACAACCAAATCTTTTTACACAGTACAGTCAACCCTAGATATAATGCTCCTCTTTACAGTGCCACCCTCCCACTGCACCAATAAATCCAAGTGAACGGATCTTCTCCCATGTAAAATACATAAGAAACCTCGTTACTGTGCCAATTCATTTAGTGCCAGAGAATATAAGACAAGATTTTTACAAAATGTAGCTTGCAGAGATTTTTCTTTTCAGTTCCAGAATTCTTTCAAAACTGGCGTGAATGTTAGGAAGATTATTTAATAAACATACTGTACTGCATTTCCAAGAAGTGAGTGTTCCCCTACCTAACTAACTGTAAATATAGTGCGGTAGAATGAAGAAGCTATGTTAAGAAGTCGGACAGACAGCCTGCGTGAGGGTGGAGCAGGTAGAAAGAGCCTTTCATACAACGAGACATTCCACGCGTTCACTTCTTATATTCCAGTGTCCACTCAGCTGTTAACTATCAGCTACAGTTAATCACTTACAACTGGGATCTACAAACTACGGTTCGCGGGCCAAATCCGGCCCGGCAGTGACATCAATCCGGCCCGCGACAACTAATGACCAGTGTGTAACCAATCCGGTCCCGCGACAGCTAATGGCTTATTGTTGTTGTTGTTGTGGTGATAAGTTGGATAAAAAAAACACAGAATGATAATAACTCGGATTTATTTACTTGTTAGGTAAAGATTAATGACATTTGTATAATACGGATAAAATTTAACTCAAGCATAATAATTTACAAATAATTGAAATGAATCCTACTATCATTATAAACTAGTGAACATCCCGCGGTTTGAACCTCGGTAGATATGTTGGGGTAAAGAGTATCGTATATGTATGTCTATCGATGTTTGGAATGTACGAGGGATGTTCCAAAAGTAAGTTTCGTCGTTTTTTTAAAAAGTGAAGATGGTAAAGCAGATGAAGCAAACAACTGCCATAAGAATCGACACCTATTGCTGGTTCAACGACGGAAAGAGCGTCAGCAGAGGAGAAACGATGCATGAGTAGAGTCCCGAAGAAGAGAGAGTAGCAGTAGACTGGCGTGCCCGAGGTTATTTGAGTACAAATCACGATGGCAGATGGACGTGTACTGAAAACGTGGTCGACAATGGAAGTACATGCTGTTATCCGGTATGAATGGGCATGTAGGACTAGTGTGTCCATCATCCATGGACGCCTACAGACTGTGTATGGTGAAGAGGTCATGTCTCATCAAATTGTTGGTCGCTGGTGTTGCATGTTCAGTGAAGGAAGGCACCTGTTCCATGCAATGAAAGCCGCACTCTCAGAACGTCACTTCCAAAACAATGCTGAGGTGGAGAAGGCTGTGCGACAATTCCTTGCATAGCAGGGCACCGAGTTTTACCAGAGTGGTTTCTTCAAACTGATTGCAAGCTATGACAAATGTCTCAATGTCGGTGGAGACTATGTTGAAAAATAGTGCAAGGGGTATATTTCATGATTGCATGGTGTATTTGTTTTGGTAATAAAGTTTCCATGTGAAAAAGAAATGACGAAACTTACTTTCAGAACATCCCTCGTATATAGGCTACCCTGAATCACACATATGATTTTTATCCTGAAAATCCCTCAGGAACGGAAAAGCTAAATTAATGCAAATGAAACCACTGGGTGTCCACTTGTAAAAAATACTAATGAGATTTACGTAATAGTGATTTTTTATTGACAATAGTTTGTAGTTGTGGACCAATTTGATAATTTATGCAAATTATCAAATTGTACCAGTGGAAGACTTATAAAATTCCAACAAAGATGAGTTTTGATATTTGTTCTTAATTATATCACTGCACTGTAAATCAATAATTTTCATGGTTTCAATGTCAGTATATAAAAAGGATTTTGAAAAATTTTAATTTCATGTCTCTCGGTATCAATTATAACATTATAATAATTATGATAATTTAGAATGAAAAAACAAAATGTATGTGCATTTCAAGAGAACCAGTAAGGCGTAAATTAGAAATAAATAGAAAGATCACTGAACAAGTAATGAGTTACCATTAAAAATAATATACGATCCTTTTCTTTCATTAAAATTAGGAATAGCCTACTATAACTGGAAAGAAGAAAGAAAAGGGAGTGCAATAGAACACTAGTTTTATAGATTATTACTGGACTGCAAGATATTAGGCCTATCTCTACTGTTTTTTTAATATTTTGAGTTAAGTTGTTTTCAATCCATGTAAACATACTTGAAATTCGATTTATCACTATCTTTCAAAACAAGTGTCTGACGTTGATGCGGGGACCGCCATATTACTATACTAAACAGATGCTCAACATGACTTCACTGCCACCAATAGTACAGCATACATAATTGCCGATGTATCTGTCTATATATGTGTTTTAAATGGCGTTCTGCATTCCCAGACCGAAAAATATCTTCGTAATTTTCTATTTTTATAGAGGACACGAGGCTACTATACATACTTCCTTGTTTACTGGGCCCTTTTAATATGTTTTTGTGTCAATAAGACGAAAGAAAGGAAGGATTAACTAACAAATATTGTGAGATATTTCCGATATAGACAAAATTACTTTGTACCCAACTTGCAGTAATATTTATATGCAGAGCAGTGATTAATTTAATATTAAATTTGCCGTGAGCATCGAGAAGATGTTGTGGGCCATTTGAAAATAGAGTAAATTACAATAAATAAATTAAAATTACCTAGTAACGCAATGATAATTACAGTACATTGTGCTAGTTTTATACCTTTGTTAAACTGTATATTTAGTGCACCCTTATATTTAACTATCACTTCCCTGTTTAATTTATTTAAATATTTTAGGCCTATTTATTTTACCTTGTATAAACATGTCTACATTACTGTTAGTGTAGCCATTGCATTTAAAATGAAAATAAGAATTCTATAATTTCTAAATAGCCAAGTTAGATTGACGGCCTCGAGGAAAAATTGTGACAGTAGCGTTGCCAATTTAATAGGCTACATAACTTGATGTATGTTTAATTCTTAAATGTGAATAGATTGAGAGCCTCTCTGCCTTTATATTCTGCTATGTGATGTAATGAAATATTCTTAACAATATTCTGTCTCGTAACTTGAAATGAAAATCATATAGGCCTACCGATGGTCTAGCATACCGGCAATAGCAGGAATAAGAAAGAATGAGGAATAACAAGAAAAAGTTATCATCGGTTCTCAAGTTCACACTTTTTAAAACTATTCTTGATAGGAAATGGCCTCTTTGCGTGTTGTAAACTTATTTTAATATTTTGATTTTGAATACATTTTTAATATAACGGTATATGCTAAATATGCATTTGATATAGAAAATAAATAATATTTAAAATGTCTGCGAATACACGCCACATATATAAGTGTTTATGACTCATATCGATTAGTATTTTACTGTCTGAACCCTATACCCTTAGCAACCAGGGAAGGCGGTTGAGGCCAGGTAGGTTCCTTCACCCGCTACCACCCTCACATTTACAAGCAGAGGGAATTAGGACCAACCGTAATTTCCTCCCCGTGAGTCACCTAGTCTACTTCAATCAATCAATCTTAGATTTTGTTAATATGTAACTTTATCTTAAAATGTTTGTTATATATCAATTCTACACATAATTACAAGAAAAATGACACCAAACAATGTATAATTTACTTTACAAGGAACATTTATAACAAATACATAAATAAAAGTTACGAGAAAACTGCTTTCAAGCCCTATGTATAGATGATCTAATTTACCGCCATCTTGCCGGTAACGTTGCCACACATTTTGTTCAGCAACAGTGCAACGTTAGGGAAATAACATTTCTTGCCTCTGATTGATACAAGGTGCAAAGAAATGTTTTGGTCAGCTCTGTCAAAGCCTCCCATGTGTGTATTATAGTTGTGGATGACTGTGGTTGATCGACACTAATTCGCTTTTTTGCTTTTGTCAGTAGCGAGATACCTGGCAAGTTGGTAAAACTTTATCAAAGTTAGTAGCCACATTCACCACACTATCATCATTCCATCTAGTAACGAGGACGTTGCTTGTGTCATCAGACCTGAAGTCGTATGTACCCCGTGGTGTTTTCTTCATCACTGTTGGTAATATCGCACTCTTTCCCAATTCTATTGGCTCTCATTGCCACTGTGGCTTCAATTTCTCTCTTATGCAGATCCCTAAGTAGAGGTATTGAGGTACAGAAATTGCCAAAATACACTCTATAGGGCAATTGTTCCAGCTTGTGAATATAAGTCAGCATATCAAAGTCTTTTTTCAGCATATTTATCAGGTAATGTACCAGCTTCTTGATATGGCCCGAACCAGCTAAGGTACCCAAAACTAGGTCCACCACACCAGAACTCATAGCCATACCTAATTGGCTTTCCATGGATTAATTGTTTTGCACTAGGCCTATGTTTACCAAAGTAAGGTACCATGCTCTCATCTACGGAGTGGTTTTGTATATGTGAACTGTACTCTACACATTTCGCATTTATTTTATCTATTATCTATTTATTTTATCTCTTGACATAGTTTCGGAAATCAATATGTTATGGGCATTTGATGACTTTTCCCAATATATGTTATCTTTCTGTGGCAGGTCAACATAACCACTCAATAAAAGCTAGGAAACACTTCATCTCTTCTTTAGAACGGTCTCCAAGCCTATTTCTTTTTGCGGCGTACTGATTTGTATATGTCACCAGCAAATTTACCACGTCATCATCGAAAAAAAACTCATGAGACTGTTAGTTTGACACAAAGAAAGATATAATTACGTCATCTACCCATTAATATTCACTTACAGATATTTCTTTACAATTATGAAACACCGGGTTTTATTCTTCAAAAGAATTTCACAAACAAATTTTTAGGCTCCCATTACGCTGACGTCCTTCTGGAAGGAAGCGCTACGAAAGTAGACTGTGGGGCCTACAATATTGTTCGTAATGTTTGTTTGGTGAATCACTATGGTAAAGAAGATATTTAAGGCAATAAATGAATACAAATTTGCAACAAAAGAATAAGAAGAAACATAGAACACAGACCCATCTATCCGAAGGTCTTCGACATATTCCATTTTGTTAGAAATGTAACTTCACAGCTAAATATCACTACTAACCTCTCAACAACGAAGACTAAAATAACATAAAAATTAAAGCGTGCAGTTTCTAGTTACAAAATATGATGCTGCATTCGGGCGAGTAATTGAAGAACTTTCGAAAAATAAACATGTTACCTACTGCTGCTCGCATCCTTCTGGAAGGACGTCAGCGTTATCTGGGTTAAAGCAAATGCAATTTGTTCAAAAGATCTCTCAATGAATATTTAATAACTCACACCTTCTACAATATGAATGAATATTTCCAGCTTGAATAAGTTTGGCAGCTTACAGTTTTGTATATTGTTGTTATAACATGCATGTTTAATCTGATCTGATGTGTTTTATATCCTTGAGCCATGCTAAACATAGGATCTACAGAATGGATATCTACATCTATATCTACAAAGAATATGTGGGATACCTAGAATATTAACAGAACAAATTTACAACAAATTCCTGAAGTCAACAACTGGCAAAATGCTATATTTTGGTCAAAAAATCTAAATCCACACAAAGAAGCAATAAAAAACTCAACAAAATCAAAGTTTGGTTTGGAGGGGAAAACTTAAAAATTTAAACTTATGATTTTTCCCATGTAATGGTATTTGTGAACAGCATTGACGAAAGAAATGCATTAAATTAGTAAATGCTGAGTATTCACACTTTAACCTAATCGGAAATTCAAAATAAATTCAAATTATTTTCATTTTCCGATGCCGGTTTTAGAAGTATACAATATTATTAAGTTTATTTAGTATGTGGTTTCAGTAAGTTTTTCAGAGAGCGAATTATATGTTCCCATTTGAACAT
Source organism: Ectobius pallidus (assembly GCA_964059195.1). Taxonomy (NCBI): domain Eukaryota; kingdom Metazoa; phylum Arthropoda; class Insecta; order Blattodea; family Ectobiidae; genus Ectobius; species Ectobius pallidus. The sequence goes on along the minus strand of CAXKWD010000008.1, from coordinate 5,168,425 downwards.
GGCGGACATGCTGTTAAGCTCCAGCTCGGCTCTCGAGAAAAGTATAATATTGAATAGTTTTCAGTGTAGGAAATGTGCGAAATCAGTAAAAAACGGGATTCTGTGCCCAAACTGTGACCATTACTGGCATTTTCGCTGTGCTAAGATAGACCCAGTATTAATAAATAAGAAAGATGACGTGTTGTCGACATGGATGTGCGAATTTTGCCGCGGGAATCAAGAAGCAACAAATAACGGTAGGGATCAACATGTAAGCATTATACAGAGGCAGGAAGAACTCATTGAAGCACTCAGAAGTGAGAATTTATCACTAAAAACCACAATTGAATACCTAAAATCTGATATAACTGCTCTACAACTAGAGACTACAAACACACTGGCAGCACTGGTTGCAGAGGAGCTGAAGTGTAATGTACTAGATTGTAACAGGCCTATTCCTGTCATAGATGGTGGCTCGACTCGTTTTTTAGGGGGAATCTAAGTGAAAGAATCCAACAGCTTAGGCCTATATGCATATCTCAAGTCAATAATAGTAATACGCTTAGGCCTATAGCTAGAACTAATAAATCATTTGCACTATTTCATCAAAACATAAGGGGGCTTGAAAATAAAATTGAAGAATTTAACTTAGCCATTCAGGATACAATTAATTCTAATAAACAGGAAATTCAAGTTATTTGTCTAACGGAACACCACTGTGCAGAAACAGATCTGGAACAATTAAAAATTGATAATTTTTCACTATGTTCAAAATTTTGTAGACATTCCATTAAATGTGGAGGTGTGAGTATATTTATCAAAAGAAACTTACATTTCAGTGATATAGACACAAGTTCCTTCTGTAAAGAACAGGATTTTGAGTGTTGTTCAGCCAGATTGAATTTTGACAATGATACATTTGTAATACTAGCCATTTACAGGGCACCATCAGGTAATTTCAATTATTTTGTAAATCAGTTAGAAAGGGTTCTTAATTCACTGTATAGTACTAATGTAAATATTATCCTGTGTGGTGACTTTAATGTAGATTTCTCAATTGATAGTGAGAAGAAGATCAGACTGATATCTTTATTGGGTAGCTATAATCTAGATTTCATAGTAAACTTTCCAACGAGAATTCAGAACGACTCCCAAACAACAATAGATAATATATTCATAGATATAGAAAAACATTTTAATTTTAAAGTACTTCCAATATTAAATGGATTATCAGATCATGATGCACAAATGTTAGTGCTGAACAATATTAAAGTAAATTCGAACAGTAAACATGCTCATAGTAATATGACTAGAGTAATGAATGACGATTCAATTTTAAATTTCAAACAAGATCTTGCGAATGAAAACTGGGAATCTATGTTATCCTATGACAAAGTAGATAGTAAATTAAGTGAATTCCTAAACATAGTGACACGACATTTTGAGGCAAATTTTCCAAAAAAGAAAACTGCTAATTTACCTAATTCAAGGAATAACACATGGTTAACTGCTGGTATTAAAATATCATGTGCAAACAAAAGAGAGCTCTACCTAAAATATAGAACTAGTAACAACCAAGCTCATAAGGAATACTATAAAAAGTATTGCAACATACTGAAGAAAGTAATCAAAGAAGCAAAAAGTAGGCATTTTTCACAAGTAATTAATAAATCAAATAATAAAGTTAAGACTGTATGGAATATAATAAAAAACGAAACGGGGAGAACAAAGGGAAACAATGATTGTACATAATTAATATACCAAAACATAAAACTAGACAATTTATCAGACATTACAAATGCTTTTAATAGTCACTTTATAAATATTGCAGAGAAATGTATTCCTATAAATAATATTAACATTAAGGCAGTAGACCTACTAACAAAATCTACAGTTTGGAACCATAGATTTCAATTGAACCTGACTTCCCACATAGAAATTGAAAATATAATCAAGTCTCTCAAAAGTAAAAGCTCGTCTGGATGGGATGAGATAAGTAATAAGTTATTAAAAAGCTGCTCATCGGAACTCAGTAAACCTCTTAGTCACATATGCAATTGTTCATTAGAAAATGGAATATTTCCAGAAAGACTTAAGCATGCTATTGTTAAGCCCCTCTTTAAAAAAGGTGACAAAAATCTACCATCAAATTACAGACCTATATCACTCTTAACCTCATTTTCAAAAGTTTTTGAAAAAGTCATGTACAACCACATAATACACTATCTTAATTTGAATGACATTCTTACTTCATCTCAGTTTGGATTTAGAAGTGGCATGTCCACTGAGAATGCTACATTTCAACTTACTACAGAAATATTGGAAGCGTTAGATAAAAAGAAATATGCTCTGGGAATTTTCTGCGACTTAGCTAAAGCATTTGACTGTATAAATCATGAAATATTACTTCAAAAATTGGATCATTATGGGTTCGATAATTTAACACTTAAGTGGTTCAAATCATATCTTTCTGATAGAACTCAAAAGGTAATAATAAATGGAAATGAATCTAACCTAGGGATTGTTAAGAATGGGGTACCTCAGGGATCAATACTGGGACCTTTGCTCTTTTTAATTTTCATTAATGACTTGCCCTATAACTTAAGTGACGAATCAAAGGTATTGCTCTTCGCAGATGATACTAGTGTACTTGTAACAGGAACGTCACAAGAACATTTATCAAGAATAGCTACAAAGGCTTTTCACGAGTTAAACACATGGTTTCTAGCTAATAAAATGACACTTAATATTGATAAGACCCATTTTATACAATTTAGGACAAAAAACAGATGTATCTCAAATCTTGAAATTAATTATGGAACACAAATCATACAAGAAATTAGCAATGTAAAATTTTTAGGACTGCAAATTGACCAAAATCTTGACTGGAAAACACACATAGAAATGATAAGTCCAAAACTGAGTTCAGCATGCTTTGCTTTAAGAATTTTGAATAATATATTAAAACAGGATGCATTACTTATGGTATATTTTGCATATTTTCACTCGGTAATGAGGTACGGGATCATTTTCTGGGACAACTCTACCCATAGGGAGAAAATATTTAGATTTCAAAAGCGGGCAATAAGAATAATATGTGGAAAGAAAAAAAGGGAATCTTGTAAACCGCTGTTTGAAAAATTAAGAGTCCTCACTCTCACAGGGGAGTATATATACTCTGTTATGTGTTTTGTAGTGAATAATATTGATAAATTTCAAACTAATTTTAGTGTACATGGACGTACTACCAGAAACATGAATGATCTACACAGACCAAATAACTCGTTAAAACTCTTTCAGAAGGGTGCTTATTATTCTGCAGTACAGATATATAACAAGCTTCCAAACAACATTAAATTATTATGTATTCAAAGAAAGATCAAACCTTTCAAAACAGCTGTCAAGGAATTTTTAATAACTCACACCTTCTACAATTTGGAGGAATATTTCCAGCTTGGATAAATTTGGCAGCTTGCAGTTTCTGTAGACCTATATTATTGTTATAACATGCATGTATTTTTTGATCTGACGTGTTCTATATCCTTGAGCCCCGCTCAACACAGGATCTACAGGACAAGATATCTACATCTACATCTACATCTACACAAAGAGGCCACACCCCCACGTGGCAGAACAGGGTGAATGGCCTAATCTAACATGGACCAAACCGAAAACAACATCAAAAGCAGTTCATGTCAACAAAGGAAACACTGTTTCTTTAAGAAATAGATTTGAGACTCTGATGGAGGAAGGAGATCAGTATGGTGAACACAAAAACAGAAGCCTAGGCCTGGAAGATTCTTCAGGATTTAGGCCTACTCCATACCATCCATGCAAAGAAGGCAGAAAGCACAAAAGGAAGGAAAGGGTTACAATATATGGTGACAGTCATGCAAGAGGTCTAGCTAGTGAAATTACTGACTGTATAAAAGGGCATACTGGAAATCATGTAGAAGTTATAGGTTATGTGAAACCAGGTGCACTGTTCCAGCAAGTTACTGACAACATTGAAATAACAACTGGAAAAAATGACTACACAATAATCACTGCTGGCTCAAATGATGTATATCGGAATCAGTCAGTCCTGACTGTAACAGGTCTCAGGAAAACTCTAGAAAAGTTACAACATTCCAATGTGATTGTCAGGGATATTCCCTACAGACATGACCTAAATGGCAGCTCCATAATACAAGAAGAAATAAAGAAAACCAATAGGAAGATTCATGCAATCTGCAGATTATACACTAACACATCACTTATCAAAGTCAGTAACCTTGAGAGAGATCACCATACAAGACATGGCCTACATCTGAATGCACTAGGTAAGACACAGGTGGCCAGACTAATGAGCAATATCATCACCGGGACAAACAAATCCAAACAACAAGGAAATGCCATACCGCTGACAGCTTCTCTAGAAACTTCAACAGCTAAGGAGAAGATGAACAACAGCCAGCCAGAAAACCTACAAAGTCAAGACAGAATGGACAATAGCCCCACAGCAATTTCTGAATGTGAAACCTATAAAACAATGTTGAATGTAAACCAAGATCTAGAACATAGTCCAAAAAACCCAATAAGTGCAGGGTCAGGCCTACCACAGGTAAAAACATAAACAAAAATGAAGGCAGTATAAAAATCATACACCAAAATGTAAACACTTTATGGAATAAGGTAGATCGGGTCAATGTATTTGTAATGGAAGAAAGACCAGATATACTAATTGAGGCAGTCAACGTAAAAAGGGCACATAGAGCTATGGGCCCTTTTTACGCAGAATGCATAGATTTGTTCGCCATTTTCTCTAGTCAATAATGGTGAAAGAATCAGCGAGATATGTTGAAAATTGAGGTTGTTACAACTGTTTAAAGTTAGCTGTACATACAGCTGTGTTATGAGAAAGTACCACAAGAGGAACAGTTGCAATTGTTTCGCTCATTTGATAGTGGTCAACCAAAAAGCCTACAGGATTCCTTCTTAGCAAGGTGTATGGTATTTGTCCCTCAGGTCAAGAAAAAATACTCAACCCCAAGAAACCAAGAGAACACACTTGGTCATACATGTAGCTGTGGGAGCAACTAAAAGGCATGTATTTGGATCTTATTTCAAGTATCTGTAAAACGCCTCCGCATAATTTAAAATAAGTTCTTACTAGATGAGTCTTTTGAAGAGAAAAGAGGCTCTCACTCAAACCAATCAAGAAATGTGTCGAGTGATGTAATCACTTTAATGGGTGAACATCTAAGTACAATACCACATTAAGAAAGTCACTACTGCAGAGAAAGAAGTAATTTAATTTACTTCGACAACCACATGCTAAATATTAAAAATTGTATGAGATGTTTAAAATATTAAAAAAAAAAAACTGGTAGGCATTTGGAAATGAAGTACAAAAACTTGTTTCGAGCAGACTACTATAAAACAAAGTTTCAGTACTCTGTGTGCTAGCCTAAAACTGATTTGTAGCCACTTTATTTTTTCATAATCGCAAACTAATGTATTCAAGTTGGATTAAATTTAACTTAAACACTGTATTTAAGTCTAATTTGGTGAATTTTACCACCAAAAATTTCATCTGCGTAAAAAGGGCTCATAATATTGATTTCAAATTTATAATTTATTTAATTTGTGAGCTATTTATGTCATTTTAAATGAATTCTATTCATACCTGGATTAAATATTCTAAATAATAACAAACAGTACAGTAAGAAAAATACAAAAACACCAAAGAAAAACTAAGACAAATATTTCATTTCCTTTTTTCTCAAAAATGGGTTTTCACCTATGTGCCCTTTTTACGTCGACCGCCTCAATTGTTACTGAGCATGGCATGAATCAAACAGAATTACAAATTAATCTCATTGCAGGTATGAAAGTACGAGCCAGTTACAGTAGAACAAATAAGAAGTGGGGTGGGGTAGCTATACTAGTAAATCAGAAGCTAGTACAATCTTGTTCCACTATTGATGTCACGGAATATGCTATTGAGGAGAATGTTGAACTAACGGCCCTTTCAGTAGACCTAAAAACAACCAAACTTATAATAGTTGGCATATATAGACCCCCTAAGGGAAACTTTGAGGTCTTTCTGGACAAAATGAGACTCATGCTTGAAAAAATCTGTAGAAATATACTTGTTAACATAATTGTAATAGGAGATTTTAATATAAATTTTATCGGAGTAGGTAAACATAGAAACAACTTCATAGATCTAGCATTGGAATTTAATCTCAGATATGTCATAGAAGATGCTACACGTATAACAGGAAAATCTAGCACAGCTATTGACAACATCTTCACTAATATTAATCATTCTAACATTAATACCAAGGTTGTAACCACTTGTATCTCAGATCACACAGCTCAAAGCATCAGTGTGAATGGTTTGACTAAACAAGCACATAAATCACACTACCAACATAGACTGAAACACAACTTTTGCCTTAACAATTTAACACAGCTGAAGAACTCACTAGCAAATGAAACATGGAATGATGTCAAACTTGAAGCTGATCCCAATACTCAACTGGACAAATTCTATAGCACAATAAATTATCACATTAATATACATTGCCCTCTCACTAGACAAAGAAAACATAAGGTTAAACAGGCAAACTGGATTACACCAGAAATCAAAAGTATGCGAACTGCTCTACACATTGCTATAGCCAAAGCAAATACCTCCAATGATGAGCAGCATTGGGATAATTTGAAAGCATACAAAAAAATCTATGACGTCAAGGTTGTCAAAACCAAGCAACAGCATCTTAGCAATCTAATAATAAATAGCTAACACATAAGTAAGACTAGTTGGAAAATTATAAACAATATTAGAAACAGTAAGGATACAAACAATCAGCATCCAATTCAGATAAAGACAGGAAACTCCACCATTAGAAAACCTGAAGAGGTAGCATCAGCATTAAATGAACATTTCACAACAGCAGGTCATAACATTAAAATGTCTACAACATACTCTAGTCCACCGGGAAAACAATATATCGATAATATCAGCAGAACAATGTCCAGTATATATATATGTATCCCACAAATGAAAAAGAGTTAAGTAACATTATCACGTCTCTTAAACCTAAACCTACAACAGGAATAGATAACATACCCATAACTGTTTATAAATTTTGCAATCCGGAATTAGTAAACACACTGGTGTTTATAATTAACTCCTGTTTAAATCAAGGGATATTTCCTAATAAATTAAAGATTGCCAAAGTTATCCCTGTATTTAAAAAGGGAGAGAGAGAGGATATGAGCAACTATAGGCCCATCTCTATTCTACCCTCCAACTCTAAAATCTTTGAAATGGTAATCTATAACAGGCTATTATGCTTTCTAGAAAAATATAAAATACTCCCTCACAAACAGCATGGCTTTACAAGAAATAAATCCACAATAACTGCATTAACTGAAATAATTGAAAAAGTTATAACGGACATTGATGATGGCAACTATGCAGCAGGAGTTCTATTGGACCTAACCAAGGCTTTTGACAATGTAGATATAAGCTTACTTATGAACCAATTATACCAGTTAGGAATAAGAGGAATCGATTATGACTTAATGAAATCATATATGTCAGACAGAAAACAATTGGTAGAAATAACGACAAATGAAGAAACCATTCAATCATGCCTGAAGAATATAATTAGGGGTGTACCACAAGGTTCAATCCTAGGTCCACTGTTATTTATACTCTATGTACATAACATCGTAAATATTTTACCTAATAAAGATGATGTCGTATTGTATGCAGATGATACAACGCTTACAGCTAAACATAAAGACTTACAAGCACTAGAACAAAACATACATGAAAATACAAACTTAACAATCAAATACTTTGCAAGTTTAAATCTGAACATCAATCCATGCGAACTCATAACATTCGGAAATAGCATGAATAACCGGCTACAACTTGATATAAACAACGTCTCTATCCATAGCAGCGAAGTAGTAAAACTGCTAGGAATGAAAATAGACAGAAAATTTACATGGACTGAACACGTTGATAATCTAAGCACAAAAATCAGCAAAGGTTTATATGTACTACGATATCTCAGCAGGCTCATCCCCAAAGCAACTGCAAAGTTAATATATTTTTCACTAATAGAATCCCATATAACATACGGAATTGAACTGTGGGGCTCAACATCTATAGCAAACTTTTCAAGAATATTTGTCCTACAAAAGAGAGCCATTAGATACGTAGCAAAACTGAACTATAGAGACTCATGCAGATCCAGCTTCAAAGAGTTACAAATAAATACACTAGCTGGCCTGTACATCTTCAGATCCATAATTCACATCTGGAAATATGATACCCCCATAAAAAACTCAGACGTACACGACCACAACACAAGAAATAAGGAAAATTTCACAGTAACTAGCCACAGATTAAGATTGTTTGAAAAATCACCTAAGTATCAAGGGGCCAAACTTTTCAATATGCTGCCCCAGGAACTAAAAAATTATTGTGACCAAAAGTGTTTCAAGGCAAAGCTAGCAAAATTTTTAGTGGATAAAGCATATTATAGCATCCAAGAATTCATTGATGACAACAGAAACTAGAGGCAAGCATTCAAGCCATGCTCAACACTCTCCTGGCTCAATTTGTATATAAGTGTGCCACATTGATGTGTGTGTATGTATGCTGTATGCATGAATAGTTGACAATGTTCTAAAAATGCACACATACATTATACGGAACAATAAAGTCTTATTATTATTATGGTGAGGTGCAACATAAACAATGTAAAATAACTTACTAATAATAAGCAAAGTACTTATGCCTGTTAAACTTACTCACAGGTACATTTTTTTGTTAAATGTATTGTACAACTAATTTCACCAAAGTGTTGTCAAACGTACCTCTTGCTAACGGTCAAATGTGTCATCAAATGCATACTAGCAAGATTGGACTCAACTTTGGAATATGTCCCTTCAAAAAAAGTTGCCATTTTCTGCGTTTTTCTTGTTGTTCAGAATTTTTAAGGCCTACGCGTCATTGACATTTCTTCTGCATTTTTTTTTTTTAATTACACAAACATTTATATCATTTATTTATATTAACAGATTAATTGCACATTCGACGAATTCTTTATTTACCAGGCACGCGCCATTTTGGATTGGAGACGTCATGTACTGCTGCCAACTTTGCTGGAATTGTGTACCCTAGGTCACGCTGCCAATTTCCAACGTGAAGACACTGACTCTAAAGCGCAATTTCGTAACGCTACAAGTGATGCTACGGGTGAAGCTGCAGCTAGCACTTCCAATTAAATTAAATGTACCGAAATGTTTGTTTGATCTATTTGTGATGGAAATGAATGTATGGAATTCTAAAATCTAAAGTAGGCCTACAATACCTCAAACACTAGTACAATATTTACAATATTATTATTGTAAATATTGTAATAATATTACATATTGTAATATTGTAACAATAATTTATTTACAAGTAAAGGCGCTAAACCTACTTAAACAGGATAAACAGTCCTGATATCTTCCATTTCTTGAAATGGATCTGCTAGTCAGTGCTTACAGTCCAGACGCCACAAGTATTCTACCAAATGGGTATCTACCTGTTCGCGTCTGATACCCCCTGGCTAGGCGTGCACGGAGAGATCGCCAACATGACTCGGTATTGTTCGTATGAACACCAGTCACCGGATTTACGATTTTTACATTTTGGCACTTGAACCCATCTGCAGAACACATGTCTGGGGTTTTGGTGCATATATTGGCAGCAATGACTTCAGATGTTGCCTCCATTCTTAGTCTCGGCACTTCGGGAAAAAACTTCGGGAATCTTCGCAGTTCATAGCATATCAATGTGAACTTTCGGACTTAGAAAATTTTTGAGGGACATATATCAAAGTTTATCCGCAAGATTGTCCCTCTGTAGTGTAAATTTCGCAACAACATTACCTTTCATTACCCTTTCAATAGTATTACCCTTCAACCATGTGGTTGTACAGTAAATATTGAGCCACTCATATTCTGCTGGTAATGGTAGTTTGTTGTATTTTGTTAGATTGTTTAACATGTCTCTTACAAATACAGTAGAACTCCATTTATCCAGATTAATTAGGATGGGACCAGATATAATTTCAGACTTCCTTTTTGGGTAAATTTCTTGCTACATGTATCACGTGAGCATTTGAGAAAATTCATTGTTACTAATATCACTGCAGAAGGGTTTATTTTAACGTGCAGTATGAATTACCATATGCTTCTTCAGATTGTCTCTAAAGAAAAATTTCTTGGTACATGTTTCACACGAGAACGGCTTGTTAGTAGTGTGAGTGACCTGATGTCTATTAAGTTTCCCTCTCGTATAAAATTTCTTACTACATATATCACACGAAAATGGTTTCAGTCCAGTGTGAGTAAGCAGATGTGCTATGAAATTACCTCGTATGGAAAATTTTTTGGTACATATATCACAAGTAAAAGGCTTGTCTGTGCCATGATTAAGTCGATGTCGTACCATATATTCTAGTATGGAAAATTTCTTGCTACATAAATCACACGAGAATTGTTTTTCTCCAGCGTGAACGCGCAGATGTGTTTTCAGATTACTTCTTTGTGAAAATTTCTTGGTACATATTTCACATGAGTATGGTTTAATTCCACTGTGAGTGAGCAGGTGATTCTTCAGTACACATTTGTCTGAAAATGTTTTGGAACATGCATCACATGAGAATGGTTTTTCTCTAACAGTGTGAGTGACTAGATGTGATTTGAGAGACTGTTTTAGTGAAAATTTCTTGCTACATATTTCACATGTAAATGGTTTGTGTCCAGTGTGAGTGAGCTGATGTGCCTTGAGTGCTGATCCGTCTGAAAATTTCTTGGGACATATATCACATAAGAATGGTCTTACTCCAGTGTGAATACGCATGTGTTTCGTAAGATGACTACTTTGAGAGTATTTCTTGTTGCATATATCGCATGAGTATGGTTTTTCTCCTGTGTGTGTGAACAGATGTGTTTTCAGATAGGGTCTTTGGTTAAATTTCTTGTTACAAATATCACACGAGAAAGGCTTATGTCCAGTATGAGTTCGGAGATGTGTTTTCAGATGACCTTTCTCGGAAAATTTCTTGGTACAAACATCACAAGTAAAGGGCTTAGTGTGAGTGAACGAATGTGTCTTTAGCCTCCCTCTTGCTGTAAATTCCTTGGTGCATATATTGCAGGAATATGGTTTGTGTCCTGTGAGAGTGAGATGTTTTTTGAGATGCCGTAGCTGGGAAAATTCCTGACAGCATTTACCACATGAGTAATTTTTGTCTGGAGCACGAGTTAGGCGTTTAGTGTTTCTAGCAGAGGATGTGTTCGTGCACAAAGGAAGTGATTCTCTTTGTGTTACCTGATTTTCTTCATTATTTACTTGTGAAACTCCTGACATCTGCTCTAAGTTGTCACTGAAGCTGCTTATCGTAGAATCGTTGGAATCTGTAGCCTCACGTTTTATTTGCAGTGTCGGCATTATGTCAAACGTAGTTTGTGCAGGTTCATACTTGTAAACGGTGTGGGCATTTGCAGATTCCTTGTTGTCTGTGTTCTCGTGTTTAATTTTTGATGTCTGTATTGTGTCAAATCGTATCGGTATGGGTTCACACTTTAGTTGTGAAATCTCTTCCTTAATTTCATTCGTAGAACACTCCGATTTAATTATCGGCTCCATTCTTTACAATAGACCATACATTTACCATACGGTGATCGCTTGTTAATTAAATTATATTAATCAGTTTCTTGTTTCTTGCTGTTATATCCAATAGCTTTATTCTAATAGCACGGCTGCCTTGAAGATTTACAACTATAAAGAGGATCGTGCTACCAGGAAAACAGGTGCGCCTGCGCGAACACTACTTGCTGCACAGGATTAAAAAATTTCCAATTGAAAGGGGAGGAAGAAGAGGAAATAGAGAACCAAAATTGGACGCAAGTTCAGTACAGGAGGAGACGGAGACAGCAATTGTGGTTGGTTCAAATAGAAATGAGGACGAACTGCAGGCAGAAGAGAGGAAAGCATGGCTCTATGTTGGGAGTTTGAAAAGATCAACAACTGCAGAAAATGTAAAAAGCTTCTTGAAAGGGATCACAGGTGAACAGTGGCGTACCAAGGAAGGAGGAGCCTCCGGGTGGCCGCACCGGGCGCCGTAAGGGGGGGGGGGGCGCCAAAATTGAAAAACAACTTTTTTTTAGTTTAAGAAATTTTTTTTTCAGGCAAAATATACGGTTTTTATTGGTCAAATTTTCTTTATTACTTTGTTAAATACTGCAGTAATATTATTTAGAACTGATATAAACGTTTCATTTTAAACTATTTATAGACAATACGAAATAGGTCGTGGCGCCGAGCACACAGGAAAAGTAATTTAGCAATTTTATTGATAGAACGTGATGTGGCTGCTACTATAGACTTTATTTCTATTATAAATAAGTTTGCATCCACCAAGGCTAGGAAGGCACATTTTTTAATTTTTGTTATGACTCTGAAACTTCTTTTCTCTTTATAATTTTTTTTTAACAAACTAACCTTATAATACTTACAGTTTTATTTCATTCATATTTTCCTCTTTATAATGTGTTAAAGTAACATACTACTTATTAAAAATAAATAATTGTGAACATTAAACTGTGTTTAAATTAAACTCATTGAACCTTGAACCTTTTAGTGTTGGGGACGACAATCATCTAGCTAGCCCCGGGCACCAAGTAGCCTTGGTACGCCACTGCAGGTGAATTAGTATGTGAAGGACTTAATACACTCGGTGACAAGAAAGCTTTCAAGGTAGGAATCCCGCTTTCCTACCTGAATGACGTCTCAGTTGCAGAATTCTGGCCTGCAGGAGTGATAATGAGACGATTTCGTTTCCCATGGAAACATGCAGAGGGGGGAGCATCACTTGAGTAACCAGAGAACTCTAAAGTTACTTTCGTGGAACATAGAAGGATTGGATTAGTCTAAATCCCACAGACTTTTTAAAAGATAGTGATATAGCGATTTTAGTGGAAATATTTCTTACAGAAGACTGGCAACACAAAGACTATTATGGGTTACACGTATTCGCATCCCACGGTCCGAGAGGTAGGCCCAAAGGAGGCATAACATGCCTTCTTAGACCGAATCTGTGTCCCTACAAAATCGGTAAAGCTTGTGGCCCGGACAGAATTTATAATGAGCACCTGAATCAAGGAAGCTCCATACTAGTAGAACCGTGGACTATGCTACTCAACCAATGTCTAGCCCAATACCAAGAATTGGAGATATTCCATAATCAGAATTCTATACAAGGGCAAAGGTGATACTGAGGACCCTCATTCGTATCGTGGCATAGCCCTCGAGAACACAGGATTCAGACTACTATCCAACCTGTTGGCAAACAGATTAACACCATTAGTAGACCCTCTAATACCAGAGGAACAGTTTGGATTTAGGAGAGGAAGATCAACCGTGCAAGCCATTAGATGCCTAATGGATAGCATCAAGGACGCCCTCAGATCCTCTGGAGGAAAATTGTATGTCGTGTTTATCGACTTCGCGAAAGCTTTCGACTCAGTACACCGAGCAAAGATGATCTCGAAACTAGGTCAACTACTAGGAGAAAGGCATTATTTAACTAAAATGATTTCGGTACTGGCAGCGGTAAACTACGTAACCATTGATGACAACCTCAGAAGATCGGAACCTATAAAACAAACCGTGGGAGTCCTACAAGGTGATCCCTTGAGTCCCATCATGTTCAACATCGCGACTAGAGATGTAGTGGAGGAAATAGCATCACCAGCTGTTGAGTTGTTCATATACGCAGATGATATGACCATGGCATCAAGGTCGCTCCGAGAATTACAAGACGCTTTTGACAAACTCTTGATCTGGGCGAATAAAAACAGCCTAACCATAAATTCAAAGAAGACCGTACTGATGACTTTTAGGAATGGGGGAAGGCTTCCAGTATACGCAAACATTTCATACAATGGCAACAACCTAGAAAAAGTAAACAACTACAAGTATCTGGGCGTGACGATGCAGATTAATGGGAAAAGCTTTGCAAAGCACATAAAGGACAAAGCCACCGCAGCAATAGTTGCAATGAAAGATATACCCAAACTACGCCAACTTTCCATAGACAGCGATGAAACTATTCAATACTAAGATCTCTCCCTTTATGACTTATGCAATAGACATTATTTGGGAACATCTCACAAAAAATGATTTAACACAGTTGGAAAAAGTAAAGGCTACTTACATAAAGAACGTCCTGTGTCTATCCAAGTACTCTCCTTCAAGACTAAGCTACGAGCTTACACGCCAGCCGTTCTATATAGAGAAACTGCGGACAAGGATGCTGTTACCATCTACACAGCCATACCAGACACTACTGACAGAGCTGTACAAGAAGAAAGCTGACATATGGGCAGTATTTTACATGACCGATGCAATGAACACGTTGGAATGGAAGGGTTCTATGTACGAGCTTCGGCACACCATGACCCGTTTTGCCGTGCATGGATTTCACCACAAACTATGCCGTACCAAAAGCTACCACGACCCAAGTGAGAGTTGTGTATGTGACTGGTGTGCGGGTCTCTGCCAGCGATACCATGCTATAACATGTGCCAGAAGAACAATATCCCTGACGGAACTATGTACATAATTTATTTCTATGCACATTGTGCTCTATTCTTATTTTATTAAAAAAATTCCGCTCCACTGTCGTGACAAGCTGAACATGGCGTCACATTCCCAGCGGAAAAAGAAAATACTGTCACAGTATTCTTTTCTAAATGATAAATCACTTCTTGCGTAAAACGAGAGTGAACACACGTACCTTATCAATGGTTCAGTAGTTTCATAACGTAATTTTAATCTATTAAAACCTTCGATATAATGCCACCATTCGTTCTCTAACATTTAGTGGAACAAAGCGAGGGTGCATTAAAACGAAATCAATTTAAAAAAAAATAAAAATGGCATATGCTGTAGAACAGTGGTCGCCAAACTTATGAAGCTTCTGAGATACCTTACCGTTTTAAAATCCTACTGTGAGCTACCAACCAAAAGAACTACCAACTTAAAAAATCTTATTTTGTTTATTGCCTAAATATGAAATATATTTTAATTAAACTGTATATAACAAAAATAAATTGAAATGGAAATGTACATAAGAAAGAAATTGAAGTGTAGTTAGCAATAAATAACAAATGTACGGGCAGAATTTTTTTATTCCACGTGTTAACTTCAATGAGAAGAATGGAACTCTTTTTTGTCATCAACAAGTTTTTTAATGTTCTGAGAGTAGGTAGTGGCTGCCATTCGAATACAGTTGTCCAAGTGTTCATCAGTGAGTCCGTTTCTGTACTTATTTTCAATAAACTTCATACTGGAAAAAGAAACCTCACACAGATATGTAGAGCTGAACATTGCCTTCACTTTGAGAGCAACCAAAATTGGATAATTTTCTTTAGGAACAAGAGGCCAAATATTTTCAGAGCTTGAAGAAAGCGATTTTACAGATAAATCATTTTGAAAATCAATCAGTTCCAACTCCACTGCAGCACTGTCTTCTTCAAAATCAAAATTCCCCATGACACAAGTAGATAACTCTTGATGCGATCTACCGAAAATGTGCCTGCGAGCTACTAGTAGCTCGCGATCGACGGTTTGGCGAACACTGCTTTAAAGCCATACAATGTAATAAAATTCTGTACTGAACAGTAACTCAATTTATTACAGTATATGTCCAGTGATACAGCACACAAAGGGGTTGAAAATCATGTGGGTCCATGTAAGTAATTAACTATAGCTGAGTAACTGTAATGTATTGGTTAACAGCTGAGTGGACACTGGAATAAAAGAAGTGAACATTTGGAATGTCTCATTGTATGAAAGGCTCTTTCTACCTGTTCCACCCTCACGCAGGCTGTCTGTTCGACTTCTTAACAAAGTTTCTTCATTCTACCGCACTATATTTACAGTTAGTTAGGTAGGGGAACACTCACTTCTTGGAAATGCAGTACAGTATGTTTAATAAATAATATTCCTAACATTCACGCCAGTTTTGAAAGAATTCTGGAACTGAAAAGAAAAATCTCTGCAAGCTACATTTTGTAAAAATCTTGTCTTATATTCACTGGCACTCGATGAAGTGGCACAGTAACGAGGTTTCTTATGTATTTTACATGGGAGAAGATCCGATTATTGGCGCAGTGCGAGGGTGGCACTGTAAAGAGGAGCATTATATCTAGGGTTGACTGTACTGTGTAAAAAGATTTGGTTGTGGTGTTGATGATAATAGTGATGATAACGAAAGTATACTGATAATAATATAATATTCAGAGGAGCAGAGTTGAAATATTTTGGCGGGGGAGCAGAATTGGAGTTTTAATAGGTTTTTTCCTATATAATGTAAAACATTTCTATGTGATATAATCGACTGTTTATTAACTTTTATGTATATTATTCTTCCATTTCTATATGCTACCATGATTTATAATAAAATAAAATAGTACTTTTTTCTCAATTAACGACATTTATTGAACCTAGGCTTTTCGGTTTTAGTGAATCATCATCAGGGCATCATGTTCTGAAGAGCCACTATTTAAGTCGAGTGAAAGTGTTTCGACCGCCGACGTGGTCTTGTGGTTAGTGTTGCTGACTAAACATCTGTCAGCCGGGTTCGATCCCCGGTAACTCATCGGGTTTTACTGAGGTAGGGAGGTATGGAACGGGGTTCACCCAGCCTTGTGATTCAAATTGTGGAGCTACTTGATAGAGAAGTAGCTGCTCGGGTCAATGAAACCACCATTAACGGCTGAGGGTGTCAGGATGCTGACCACATGCCCCCAGTCCTGCCATCTGCCTATGGGCGGTCGGGTAGTTGCCCATACTTTTCTTATGGCCCTTCCTAAAGTCAGATATTTTTAAGTTATCTTTCCCTTGTGCATGACTGTTATTCTGTCAATGAGTTTGTCCCTCACGAAAGTCATAATAGCGAAGGTAATAGAATTGATAAATTCTGCTAGTACAGAAGAACAAATAGATCCTCTAGCCAAACATATAGCCCCTATTCCGGCTCTAATGAAGGCAGTTCAACAAAACAAGGACTTCCTCTCTTCTTCTTCTTCTTCTTCTTTTATTTTTGTATAGGCTCTTGCCTGTTTGTCTTGACGCTGATTCTGACAGACACCCTTCTATCCGCCGTTTTTTGGGTCGACCTCCCTCTCTTTTACCTCGTGGTTTCATATCCCGTGCAGCTTTTATTAATCTTCTTTCTTGGGCATTCCACTCTTTTGTTCTGATTTTTAAAAATAATGTAATTTCTTCTATTCCACATTCTTGTCTTACTGACTCATTTCTTACTTTATCTAATTTTGTTTTTCCTAATATAGTACTTGGTGCGTTCATTTCTGCTGTTCATTAACTGTTTGGTTTTTCTAGTTTCTGCTCCATACATCATTATCGGTCTGACCGCTGTCTTATATATTTTAATTTTACTTTCCATTTTTAAGTATTTATTTCTCCAAATTGTGTCCCTCAGACTACCTGATACTCTTGATGCGTTTTGGACCTGGTGCCTTACTTTATTTACAACATTACGATGGCTTGTTATATTAACCCTTAAGTACTTACTTGCTCAATGATCTTTCTATTTATTTCAAATTTACACCTTACTGGTTCTCTTGAAATGCACATACATTTTGTTTTTTCATTCTAAACTATCATATTATAATGTTATAATTGATACCGAGAGACACTTCGACATCGTCCAATAAGAATGTATTGCCTTAACGATTATTTTCTACCAGGAAGCAGAAGAAACCTCCAAAATCTGCTGTGAAAAACATCTGCTGAAGCTCAGAGTATAGTTGCAAACATTATTGAAAATAAATCAAGAACCAGTCCAAATAAATTTGTATTTAGTTATTATTTTTAAAAATGTGCTTCTATGCCTCCTAAATTAAGTCTAAATATCCGAAAAGAAGTAACCGTCCATGTTTATGAACTTAACAGCTGTTGTGTTATTGCAACGTGTTCAATTCCGTAGACTTTCATCTGTCAAAATGTAACCATGACACCCCAAGTGGACGTTTTCTAACATTTTGTGTGAAATCTCAACTGATGGGGACGGGGCCTTAAGACTGAACGGGATTCTGTAAGTACCTGTACTACAAACATTTTCTAATCCTAAATCCGCATGAATATTGTTTACTTCTGAGGATTCAGCAAGCTACGCCCCCCTGTCAGCAACAGAACACGGCTGATTGTCTACATCGGGAGAAGGCAATTATATATTACATAACTATTAAAATATTGCCTTTATTTAAAAAAAATACCGATCACGGTACAAGTACAGTACATGTAATGAAAACTACATTATAGTCCAGGCAACCGGAAAATAGGGGAAAATCATATACAGTGAACTGTAAACACACAATATGCATCTTATGTACAAAGACAGTCTATAACTCAGAAATAAAGAGAAAATGCGATTTAGGTTCTGTTTCGAAATCTCAAAATGTGTCCGGAACCTAAAATTGCTGTAACTTCTGAACATCTGAAAACAAAATAACAACCACTTCTCATTTTAAAGGAAATGTTTTACCCTACATCTTCTTTTATGAGGACATCTACTCTTAGGGTGGCGTGCACCAAACTCATGTCGTTTACTCTTTTAGTAAACCTTACTTCTTTAGTTCTAACTACTTTAGTAAGTTACTCTTTTAATAACCGTACTCTTTTAGTAAGGACAGCGTGCACTATCCAGGAGTAAACTAAACTCGGCGACCTTCAACCTAGAGCAATGTACTAAAGAAGTAAACATTTTATTTACTCCCAGAGTAAATGAACTTACTCCACAAGTGGTGGAGAGCACCAACACGGAGTACGTTACTAATGTAGTAAGTTGTGGAGTAAATAAGGCCAATATTTACTCCTACTCAGGGGGTGGAGTAAAGTTGTGTAGTAAGTGTGTTCTGTGGCATTTGCGTGAGTTATGAGTTACATATCATATTAAATGGATTAAATAGATCATTCTGGGGATAAGTTATTGAGATGAGGAAGGTGGTATACCAAAAATGGCGGTAGTTAAGGAGAGCAGAGACCCATTTTCATTGTACAATGCCCACGAATACAGACCAAGGTTTAGGTTCCATAAGAAATATATAGAAATGCTGCTTGATATGGTGGAACCATTTCGACACAATTCTGACAAGAACTCCGCTCTATCCCGAAGACTACAATATCTTTGTGGACTACGAATCTCCTGTACAGGTGTTTTTAAAATTATGGCAGGTGATTTAATAAACATTAATCGAACTACATCTAGTAGGGCATTTAATAACGTAAATAATTGAGCTAATAAATCATTCTATGAAATTTTGGCGTTTGGAAGAAACGTCAGATTCTCACTACATCCATGAGATTTCAACCAGCCAAGTATGGAAATATCATTGCGGAGAGCGGTCCAACTAGGAAGACGTCCACCAAAGGTGAGGGGGAGAGTGAATGGAAGAGAACTTTGCATTGCACGTTACCAGGAGCGCATGTGCGCTCAAATATCTTCCTAGCTGGAGAGCCCTTTAGATGCAGTTCTCCATAACTTTGGGTTAGAAAACGACGATGTATTTCAAGGTATTCCTATGGATGCAGATATCGGCGAGGTGTAGTATATTCCAATAAATGAAAGCCTCCGTTCTCGGAGCTACCCAGATAACACTTCCCCCCTGCTACTTAACCGTAGAGATTACTGAACAATATGTGATTCTCATTGTTAAACTATTTATTGTAACTATTATCATTTTATTATATTACACTTCTATAGCTTAACTTAAAGCACAACAGTGCGAATGACAGATTGTAATAATAATTATAAGAGCTAAAAGTTCAACAGTTGCACCCGCAGTGTTAATGTAGCCTACAAATATGTCCTTTCTTCTGACCCAGGTGTAAAAATGGCCAAACAGGCCACATCGGAAGAAAATTTGACTGAGTCTGGGATTAGCGAACAATGAGAAGGGGACACATTGTAAAACCATTCCTTAAAGACTCTCCAAGTCTCGAATGGTGGAGTGAGACGATGTATTTATGTTTGGGAATAAACTATAGCCGATGCTGCAGGTCTATAGTATACTGCTAATTATTTTAATTAACCCTGTGGACAGGAAAGTGGGAAACATTATAAACTATATAGAATAAAAATGCCAACATGAGTGCCGAAAGAAAATTTGGAGGTTGAAGCTGCACAGGATCTAGAGAAACACACAACCACCTACATAATTATTATTGGAGTTCATAGCTTGCGAAATATTGTACCGCCATTTTTTGTTTAAACATTTCATTTCTCAGTTGTAATATTATTATTTTTATAAGGTAATATTTTTAAGTAAATATTCTGTGCATTTGAAAAAGGACAGAAACAAGCCTCTTATTAGTTTTGTTGTTATCCTTTTTATCCCCCTCTTTTCCATGATTTTGTGTAATACTCCTTATTAATATTGTTAAACAGTCAATAAGTATTAATAATTCATTATATTGAGATTTATGATAAACAACTGTAGAATAATTGATTTATCGTTTTTGGGGAAGAATATAGGGGAGAGTTGCCGAAGTTGGACCGTTGCCTAAGTTAGACCTCCATATTTCGCTATAGGTTAGTAACTTAAACCTTAAAGTTGGTTCTACTGGTGAGAAATGTTGTCAAGGACGTGCGATCCAACGGTCAGTTGGCTGCAGCCTTTGAAGAAAGAATAACTGCAATTATTGTGTTCTCCTCGTTTGTGCAACAAGAGTCGCGCTACAGATTATAAGCTATTGTGCAGAGTAAGAGTAAGCAAAACAATTACCTACATTACATTTTACAACTGCCTTTCATTAGTTAATAACTAGATATCTTAAAACTAGTTTTACATTTTGTGAGTCTTTGTAGCATCATATTTCTATACATGGCGTCCAGTTGCCAAAGTTGGACCATTGCGTGTTTCCTAATTTGGACCACCATAACTTCCATTCTTGATCTCAGCATATAGGCAGATTTGGTATATTTGGTATATTTTACATTTTTTATGCAATTTGTTTCCTAGGTTATTCTTTGTTTCTTTATTTGAAGCACTTTATCAGTACAAAACAGTTTGCTTCTATTTTACGAATTATAATTAATGGTTTTGTATAATAGTCCCTAACTAACTTACTTTAAGTGCCATTTGTGCCTAATAAATTTGTTAAAATACAGGTTATTTAAAATATTACAATTATTATTATTTTTTCTCGCAGTTTTACCATCGGTCCAACTTAAGCAACCGGTTTCCTAATTCGGACCATTTTCACATTTCTAAATTTTAAATTGTAGGCCTTGGATATATATATCTATTCAAAATATAATACTACCAGATTAAAGTGTATAAAATGTAGATTATTGTACAATATATGTTGCATCAATTAAATACACAATAAAGGCGTGGGGTAACAAAATGTAAAATCGGTCCAACATAGGCAACCTTCCCCTATAACTTTAGGCAATAAAAATATTTTAATATATTTTAGAACTTTATTATTCTTATGAGATAAATAATTGTAATAATGACAGTGAATCAATGATGAAAATAAACTGGATATTCCAAATGTTTGCATTATAATACAGAAATCGTTTGCACAAAAATTGTAATCATAGTACCCTAACGTAGGCTACTAAACTGAAAATATTCTTCCGAGGGAATTGAAATTAGTAATGAATAAAACACTACCAATAGGCTTATTTTAAAATATGACGATTGTCATTAGTAATAACTCGTATAACCCAAATTCATATTCATTGTTTCAGCGAACCTTTCCTTTTCATTCTGTGGCACTTTAATACTGGCTATTAAAATGCACGTGTTCTGCTGCGCTGCACTAACGTTTCTGCTCTGTTCTGCGCAGATTTCGTCTACTTCTTTAGTTACAACTAAAGAAGTAACTATCAATTGAGCTCTCCAACACCAACTAAAAGAGTAAGTTACTAAAAGAGTAGCACTAAAGTAGTAAATCTAAGAGGGGAACCTTACGTAACAAAAACCGGTTTGTCTGTCTCACTCTAGCACATTACTCGTAAGACTTAAGAGTGAGACAGATGTACTGGTTGTTGTTTACTTCAGGTCTCCGTCTTAAATTTACTACTTTAGTTTGGTTTACTCCTGGATGGTTCACGCCACCCTTACAGTCTTACTAATAATCCAGTTGTAACATTTATACCAGGAATATACACAGCTGAGGCATGATTGGGGGGCATGTGGTCAGCATGCCGACACCCACGGCCGTTAATGGTGGTTTCCATGACCGGAGCCGCTACTTCTCTATCAAGTAGCTCCTCAATTTGAATCACGAGGCTGAGTGCACCCCTACCAGACCTCCCTACCTCAGAAAATTCAAGGAGGTATCGTAGTCAGCGACGCTAACCACATATGACGGTGCAGCCTAAATATGCATTTGCAAAGAAAATAATATTTCAAATGTCTGCGTTTAGACAACACGTTTATCAGTGTTTATCTCGTGTATCAATTAGTATTTTGCTGTCAAAACCGTAGAGGTATATTCTCTTAGTTACTTTGAATCATACCTAATCGTCAAATTAGCAGCACTATATATAAATATTCATACCGTCTTAACATTTGGGTATGAGGGAACAAAGTAATGTAGTTAACATTGGGTATTTCTCACAGTATTTTTCAGAGAATTCTTCCTTCTTTTCAATGTACCTAGGTAGATAGCGTCTATATTCTGCAATTTTCTTTAAGCTTTTTCACGTAAAAATATTCTGGAAGTGTCCGGTATACAAAGAAATGCACCTAGTAACGCCTTACTCTCTACGATACAAAAAAGAAAAGTTCGAAAATATTTTTCAGTCTGGAAAGATGAAACGCCATTGAAAAGAACGTTAGGAGCAGATGATAACTGGAAAAACAAGTGAGGAACGGCAAACACATACCGGCCAGAGCAGTGGAGACATCTGCTGGTTCTAGTTCACTACATTCATATACGTCGCTTAATATAGGCTTTATCTAAGAAGTAAGATTCACATTCACTGATCAATGTGCATAACTTTCCTATGTAAATGATGGCACATACAGCACCCTGCCGTGTTTTCTTTTGTTCTGTGCGCTATGATACAGATAGGGGCCGTTTTTTTTTTTTTTTTTTTTTTAAGAATAAAATAGCTGACTTCGGTGTTAACTTCCTTCTTTTTCGTAGGTATTTCGCTAAATAAAATATTGACAATTATCCTTTTGGGGATGCTACTGCACTCTGCAAGCTGTGTTCTTTTTTAGAACCACGCAAAATGGCCATATTTGAGATTATAATTTTCTTTAAAACCTATAGAAATAATATAAACTGCGAAACGAAAAAATCGTAAAGAACTGGCCATTTATATTACTTAAAATGGCGCGATTTATATGCAAAAAAGTGCCAACTACTCTGGATAAAATAAGTAAGTATAACTGGAAAGCAATATGAGCTTGTACATTGGCTTCTCATGTTATCAGGTATACTCTGCAAATTTGTTAAATCTACATGCTTTGTCGCAATTTAACATAGGCATAAAAGGAGATAGCATAAAAGGAGCGTATCGTGATCTCTGAATCGCATATATAGCCATTGAGCTCTGGATATAACTGGAAAGGTGTGACCGGCCTTTTCGATTAGTTTCGCCAGGGCTAGAAAGTTAGAAAGGCTTCACGGATGACATACTTAAGTACAACCCTATAGTACCGAGAACTCGATTACGTTAGTGTTCTAGTTCTTAAATTGGACTTTGAAGATTTGGGAGGGTTACAACAAAGAACTCCTTGGCGCTACATCCCTCAAAGGACTGTCCCTACCATAGACGGACGACAGGATTTGGGGTCATCTTGTTGACAACCACGGCTGTTAATGATTGTTTTCGTTACCGAGGCTGCTACTTCTCAATCAAGTAGCTCCTCAGATTTTACCACGAGGCTGAGTGCACCCCATTCCAGACCTCCCTACTTCAAAATATACCACGTTTACATGCGGGATTGAAATCTATCTGAATCAGATCCCAATTCAATACGTTCCCTGTTTACATGGCAAGTTCTAGGAGTGGACTGAGATTTTTTGTACTATTGGCTAACTTGGTTATGTATGGATATTTTTGTGGCTAACCTGTTTAAGCAATTGCCGTGTTTATTCTGTGATTAAAAATGTTAAAAAGTGTGTGTTCTAATAATAATTTCTAGTCACCATAAACAAATTATGACTTAAAAGAGTAACAATAATATTAATATTATAGTGAGTGTGAGTGATTTAAAAAAAATTAAAGTTACGATGAGCCGACAGAACAAATGACGAACGCCGTGCGAGAGTCTGCGCACGCACCAGGATTGAGTTCGCTAGCGTTTACATGGAATTGAATACGATTTGAATCCGATCCGTTTCTCCATTTGCAGAGGATCGCGTTTACAACGACGATCTCGGTATGGGCATCGAACTCAGATAGATCTGAATCCTGCATGTAAACCTACTACTAATCCGATGAGGTACCGGGGACCGAACCCGGACCTGTGGATCCATAGCCAGCGACGCTAACCACTAGACTACAAAGGCAAAGATAAGAGCTCTAATCTTTTCAGCATCTGATTAGCTTAAGCTTTTTCAGGTCTCTGATTACATTAATGTCACAAGCTTGTAAGCCAACACACATCACGGCCTGGCTGAGATAATTTTCTCTGCTACTTAGCTCCTGACGCTATCCGTCCCATTTCACGCCCGTAATTACCTCTCTGAGAAGTTCAATAGACATTAGTTATTCTGGAAGGGTGGTTACAAGAAGGTTTAAGCAGTGACATCTTCATCTGTTAGAGCAAAACCACGCTACGCAACCCTGCAACAGAAGCACTTTGATGTCAAAGGAGAGGCGGTTTATGTATGATAGTCTGCTTTAAGATATTATCGTACGTACTAACTTCGCCATTAGCTCCTCCGTGTAATAATATCGGAAAGTTAATGGAATATGCAGGTTATAAACATCGTTAGGACTGCACATAATCGCATTCATAAAGCGGGTTGGAAACTGTTACTAAAACTGTATTTCGGTTCTGTTTGAGAAATTACTTTTTATATCGTCACTGCTATGCCAGAAACATGAATGTGCGAAAATTCTGTCCTCTGTTTACATTAATCTTTGTTCTGCAGGAACCACGAATGTATTTTCTTTCATCTTACTAAATAAGAACTGTAAATAAGAACTGTTTTAGAAATTACTTTTTATATCGTCACTGTTATGCCAGAAACACGAATGTGCAAAAATTCAGATTTTGAGTCATTGCTGTTTTCTGTTTAAATTAATCTTTGTTCTGCAGTAACCACGGATGTATTTTCTTTCGTGTTAGTAAATAACAACTGTATTTCGGTTCTATTTAGAAATTACTTTTAATATCGTCACTGTTATGCCAGAAACACGAATGTGCAAAAATTCAGATTCTGAGGCAGGCCTCTGTTTACATTAATCTTTGTTCTGCAGGAACCACGAATGTATTTTCTTTCGTGTTACTAAATAAGAACTGTATGCCGGAAACACGAATGTGCAAAAATTCAGATTTTGACTTCAGTGCATTGCTGGCCTCTGTTTATATTAATCTTTGTTCTGCAGGAACCACGAATATCTTTTCTTTCGTGTTACTAAAGAAGAACTGTATTTCGGTTCTATTTTAGAATTTACTTTTTATATCGTCACTATTATGCCAGAAACACGAATGTGCAAACATTCAGATTTTGAGTCATTGCTGTTTTCTGTTTAAATTAATCTTTGTTCTGCAGTAACCACGAATGTATTTTCTTTCGTGTTAGTAAATAACAACTGTATTTCGGTTCTATTTTAGAAATTACTTTTAATGTCGTCACTGTTACGCCAGAAACACGAATGTGCAAAAATTCAGAGTTTGACTTCAGAGGCATTGCTGTCCTCTGTTTACATTAACCTTTGTTCTGCATGAACCATAAACGTTGTATTTTCTTTCCTTGGTGAGTAATAGTTCGATTTCTATGATAGCACACGTTCTGCTTTAATTTTTATGCTGCAGTAACAAATGTGACCCATTCATTATTTTTAAATTTTTGCACATTCGTGGTTCTGGCATAACAATGACGATATCATTTTTATTACTTTCTCACATATACGTAGTATAGAGAAAGTATTGTGACCTTGACAAAATGGAAATACCACCGGAAAAACATGTTTTGCGATGCCTAGAAACCGAGAAACGTGATAGTTTTGATTGACAGTAAGTACTTTGTTAATATTGTATGTCATTAGGCTTATTAGCATACAAAACAAGTTGGAAAAATCCCTCCCATTTGTCCTGAGAACATTCGGAGTTCCTGCTATGTGTGAATCTCAAGATTCCTTATATGGAGTGTTAATATGTAACACCGAAATATTTTACCAGTGTATAGAGGGGACATAGACAAGAAACTGTTATAATGAGATTTCTGCTCTGAGGATTCAATTTTTCCTGTTACAGCATAAAATCTCCCAGGGCATGGCCGGCACTGACATTTAATATTTGAAATGATGCAAAACAAAGGAACTCCGTTGTTAACACTGTAGTTACGAAAAAAAAAAGAACTAATGCAGTGGCATCCGGTCATGTGATTAGTCTGTAAATTTTGCAGATTATGAAAACTCTAAATTATGATATAGTTGTTGATTAATGATTAAGGATCAAGTTTTTATCAGTCACTAAGAAGACTTGAAGTCAATTTCATGAAAAATTAACCCTATTTCGCTTCATTATTGACTTAAGAGCACCAAATTGTAATGACTTTAAGGGAATGCACCACTGAGATTTGTTAAAAATTGTGAAAAAAGTCATTTTTCATTTTTGTACTGATAAAATTCTACAAACATTCTAGTTTCAGAATCTATTTTCGTTTATGACATTCTGCGTGTTTAAAGGGCGTCAGGCGATTTTTTAAATGGCCTTGCGCACGTTCCTGACTGCTACCTGCCTGCCCTTAAAGATCGTTTATCTAACTATTTTTTTCATCATTTTTCATAATTTAAAACACTCCACACGATGAAGTCTTTATGCAATTTCTCTTAAATTTTCAGCACATGTTCTTAAGGCGTAGTTAGAAAAATCTGTCATATGAATTTTTGAAATTATGAATATTTTATTAGTTATGAATTTTCAAAATAAATATATTTTTTAAATTTTGAAATATAAATATATATAACTTACACTTTTTTATCTCAGGAACTATAAACCTTACAAAAAAATCATATGAAAAATTTTTTCTTCATAGTTAGATAAATAAAGTGCATTTGTAAAAAAATTAATTTTTGAAAATTTTCATCGTGTGGAGTATTTTGAAAATCGCTCTACTTTTATACTATGAAAATTAATAACTAAAAAACTTTTCAAGATATTAGGATGAAATTTTAAACCATAAAATGATTGCATGAGACATGTGTATGGTAAAATTTTGAGCTATATTGCTTGAAAACTTTCGATTTTAGTAATTTCAGTGGTGCATTCCCTTAATGCCCTGTAGCATACACATTTTACGTCATAGAGCAAAATCTCCTAATAGACTAAAAGTTGCTTGTCTATGCCCCCACTATACACATGTAAAATATTTTTTGTGTTATTAATTAACACCCAGTAGATTTTCTTGGACATTTAAATTCTGGGTAGCAGAACAGTTGACGGTTTCCGTGAAACTCGAGGTTTCATTTTTGATAAGACAGGATTAGTTGGTTTTCCGAAGGAAGTAATTAAAAATTTGAGGGTGGGTTTCGACATGACAACCCGTACAGTTCCCTTGAGAGCTACATAGATATATAATTCTAAAAACTAGTTTAGGGAAATATTCAGTTTTATTATAAGTTCCTCTCGGAAAGCAGTTTTTATACTTATGGTGTCAATGGCCTATGTGTAGAGATTTTAGAGGCTGACGGAAAGCTTCTCATTTGGATGCAAACCCGAGAGGAATCTGTACATTTGGTACATCACGAAAACCTCTTTTAATTGTTTTCGGTCTACTTTATAACTACTATTTTAATATTTCCTCTCCATTATTGACGTCATAATGCTGAAAGAGTACTAGATTACTAAGTAAAAAGCTAAAAGAGACATGGATCTTAGATCTATTTATAGTGAGCTTATTAAAAATATAAAATTGGAATACTTTATAATCATAAAAGCTAGGTCATAATATAAAACGAATCAATATTACAAGGATAATATTGAAAATACAATCGGGATTCCAACCGGATGAGTAGGACTGATTCATTCCAGCCGGATGAGTAGGAGAACTGATTCATTCCAACCGGATGCGTAGGAGGATTGATTCATTCCAATCGGATGAGTAGAAGGACTGATTCATTTCAGCCGGATGAGTATGAAAACTGATTCATTCCAACCGGATGATTAGAAGGACTGATTCATTCCAACTGGATGAGAAGGACTGATTCATTCCAACCGGATGAGTAGGAGGACTGATTGATAGGTTTCGGCAGCTTGATCCGCTGCCATCTTCTGGGATTGGTGAGCTTCTTGGGAAATGGTCTGTATAGTATAGAAAAGACGAAGAAAAAGCTAAATAGAATAGAAAACCAGGAAATTGAAGAGATGGACTTAGAGTTCTGATTAATTGGGAATGAATACTAGCGATGTTATACGTAGACGGTCTTTTTCACGGCCAGAGTCCTATTCTGAAGAGAAAGAGGTCAACACATTCTACTGACATGTTGATATGTTTCCTTCAGTAATTATTAAATCATGTATATACACAGTGTTATTGAATAACATCGAAGTATTTTACCTGTGTATAGAAAGGACATAGACAAGGAACTTTTATTGGGAGATTTTTGCTCTATGGATTCAATTTTTCCTGTTACAGCATAAAATCTCCCAGGGCATGGCCGCCACTGATTTCTAACATTTTAGAAATTTCAAAACAAAGGAACTTCGTTGTTAACACTGGATTTATGAATAGAAAACTAATGCAGTGGTGGCCAGTCATGTGATCAGTCTGTAAATTTTGCAGATTATGAAAACTAAATTATGATATAACTGTTGATGAATGATTACAATCAGGTTTTTATCGATCACTAATAAGTTATGAAATCATTTAAATGAAAATTTCACCCCACTTTGCTTCATTATTGACTTAGAGCGCTAAATTGAAATGACTTTAATTCCCTGTAGCATACACATTTTACGTCATAGAGCAAAAATCTCCTAATAAAAGTTGCTTGTCTATGTCCCGTCTGTACACAGGTAAAACATTTTGGTGTTATTCATTAACACGCTGTATGTTCAGACGTCAGATAGCAGTTGTAATTGGTATGGTAAGACTTTATACGCCTATTTTGAGAACATTGTAGAAGATTCCCAGTGTCAGAGGGAGTTTTCTCCTATAATACTTTAATATAATGTCCAGCAGAGACAATGATCTGTGGTTCGTGTATGCATCTTGACATATTTAATTTATAATGGGTGATGGTATACACTTTCAATGGGACTACAGTCTAGAAAAGGATTTGGCAGATACATGAAGTAACAATGATATTGATGGTTAATGAATTTCATACCGTTTGTGGTGAAGTAAGATATGGTAAAAAACTTTTTCCACCTTATACCACAAAGTATATTAAAATGGAGATATTATTTGATACGAGGAAAACTACTATCTTAAAATAGAAGAGAGAGAAATAAAACATCCAAAATGCAAATTACCTAGTATTATAATATGTATCTGATGTGAATAGTTAATATGTATCAAATGTCAATCTCTCTATATATAAAAGGCTTTGTCCTGACTGACTGACTGAATGAATGACTGACTGAATGACAGGAATCAACGTACAGCCTAAACTATACATAGAACATATTGTTGCCAATGGTATAGGTGGGTTTGGATTAAATTAAATGGATGATTGACAAATTAGAGAAGGTATCATTATAATTCATATTATCTATATTAATAAAAGGAATTGTCCTCAATGTCCAGCGAAATCTACTGAACGCAGATCTGAAATTTTAAACATACGTGGGCTGAAGGGTCGGAAAATGCACCGCGAAGCCGGAATTTTAATTTTAGTTTTCGTTCGTGAGTTATGAGTGAAAAACGGGCAAAAAACGTGCATTTTTTGCGTTTTCAAAACATAAGTTTTCAGTTATACATTTCAATGTCAAATCAATTACAGTTGGCTTTGTCTATTTTTGCCACACCTTGAAAATAAAACTTTCGCGATCGCTTGAATGTTGTAAGCCCTAAATATGGTCAAACGTTGTTTTATTTGGACGAATCTCACTATACAGAGGTTTTCTGGACCAAGAAACTCGAATCTGAGGTCGCTTTTACCAGACGATGCTATCTAATCGTGGTATGTAGTCCACGTGATTTAGGAGTTAATAAATATTATGATTTTACTATTATGCTCTTAATTTTTAATTTTTTAAATAATTATCGCGGGCGAAGCCGCGGGCACATGCCAGTAGTTAATATGTATCAAATGTCAATATTTAATATTACAATTATGTATTTAACTATTGACATTTGATACATATTATAATACTAAGTAATTTGCATTTTGGATGTTTTATTTCTCTCTCTTCGGTGATTTTTCAGTAGTGAAAAATTCCTTTCCCGGGTTCAGGACTGGGTGTGTGTGTGTCCTTAGGTTTAAGTAGGTAGGGGACTGGCGCACCCCGGTAACAAATACGCTGAGAATATCCCCCTACGGGATCACCAGGGGTCGCTTGCGAACCTGAGGAATAACTAACTACTATTTTTTTAAGATAGTAGTTACCCTCGTATCAAATAATATTGGCATTTTAATATACTTTGTGGTATAAGGTGGAGAAAGTTGTTTACCATATCTTAATGGTATTGATAGTGGCAATGGTGGGAGTAATGCTGAGTTGAAAGTGACAGAGGAAGATATACATTTATCACCACACATTGATAGAATGTCTGTGGGGTCAAAAAAAAAAGAGTGCGTGGATCGCCACGCGACAGAAGTAAAACTTTATTTCATTTTTTTATTTTTTCAATTTTTGAGCATTGGATTTGTTCAATTTTACATTATTGGACTTTTTAATATTGGGTTTTTGGACTTTTTTAATTTTGGATTTTGGACTTTTTAATTTTTGATCTTTGAATTTTTAATTTTGGATTTTTTAAATTTTCGATCCTTGAATTGTTTACTTTTTATTTTTAATTTTTTTTATTTTTGGATTTTTAAATTTTTAATTTTATTATTTATTAAATTTTGGATTTTTGGGTGTTATAATTTTTAATTTTGTTTGTTTAAATTTTGGAAATTTGTATTTTTAAATTTTGGATTTTTAATTTTTTTAATTTTGGATTTTTGGATCTTTTAATTTTTTAATTTTGGATTTATAATTTTAATTCTTTGAATTATTTATTTTTTGGATTTTTTATTTTTTTTATTTTTTATTTTTGTTTTTTCAATTTTAGATTTTTAGATTTTTCAATTTTGGTATTTTCGATTTTTAAATTTTTAAATTTTGGAATTTATTATTTATTAAATTTTGGATTTTTCGATGTTTTAATTTTTAATTTTGTTTTTTTAAATTTTGGAAATTTGTATTTTTTAATTTTGGATTTTTAATTTTGGATTTGCGCGGTAATGAACCTCCGGGTTCCATAAAATACATAATATACCTTTAGATTGCTTAGGAATTGTCTATTGCCATTGAGGAAGTAAGGTCTGAAAAATTTCCTTTGATTACTCCTAATCATTGAGTTGATTGTTTTCTGTGCAGTCCTCACCGAAACAAGTCGGTTTTGAGTGTGACTGATTGTGACTGATTTCGTGACGGTTTTAGTGTGACTGATTTTCCCGATTCACCCTCTACCGCCACAAAAGAAGTTTTACTTCAAAAAGACAATTTTAACTTTTAATATTATTTAGGTAATGTTTTTGCAGACTACTTATTTCCTCAATTTGTTGCCTGGTTTCCTTGTGTCTGGCAGCTGCTAATGGTGAGATGTGGGAAGAGTATGGCCCCCGCGCGCACTGTCTCCTGTCCGTCACCGCACTTACTCTCAAGCTATCGATTAGCGTCCACTGCTTGATAACTCCACACAGGACTTCGCTACTTAGCAACCTTGTACATCATCTCAGCTCCTTCCGTCATCATATCTTTCCACAAATACTATTTATAATAGTAATAGTAAATGGCCTGGATGCCTTGTCTTCCATTCAACCATATTCAGAAATATACAACAAACAGTAGTAGTAGTAATAATAATGATAATATAGCATCCATGGCTATCCATGCCAAAGCTCTACCAACTGAGCTAAGCCAGAGTTCACTTCACAGCGCCAGATGAAACCTCTCTCCTATGACTGATTGCCCTTAATGGTCTACCTCACTGAGAGACAAGTTATGTCATAAGCAGTAATGTGAGGCACACTAATTAGTAGGGCAAGGCATTTGATGATTTTGCATCTTTTTTATATGAAGGCTAAAAGACAGCTCGAATATATAGAAGTGTGTATCATGAAATAGTTGATTAAATAAGGGCAATTTGTTTTTTCTTTTTCTTTCTTCCTTTCTTTATTTTGCCTTTTTCGTCATTTTCAAAAGAAAGATCATTTTTGGGCAATTTTTAGGTCATTTTCTGGATTTTAAAGTCATTTTCGGCACTTTTAGATCTTTTTCGGCATTTTATGTCATGTTTCAGTGGAAGTAAAAAACGTTACTTTCAGAGAGCAGACAATCATTTTTATTTGAGAACCTCCGCCAAGTGTTCATAGTTAATTTTAATTCAGGTTTGTTGTAACCACCATAGCTGTTTGTCTTGAAGCAATAAATAATTTTTTCTTTCTTTGTAATGGCACGTATTTACTAGGGGTAATTTGATGGGTATGCTAGTTCAAAAATAATTTCTTTTTGCTAACGGTGTCCAATAGTATATATTTACTTACTTTTAGTAATAAAATAAGTGTGTTTTATGTTGTAAATTCATATATAACGCACTGTCATCCAATAAATTACTTTTATCAATTCATTACTTTAAAAAAACTAAATATAACTAATAATGGAAAATTAATTGGACATCTTTTAAAAAAATTGTGTAATTTTTTCACTATTTTAAGGTCATAAATGCATCTTTTATTTTGCATTTTTTCACTATTTTATGGTCATTAAATGCCTTGCCCTACTAATTAGTGATTTTTGTGAGCTGCGTAGAGAGTGATTATCAGTTTCACCCCTGCAGGAAGAGTCTTATATCTCCTCGGACCGATGAACGAAACGAGCGCAGTCCAGTCACTAAGAGGTGCAGTTTACATTTTCCTGCAACGTACAGTGCACATTTCCATGGAATATCTTAAACAGTTGGTGACTTATGATGAAACGTTCTTTAAAATTAAAAATTATGGAGAAAAGCAGCTTATTGGGAACAAGGAGTTGACGGTCCAATTTTTATGACACAAGGTTTGTTCGCAAAGCAGATCCGTGACTGCTTGAGAATTTGTTGTACTGCGCATGTCCAGTCTGTAACTTACCCGTGATTTGCACCTTGCGAACGGTTACAAGAATTTGGAATCGATAGTTTATGTGTTTAATCGATATGATATGCCAATAGAATATCTATTTCCCTTTAACATGCTATACATGCAATATACATCGCCAATATAAACTATATTTTGGGAAACTTTTAATTATCTTCCATTATTCATACATATAAGTAGCCTATGCTTATAAATCTGGAGCAAGGATTTGGAGGGAGGAGTCAGACGCGTGAAAATAGGTTACTGCGCATGTCTCTGATAACAATTCATGGTAGAGCCTGCAAACTTTTCTTATAGTACAGAAACTGTCCGTGAGAACTCATCGAACATAAGATTGCCAATCAGAATCACGAATTCTCGGTTTGGGAACGCGTATGGAGAAAGAGCGCATGCGCGAACGATGTGTTCATGGTTTCTGAGTGCTTTGGGAACAAACCAAATAAAGGCTCGTTCTGCGAACACTGTCCGCAGCGGACTGGACGCCAAACTGTATTTCGTAATATTGCATAATCTCTGCCAAAAACACACTGATCTGCAATGGCGATCTCATCCAAGACGCAACAGGCAGCGATCAGTTGAGTTTGAATCTGTTGCCCGCTTAGTGTATTGCGTTTTTGTTGAAACGGATACGGAAGGCCTGATCGAAGAGGTGAAAACATACTTATTTTTATATGACCAGTTATAATTTCAAGCCTTCCTCTTGCAAGAATAGGCCTTCTCCAGTGTGATGTGAATTTCCAGTAGATTATGTAACACTTTTAAACACTTACGAGACATTTGAAAGTAAGTAAGAAATATATCTTCAAAACTCTCATTCTCGACATAATCTGTGATATTCACCTAAATGTTCTCGTACAAATTTATTCCTAAACCAACTTCTTTCTCATAACAACAAACAAGGCCAACATTGCCTCTCCATCAGAAGAACATCACATATTTGTCTTTGTTTCTCTCCTGCTGACAAAAAGCAAGTAGTCTTTCTAGCTGTCCGCACGCAATGTGTGTGACATCTCCAAATAGCAGCCCGCCTTGGGTTTCATGACGTGCTGCCCGGGCATCAATCAAGTACTAGAGGTAAAGTATACGAGTATTATAAAGAAAAAGTACCAAGGCTAAAATTAAGCGATTTTAGACCTCCCCCTTAAAGAATGCAAAACTTGCTCAAAACCAGAGAGCAACAATTATTGTATTCTTTTCACACTGATAGTTGGCCAAAAATTAACTCAACATGACTCACGAGTAAGAGATTAGAAAAACACAATTTCGCAAAATATGTAAGTACAATGGTTATTATGTTCATATCTGTAACCAGCATCAATCCACAAAGTAATATATAACATGCATTGTTACCTTGAACTTTCCGAGGTGATCAACCGTACACGACAGAACAGCTTCTCTGCCAACTGGAGTAGTCATATTCCCTATCGGGGCTCCGAACTCCGGATCATCTGGAACTTGTCTGGTCGTACTCCAGGGATCTGCAAAATAATGAGCCTACTATGACATATATTGCTTTCCATTTTATATTGAATAACGAACTTGGTAATATCTGGCAGGTTTCAGATACCTGGATATTTTTTTCAAAAGTATCAAATTCTGGTGCAATTAAAATGCATATCATACTTGTAAACATTGCAAAATACTAGAGTCAGCTCACACTGGAGCATGTGCCTCACACTGCAGCATTATCCGACATGAGTATTGCAGTGTGCCATGCCCATCAAGGTAAAGCTGCGTCTCCATTGATATACATTTAACACCAACATGTCAATATTAACAAGTTTATAGTGACATGTGTATATTGCAATTTCGCGTTCCAATTGACTTGGCATGCAAACCCAGCATGTTGTACATAACATTTTCAGATGTTAATTTGTTTTCCGGAGAAAATGGACATGTCAAGTCAATTGACTAGTCGGTCGATATCGGCTTTCTTTCGGGAATTTCCGGGAAACAAAACGCGATCGCCAGCTTAATCGGCTTTGGTTCGGGAATTTCAGTGTACACAAATAGCAGTCGACAGCTTCCTCCATATTGCCAGCATCCATTTTGTGTTATGTGAGTATTTGGTATATCAGTGTTCTCAATAGTATTGCATCTACTTTCAACATGATTTTTTATGGCATACTCCATTGTTGAAAAATGTGATAGTTATTTTGAAAAGATCAAGATATCTATACAAAATTAGTATTTAAGAAAGTCATAGACAGTTAACAAGAAGTTTGGAAAATTATGTACGTCCCATTTAAAAACTAGCTGTACGATATTTTAACCGTTTGCTTTATTTAAATGACTTTTTAAATGATGGGTCATGAAGTAAAATGTCGAAACATCTCTGAAAATTATTTATGTCTAGCAGCCTTACTAATAAAAGCTGCTTATAACTGCGTTGAACGGTTGTTTGGTTGTTCACCGTGCAAGTTCTACATAAGCCGTATTACCAATAAACGTAGTGTAACTGCCGTGGTTTACACAGGGTTTGTACGTCAACGTCATCAAACACGTCACGCTTTTCATGACGTTACTAGTCCCTGGCTATGAAGGGACTGCTGAATGCCATCTGTTGGAGCAGAAGGCAAACTGCGATGTGTCGTCTGCAGACAGTAATTCTAGTTTCAGTATTTCATTATATTGTTCTCAGAAAGCTGTAATCATGGGTACAAGTATGGAAATATGTCCCGCAAACAAGGAGCAA
The DNA here is from genome assembly GCA_964059195.1 of Ectobius pallidus. NCBI lineage: Eukaryota > Metazoa > Arthropoda > Insecta > Blattodea > Ectobiidae > Ectobius > Ectobius pallidus. The sequence goes on along the minus strand of CAXKWD010000008.1, from coordinate 5,132,173 downwards.
TGTTTATAATTCGGCAAAAGCAGCTCAGAATATGCGTAGCCTCAAAATTCAATCTCAGACATCTACGAAACGACCGGCTGTTACGGATATCGGCCATCTTGATTATCTACGTCAAGCTTATACAAGGGGGCCAGGCTGTGTAAAGGTTGCACACATTCAGCCTTATGCAAGGATTATTAGTACACTTTTTCTCCTCAGCTGTGTATATTCCTGGTATAAATGTTACAATTGGATTATTAGTAAGACTGTAGGTATTTATTATATGTATAGTTCTTTTTACTAAACGATGCATTGCTAAACTTTGTCGTTGGTAATCCTACAAGAGATTACGAGTTTATCGATATATTTTCGAGAACGAAGTTCGAGCAAATTTATCTGATGAAACTCATAATCTCGAGTAGAACTTATTTAGGCTATTCCATTAATAAAATGTAACGGATTTTGTAAATAATATTTTTTTATTACTTCGTTGTCAATATTCTGTCAGCCGTAAGATCACTAGAAGAATGAACAGTCTATAAATCGATTCGATGAATCGACCAGAGTTCCCAATGCTACCAATAATGTATACCACAACATGGATAGCGTCGTCGTAATTGCTTACATCAAAACTATAAAAACTCACACGAACTAGCTTGCACGGAATCGAAATGGACAGTTATATTATTTCGATTTCCAAACAAGTTATGTTGTATAAAATAATGTATTTTCATTTTTTTACTGGCAGAAAATGACGTATTAATCACTGTACATTGATGCTTTACGTGTCCAGTAACGAACAGACGTTTTATCAGATAAAATTGCATCCTTACGATCCTAGGAAGGATATCTCTATATACGCGTATATAAAAGGCTTTGTTCTGACTGACTGACAGGAATCAACGTAGAGCCTTAACTATAACAGGTAGAGACTTGGAATTTTGACAGTACCCTCGTTTCATAATGTAGGTACTCACTAAGAAAGGATTTTGAAAAATTCTGATTTTAAATGCCAAAAATCAAGTGTTTTTGAGAGTACTTAATCCCTTTTTACACAGAATTATCGAATCCGAATTACATTTGACATAAAAACATATTGTTGCCAGTGGGTTTCAGATGGGTTTGGAATTAAATTAAATGGAAGTTTGACAATTACAGTTGGCTTTGTCTATTTTTTTCATACCTTGGAAATTAAACTTTCGCGATCGCTTGAATGTTGTAAGCCCTAATATGGTCAAACATTGTTTTATTTGGACGAAACTCACTATACAGGGGTTTTCTGGACCAAGGAACTCGAATCTGAGGTCGCTTTTACCAGGCGACGCTATCTAATCGTGGTATGTAGTCCACGTGATTTAGGTGTTAATAAATATAATGATTTAACTATTATGCTCTGAATTTTTAATTTTTGAAATAATTATCGCCGGCGAAGCCGCGGGCACATGCTAGTTATAATATAAACGATCTTGATTGGTATATTTCCGAGGAATTGCTCAACACTCTGCGTATGAGTAGAATAGTCTTTATAATAGTTGGAAAAGTGCTGTTAAATACGAAGTTTAGTCGTCAGGACTAGTTAAGGAGTTACACTAGTTTTTCATTAATACGTATCAGCATTACAAATCAATTAATATTTGATACCTTAAAACAGTAGATCGCGATAGTTATTTCCGTATCCCATCCACAAACGTAGTGCAAGAGGGATAAGAACGAACTTTAACATGAAATTCAAACTGTTTTCCTTTTCACTTAGTTTTGTTTTAAGCGGAACCTTCGTGATTATTATAGACCAGGGGTGGCCACTAACCTTAACTTTGGGAGCCGCAAATTTATAAAGCTGTTCGAAGCGATCCACATTGTTTTTACTATACACATTGTTCAATTACACAACAAGAAATAAATTTTACATTTGAGAAGTGCTTTTTCGAGTGTTCATTTTTGCTGTTAGTTGTTTCAAATATGGCTGATAATTATTGGTAAGCGCAATTAGCACGAGTTCACTTAAATGTTCATCAGTTAGTTCAGATGGATATTTACGAGGGATGTTCTGAAAGTAAGTTTCGTCATTTTTTTTTCACATGGAAACTTTATTACCAAAACAAATACATCATGCAATCATGAAATATGCCCCTTGCACTATTTTTCAACATAGTCTCCACCGACATTGAGACATTTGTCATAGCTTGCAATCAGTTTGAAGAAACCACTCTGGTAAAACTCGGTGCCCTGCTATGCAAGGAATTGTCGCACAGCCTTCTCCACCTCAGCATTGTTTTGGAAGTGACGTCCCGAGAGTGCGGCTTTCATTGCATGGAACAGGTGCCTTCCTTCACTGAACATGCAACACCAGCGACCAACAATTTGATGAGACATGACCTCTTCACCATACACAGTCTGTAGGCGTCCATGGATGATGGACACACTAGTCCTACATGCCCATTCATACCGGATAACAGCATGTACTTCCATTGTCGACCATGTTTTCAGCACACGTCCATCTGCCATCGTGATTTGTACTCAAATAACCACGGGCACGCCAGTCTACTGCTACTCTCTCTTCTTCTGGACTCTACTCATGCATCGTTTCTCCTCTGCTGACGCTCTTTCCGTCGTTGAACCAGCAATAGGTGTCGATTCTTATGGCAGTTGTTTGCTTCATCTGCTTTACCATCTTCACTTTTTTTTAAAAACGACGAAACTTACTTTTGGAACATCCCTCGTAGATTTAATGGACTTAAGCGTTCATTACAGAGATTCACACACATAACTAGTTCCAAATATCGAGATAAGTCTCTTAGCACAATAAGTTAATAGGTATTTTTCTTCTGGAACTTTCTTCCAAAATTCTTTGGCCAAAACACCATTTCTTTTTAGTCCATTTAGTTCTTCGACCTCTTACTGTTCTAGTAGCTCCAACTCGACTCCAACCGTATCCTTTGTAACTGGCGATGAAACAGGACAGTCTTCGCCCACAACATCAACAGCACAATGATTTTCCAGGAATGAAAATGAAGGTTTAAGTGTTTTCAAATCATTAAATCTGCCATTGATTTCTTTAGTAAGACCAGACATTTTACACAAGTAATCTTCTGTTCCACCTGAACGTCAGGAAGGCTTTCAGTAATTTTCTTCAAACATTTAAAATGAGCGAATGTCTCTCAAGGACTTTCCGAAATTTGCTCTGAAAATTAAATACACTCTGCGCTAAATCAGAATTTAGTTTTTCACTTCCTCGTAATAAGTTTTCATTAAATTATATTAACCATACACTTTTTAAAATCTGTATCATATTCAAGAGTTTCGTTGTGGCCAACCATGGACGTCAACAGAAATTTTGTCAAGGGGGGGTGGCAAAGGAAGAAATTACTGCCACCGTCACCACTGCTACTACTTCTACAACCACTTTATTATTATTATTACTATTATTATCATTTTCTTTATTATTACTATTATTGTCGTCATCATCATCATCAGTGTCATCTTCATCACCCAGATCCTCAATTTACTGTAGCTGGACCTATGGCTATGAATACAAAGAAAAAATGTGATGTAGTACACTTACATTACTTTTTTACCCCTTTCAATTTCATAGGTAACTAGCTGAAAAGGCCCGGCGTCGCCCGGGCTTTATGTTTTGTCATTTGAAATTAACTTATGGAGGACTTTCGATTATGATACTCTAGGTGCTTATATAATATGTACCGTATGTAAAACTTGAAATGAAGAAAACGATTTATCACACTCATACTTTCCTCCCCTAAAACCCGGGACATAAAATACTGCGAGCATAGGACTCAAAATGTTCCATCCCATGCTTAGGGCCTATGATAAACATCCCTATTTCTCAACTAATACAAAGCATACAGCTATGGATAACGTATAAGCGGAAAGGATTGTTTACCTACTTCTGATATAGCATACTCACACATTTAAGTTATCCCTGCAATACGACCTCTTATTCTTCATCAAAATGTGAAGTGAGAAAATATTTCTTGTGTCGAGGGTAGAGAAAGTTATGTGACTGCATTATAATGTGCTTTATTTTCGTGGATTTTATTCTTCAAGAAATATTTTTAGAAATCGTTAGCATCAGAATTCGTTCAAGTCCAATATTATGCAGTGTCCAGAGCCCCATGTGAACTTTGTAAACAATACACTGTTGTCTTGACAACTGAACAGCATTTCATTTTTTTTCAGTATAATATTCTCATAAATTATATAATTTTCAAGGGAAGGACTGATTTATTTCAACTTTAATGTTGACCGCGTTACTTCCCGGGCTTAACTGGGTATGTGTGCAAAATTTTGTACAAATTGGCGAAGAAATGTGGATTTGTATAAGGAAGAAACATACATACCCACATACCCACAAACACACATTCGACTTTATATATTAGATAGCCTATTCATATAAAATGCGATACTACCAGTGCTTTACCTTGATTACAGTCGAATGTTTGGCTGGAAAATTTTCAAGTCTGGGGAATAGAAAGTAATTATTTATTCATATCTAATGTAGTCACCTGTTACAATTCGTTTTTGGCCAAACATTTTCAAGTATAACTTATTAAGTGGGAACTGAAGCCTCACTTCATGATAGTTGCATATAATCATTTAGTTTATAGATTTATGTGTAAACAAATTTTCCAGAGGGGGGCAACAGCCCTACCCTGCCCCCCTTCCGGACGGCCATGTGGCCACCCCTGTTATAGACCTATATAAAGAACAGAACCTTAAACACGGTGGGAATAAGGTAGCTTCACCTAGCCTGAGTCGGCGCCCTCGGTTCTCCGTAACCTATGATATATCGCAAAATGTGAGACTCTAAAAATGACAAGCGTTTACCTCCGGGATTTGAAATGCAATCACTGTTGAATTGTGTAGCATGCATTCCTCTTCATAGCTTTCAAACCCCAGATCACTTTGTGCAAAGCTCAGTCTAGAGTACCTATAACATACCGCAAGTTTGCTATCGATTTATGCCTACTTCGAGATTATATGCACAAGCATCCATGCTAGTGCACTCAAATACATGTAGAATGAAGACAAATGCCAGAAGGCTACCATAGATACTACAGACAGAGGAAGTAATGCGATTGACTCTAAAATTCCAATCCGAGCTTTCTGCATTAGTACAAGTTTTGAACTATCCTGAGATCAGAAACACTGTTTTCAGAAGAAGAAAAAAAGTGTGTGTATCTTTCTGGGAACAGCGATAGCTCAAAGCGACAGAGTGCGAACCTAAGAGGAAGCCATGGGAATTCTATAGCGGTTTTTATCGGTTAAAGAGCATCGATCGTCGTCCCAATTGTTAGCAGATTCATCTCTTCTCTTGTTTTTTTTTATTTTTCTTACTTTATATTGTTAGTGTTTTCAGATAGTGTGTACTTGTGACCATGGGCGTACGGTGGGGGAGGGTTGAGGGGGTTGAAACCCCTCCCGAAATATCTGCGATTTTTAAAGAATATAACATAATGTTACGAAATAAATAAATAAAAAACCAATGGTTTGGTTATTATGTATATTTTCTTACATAACACAGCAATATTAAAATAACTCTTGTAAATGTTAATTTCCAATTCATGACTGAATGAATTAATACTGCTGCACGTGTCATTCTGTTTCTGGCTATTCTGCAGTTTTTGTTGTTTTTTTTTCATGTGTTAATTTGTAAGTGCCCTTGTGAAAATGGCTCCGCTTATATACATGTCAGACGCTCAGCAATATCCCACAGTATTCCGAGGTTGGTCGCAAACCTATCATGCCCCAACGCTCGAAAATAGAGGTGCACATTGTGTGATTCTACTTTCATTCTAAATATGTGGGTAAGTTTGGCAATGTTCCGCCAAGTCAAAAGCGAGAGTACTCCTTAAATATTTTTTAGAAAAAGAAAGCACTGATCACAATAAAATTGTTTAGTTATTAAAAATAGTGTAATACGTTACAATGTGTGCAAGAGACAACATTATATTCAACCCCCTCCGAACAGAATTTCACCGTACGCCCATGCTTGTGACACTTGTGATAGTGTGCACTTTCTTCTCTTACAATAACGACATATTAGATTTTATGACACGATGCTAAGAGAATGTAAGGGAGAAACCTCAGTATGGTCTATAGCTGCTATTGTACATTTTTAATTTTTTCATATTCACCTCTTTCATTAAAACCTACTGATAAGTTATTTTTGCACTCCTTAGCTAGTAAGTGGTACTTACGAACGTTGTTTACATGGATCGTAAGTTGACATTCCCACACAGTCTTGTTGCTAAGGGCGGTTGCGATGAGGTTAAAACACTTACGGTCCAAGCGGTACGTCATAATTCATTACGATACACTTCATAATACAAGCCTTTATGGCCACGGCCCCCAGGACAAATATTCGGTTCCCATAACAACAAACACATGCGAATCACTTTCTGAAATAAACATCTATTTTCAAGAATGTATTTACATAATATTTTCAGGTAATATCACAATTAATATAATTAAATTGAAAAATAATCATCGTGCAAAAAATAGCATGCAACACACGGGCCGTAAAGGCATTTACGGGTCTCGAAAACTTAAAAACCCGAGGCGCAGCCGAGGGTTTTCAATCTGTTTCCTCGACCCGTAAACATGCCTTACGGCACTTGTATCGCAATATACTATTTCGAATCAATGTACGTGTCAAATTATTGGACATTCATTACGATATGGATGTGGGACATGGTCGCTTACTCTTCGGAAAACACATAATCTGAGTGTGATTAGGAAAATATTTGGGCCTAAGACAGATGAAAATGGGGACTGGAGAAAACTGCATAACGACGAGCTTCATAACCTCTACTCATCACCAGATATAGTAAGGGTAATTAAATCATGGAGGATGATATGGACTGGACATGTTGCGCGCATGGGGGAGAAAAGACATATCTAAAAATATTGACTAAGAGACCCGAAGGGAAGAAACAACATAGAAGACCTAGACGTGGGTGGAAGGACAATATTAGGATAGATTTAAGGGAAGTCGCATTTGCGAGGGATGGTTGAATGAAGTTAGCACAGAATAGGGTCGAATGGCGGGCTCAGGTAAGCGCGGCAATGGACCTCCGGGTTCCATAAAATAGATAATATTCCTATAGCTTGCTGAGGAATTGTCTATTGCTATTAAGTAAGAAAGTAAGTAAGTATTATATTATTATAGACCTACATAGAAAATTTGAAATAGTTTTCCTGGAAAATCACAGAATTTAGTTATGTCACTGTAGCGGCACATGAATCTTGAAATGTAAGCATAAACACTTTGGTTAGAACTGTTGAAAGAAGCATAACACATCGGAAAAATTAAAACAACCACCATTTTGAAACGGAACCAAAATATCTAAATCTTTACAAATGCGTCGGTTTTAGTGAGTTCAAAGAACATTAATGCCAAACTGGAAGAAAATGGACGCGTTTGGTCGTGACTGCGTAATAAAAAATTTACAATCAGACGAAATCCAGAACGGTCGAGTTAAACAGGACCTCGCTCCGCTGGGTCATCGGTCAATACGACTGACATGAACAGATTAGCAATTTTTACTTCCTCTGCCCGTACCATAGTATAATAAGTATAAGAAGTAACTTATTGTTTTGGACCCCCAAGTTCGAAGTTGAGTTTTTAGTATAAAATCACGTTTCAAGGCTCCCTGAATGTGAACAGGCTAGCTCCAAAACGGAAAGTTGTACGAAAATAAATTTTCGTATTTGGGCCAGGTACCTTCTGAAGATGTGACCTGAAGATCGGCGACAAGTTTCTTTTATTTTAAAGGGGACTTTACATGAAGAAATTTTCGTTTTTCACGATTTTCTCGAAAACGGCTCGAAAGATTTTCTTTAAATTTTGCATATAGGTTGCTTGTACTAAGAGCTAGAACTTTTATTTGAAACATTTTTTCGAAAATCTCTAAAGGGTAGTTATAAGCCACCCACTGTGAATACGCACTCTTTGCAATGTATGGCTTCTTGTAACGGAAAATCGTACGAAAACAAAATTTTGTATTTGGGTTAGGTACCTTCTGAGGCTGTGACACGAAGATTGGTGGCAACCTTCTCTTATATTTAAGGGGACTTTATATGAAAAAAAAAAAAAAAAGTTTTGTTTTTGCGATTTTCTCAAAAAACGGCTCTAACGATTTCCTTTAAATTTTGTACATGGAGTGCTTGTACCAAGAGCTAAAGCTTTTATTTGAAACTTTTTTCAAAAAAAGATTTCTGAAGGGCGGTTGTAAGTTGTTTGTAGAATCTCTGTCTTGCCTTGTGAACAACTCAATAACGCGGACAATCACGGCCTCTTATTCTATAAGCACGTGAAGTGAAAAAGATGTATTGTTGGCCATGCTTACAGTAAAGAAATATGTGAGGGGAATATTCGATAAATTTCGGAAATTACTCTTAACGGCGGAAAGTTCAATAAACATTTGCAGTCATTTGTTTCTTCTTCAACTTTTTTTGTTTGTCCTTAGCCTACGTTTTTAGTTGCAACATTCAAAGACGGGATTATAAGGTATTTGTAGCATAATCAGCGTAAAATTGTGACTTGCGATTCTGTACAAGGATTTATGTAAATACGGCTAACTTTCATTTGGGCAGAGGAAGTTATGTGACTTTCACATCAGATTTTTTTTTTTAATAATTCAAGTTGGAACTCTATTACTTAGAAGATTAGTGAACTTACAGTATAAAAAATTAACTTTACAGTTTTATGATATGCTATGAAGCAACTTAAAGACTGCTGTGTTGTGATTTCAATTGAAGCCCACATCACAGAGATTGGAGTTGGAAATGACCCCGGTAATTGATGAAGCTTCCCCTGACTCAGCTTATCGTAACGTTAAACAATGGACCTGATCAGAGGGTGGAAAACCCAGTGAACGTGCAGGGGTGTATCAAGCAGGTCTGCAGCTATTGATTTCCTTTTCCTGAATTAGTTTTGTTACAATAATGTCTCACATAAGATAGACATGGTTTCTATTATTCGCACACTTTATCTTGAGCTCTGCACTCCATAATGCTGAAAACCGTCCATATAAAGAAGGCCTCGCTTGAAAAAATGAAGATCGCGACCCGTCCCCAGTATTGCCATACCCAAAAACTTCCCGTTGAGGCATTCTTGAGCAACCGTCAATTTTTTTTATTGGTTTACATCATATTATTCTGAAAATGACAGAATAAATCCAGGGATATTAAAAGAACAGTACTGGTGTTGTGGAAATGGTCGATATAAGTGACAACGAAGTTAAAAATAAATATTCTTTAAACCAAGAAGTATCGGAAATCAGCGAAATAATAAACCAAATAAATGAAATGGAAAGAAAAGCAATTTAATGTGTTTTAAGCTGAATCTGTCGTTGGAGAAAAGAACAAGTCAAGTTTTATTATTTCGTTGTTTTAATTGTGTTGTATTAATTACCTACAAACTTTCGCGAAAGGTATTTAGTTAAATTCAGGCATGTGAAACTGCGTATTCAAGTAGGCCTACATGTATAATGCTACGACTTTTAAACGATTTTCTATATTCTGAAGACCGGGAGAGAAATTGTCTAAATAGGCCTAAATATATTACTTTATTCATTTCTCCAGCGATATATTCTACTATAATATCTGAATCAATATAAAATCTTTAGTTTGGTAGCGAGAGTTGAAAGTGCTACAAATTACAGTTAGTTCCATTGTGTACCAGCATAAAACTAAACACGTTATATTTTCTGGTAATTGGCAACCCTTCAGAAACAACGTCAATTTCAACTCACCGCCTTCTGCAATAGTCAGTCTCTTATACTGCATGCAATATCAGCTCCCCTCACCCCCGCATTTTTTCGGCTCAAGATAAAGTGTGAGCATAATATCGATTCTTAATTCACTTTACCAAATACTATAGAGGACAATACAGGACACTTTGCGATATATCGGGGGACAATATTTTGAGCACCATCTAGCGGCTCAACCTGCTACTACTGAATACAATTGCAGTATCTAGATACATATATGTTAAACAGTTTTTAATAGAAGAGTCGAAATAGCCAGACTCGGCATGTTATGTATAAGGGGTATCTACCTAATGGCTCAGAATAGCATATTACAGTTTATATATGTTTTGAATATATTAATTTTGCCCCAAGTTTCTAGGTTGTGCCACCAGGAGTGCTGCAAAATCTGTCCCCCATTTCTCTACCAGTAAGTGTCCGGTATTGTCTCTATAGTATATGCCTTTACCAAATACTATAGAGGACAATACAGGACACTTTGCGATACATCGAGGGACAATATCTTGAGCACCATCTAGCGGCTCAACCTGCTACTACTGAATACAGATGCAGTAACTAGATACAAAGATATCAACCAATTTCTATTAGAGGAGCCGAAGTAGCCAACCTCGGCATGTTATGTTTAAGGGATATGATTTTTCTATCTATCTATGGTTCTGAAATTAATGCTGGTTTGGAAATAAATGACCTAAAAATTAAACAAAAACGCAGTAGTTGTTGTTAGAAACGGCTAGGTTGAAATATTTGTGTTTTTATTCATATTTTGAGAACTATTTCGGAAGTTCTGTGTTTTGTTTGCTCATTATTATTCTTATAATTACTTAAAGAGTGTTTTGGTCCTTAGTGTTTGGTGAAATATTAACACATTGCAGTTTATATGTGTTTTGAATATTTTAATTTGCCCCCAAGTTTGCAGGTTGTGCCATCAGGAGTGCTGAAAAATCTGTCCCCCATTTTTCCATTGCCAAAGCAGTAAGTGTCCGGTATTGTCCTCTATAGTATTTGCTTTTACTTTCTGCATTTACGCAAATTAAGTTCTTACAATCTCAATTCAACAGAACCCGAATTGGTGGTGTGAAATGTTAATTTCCAAGCAAGACGTTAGTGTATTTCATAGTAAAATGGGTCATGTAAATTGTAAAGCCAAAATAAAAAAAATCAGGTAAACTGATGTAACAAAGGACCAGGTTGCTTTTGTTTAATCAGTTATAATTTCGATTACGGTATGTAGAAAATAAGTTTCCTATTTTTTAAATTGATTTCCCGGTTAAGCTCCATATTTATTCATTAAGCAGGGCTTTCGGAAAAACAAAGGTCTAGTATTTAAAAAAATCTGATTAAAATCGTCCAGCATCAACAGAACTATACAGATTTGTGATATCCTGAAAATCGCACACTCGCATAAAAATTAAAAAAAAAAACTATTGGATTTGAACCAGGAACATCCAGATTGCGAGTCCAAAACGTTACAATCTCGGCCACCTCGTCAGTTTAACGGGCTAGTTTGATATGCATATGTGAAGGAATAGTGTTATTTGTCATAGCTAACTGTATTGCAATTTCCAAAGCCGTATATGAACATTGTAAAACAGTATGTTGTCATGATAACTGATTTCCATTCGATAAATTATTTTGAATATATTACTATAAAATAGACACTAAATTGGGCATTACTCCGGTACCGGTCAACCGATTTGGTCCAATATCAATAGGCTTCTTCCCATGGACGTCATAAATGCGTATACCAAGTTTTATGAAAATCCGATAAAGCGTATTTGAGTTATCGCGCGTACAGACACATGGACGGACGGACAGACATTTTTCCGTCCCCACACACAATCTCATAAAGTACCATAATGGTACTTAATAAAACTCATCTACGCCGGGTTTCCGAAACGTAAGATATCTACTAGATGGCATTATTCAATCCGTAAGCGTTTCTGAAACGTTCGATGGCGGCTAATCGTTCAATAAAACGCCCTACAAACTATCGCACCATAAATCACTAGATATCTGGCGAAACGGTAGATAAACACGCAACATGGCGGAAATGCGAAATATTTATGTTGATGTATGTTTCGTTATTATGTTAGCATTTACGCCGGGTTTCCGAAACGTAAGATATCTACTAGATGGCATTATTCAATCCGTAAGCATTTCTGAAACGTTCGATGGCGGCTAATCGTTCGATAAAACGCCCTACAAACTATCGCACCATAAATCACTAGATATCTGACGAAACGGTAGATAAACACGCAACATGGCGGAAATGCGAAATATTTCTGTTGATGTATGTTTCGTTATTATATTAGCATTTAATCTTACATTATGTTACTAGCTTGTTATGGTATTAAAATTAAAAGTAGTAATGAAGCTGGCATTGGTTATTAATTTGTGTGTGAAATAATTCATAATACTGTACTAGAAAAATTATATATTATCGGTTAGATGAACTTTGTTACAGCCTAGGCTATTAATGTATCCATCGTTTATTTGTATTAATTTCATTTTCTGTTGTAAGTTAATACTTTAAGAAAACATCGCGAATATTAATTCACATCATATTTTCTTGCGGGTCATCTTCAATGCCAGATCGTATAAGGCCTAGGTCTATACAGAAGTAAATATTCCCTGAAAGAAATACAGCAATCCTTTCAGGAAGTAGCCTACGATGATATTCAGATGCGGAAAAAAATGTAGCTTAAGTATATTAATTTTATTTTCTGATGCAACACTTTATGAAGAAAATATTGCCATTTTACAGCACGAATATTAATACATAATCATCATCTTTCTCGTCATCTTCATCCTGAGGCAATAATTAGGCCTAGAGATGTGTAAAGCAAAAAGTATTCCCTGAAAGAATTAGATCTTTGACGATATTGAGTTTCGGAAAGAATCAGGCTGTCAAAGGAATGACCTATGGATAAATAGGCCATCATATTAAATAAGGAACAACTGCAAGCATGCCTTTTTCAGCGTTAAATTGCCCATCATTAGAATTGGGAACAACCATCGAAGCATTCCTTTCTGTGGTAAATTAGCTATAGCTTAATTACGCCGGGTTTCCGAAACGTAAGATATCTACTAGATGGCATTATTCAATCCGTAAGCGTTTCTGAAACGATCGATGGCGGCTAATCGTTCTATAAAACGCCCTACAAACTATCGCACCACAAATCACTAGATATCTGGCGAAACGGTAGATAAACACGCAACATGGCGGAAATGCGAAACATTTATGTTGATGTATGTTTCGTTATTATGTTTGCATTTTATCTTACATTATGTTACTAGCTTGTTATGGTAATTAACTGAAAAGTAGTAATGAAGCTGGCATCGGTTATTAATTTGTGTGTGAAATAATTCATAATACTGTACTAGAAAAATTGTATATTATCGGTTGATGAACTTTGTTATAGCCTAGGCTACTAATGTATCCATCGTTTATTTGTATTAATTTCATTTTCTGTTGTAAGTTAATACTTTTAGGAAAACATCGCGAATATTAATTCACATCATATTTTCTTGCTGGTCATCTTCCATGCCAGATCGTATAAGGCCTAGGTCTATACAGAAGAAAATATTCCCTGAAAGAAATACAGCAATCCTTTCAAGAAGTAGCCTATGATGATATTCAGATTCGGAAAAAATGTAGCTTAAGTATATTAATTTTATTTTCAGATGCAACACTTTATGAAGAAAATATTGCCTTTTTACAGCACGAATATTAAAACATAATCATCATCTTTCTCGTCATCTTCATCTTGAGGCAATAATTGGGCCTAGAGATGTGTAAAGCAAAAGTATTCCCTGGAAGAATTAGATGTTTGACGATATTGAGTTTCGGAAAGAATCAGGCTGTCAAAGCAATGACCTATGGACAGATAGGCCATCATATAAATAAGGAACAACTGCAAGCATGCCTTTTTCAGCGTTAAATAGCCCATCATTAGAAATGAGAACAAATCGCAGCATTCCTTTCTCAGTGGTAAATCAGCTATAACTTAATTAATGTGTTACATTTTATGCATTACGTTGTCAGATTGTAATGGGTGACGTTTTCGCTAATGCACAAGTCTAGCAGTCGAAATTGCCGAAGTTTCTCTCATATTGTACATTCGTTTTACCAGAGAAACAGCTCACAAGAAAAAAGCAGAAAGAAAATTCAGCCATTTTGAATACATAGCAAGAAGCGCTCCGATTGGTTGCTAGTCAATCACGGCCAACTTGATATTAGAGTAAGCACCGTGTCTCCATCTATTGACGAATTGCTCAACTCATTTATCTGACGTATCGCTATTTGCCGATCGAATTTGCTTTCGGAAACGGAAGGTGTTTATAGAGTGTATAAAATCTATAGAGCCATTAGCTGTCTAGAAGATATCTGGAGCTTTTATGCAACCGGGCCCTACTCACTTAAAGTATTTCCCATTTAGGCTACCAGTTACTCAGGTAAGCGATGAAAGATTATATTTGTCCTGTTGTGCCTGATCCATTGCATTTGATAGTAAATCCGTGCCTGAACAGTTGTTAAAACATGCAAAGCAAGAACAGTTTGGGGAGTAACACCGGTCTTTTAAGTATGATTTAGTGTCATGTGTTGTTTTGGTGTCACTGTACTTCCAACACGCGCAGAGGGAAGGTAGAATGTGTTTGCAGGCAAATAAAAAAGTACAGCGTTAACGACTGACTTCAAAAGACATTAATTTCTCAAATATTTCCTCTACTTCGTTCGGGTGGGGAGAACAAAGACAATTCAAAACAATATTTCAACCATTTTCCATGCATTTGACATAATGAAACCTAAATTGGACCATATTCTGCAGAAAGGAACCAACCCTCAAATGAAAAAAACCGTAGTAGATGCTAAATTTTGTTTGGGCAAACTAACCAAACCTCTTCATCCATTTATATGCCATCTATGCAGCAAACAAAAACACAATGAAAAGTTCCAGGTGGCTTTTTATTGAACTCTAAATGCCTGTTTTATTAGCTTAAAAATAATGTGGGTTGTTTTCTTTCTGCAGAATGTCGTCCAATTGTGATTTTGCAAAAACAATGTTCCCAAAACGTTCTTCTGGGTGGGCTTAATTCATTTAGCGCTGGAATCAGTATACAGTGGCGATATACAGCATACATAATGAATATCAGTATACATTGTCGAATACATCATGGATACTTTCTCGGTTATGCTATTTACCATTGGCACATTTAATTTTCCCCCCCCCCCCCAATGGTTGACGCAAATTCAATCCTAAGAGAATAAAATAATGGCTGATAAGCTAATGTAAATTTTTGTACAAGAAATTTTTTCCACCTTATACTAACATAGCTATAACCTAGGATGTCAACGGGATTTTTGCCAGTGACATTCACAATGTATGCTAGTCTTTATATGTGCATATAAGTTTACAATAACAGCATATTCAGTAATTTGTTTCATCTAGGCCTACACATAAAGATCCTATTGTCATATAACTTTAATAGTATATTGCGATACAAGTGCCGTAAGCGGTGCATACGGATCGAGGAAAGAGTTTTTTCAAATTTCCGAGATCCGTTATGCGATTACGGCACGAGTATTGCATGCTAATTTTTGCACGATGATTATTTATATCAATTTATTTATATTAATTGAGATATTAGCTGAAAATATTATGTATACACCTTATTGAAGATGGATGTTATATTTCAGAAAGTGATTCGCATGTGTTGGTTGTTATGGGGACTGAATATTTGTCCTGTTAAAGCGCCACAAACTAGGGGGCCTTGGTTCCGGTCTTCCATAAAGGCTTGTATTATGTTGATTTTACTTACGGCACTTGCGCTTTTTGTAATTTTTACAGCATTGAGATTTCTTTTGTTTTCATAGCAACCAGATTGCGTGTGGGAATGTCAAGTTACGATCCACGACAACCATATTCGTAAGTACCACTAATTAGTTACGTCGTGCAAAAAAGTATTTATAAAACAAACTGTAGATAATTAAAGTGAATCAAGGTTGTAAGTACATTTTACAAAAAATTAGTGAATGTGTAATAGAATTCATATTGATGAATATATGACAAATCTCAACATATTCTGATGAATATATGACAAATCTCAACATATTCTGATTTACGTCGAATAGACTGACAGTAAACATTGGGAATTAGTATACCTAAAAACTTCTTGACACTACTTCATTTTAAGTGAATTACAAAAACTGTATCTTTCAATTACCTGTAATTATTTGTATGAATACTCGTTTAAAGGTTACGTGCTGATTAGACTACTACTGTAAAAACTCACATGCAAATATAAAGACTAGCATACATTGTGCAGATAGGCGAGACAAATTGTACAATATCCTCAGTGAGTTTGGGATAGCAAAGAAGTTAGTTAGGCTGATCAAAATGTGTCTAAATGAAACGTATAGTAGAGTCAGGGTAGGGAAATTTGGGAAATTTGGGAAATTCGTACATTGCGACTCACCCGAGTCCCCCACTCCTACTCTCAATCCCTCCCCTAGCGGTGGCATTTGAACTACTAGAAGCGACGGTAGCGCCATCTCTTAATGAACTGATGAAACAGAAAAAATAATTTGTTTCTTCTTTATTCTCTTCTTCTCTTCCTTTCCCGTCTCCTTCCTCTCTTCCTCTCACCTCCTCTTCACCCTACCTACCTATTTGAGACCCATTCCTAATAGTAAATTTTGGATTGACCGGGATTCGAATCCGAGACCCCTAGCATTATAGCTAGGAGTCTTGACCACTACGCTACGAGTGAATGTTGAGCACTGAAGGAAGCTTTCGTATATTAGAGTATGTTAGGGGGATTTCATAAGTTTTAACGCAAGAATCGGTTTTTATAAGTAGTGTTGGTACAAGGGAATTTTCCTGCATCAATTAAGCCACATTTTATGTTATAATACGGCGTTTTTCATAATTATGAAATATTATGTATGGTGCAAGGGTATTTTTTGTATTGTGAAATAACCTATTTTGTTGGAAGGGTCGTTTTTATAACTGTGGAATATTATGTGGAGGTGCAAGGAAGTGTGAAGAATTCGATATAGGGGGCAGAGAGAGTGCAATTTTCTTCTGTCGTCCAAGTGAAACCATGCCAATGTTTCAAATGCTGGCGTAATATGATCTGATTTACGAATACCACAAATGTAGCGAACGCAAGCATTATGAACACGTTGTAGTCTTTGTCCTAGTTTGGAGCTCAGGTCGCTTAGTAGAATATCACAGTAATCGAAATGAGGCATTATGAGTGTTGATACGAGTGTTTTCTTTAGAGAAGAAGGTAGAAAGTTTTTTAATCGTTGGAGAGCGTGAAATATGGAGTATATTTTTTGCAAATTTCTTTTATATGGATGTTCCAATTTAAATTACTGTCAAAATGAAAGCCAAGATTTTTTACATGCGGACTAAATGGAACAATGCTTCCGTTTAATTTGACGGGTGTCAAATTTTCCTCATTGACATTTTTCAACAAATTACGATGCCCCATTAAGATTGCCTGAGATTTTCCTGCATTAATTGTAAGTTTAGAATGTCTTGCCCAATTAGTTATTGTTTCAAGATCCTTGTTAATTTCATTTATAGCCATGTTAATTCTGTCAGGTCGTGTATGTTTATACAGCTGTAAATCGTCAGCGTAAATGTGGTAGTTAGTGTCATTACTGATGGTGTTACAAACGTCATTTATGTATATAGTAAACAGTAATGGTCCCAGCACCGATCCTTGAGGCACTCCACGCTCTACAGGCCTCCATGAAGAAGACTGGTTTCCCACAATAACACGCTGTTGGCGGCCGTAGAGGTAAGAATGAAACCACTGGACAGTGTTTTCTGACAAGTTGAAGGTTCTGAGCTTTGAGATGAGTAATTCAAAATCTACTGAGTCAAAAGCTTTAGAAAAGTCAATCAGTGTCATAATCGTCAATTTGCTGTCATCCATAGCTTTGCGAATGTCCTCTGTCACATTGAGCAACGCCGTCGCAGTGCTGTATCCGGAACGAAAACCTGACTGATATGGATTGAGGTAGAGTAGGATTACCTCCAAAACGTCTCTGGGTTTTTACGTATATACCTTAGGAGCGAGTCTCACCGCTCGTAGAGTTCCTGACTAGGGGAGGTAGCTGCACCCTGATTGGCTCAGCTCTCCTATCCCACTCCACGTGTTGTCTGTCTCTCTCGCAGCGGCATTGTCCCTCCACTCAACTATTATAGTAGTTTTACGACTTGCGACATGCTGCATGATGTTCACTCTCTGCCCAGCGGTAGCTTACTGATCTTACGCGCACCGAATTCGCGCATCTTGGTAACGAGACGTAACGAGAAGCTCGCTGACTGGGTTTGTCTTCAAGGCCAGAGACTTTGTGGGAATAATCCAACTCTAGTTATGTTCATTGAGATAGTCCGTCAGTTGTTTGTGTATAATTCGTTCCAGTGCTTTGGACAGAGTGGGCAGGATATTAATTCGTCTATAGTCACTAGGTGAGGATGGATTTTTCACTTTTGGTAAGGGACGCACCAAGGCTTTCTTCCACGATGTAGGAAAGGTAGCAGTCATTATTGATGCATTAAATATATGTGTCAAAGTCGGAACAATTACGTGTATGAGTTTGTGAATGAGAGTAATACTGATGTTATCTATGCCTGTTGCTTTTGTCTTTATTACTTTTACAGCTCTCTTTACTTCGTCTGGTGTAATGTATTTAAAATAAAAAGCCTCGTACTTAAGACAGTACCGGTATAGAGAATTATATATTTAAGAGTAATCAAACTCCACAAGTTAAAACTTTCGTGAGCTTTGCATGGATGAATGTACCTTCTAGCATAATTTTTAATATTGGTTTAGTTAATTTGAAAGAGAAAAATGTAAAATTAGCCATTATTATGAGAAAAACCCTGCATCATAAGTTGGTTTCCCCACCTTCTTTGGTATTGTTCCAGTCCATATTAATATGGCTTGTAGGGAATTGCTGTGCGCGCATTGTACTACTTAAATTTACTTTTAAACAAATTTCTGCTTAGAATTTCATAAAGTAGACTTATAATATGAAGGAGCAAAATGTTAGGTTCTTAGCCTATGCATTGAAAAAACAGAAAATATGTATTTTTAGTAGGAAAATACTTTTCTTACAAGAAAAGGAGTATATATTTGGCTAGTGTAAAATCAGATAACTTTAATATTGAATATTATGCGATCTGCTGAATATTCATGAAACTTGAAATGAAATATGGCATCGCGAATTTGCGCCGGATCTACTTTATTTTATCTTTTTACATACATTTTGAACTCCATGTTAAACCACCAGCATGTATGAAATATTTAAACGTTGGATGACTTCTTTCTATCAATCAGCCAGCGTTTACATACTAGAATTCATAGTTATTAAGTGCCAGTATGGTACTTTATAAGATTGTGTGGGGGACGGTAAAATGTCTGTCCGTCTGTCTGTAAACGCGATAACTGAAATACGCTTTATCGGATTTTCATGAAACTTGGTATACGCATTTATGACGTCCATGGAAAGAAGGCTATTGAATTTGGACCTAATCGGTTGACTGTTACCGAAATAACGAGTAATTAACAGTCACATGTATTATAATATGATCTTCGTTCTCCGACAATTCGAAGCATTTTGATTGGCTCGCGACCAACCAATCAGCGGCCAAGCTCCTGTAACTAATGTCCTAATATAAACAATTCTGTAAATATAAATTATAGGCGAAATTACTTATTAAAAAGCATGCTTTCATTTCCAGTTTAATATAAGTATTAATATTGTAATGGATATTACACGCTAGAATATTTAGCATGCCCCACAATATATTAAACATGACGTAACAAATTGCCAATCGCAAATTGATATTGATAGCCCGCCTTGTTTGATTCATTTCTTCATAACGATGTAAGTGTCAGTATATGTAAATAAAAGATTTAAAACACAACTAGCCGTTGAATATTGATATAATATTCTGCATTCTATCGATGACTACCGATACATTATATTTTAATGTGAGTATTTTTCTTATTCTTTCTTTTTAGCAACATACCTAATGTAATTCCTGACAGATTTCATATTGACTTTTTATTAATTCATAACCTATAAGGCTGCTTTAAACTTGAAACAAACATGTCAGTGAATCGTAGACCTATTGCATCATTAATATTATTTCCAGCGCATTTTGATTTGGAGTTTAACTCTGAGACCGCCGGCGTGGTCTTGTGGTTAGCGTCGCTGACTACAGATCCGTCGGACCGGATTCGATCTCCGGTACCTCCTCGGATTTTCCTGAGGTAGGGAGGTCTGGAAGGGTTGCACTCAGCCTCGTGATTCAAATTGAGGAGCTACTTGACAGATAAGTAGCGGCTCCGGTCATGGAAACCACCATTAACGGCCCTGGGTGACGGCATGCTGACCACATGCTCCCAATCCTGCCATCTGCCTATAGGTAGATGACGCAGAGGTCGGGTGGTAGGCCTTGTCCCATCGGGGATGTCGCGCCACGGAGTTTAGTTTTTAGTTTTAGTTTATCTCTGAGATGTAATACAAAAATAACTTCTTTTCTGCATGGGCCTATCATAATTTCAATTATCACTGATTTAAGAAAAGCATTCTGGTACTTTGTTATATCATATTACCTGATTTTATTTCAGTTAGGAATCTCAGATTGCATTATTAGTAATACAACTTTTTTAAGATTAAGAAGTTATGTAAAACGAGCAAACAAACTTTCAAACTTACCGACTTACTTCAAAGGGATAAAAAACACGGGACTCTCAACATTTATGACCATAACTAGAGCCATGTTTCTTCAGGTTCTTATACAGCGTGTTCCGTTTCTCAACGCTTTTACACCGGACCGGTGGCAAACGATGACGTCACGCTGCAGCGGAATTGGAACAAAACTGCTGGATTTATGCTGCCATCAATGGCGACTAAATTACTAGTGATTCTAATATTTTCTTACAGGAAGCATTGGTGTATTATGGTTTCAAACAAATAGAATTTACATTATTATTGACATAGCTAAAAGTCTTCCCATCTAGTAATAACTGAAAATATCCCCCTTTGCCGTACTAGTCACGTCTAACCTAAAACTTTCGGAAGAATGTCTCCATATAAAACCCAAACACAACTGACAAGTGTCACAATTTTTAATATAACACGCTTTTGCAGCTAGGGTTTCTTAAATAGCGAATACCATATCAAATTAAATCAGGTAGGATAATATAATTGCTGGTCAGTACCAGTTATATTTCATATTTCATATTTCATATTTATTTAATCCATTTTGACCGCAGTTCTGCGGTATAGGATACAATATAACAACAATATAACAAACTATTATAGTACAAGGGTACAAGAATAATATTAGAAATACATACATTGAAATATAAAGAGATACAAAGAAATACAGGATCAGTACAACACTACAAAACAATAAATAAATAAATAAAAAGTGCAATGTGTAGGTCAAATAGTAGGTACTGAAAGATTATTTAAAGTTTTTGGCTACCTCAAAAAATTCATCATTTTTGTAGAAGCAGATTTGTTTTAGTTTCATCAGTACTAAGCCTTTAAAGTGTTTAAAAGTTAAATTTCTAGTAGCAACCGGAAGAGAATTAAACATTTTCACTGACATGTACCTAAAATTATGTTTGGTAGTTGCAAACAAGCATTGATCCTGTAAAATGTTATTGCAATTTCTGGTGCCAAAGGTATGTACATCCGAATAAGTTTTAAAGTTATCAGAATTACTCTTAACATATAACAAACACTGTAAAATATATATAGATGGTAGGCTGAGAATACCAGATGAGATGAAAAGAGGTTTACAGTGGGCTTTCCAATCAGCACCATAGATTATCCTTAAAGCCTTCTTCTGTAATTTGAAGATGTTAAGTGCAGAACTACAATTACCCCAAAGTAGAGTACCATAAGTTAAATGGCTATGAACATAAGCATAGTACGCAGAAATTAATACCTCTCTAGTCACATATTTTTGCAGTCTGCGAAGCACAAATATGCCTCTGGCAATCTTATTAGAGATTAATACAACATGAGATGACCAATTTAAACCTCCTTGGAGGACGATGCCAAGAAATTTAGCATCCTTATAGAAGTACTTATGTTTCCTATCAAAAGTGAATTTCAAGTCAGTAACTTTAGAGTCATTAACATATAGAGAATTAGCTGCAGTCCAATCTAGAACAATATCATCACTAACTTTTAAGAGATTTAAGGTGTTGAGGTCACAGTCAGTTACAGCAGTCAGAGCCAGATCATCTGCATAGAGATACGAATTTAGGAAATCTTTAGATGTGTTATTATAGACAGACAAGACACTAGGCAAATCATTTATATAAATAATAAATAAAATAGGGCCCAGTATAGAACCCTGTGGTACACCATGTTTAATAGACTTAAACTGTGATTGCATACCATTGAAGTGAACACATTGCAGTCTTCCAGATAGATATGACTGAATTAAGTTAAGAGCTTCATCACTAAAACCATAAAATCTCAATTTATCAGCTAGAGTCACATGTGAGATAGTGTCAAAGGCTCTTGAGAAATCATACATTTTACACCATGTAGATTCTTTCTTGTTAAGTCCTGATAGGCAGTCATACACCAGATTAATAACAGCATCACTAGTACATCGACCCTTGCGGAATCCAAACTGACAATTTGAGAAAAGATTTCCATTTTCAAAATATTTGATAATTTGATCATTAAGAATACACTCAAATACTTTAGAGACAATTGGTAAGACAGAAACAGGTCTATAATTTTTAACATCAGATTTGTCACCTTTTTTGAAGACAGGTGTGATTTTACCAACCTTCAACAGTTCAGGAAAATAGCCTAGGTTGATACATTTGTTGATTAAAAATGATATAGGTTCAGCCACATATGGTGCTGACATCTTCACTAAAATGGAGTTGACAGCGAGTTCTTATAATCTGAAGAGAATATACATAAGTTAGCCTACTTCTTCTTTTATTGTTTTTATGCCTATACTCGTTACCTTTCTTCCTAAACATTTTGGAGTTTTATTGTTCCTATGCATCTATCATTAAGCTATACATACAATAATAATAATAATAATAATAATAATAATAATAATAATAATAATAATAATAATTTTATTTTATATATATATATATATATATATATATATATATATATATATATATGTCATCAAGTCAAGTGACAGCATCGACACCGGGCAGGATTGAGTGAAGCCCATCGTCTGCTAATTCCCCCGCAGTTTTACGTGAGCCAATCAGATTCATTGGTGGATTCTCGCACCATATCCACGGGCCGGTGGAACCGATGCCAAAGCGCTGTGGAAACTGGTGGCACCGATGACGTCATTACTTAGCTTTGGAACAAAAATGCTGCCAGCGCTTTCACAGCGTTGAGAAACGGAACACGCTGTTAGGTTAGATTCTCTCTGCTTGTAGCTAAATCATACAAGTGAAGTCCAGTACAAAGAACTACCCCGGAATTGAACCTTGGACACCAGCCAAGACAAAACAAGAATGTTAGTTTGGTGCATTCAAAACTATAATAATAATAGTAATAATAATATCAACATATTTGTGGAACTATAAAACGCACATTAAAGAACAAAACAAGGAAAGACACTATTTTAAAATTTTATAAAACTTTAGCAATACCTGTTTTAACTTACGGATCGGAGAATTGGACCATGAATAGAAGCGACAAAAGAATGAATGAAACAGCTGAGATGAGACTTTTAAGATATGTTGCTGGTTGTTCGCTTAAAGGTCACATCACAAACGAAAGTATAAGACAAACTCTGAATATGTCCAACATAAATAATAAAATACAGGGAAACAAACAAAACTGGTTGAATCATATACTCCGTATGCCAGAGGAGAGATTGGCAAAGCAAGCTCTTCGCTACCAGCCGAAAGGAAAAAGAGATATAGGAAGACCCAGGCGTCGCTGGGAAGACTTCTTCTGTGACGAAACAGGTCAATCTGGCCTATCTTGATGGTTGAATAATAATAATAATAATAGTTTATTTATCCATTAATCAAAGTACATTGATATAGGACACGTCAAGTCTGTACAATAGAGAACTTACAATTTTCCTCACACACACATGCACACTCATACTAAGTTTTTGATTATGATACAATTTTAAAATTTCTCTATTAGCTATGACGTTTTAAAATAATGAAGCTGTGCATTAATAAAATTTATATGAATTTAATGACAACTTAATATTAAACATAAAATAAGGTAAACTGATATAACAAAGTGCCAGTATGTTTTTGTTGAATCCAAGACGTTACCATTCGGCTAACTCAGTCAATTCGTCGATGTAGTTTGATAAGCTTATGTGAAGGAATAGTGTTGCTTGTCAAAACTAAATGTATTGCAACTTGAAATTCTTCAAATATGTCAACATTTCAAAAAAATTCAGTGGCATATAACTCCGCTAATTATTTCACAGTAATGTACCTACTGTATATAACAGTATTCATGCAACTACATCAGCGAAGTAAACAAACATCTGACTGCACTGCAGACAAAGCCCTCCAATGATTAAAAATGCGGCATTGTAGTATAGACATGATTAAAAAAATGTGACTTTAATTAGTTGTTACTCTGGTACCGGTGAACCGATTTGGTCCAAAATAAGTAGGCTTCTTGCCACGGACATTATAAATGCATATACCAATTTTCATGAAAATCCGATGAAGTATATTGAGTTATCGAACCTTTTGCTATATAATACCATAAAAAGGCACTAAATTGGACATTATTCCGGTACCGGCCAACCGATTTGGTCAAATATCAATAGACATCTTCCCATGGTCATGACAAATGCGTATACCAAGTTTTATGAAAATCCGATATAGCGTATTTGAGTTATGGCGCTTTTAAAATAGACACTAAATTGGGTTTTACTCCGGTACCGGTCAACCGATTTGGTCCAGTATCAATAGGGTTCTTCCCATGGACATTATAAACGTATATACCAAGTTTCATTAAAATCCAATCAAGCGTATTTGAGTTATCGCGCGTACAGACACACGGACAAACGGACGGACAGACATTTTTCCGTCCACCACACAATCTCATAATGTACCATAATAAAGTACTTAATAAAATCAGGTAAACTGATGTAAAAAAGTGCCAGTATGTTTTTGTTTAATCAGTTATGACTGAAATTATGATATGCAGAATATGTTTTTTTTTTTTTAAATTGATTTCCAAATAAGCTCCAGATGTATTCATTAAGCAGGGCTTACGGAAGAAGAAAGGTCTACCATCTCGGCACCTGGGTCATTTTAACGGTCTAGTTGGATAAGCGCATGTAAAACAATAGTGTTTTTTGTCATAGCTACCTGTATTTTAATTTCCAAGGGCTTATAAGATCACAGTAAAACAATAGGCTATGTTGTCAAGATAACTGATTTTCATTTTTTTAATAAATTCTTTCGAATACGTATATTGCCATAAAATAGGCACTAAATTGAGCATTACTCCGAAACAGATCAACCGATTTTATCCATTATGAATAGACGTCTTCCCATGGACATTGTAAATGTGTATACCAAGTTTCATAAAAATCCGGTAAAGCGTATTTGAGTTACCGCGTCTTTAAAATATACACTAAATTGGGTTTTACTCCGGTACCGGTCTACCGATTTGGTCCAATATCAGTAGACGTCTTTCCACGTACATTATAAATGAGTATACAAAATTTCAGGAAAATCCAATAAAGCGTATTTGAGTTATCGCGACCTCTTATATATTTACATAAAAACACTAAATTGGGCATTATTCCGGTACTGGCCAACCGATTTGGTCCAATATCAATAAACGTCTTCCCATGGACATTATAAATGCGTATACGAAGTTTCATAAATATCCGATAAAGCGGGGAAGGGCCGGTAGCACCGGACACTTAAGCCTGAACTGATACATAACGCAGGAAAAGTAACTGAAAGTGAAGTAAAGTAGATAAAGCCATTCTTAGGACCTTCTGCTTTAATTGATATGGTTTGAAATCCTCATGTAAAGCCTAATTATTATGAAAATACAATTAACTTTCACCCCTTACGTTTTAACAAATTGCGAAAATGAAGGGTAGCACCGGACACAATATTTCATTGTAACAAACAATGTAAATCAGTCATATTTAGCTGCACAATGATCACACTAGTATGAAAGCTGATGGTCTTCAACATTTGCACACTCCTCATGCGCCCAACCGCTGTATTCCTGGCATTGAATCCAGTCTTCGTCAAACTGACCACTGCACAAAATACAAGTGGTTGTGCATAGGCCAGTGAAGTGCATGAACATTTGTTAGCTGCAGAATTTTTGTTCACTGCTCCTTCTGTACATCTACGTTCCCCTTAAAAAGGATTTGTTCCTAGAGTAGGACCTAGGTAGGCTTAGGTCTACTGTTTGTTTGCTACTATTTTTTTTTAAATTTTCTTTGAGAATATTGTCAGAAGGAGAAGAAGTCAATATCTCATTTCTCTGCATTCTCCGTTTCCTTGTTGATAACTTTCTTGCAGTAGGGACTACTATCTGGCAGTTCGTAAGTTACTCCTAAGAAAACGTCGGCTCAAATCTGCCTAATTATGGCTTTGGATTTATCATGAAGTGCACATTATACCGAAGTTAAGGCGCATTATATCGTGTCGCTGGTTCTCTCGCACCTAATTCCCCTGATATTACTTTAACAATGGCAATTTTCATGTCACTTTCATCCCAGGAACCTCTGTTAGTAGTTTCCCCCCTGAATTTTGGCATATCGTCACAGCCTGGAACAAATAAACGAATTTAGCATTGTCCGGAGCTACCGTCATATGAGGCGTCCGGGGCTACCATCTATGTAGCAAAGTAAATAACTCGCTATTATCATTTTATATAAATACTTCTGGACTTGAAACCACCTTTAATTATTTGTTAATGCTATATTCTTCACCCACAATAAAAACGGTATATTTGTATTTACCTGGTAAGCTGGAATGGTGGTTGGAAAGTTAACAATGCAACACTTATTCAGCACGTGCAACTATATCCACTCACCGGCAGAAAGTCTGAAATCACACTGGCGTCAATCTCTGTTTAATATCTCTGTAGAATGCAGGGAAGACGCAGGTGTACGACTCGTGTCACTATCTGTTGTAGAAACTCTGAACTAGCTATTGTCCGGGGGTACCCCCTGTCCGGTGCTACCGGCCTCTCCCCTATTTGAGTTATGGTGCGTACAGACACACGGACAGACGGACAGACAGACGGACAGACATTTTTTCGTCCACCACACAATCTCATAAAGTACCATACTGGCACTTAATAAATGCACATACACAAAACATGGAGATGATTTTGAAAAACTCTAGAACCTGAACATCCGTCGCCTAACCATAACATTAAAGAGGAAAGTGTTAACCTTAAAAAATGAATTTGAACACTCCAAAGGTGAATCTTCTGCTTTAACGCCTCATTAATGTACACTTTCTCATTGTGATGTGCTCGGCTTTCACAAACCGAAGAACATGGAGGAAGCTGGAATTCCAGAGATTCCAGCAGATTTCTCTCTGATTCTTTTCTTTCTGCTTTTTTCTATCGCTTGCAATATTGCTGCAGCTCTTTGTACATTGTGATATTGCTAACATGGCTGTGGTCCTTTACGTGCTACTACCGGAACAAGGCACTAAAACCGCTCAAATTACAAACCGTCACAGGAGATGATTCTTGTTCAAGTCGCTCCATTACAGTAATCCAAGGCAATAAAAATCTGGTGTTATACACTCGCAAGAACTTTCTCTATTTGAAACGAGGACATACACAGAGCAATTGCGGGAGTGCACATTCAGTTTCTCTGAACATCCGCACAATCACCCGAAGATTTCCTATACTTGCAGTGGCGTAGGGGTTCCAGATGCTCCCCGAAATCAAAACCTAATATTCTATTCATATTATTTTAGCTTCATTCTGTCAAATATTTAATTATTTTATCTCTCTCTCTCTCTCTCTCTCTCTCTCTCTCTCTCTCTCTCTCTCTCTATATATATATATATATATATATATATATAAAAGGCTTTGTCCTGACTGACTGAATGAATGACTGACTGACTGACTGACAGGAATCAACGTAGAGCCTAAACTGTAAAAGGTAGAGACTTGGAATTTTGACAGTACCTTCGTTTCATAATGTAGGTGCTCACTAAGAGAGGATTTTGAAAAATTTTGATTTTAAATGCCAAAAATCAAATGTTTTTGAGAATACTTAATCCCTTTTTACACAGAATTATCCAGTCCAAATCACATTTGACATTAAAACATAGGCCTATTGTTGCCAGTTTGTCTCAGATGGGTTTGGAAAAAAAATGAAAGTAGAATAAATTTGACAAATGAGAGAACTATCAATATACACGAAAATAATGCAGTCATAACTTTCTTTACCCTGGACATAGAGAAAACAATACGAGGTATGGTAATATATATATATATATTTTTTTATATCAGAGAATGAAATCCACGAAAATAATGCAGTCACATAATTTCCTCTAGCCTGGAAATAGAGAAAACAATACAAGGTAAGGTAATATGTTTTGGGAAGAGATGTATGAAAGTGATATTGTATTTCTGTTTAATTTCATTCCCAAAACGGTTTTATGGTAACATGAGAGTGAGAAACAAAATTTTCAGCCACGATAATACAATTTTATGTTACCGGAATTTCTGTTTCTTCTTATTAGAACCCCTACCGGGCTTGCTTTGTACTGTACAAGCGATGGGATGCAAAATTCTACATCCCAAAATTCTACATATAGCCATAAAAGCTATACCAAGCATTTTCTTAGGGAATAGTTTGAGTGTGATAAGTCGTTCTTCCTACTTCAAATTATAAATACCTATATAAGGACCTAGAATTTAAAAATCTAAAGTCCTTCATAAGTTAATTTCCAATTAGAAAATAAAAAACCCGGGCGACGCCGGGCCTTTTAAGCTAGTATATATATAAAAGGCTTTGTCCTGACTGACTGACTAATGACAGAGAATCAACGTAGAGCCTAACACTATAGCCTAACAGGTAGAGACTTGGAATTCTGACAGTACCTTCCTTTCATAATGTAAGTGCTCACTAAGAAAGGATTTTTCAAAATTTTTATTTCAAATGCCAAAAATCAAATGTTTTTGAGAATACTTAATCCCTTTTTACACAGAATTATCAAATGCAAATCACAGTTGACATGGCAACATATTGTTGCCAGTGTTCTCAGATGGGTTTGGAAATAAATGAAATGTGACTTTCACAAATTAGAAAAGCTATCAGTTTAATTCATGTTGTAAATAAATATTAAAGAATGTAATCCACGAAAATAATGCAGTCACATAACTTTCTCTACCCTCGACATAGAGAAAACAATACAAGGTATGGTAATATGTTTTGGGGAGAGAAGTACGAAAGTGATATTGCATTTCTGTTTAATTTCATCCCCAAAACGATTTTATGGTAACATAAGAGTGAGAATTAAATATTCCGCAATGACAATACAATTTTATGTTACCGGAATTTCTGTTTCTTCTTATTTGAACCCCTACCATGCTTGGTGTGTAGAAGCGATGGGAAGCAAAATTCTACATCCTCTATGAGCCATAAAAATCTATATGAAGCGTTTTCTAGAAGGAATAGTTTAAGTGTGATAAGTCGTTCTTCCTATTTAAAATTATAAATACCTATATAAGGACCTAGAATTTAAAAATCGAAAGTCCTTCAAAAGTTAATTTCTAATTACAAAATAAAAAACCCGGGCGACGCCGGTTTTTTTTTAAGCTAGTTTAATAATAAAATACTGAACTTGTAAATGTAGGCCTATTATTTCCACTGTTCCATGTGTTATTTAACTTTTCTTAAAAATAGTAATAAATGTTATAACTTAGGTAACTATTTCTTGTTTAAGTTGGCAAGTAAACTAGTTTTTCAGTGCTAAAATTGCGTCAAATGTGATTTTCATTAGTTCAATATTTTAACAAATTTCCGACGGTGTATTCCACACTCTCCAACCATTCGACCATCCCCGAAATTATTTTTTGGCTACGCTACTGGTGTACTTGGGTTATGTAATATTTCAAAAACTGCACATGTCTACAACAGTAGCTATGGCAACTGTTTGCAATGAACTTTTGGTCGGTTGGACACTGGCTTTCTGTTTTCAAATTTGAGGTTTCTATTGAGAGTTCGATCCCGGCCCACGGAGATAGCGAGAGAAAGATGTTGTTCACTAGCTACGGTTACAGGTATAAGTAACACAAAACTGACGTTAAATAACTGTAACTAACAAACAATATGAGAATATCATAGGAGAAAATTTCCTCTCTCACTGGGATTTGAACCCAGGACTTTTAACTATTCGTGCCACTGCTCTACCAATTGAGCTAAGCCAGAGTTCACATCACACTGCCAGATGGAACCTCTCTCCTATGACTGATTGCCCTTAATGGTATTCCTCATTGACAGACAATAATATTCTCATGTAATGTCCAACAGAGACAATAATGTGTGGTTCATGAATGCATTTATAACAAACAATAGCAAGCAAAAATGCAATAATAAGAGCATCCTTTGCAACTAAGACTGACTGGTTTTATGAAGAATTCCAAAAGAAATCGTGCAAATGAAAATGCTTCAATGGATAGCCAGTAACAATAGTCAACAGGGGTAATAGGGAACATACAAACAGGGAGAATGATTGTAATTTTATGAGGTTTTATGGGTAAGAAATAAAGTCAGGTAAACTGATATAACAAAGTGCCAGAATGTTTTTTAATCAGTGATAGTTGCAATTATGATAGGCCCATGAAGAAAATAAGTTATTTTTGTAATAGATTTCCGAGTTAAACACCGAAAACAAAATGCGCAGGAAATAATATTAATGATGCAATAGGCCGACGATTCGCTGACATGTTTGTTTCAAGTTTAAAGCAGCCGTGTAGGTTATAAATGAATAAAAAGTCAATATGAAATCTATCTGTCGGGAATTACGTTAGGTATATTGCTGCACAGAAACGAATAAGAAAAATACTCACATTAAAATATAATATAGATATCGGTACCTATAGAATTCACAATATAATATCAATATTTAACGGCTAGTTGTGTTTTAAATCTTTTACTTACACTATTACTTAAACTGAAATCATTATGAAGAAATGAATCAATGAAGGCGGGCTAACAATATCAATAAACAATTGGCAATTTGTTAAGTTATGTTTAATAATATATTGTAGGCCATGCAATAAATAATACTGTATCGTTTTATATCCATTACAAAATTAATATTGATATACTCGTTACTTCGATACCGGTCAACCGATTTGGTCCAAATTCAATATGCTTGTACCCATGGACGTCATAAATGCGTATGGCAACTTTCATGTAAATCCGATAAAGCGTATTTGAGTTGTCGCTCGTACAGACACACGGACGGTCAGACGGACATGCATTTTCCCGTCTCCACACACAATCTCATTCAGAACCATACTGGCACTTAATAATGGCAACACATCTTTAACATCAAGGTTAATATCAGAAAGTTAAAATAACATCTCTCTGATGTTGCTTTGATCTCCAGCATATTTCAGAGCAAATTGGAACCCTCTATCACTGCGAATGCCATCACAGTAACCAGAAGAAAATGAGGTAGAACCAACAGAAACCTTGTAATGACTTCTAGATGTTCTAGATCCAACGGCTACAATAGATACAAAACAATGATCAGGAATTTGAGGAATTTGCATTTCCACACATAAATAAATGGTGCAAAATGGGTCAAGGCATGTCATTTGTTTTTCACTTCAATCACAAGTCACATTCAAGCATTCACCATTACGAGTAAAAACTTATACGTGCCGATCTAGAAACTTATAATAATGGGCCATTCAGATAGAAAATTAACCGTAAACGTAACGTAAACTTAAAAGTTTGGGGCAATGTTTTTCGTAAACTTGAAGCTTAAACTAAACTTAAACTTAACTTAGAACCTTGCAAACACCAAGCTTCTGCGTTAAGTTTAAGCGAAAAATAACGATACAACCAATCAGAGAACAGAACAGGAGACGGAAGTGGAAGTAGCCAAGAGATGGCGTCTATGAATGAGAAACCCGTACGTCGTATCTTATCCCTGTCTGTATGATAAAAGGCATCAATTATATAGGCCTAAAGATGCGGCATTGAAGAGAAATATATGAACATTAGTTTCCCAAAAAAATGAACTACAGCCCATATAATATGTTGTTAATTTGTATATGTCTGCTTACACTTGTATGATTTCAATTTTTAAAGGCCTACACGTGTTTAATAGAAACAAGAAAGTATTTTCGTCTGTGGCACCCATTTTATCAGCTTTATTGTGATTGGTTATCTGCGTTTAAGTTTTCGTTGCAATGCTTAATGCTGTGCTAAAGTTTGCGTTAAGTTTACGTTCTTAAGTTTACGGTTAAGTTTCTATCTGAACGGCCCATAAGAAAAAAAAAAACAATTTTTTGGTTAAATCTTATAGGTAATATGTCTTGAATTCGATGTAACTCATTCAGAGTTAATTAACCACCTTACTATAGGTCCAATCTAAAACGATGTTTTTGACAAAAAAAAATGTAAAATCTAAAATAGTGTATTTAAAACCTATAAGTCCGGTCCCTAGTTACAACAGTGCTTTACGATTTTACTGTACAGTTTTACATTCTGTTGCATCCCTTGTAATTTTGTTTTAGCCATTGTTCTGAGGTGCCATTTCACATCACGAGCATTATGTTCAGGGATTGTACCCATGCTGTGAGCTCATAGGGTAAAAGTAATGGCATATTTGTAATCAGCGACTGAATACAACTTCTTCTTCTTTCAAGGTTTAGACTTGATATCTGTTCAATCCAAGTTTTAAGATACAACTTCTAAGGAACCAAAATGCCTGTTGGGCTGTGTTATTCTAACCTTATTTTGCTTTTAAAATATCATACTGCTGCGGACCTCTGTTTGAGAATAAATGACGTAAGTTAGCCTAACAGACGTGCGGATTCGGAATATAACAAGACGCGTTCATGTAGCCCAGGGGAGGACAGAAGGTTGCTCTTTGACGTCATTGCAGCCTGCTCTTCCTTCACGCGGTAAAACTTCTGCGAGGAGTTTGTGAAATGTAGGCAACTTTGAACAGGGGGAAGTGAGGGGCGTTAGTATTGAGGCAGGAAACTGCTCTTGCCTGACTTGCCCTGCACTTCCTTCACAAACGTCATCACTGGACTAAGCTGTCTTCCACTGATACAAATCCATATATGTTGCCCACTCACGACTTGAGGGCGAAGGCACTATAATCTAGAAGATACAACTTTCGGTAACTCTGTACTAAGGGAAGAAAGAAGATGGATCAGAAATTGATAGTTTTGTTAGTTTTCGCTAAATGAATCAGAAATGTTCATTGAACATACTAACAACACGAATACAAGTATCAGTACAAATTCTACGACTGAAGGCTGATCACCCAGCCCACAACAGAACAGATGTCTACAGTTTATGCAGGAATTACCTGAAGATCACGTAGGCCTATTAGCGTCGAAATGCGTAGAAGAAACAACATCTGCAATCACATCATATCGCACCCCCGAAGGATACATAACCCAAGTAAAATCTGATTAATGTACTCTCGTAACTTTCTTTACTTTAAGGATGGCCAATACTTTTTTCTCACTTCACATTCTGATATAGAGCAAGAGGCCATATTGCAAAGAGCATGTATTCAGAGTGGTGACTTATAACTACCCTTCAGAGAATTTTTTTGAAAAAATGTTTCAAATGAATGTTTTAGCTCTTAGTATAAGCAACCCATGTACAAAATTTATAAAAAAAGTTAGAACCGTTTATGAGAAAGTGGCGAAAAAGAAAATTTCTTCACGTCAAGTCCCCTTCAAAACAATATAAACTTGTCGGCAATTTTCGCGTCACATCCTCAGAAGGTACCTGCCCCAAATACAAAATTTGTTTTCATACGGTTTTCCGTTCTGGAGCTAGGCTGTTAACACATACACAGACATGTTTCCGAAAATCGTATTTGTGGATTCGGGTAATGTGCTATTAGTCACAAAGCTAATAGGCCTTTAGAGCTACTGAGTTTTTATGATCAGAGTTTCCATTGTAACCTCATGAAATGTTTATATTAAAAAATGTGACCATAAGTTTTTTTATTATAATTTTTATTTTTTCTGCATTTTTCTACGTTACAAACAAACATAATCAATTTCTTAAAAGTTTAAAATAAAGCTAAGACTTTACATGTATTTATGCTAAAATCGTAACTTCGAATTCGGGAGTCGGAAACAACACTTCCTCTACCTATAGTAAGTAGCCTACGTTTGATACGGGCAGAGGAAGTAAAAACAGCGAAATGTATTTCTTAAATAGGTAATTATTTTTTTTAAATATAGCAGAGCCTCAGTTAGCAATTATGTAACTTGTTCCAATAAATGCAATTGGACCACATTTATAAGATACTAGCTGAAAAGGCCCGGCGTCGCCCGGGCTTTGTATTTTGTAATTTGAAATTAACTTATGGAGGACTTTCGATGTTGAAACTCTAGGTCCTGATATAATAATGTATGTAGAATTCGAAATGAGGAAGAACAACATATGGCACTCAGACTATTCCCTCAGAAAACGCTAGATATAGCTTTTTAGGGTTCATAGAGGATGTCGAATGCTGCATTCCGTTCCTTCTACTCATCATGCCTGGGAGGGGTTGAAATAAGATGAAACATAAATTACGTAAGATTGTATTGTATTTTATTTCTCATTCTCATGTTAAACCGTTTCGGGCCTGAAATAAAATAGAAATGCAGTATCACTTTCATACTTTCCTCCCCTAAAACCCGGGACATAATATACTGCGAGTATAGGACTCAAAATGTTCCATCCCATGCTTAGGGCCTATGATAAATCTCAACTAATAAAAAGCCTACAGCTATGGATAACTGACTATTTACCGACTTCTGATATAGCATACTCACACACTTAAGTTGCTCCTGCAATACGACCTCTTATTCTACATCAAAATGTGAAGTGAGAAAATATTTCTTATGTCGAGGGTAGAGAAAGTTATGTGACTGCATCACACTGTGCTTTATTTTCGTGTAATTAATTTTTCAGTAATTATTTTCGCCAATATATTACATGGAATCATAATTCGTTAAAGTCCAGCATTAGGCTATATAGTTGCCAAGGCCCTATGTAATCACAGTAAACAATTCACTGTTGTCATGTGAACTGAACAACATTTCATTTTTTTCAGTAGAATATTCACAGAAATTATATAATTTTCAAGGGAAGGACTGATTTGTTTCAATTTTAATGTCGACAGCTATACTTCCCGGGCTTAACTAGGTATGTGTGCAAAATGTCGTGTAAATTGGTAAAGAAATGTGGATTTGTATAAGGAACAAACATACATACATACATACATACACACTTTCGATTTTATATATTAGATAATAAAATTAAGTTCATACCTACAGAAGTAGGTCAAAGGCATAGTATAAATTTCGGACCAAGGCAATACAACAAATTTACTAAAAGAAACCCTAATCTGACACTACTAAACAATAAATTGTTTAAAAAACAAGTACTCGAATTGATTAAAACTAACTTGAAATGGTACTTTTATTCACTTTGCTTTTCCATTATTCATTCTCAATTGTAAATTTTTAACATGAGTTATTTTGTTTGTATCTCTGTTATGATCAGTGATGGGAAGTAATTGAGTAAAAGTAATCAGATTACAGTAACAATTCCTTTTTTGGTCCCATTTACTTGTAATCAATACTTTTAAAAAAATGTAATTTCTACTTGTAATTTACTTCTAAATAAAATTGTAATTGTTACAATTTAGTAGCCGTTAGTATTAGTATAATTCTCGCTTGCTAAATCGTTATCACTACCGTTTTTGCAAATAATATCCAAATTAGAGTTAATATTAACAAAAAGTTACTCAGTGTTTCCGAAAACATTCTCAATGGTATGTTTTTTTTTGTTCAGTAATAATTTGGGCTTGTGCCCAAAAGAAACAAAAAAAACCAGAAAATTTTAGGTACTGCCATTTTGTAAAGTAATTGTAAATTTAATTGTAATTTTACTGATTACTTTCTGAAAAAGTAATTTGTAATTGTATTTAAGTAAAATGTCTCTCAGGTAATTGTAATTCAGCCCAATTACTTTCTTTTTGTACTTTTCCCATCACTGGTTATGATATTGTAATTTGTTTGTTTGTTTGTTTTTCGTATCATTATTCAGGTATTTATTTCATATGAATAATTTTATTCTTTTTGCCCAATACCTGTTTTTGATATGTTTATAATATAATTTTAGTATGACTGAACCGACCCCGAACACGAGCTATGCTCATGCGGGGTAAATAATACTCTCGAAATTGTAATAATTCTGTTTATATTATTTTGAATAGCTTAAAAACCCGGCGTCGCCCGGGTTTTGTATTTGTAATATGAAATTAACTTAAGGAGAACTTTCGATGTTGAAACTCTAGGTCCTTATATAATATGTATGTATAATTCGAAATGAGGTAGAACGACATATGACACTCAGACTATTCCTTCAGAAAACGCTAGATATAGCTTTTTATAGCTCATAGAGGATGTCGAATGTTGCATTCCATTGCTTCTACACACCATGCCTGGGAGGAGAGCAAATAGAAGAAAAAGAAATTCCGGTTACATAAGATTGTATTGTCTTGACAAAAAATTGTATGTCTCACTCTCATATTACCATACAACCGTTTCGGGTCTGAAGTAAAACATAAATTCAATACCACTTTCACACTTTCCTTCCCAAAACCCTGGGACATAATATAGGCTACTGCGCGCGTAGGACTGAAAATGTTCCATCCCATTTTGTCTTCTTTTAGATGCTTAGGGCCTCTGATAAACATCCCTAGGCCTATTTCTCAACTAATACATAGCCTACAGCTTTGAGTGACGTATCAGTGGATAGGATTTGTTACGGACTTCCGATATAGCATACTCACTGGCACACACTTAAGTTGTCCCTGCAATACGACCGCTTATTCTACCTCAAAATGTGAAGTGAGAAAATGATATTTTCCACGTCGAGGGTAGAGAAAGTTATGACACTGCTTTATTTTCGTGGATTTTATTCTTCAAAATTATTTTCACAAAATAATGTATTAATTGCATCGATAGTACCAGAATTTGTTAAGCCCAGTATTATAATATAGTTTCCAAAGCCCTATGTGAACACCGTAAACAAAACTTTCGTTATATAAACAATTGACAGCAGAACTTTCTAACTCTGCCTCATTTCACATTTCCGACTTTTCCCGTGGATTTTCCAAAAAAAATTCTTTCATACAAACCTTGTCCTGACAATTACGAACACAATAAAACAAAAATCAGCCAAATCGGTCGAGCCGTTCTCAAGTGATGCTCCGTCATACATTTTGGAAATTCATTTTTATTAAATATAGATTTGTATTTGTAATAATTTGTATTTTTGAAATTTGTAGTAATTAGGCCTAGATAATTTTGTAATAAATGAAAACAATTTGAAGTACCAAATGAAAGGTTGACGTGTATATGGTTAGCTAGGGCAAGCTAACAGTTTAATCTCCGGTCACACGTGGTGGCTAGTTTAAGATAAACTAGAAACATTAGAACCCTACTTATTCAATAACTAAACAATCCAACTTGGAAGTCGTAACCACAGCAACACGCTTCCGCCATTGGTCTCTGGTCGGAACTTCCTGTGTGCAGTTCCAACTTCTTAAAACATGTTATCTCTTAATATCTTCTCAGTTAACCCACACAGGTCAACTGCGTTAATTAAACTCAGATCATTTGCTAATGGCTACCAGTTCGTCCTGAAAGCATCTCCTAAGCTCTTTTTAACATTCCAATTATCTTCATCCTTGAACGGAATGTGCAATTAGTCACAAAGGTAGTAGGCCTATAGGACTTTAAGGGGACACGCTACTGAGTTTTTATTTTCAGAGTTTTCATTGTAACCTCACGAAATTTTTATATTGAAAATATGACCATAAGTTTTTTTAAATTGTTATTTATCTTTTTTTCTTTTGAATTTTTCTACGTTACATATAAACATAGTCAATTTCTTAAAAGTTTAAAATAAAGCTAAGACTTTGCGTTATAAAATGGTGCATAAGTTTTTTCCCTGGTCAAAAGAATTCATTGCCAACAAATTAACAACGTTTTACATTTTGTAATTGCAATAAAAACTCATTACTCTTCTTCTTCTTCTTTCTCGAAGTTTAACCTCTCCCTTTTTAGGATTTAAGCGACCCAAGCCGCCCGGGCCTTACAGGGCCGCGACCTGTCGGGAGAGGGATTATCTTTGGATCACATACATACTTTTTTGACCAGTCAAGGACATGGAGGGCCTCCCCGGATGAGTGATCAGCCCAATGCCGGGGCCACCTCCGAGACAACACGAACACATAAGACGAGACACACCATTCACACACACACTCACTCCAAACAAGGCGAGGATGGGATGAAGATGATAATGACGGCCAGATGATATCTGGGGACCACAAGGGCCTAAAGTTACCCGACATTTATCTCAAAGGTGAGGAAAAACCCCAGAAAAAACCCCACCTAGGTAACTTGTCCTGACCAGGAATCGAACCCGGGCCCGCTGCGTGAGAGGATTGAACGCATCCCCTAAGCCACAGCGGTGGACAACTCATTACTCAACATACAAAATAAAATCTCCTTCATCAGGTAAACTGATATTACAAAGTGCCAGAATGCTTTTTTAAATCAGTGATAATTGCAATTATGAAAGGTCCATGCAGGAAAGAAGTTATTTTTGTATTAAATCTCAGAGTTAAACTTCAAAAACAAAATGGGCCGGCAATAATATTAATGACGTAATTGGCCTACGATTCGCTGACATGTTTGTTTCTAGTTTAAAGCAGCCGTATAGGTAATAAATGAATAAAAAGTCAATCTGAAATCTGTCAGGAATTTCATTAGGTATATTGCTGCACAGGAACGAATAAGAAAAATACTCACATTAAAATATAAATCAGATATCGGTAATCATCCATAGAATGCAGAATACACTGTGTCAATATTCAACGACTAGTTGTGTTTTAAATCTTTTATTCAGGCCGGAAGATAAATGCAACATCGTCGCACTCAATCAGCTGTTAAGAGCGACTGGTATGTCACGGGTACAATTCGTGAAAAATATACAATAGGTCTTTTCCTTTATTTTTATCAAAATATCTAAAACCATGCAAAATACGCAATAAAAAGATTGCAAGTTTATTTCGGAGGAGAAAAATTGCAAATATGAACTTTTTGGAATATTCCTATCGGTTATGGGAGAAAACCTGTAAGTTTGCCAAATTTAAAGTTTTTACGTCATCTGGAAGTGAGTCAACATCAACGTTACTAAGTGGATGACCTATTATTCAACAGCTACTTGTTTTTTAAATATTTTATTTACATTTACTGACACTGACATCGTTATGAAGAAATGAATCAAACAAGGCGGGCTATCAATATCAATTTACGATTGGCAATTTGTTACGTTATGCTTAACACATTGTGGGCCATGCTAAATATTCTGGCGTGTTATATCCATTACAAAATTAATATTCATATTAAACTGGAAATGAAAGCATGCTCTTTTATAAGTAATTTCGCCTATTATTAAGTGCCAGAATGGTAAATTATGAGATTGTATGGGGAACGGGAAAATGTCTATCCGTCTGTCTGTCTGTTCGTGTGCCTGTACGCGCCATAACTCAGATAAGCTTTATCGGATTTTCATGAAACTTGGTATACGCATTTATAACGTCTATGAGAAGTAACCTATTGAATTTGGACCTAATCGGTTGACCGGTACCGGATTAAAAACCCAATTTAGTGTCTATTTTAAAGACGCGGTAACTCAAATACACTTTATCGGATTTTCATGAAACTTGGCATACACGTTTATAATGTCCATGGGACAAAACCTATTGATATTGGACCAAATCGGATGACCGGTATCGAAGTAATTCCCAATTTATTGCCTATTTTATGGTAATATATTAGAAGGATCTTAACAAATGCAAATCTGTTATCCTGACAACATATCGTTTTACGGCTTTGGAATTTGCAATAGTTACCCCATGACATATTGATTATCAAACTAGTCAGATGTTTATTTCTTTCATCAAGTTGAATATGTCGGCTGTGGTGGTCTAGAGGTAGCGTGCCCGCCTCTAAATCCAAAGGTCGCGGGATCAAACCCGGCCGCAGTCGATGGGGTTTTCAGGACGTAAAAATTCCGGACACGGAGTAATCCGGGAGGACTGAAGCTGGGTGGCCCGTGTCGTAGATTTACGGCACGTAAAAGAATTCCAAGCTTAAATTAGAGCCTCTGGACAAAATTTTTCGGCCCTTTCTTGTCCAAGTAATACCTTAGTTTCCGCAGGGGGGTTTAGGGGCGATGGGCTTACCACCTGTCCCTCTGCCCTCTCTAGGAAAATGAGCGTGACACAATTCACATAGGTAAGCAGAAACCTCCACTTGGAGGCCCTTCGCCCCAACATGGGGGCATAGGATGTTTTATTATTTTCTTTCTGTCACCACAGATTGCAAACACAAAGAATACCATTCAATTAAACAAA
The DNA here is from genome assembly GCA_964059195.1 of Ectobius pallidus. Classification (NCBI taxonomy): domain Eukaryota; kingdom Metazoa; phylum Arthropoda; class Insecta; order Blattodea; family Ectobiidae; genus Ectobius; species Ectobius pallidus. The sequence goes on along the minus strand of CAXKWD010000008.1, from coordinate 5,091,674 downwards.
CAGGGAAAAACAAACCACAGTAGAAAGATATGTAGTACAACCAACTCAACGAACTGAAACAAAATAAAACAGTATGTAAACTATGAAACATGAAAACATTAATCCTAGAAACACACTCTATTAGAAAATTCAATAAAGTACTTGTATGTAGTTTCAGTATAACCTACATTACGTACGAGAGTGACCATATAGATGGTTACGCATCATCTGCACAGAGTCCCTCAATACGAGCAGACTTATTTCAGAATACAGATGTTTGTGTAGGCAGAACGATCTGCAGAAGTCCATGAACATCTTGGTGATTGTTCCACGACTACCAATCATGAGTCCAATTACAGATATTTCTTGTATACGGTACTTTTCTTTCAAGTATTGGACCGTGGGTTCATAAATTTCCTTTTTTCGCAGTCTACTTCTCTTGGCTGCTCGGAATCCCGTTCAAATCGAACAGTTGGATCAATTATATAGCCCAGGTCTTTCTTTCTGTCAAGAGCAATGATGTCTACTCTTCTGTTGCTTCCATTATCAGCAACGCAATGGACTTCTTCGTAGACTTCGAGCCCTTTTTGTGTCAGGGAGGTAGCTATTTTGCTCCTAATGCGATGGTGACGAGTGTTCCGCAGGAGTTCACCATGTGGACAGCAGCCTAGAACATGAGCTAATCAGCGTGTTCCGTTTCTCAACGCTGTGAAAGCGCTGGCAGCATTTTTATTCCAAAGCTAAGTAATGACGTCATCGGTGCCACCAGTTTCCACAGCGCTTTGGCATCGGTTCCACCGGCCCGTGGATATGATGCGAGAATCCACCAATGAATCTGATTGGCTCACGTAAAACTGCGGGGGAATTAGCAGACGATGGGCTTCACTCAATCCTGCCCGGTGTCCATGCTGTCACTTGACTTGACATATATATATAAAATAAAATTATTATTATTATTATTGTATGTATAGCTTAATGATAGATGCATAGGAACAATAAAACTCCAAAATGTTTAGGAAGAAAGGTAACGAGTATAGGCATAAAAACAATATTAGAAGAAGTAGGTTAACTTATGTATATTCTCTTCAGATTATAAGAACTCGCTGTCTATAACTGGATGGTATGTTTAAAATTACTGACCAGCAATTATATTATCCTACCTGATTTAATTTGATATGGTATTCGCTATTTAAGAAACCCTAGCTGCAAAAACGTGTTATATTAAAAATTGTGACACTTGTCAGTTGTGTTTGGGTTTTATATGGAGACATTCTTCCGAAAGTTTTAGGTTAGATGTGACTAGTACGGCAAAGGGGGGATATTTTCAGTTATTACTAAATGGGAAGACTTTTAGCTATGTCAATAATAATGTAAATTCTATTTGTTTGAAACCATAATACACCAATGCTTCCTGTAAGAAAATATTAGAATCACTAGTAATTTAGTCGCCATTGATGGCAGCATAAATCCAGCAGTTTTGTTCCAATTCCGCTGCAGCGTGACGTCATCGTTTGCCACCGGTCCGGTGTAAAAGCGTTGAGAAACGGAACACGCTGAAAGTTTCTATCTCGCTACAGTGTCTGCAGCGGTTTCCGTCCAGACTGCGTCCATGGATTGCCCTTACGGGAGCAACATTACCTTGTAGTTTGATGGCATCTCTCCATTCGGAGCTGGTAAGGCCTTTTCTTGTTTCAAGCCATCTGTTGGCGAAAGGACACTCTCCATACAGTACAACGCCTTTTCCGTGAGTTCTTAATTGACACCATTTCTTAAATTCCTGATTTCGCAGATAGCCTCTTATGTCAGGTGTTTTATCTTTCACCATTTCTTTATCAATTTCTAGTACCTCCAAACATCGCAACTTGTCAGCACACAGATCTCTGGTGGCATCGACATACTCATTGTTGGCACTTTTCAGGATTCTACAAGCGTTAAATTGCTGAAGTGGGGCCTCCCATTGAGCACGGAAGACGCCAAGTCCTTTTACCTTCCTAGATGAATAAACCATGGCATCCGGTGTGTCAGTTGGCAATTGTAGTGAGAGAGAAGTTGAATATAATATATATATATACAGTATATATAGGTATATACAATATATATATATATATATACAGATATATAGGTATATACAGTATATATATATATATATATATATATATATATATATATACAGAATATACAGAAGATATATTATACTGAAATAATTAGGCCTACATACATTAAGTGGAGTTCTTCGCCAGTGTATTTTGTGAAGAGTTGACATATTTTAAGAACGTCTACTAATACTATACTCGTATACTCGTATACTAATGTATACGAGTTTGAATTAAGGTTTAAGTATCATACTTGAAACATTTTAGAGCGTAGGCTACCGTATACCCCCCATCCCCCCCCCCGTGGGAATTTCCGACACATATATTATTTTGTTGGTATTCCCATCTAGTTTCAGTTTTCAGTTGTTTGCCCCTTATCAATTACAGCATTTACCCGGAAACCCCGGAAATCCGGAGAAAATGAGTTTGTTTTAATTTTTCTTTGTTCTTTGCTCCTAATATGCCCAGGGAATTTCTGGCTCACATATTTTTTGTTGGTATTACCATCTAGTTTAAGTCTTCAGTTGTTTGTCCCTTATCAATTACAGCATTTACCCGGAAACCCCGGAAAACTACGGAAATCTGGAGAAAAATAGTTTCAGTTAATTTTTCTTTGTTCTTTGCTCCTAATATGCCCAGGGAATTTCTGACTCACATATTTTTTGTTGGTATTGTCATCTAGTTTAAGTTTTCAGTTGTTTGCCCCTTACAAATTACAACATATCCCCGGAAAACCCGAAAAACCACTTTTATACGGAGAAAATGACAATGTTTTATTTTTTAAATCTTTGTTCTTTGCTTCTAATATTCAAAGGGAATTTCTGAATCATGTGTTCTTTTGTTGGTATTGCCATCCAGATTAAGGTTTCAGTTGTTTGCCCCTTATCAATTAAAGCAAATCCCCAGAAAACTCCGAAAACTATGGAAGCCCGGAGAAAATGACTTTGTTTTAATTTTTTAAATCTTAGTTTTTTACTTCTAGTATTCAAAGGGAATTGGTGACTCATATAGTTTTGTGTTGGTATTGCCATGTAGATTAAGGTTTCAGTTGTTTGCCCCTTATCAATTACAGCAAATCCCCAGAAAACTCTGAAAACCACGGAAGCCCGGAGAAAATGACTTTGTTTTAATTTTTTAAATCTTAGTTCTTTGCTCCTAGTATTGAAAGGGAATTAGTGACTAATATGGTTTTGTGTTGGTATTGCCATCCAGATTAAGGTTTCAGTTGTTTGCCCCTTATCAATTACAGCAAATCCCCAGAAGACTCCGAAAACCACGGAAGCTCGGAGAAAATGGCTTCGTTTTAATTTTTTAAATCTTAGTTTTTTACTTCTAGTATTCAAAGGGAATTGGTGACTCATATGTTTTTTTGTTGGTATTGCCATCCAGATTAAGGTTTCAGTTGTTTGCCCCCTTATCAATTACAGCAAATCCCCAGAAAACTCCGAAAACCACGGAAACCCGGAGAAAATGACTTTGTTTTAATTTCTTAAATCTTAGTTTTTTACTTCTAGTATTCAAAGGGAATTGGTGACTCATATGGTTTTGTGTTGGTATTGCCATGTAGATTAAGGTTTCAGTTGTTTGCCCCTTATCAATTACAACAAATCCCCAGAAAACTCCGAAAACCACGGAAGCCCGGAGAAAATGACTTTGTTTTAATTTTTTAAATCTTAGTTCTTTGCTCCTAGTATTCAAAGGGAATTGGTGACTCATATGGTTTTGTGTTGGTATTGCCATGTAGATTAAGGTTTCAATTGTTTGCCCCTTATCAATTACAGCATATCCCCGGAAAACTCCGGAAACCTAAAAAATCCGAAGAAAATGAGTTCGTTTCAATTTTTTAAAAACCTTTGTTCTTTGATCCTTTGTGACCATCACAATTGTGGCAGATATCTCGTAGTCCATATACTCACCCTTTTGAACCTGCAAGGGACACACTTGAAGCAGAAGAATTACTTCGCAATAACGGTTTCAGTGACCGTAGATCACAAGTTCCGAGAAATTCTGCGGATTTTCGTAGTTTTCAGGGTTTACGTGGATATGCTGTAATTGATAAGGGGAAAACAACTTAAACCTTAAACTAGATGGGAATACCAACAAAAAAAGATATGAGTCAGAATTCCCTGGGAATATTAGGAGCAAAGAACAAAGATTTTAAAGAAATTTTTAAAAAGTCAATTCCTCCGGATTTCCGTGGTTTTCGGAGTTTTCTGGAGATATGCTATAATTCATAAGGGGCAAACAACTGCAACCTTAATCTAGATGGAAATACCAACAAAAAACATACGAATCAGAAATTCCCTTTGAATATTAGGAGCAAAGAACAAAGATTTAAAAAATAATACATAGTAATTTTCTCCGTATATACGTGGTTTTCCGGGGTTTCCGGGGATATGCTGTAATTGGTAAGAGGAAAACAACTGGAACCTTAATCTATATGGGAATACCAACACAAAAACATATGGTTCACTAATTCCCTTTGAATACTAGGAGCAAAGAACTAAGATTTAAAAAAAATAAAACGAAGTCCCTTTCTCCGGATTTCCGTGGTTTTCGGTGTTTTCCGGGGATATACTGTAATTGATAAGGGGCAAACAACTGAAACCTTAATCTAGATGGTAATGCCAACAAAAAAACATGTAAGTCAGAAATTCCCTTTGAATATTAGGTGCAAAGAACAAAGATTTAAAAAACAAAACATAGTAATTTTCTCCGTATATACGTGGTTTTCCGGGTTTTCCGGGGATATGTTGTAATTTGTAAGGGGCAAACAACTGGAACATTAAAAGAGATGCCAATACCAACAAAAATGTGTAAGTCCGAAATTCCCTGGGAATATTAGGAGCAAAGAACAATGAAAAATTAAAACAAATTCATTTTCTGCGAATTTCCGGGGTTTTCCGGGGTTTCCGGCTAAATGCTGTAATTGATAAGGGGCAAACAACTAAAATCTTAAACTAGATGACAATGCCAACAAAAAAATATATGTGTCGGAAATTCCCAAGGGGGGGGGGGAGGGTTTCATATTGGTAGCCCATGGTCTATTTGTTCTTCCGTAAGTCCTGCAGCTTAACTTGGAAATCGATAACAAAAATAACAAATCTGCAAATCATAATTGCAATTAACTTTTTACTGATTAAACAAAAGCAACTGGCACTCTGTTACATCAGTTATTTCAGATCTTTGTATGCAGTAGATTTCGCTGGGCATCGCGCACTGACAGGCAAAAAGACTAACACTTCCTTTTATTATTACAGATAATAATTTCTTCTGTCAATGCTTGAGCAATTTCAGTAAAGTTTGGGAAATCACATATTACTCCTTTGTCAAAATGGTAATATCTTAATGTGTTTTATATATACACATCCATATAGGTTGTTACATTGTAGTGGATTTTTGCTTATTACTATTTATTGAGCAATAAACCCTTGTTCATACACATTGTGGTTTGACTTCGATATTTTGATTCATAATCCTGCATTGGCTCCATTCTACCGGCTCTGGAAAAGGATATAAAATATATTGGGTTCAATTAACTGTACAACCCTCCAGCTAATTGCGGTCCGTTCATGAGCTCTTCTCGAGCCTGCACTTAATGTAATTTCTATTATTTCTATGTAGGTTTCAATTTATTTAATAAAATCTATCTTTTAGTTTTCGGATGTATCTCTGACATGCCACCTCTGAGCTTACCTTATTTTAATATCTATGGCTTTAAATTAAAATTATATGTAAGTCATCGTAAAAAAAGATATATTATACCAGCCATTCAACAGTAAGGTTTAGAAAAGGAGATAAGCAGGCAGAAGAAGGGAATAGAGAAAAACAACAACACTATGAATCTTGCTGTGGTTAATAAGTGCCAGTATGGTATTTTATGAGATTGTGTGGGGGACGGGAAAATATCTGTTCGAATGTCCATCCGTCCGTCTGTCCGTCCGTCCGTCCGTCCGCGCGATAGCTCAAATACGCTTATCGGATTTTAATGAAACTTAGCATATGCATTTAAAATGCTCATGGGAAGAAGTCTGTTGGTATTGGACTAAATCGGTTGACCGGTACCGGAATAATTCCCGATTTAGTGCCTTTTTATGGTAATATACCACAAAGGCACTGGTAACTCACATAGGCCTACGCTTTATCGGATTTTAATGAAACTTGGTATACGCATTTATAACGTCCATGGGATGCCTACTGATATTGGACCAAATCGGTTGACCGGTATCGGAGTAATTATCAATTTAGTGCCTATATTATGGTAATATAGTAGCCTATAAAAAATTTAACATGAAAATCGCTTATCCTGACAACATTATGTTTTACACTGTAAATATACGGCTTTGGAATTTGCAATACAGTTAGGCATGACATATCCATTCACATTTGAATAATTATCAAATTAGTCAGATGTTTATTTCGTTGATCAAGTTGAATACTGTTATATACAGAAGATATATATTACACTGAAATAATTAGGCCTACGTACATTAAATGGAGTTCTTCGCCTGTGTATTTTGTGAAATGTTGACATATCTTAAGAATGTCTTATATCAGTGTATACTAGTTTGAATTAAGGTTAAGTATCAAACTTTACACCTTTGTTCTTCCGTAAGTCCTGCTTAATGAATCGATCTTAATTCGGAGATAGATTAAAAAAATATCTTATTTTCTGCATATCATAATTGCAATTCATTTATCACTGATTAAACAAAAGCATTCTGGCACTTTGTTATATCAGTTTACTTGATTTTAATTTGGTTATCACTTCCAGCTTTTGGATGTACCACTATTGAATTCTCAGTCAGTATAACTGGGACGACGAGAAGTGAAGCTTGGTTTGAAGATGTACAGTAGATTACGAAGTACCGAACTCGCTTGCACACATTGTACTGTGCCAGTATTCTACCTTGAAATTAATTTTCTAGAGGTTATGAGAATATTCGCCATAAAGGGTGAAATTTTATAATGCGTAACTACGATGAACAATGAATTTATAACAATTTATTGAAATATCAGGTACACTAGCTGGCTTTGAATACCGACATCAAAACAACCGTAATGTACTAAGTTAGTATTGATTCGGCACAAAAGAGTAAGATAGATTAGTGAATGAATGTTGGTGGGTCATCTCTTCCCGACGAAACAAACTTAACATGACGGAAATAAATTATTCGGCTCAATTATAATTGAGCTAAACCGAAAATAGCAAAGAATATAAATTTAACCAAACATGGTGGGAACGTAAATGTAAATTAAAGAACCAAAAACCCACCAGGAAAGAAAAGATTAAATAAACTCGCTAACTAAACTTAAAAAAAAAAAAACTGTAGTCGGGGATCCTCAAATAGGTCTGCCCACTGCACTAGGCTACCTCCCGGGAAGCGTGAGAAGTGAGCGAAAATAGAGCGTAGGCTACTGTATACCCCCCATCCCCCCCCCCGTGGGAATTTCCGACACATATATTTTTTTGTTGGTATTGCCATCTAGTTTCAGTTTTCAGTTGTTTGCCCCTTATCAATTACAGCATTTACCCGGAAACCCCGGAAATCCGGAGAAAATGAGTTTGTTTTAATTTTTCTTTCTTCTTTGCTCCTAATATGCCCAGGGAATTTCTGGCTCACATATTTTTTGTTGGTATTACCATCTAGTGTAAGTCTGTAGTTGTTTGCCCCTTATCAATTACAGCATTTACCCGGAAACCCCGGAAAACTACGGAAATCTGGAGAAAATGAGTTTGATATAATTTTTCTTTGTTCTTTGCTCCTAATATGCCCAGGGAATTTCTGACTCACATATTTTTTGTTGGTATTGTCATATAGTTTAAGTTTTCAGTTGTTTTCCCCTTACAAATTACAACATATCCCCGGAAAACCCGAAAAACCACTTTTATGCGGAGAAAATGACAATGTTTTATTTTTTAAATCTTTGTTCTTTGCTTCTAATATTCAAAGGGAATTTCTGAACCATATGTTCTTTTGTTGGTATTGCCATCCAGATTAAGGTTTCAGTTGTTTGCCCCTTATCAATTACAGCAAATCCCCAGAAAACTCCGAAAACCACGGAAACCCGGAGAAAATTACTTTGTTTTATTTTTTTAAATCTTAGTTCTTTACTTCTAGTATTCAAAGGGAATTTGTGACTCATATGGTTTAATGTTGTTATTGCCATGTAGATTAAGGTTTCAGTTGTTTGCCCCTTATCAATTACAGCAAATCCCCAGAAAACTCTGAAAACCACGGAAGCCCGGAGAAAATGACTTTGTTTTAATTTTTTAAATCTTAGTTCTTTGCTCCTAATATTCAAAGGGAATTGGTGACTAATATGGTTTTGTGTTGGTATTGCCATGTAGATTAAGGTTTCAGTTGTTTGCCCCTTATCAATTACAGCAAATCCCCAGAAAACTCCGAAAACCACGGAAGCCCGGAGAAAATGACTTTGTTTTAATTTTTTAAATCTTAGTTCTTTGCTCCTAGTATTCAAAGGAAATTGGTGACTCATATGGTTTTGTGTTGGTATTGCCTTGTAGATTAAGGTTTCAGTTGTTTTCCCCTTATCAATTACAGCATATCCCCGGAAAACTCCGAAGACTTGAAAAATCCGTAGAAAATGTGTTCGTTTTAATTTTTTAAAAACCTTTGTTCTTTGATCCTAATATTCCCAGGGAACTTCTGACTTACATATTTTTTTTTAGCATTGTATCTAGATTAAGGTTTCAGCTGTTTGTCCATTATCAATTACAGCATATCCCAGTAAAAGCCGGAAAACCACGGAAATCCACAGAATTTCTAGAACTCGGAACTTGTGATCTACGGTCACTGAAACCGTTATTGCGAAGTAATTCTTCTGCTTCAAGTGTGTCCCTTGCAAGTTCAAAAGGGTGAGTATATGGACTACGAGATATTTGCCATAATTGTGATGGTCACATGCAAAGAAAAGGGGAATCATATCTTCTAAACATGCCAAGTATAAGTCAAAGTTGTTTTCTTTAGTTGCTCGCTGAAATCTCAAAATCAATGACACTTTGTCCATATTACCATTCCCAAATTGTGCTGTTTTACCGAGTGTCCCTTCTCTAACTCCAGTCAAGAAAGTTTGGTGTGACTGTGGAAGGTTTCGTAAGATAAATTATCATTCACAGATGTCAAATTAGAATATGAAGTGTGTTCTGCCAGGTTTTCAATTTCCTTCATCCCTTCAGCATCAGGATTTTTTCCAGTATTCTTTGTCATGCTGTAATTGGTAAGGGGAAAACAACTGAAACCTTAAACTATATGGCAATAGCAACAACAATTATGTGATTCAGATATTCCCTGGGAATATTAGTATCAAAGAGCAAAGATTTAAAACAATTAAAACAATCTCATTTTCTGCGGATTTTCGTGGTTTTCAGGGTTTACATGGATATGCTGTAATTGATAAGGGGAAAACAACTTAAACCTTAAACTAGATGGCAGTACCAACAAAAAAACATATGAGTCAGAAATTCCCTGGGAATATTAGGAGCAAAGAACAAAGATTTTAAAGAAATTTTTAAAAATTCAATTCCTCCGGATTTCAGTAGTTTTCGGAGTTTTCTGGAGATATGCTATAATTCATAAGGGGCAAACAACTGAAACCTTAATCTAGATGGCAATACCAACAAAAAAACATACGAATCAGAAATTCCCTTCGAATATTAGGAGCAAAGAACAAAGATTTAAAAAAGAATACAGTAATTTTCTCCGTATATACGTGGTTTTCCGGGGTTTCCGGGGATATGCTGTAATTGGTAAGGGGCAAACAACTGGAACCTTAATCTATATGGGAATACCAACACAAAAACATATGATTCACCAATTCCCTTTGAATAATAGGAACAAAGAACAAAGATTTCAAAAAAATAAAACGAAGTCCCTTTCTCCGGATTTCCGTGGTTTTCGGTGTTTTCCGGGGATATGCTGTAATTGATAAGGGGCAAACAACTGAAACCTTAATCTAGATGGTAATGCCAACAAAAAAACATATAAGTCAGAAATTCCCTTTGAATATTAGGTGCAAAGTACAAAGATTTAAAAAATAAAACATAGTAATTTTCTCCGTATATACGTGGTTTTCCGGGGTTTCCGGGGATATGTTGTAATTTGTAAGGGGCAAACAACTGAAACATTAAACTAGATGCCAATACCAACAAAAATGTGTGAGTCAGAAATTCCCTGGGAATATTAGGAGCAAAGATCAATGAAAAATTAAAACAAATTCATTTTCTTCGGATTTCCGGGGTTTTCCGGGGTTTCCGGCTAAATGCTGTAATTGATAAGGGACAAACAACTAAAATCTTAAACTAGATGACAATACCAACAAAAAAATATATGTGTCGGAAATTCCCACGGGGGGGGGGGGGAGGGTTTCATATTGGTAGCCCATGGTCTAAAAGCTAAACGCGGCCAATACATTTTAGATAACGAGATTAAAAGAAACAACAGAACCATGGAAAAGACTGTAAACCAAAACAAATCTTAGGAAGTAGAGAGGTCGCCGCGAAGAGATGACAAGAACTGTAATATGTGTACATAAACATTAAAAGGTGCCGAGAGATATTACGAACGGCACAGCACATAGCTGTAAAACACTGTCAGGTTGCTTACCTGGCTGCAAACCAGGTTAAGAATTTATATGATTGGTACGCCAGGAAAAGTCATATAAATATTTACGAGGGTGAGTCCGAAAATAAGTTTCCCCTGGACACTGTGTACAGAGGTGCGGATGGAAGACAAAAAACATAATGAGACATTAAAGATAAAACATGCCTTTATTTTTCCACAAAATTACCAAGAATCACGAACGAGCATATGCGCATGTACATGAAGACTTAAGGTTAGGTTCACACCTGCCTCTTGTCTATCCATGTATTTTCTTGATTATTCAGTCAGTTTTGTTCCAAAACAAACATGTATAGAAGGCTGTGGCTATATGCCTCAAATCCGCCATATTTTTGGTTGCAATTTTTTATAATATTAATAATTAATAGATTCGCGAGGAATATGTTCTGTTTTATAATACCGGTACTTGTAGTGAAAAATCAATAACTTACGCTCAACTTATGCAACCAATCTAGCATCGAAATACGCGGCCGGCCAGATCCACGTTTCCTATGAAAACTTCCGGTCGCATTATAGTGAAGTACCAACATCTGCGCTGCTCTTGCATAAATATGGAACCTTCTCGCTGCTTCAGAGGCCGAAAAATGCAGGTCAATTACAGCCCTAACTACACTTTCTCTCACTTTAGCATTTGTATGTGGCGATGGCACAAAGCAAAATGAATTATGACAATACAGTAAGTTGAATATCGTGTGTTGCGCTTTCCGCGTTGTTCATTTTTTCCCTCGTTGTTCATTTTTTCCCTCCTGTCGCATGGCCTCATATGTTCCGAGAATGGCCTGTATTTTATGTTTTTTTATAGTAAACTTGTGAACTAATGCGTTAAAACTTTAATTTTAACTGCATACGAGTCCCGACGTTTTTTACTTGACCGATTGTAGATTGAGACATTTGTCATACCGCTTTAGAAGTTTCAAAAGGCCATCCAGGAAAAAAAAATAGGGCTCTGCATACGGAAGAAGCGTCGAACGGCTTGTGTAACGTCAGCAGTGCCCCCAAAGCGCCTTCCGCCGAGAGTCTTCTTCAAAGCCGGAAACAGATGGAAAGTCACTGGGTGCGAGATCAGGACTGTATGGCAGATGGGCTAGGGGCTCCTAACCAAGAGTTGCAATATGGTTTTGCGTTGCCGTTGCCGTTGCCGAATATGGTCTCGCATTGTCATCCAACAACAGAACGCCAGATTGGAAAAGGCCAGGCTGCTTTCTCCGGATAGCCTCCTTCAATTTCGACAGGGTGTGACAGTGCCACATAGCAGTGATGGATCCATCTTTCAAAAAATCCAGCAACAAAACCATATGTTGGATCGCGGTCGAACGATACCGAATGGTGTATGGGTGTCTTTCGCTTTCAACCGATGTCTTGTTTTCCCCATTGATGTTCGATTTTCTGGTGAAAAATGGAAAGGAAACTTATTTTCGGACTCCCTCTCGTACATAGCTACTTACAACACACAGCTGACAAACTGGCGGCCTATGAAGCGTGTTGTATCGCCCTCAGTCTATAACGTCATGACTAGGGTTAGGATGTTCATGATGTCATATTTTTTATCCTGATCTCTATTCTCGCCGCAAACACAAATGAAACATGAATTGTACATTTGTTATCCTAATCATTTTGCATATAAAGTCCTATTTTGGTCATTTTTCATGGTATTGGTCATATTTATAATTTAACGTCACATTTCAGTTATCAATTTGGTAAAACAGCACAATTGCAGTACGTGCACTAAATTGTCGACTTGAATTTTTTCCGAAAAAGAGTCACGAATAATTTTGTTTTACTCCAACTGAAATGTGAAGGGACAATAACAAGTAATAGCACAGTTACCTCTTCCTCCTTGTTGTCAACAGCTTACGTATTATACATGTTTTACAAGATTTTCAGTTCACATTTCCAGTGGTGTGTGGAAACATTAACAGATTAGAAGTTCTTTACAAGTAAAACCGTAAATCACCTGTAAAATTGTTAAAAAGTGATAATCTGATTGAATTAATGTGATGTAATAATTTAGTGTCATTAAACGTTTTAAATTGGAACAATTATTGTTAGAAAATCCATTCTTTTATGAGGTCATATTTAGGATTTTTGGATCATATTAAGTAATTTTTAAGGTCAAATTTGTAGTCTTATTTTCCACTCTTTTAGGTCATAAACATCCGAACCCTAGTCATGACACACGGCATACCAGCTCTTTTAGGACAATACGTTGAAGACACGGCTTGAATCTTTCATTATGCCTTGAAAACACCACAAATACACTTAAAAAAGAATAACACAGTTTTCAGATAATTGGGGAGTTAAAATTAATTCTATAAAGAGTAATGCAAATGTTTACCCAAGATGAAGACCAGGAAACTATGGTAACAGCGTAATAGATGTTCAAATCATAGTCTATACCGACCATTGAAATATCTATGAATAATCTTGTGCACCATTCTCGATCAATCCGTGCTGATCGAGGGTCACTGCAACATGGTCCAACTTTGACCGCAGTGAAATTGCATTTGCGGTGCATCATTGATAATCCTTGTAGCCGCCGTCAGCTGACCGAGCGCTCAGTTGCTGAATTATCATGAGTCTCCGGCGATTACTCAAAGGAAAACATCGAATTCTAAAGCCAAAGAGGCTACAGTGCAATTACATCTCAGCATGAGATAGACGTTCTGTTGGAACTAGCTGTATCATATTCCAACACACTGGCGGAAAAACTGGTTCATGTTCATTAAAGGTCAAGCAAGAGGCTTGGAATAATTTGCCACGCATTTCAACATGACATAAGCTAAGTTCCTACCAAACAAATAAATAGTACATGATTCCTACTTATCTCCTAAGACTAGCACGATAACATTATATAAGCTTGTGATGTCTGACGTCATTTTAATAAATATTGATTCAATTTTAAGAAACAAAATAAAAATAATGTTCAGGTGAAGAGAACATTTATTTCTTAACCCCCAATCGCTTGTGCTATTACATCGAAACTAGCAATTGTGTACATATTTTAATAACTAGAAAGGGAAAGTTGTTCTGCCAGCAATGCCTTCTACAACATTCGCGCTTCATTATTTGTGCAAGTCAAATGTAACATGATGTCACACACGTGTAAGCAGTGGTATTATTAACAAAGAGGCGCATTCATTCTGTGTATAACAGGTAAGTTGACGCTACAGCTTCGAATGATATTGTTTTCATTCTCTGATTCTTTTTTAAAGTTTAAATGTTATAATATCACTATTAATAAAATAATAATTAAATATTTACAATGCCAGAATTATGTAAAATTATTAACTTTCTGAAAGTACATTTATTACTATTATTATTATTGTTATTGTAATCTTTATTTTTATTATCATGTCTTTAAAAAGACAATTTAATAGTATTTTGCTTTTACAAATATTAAAATGGTTACATAGAATCTTATTGTAAGTATAAACCATACATTTAAGTTCCATTTAATAGCTATAAAAAATAACATGTTAGATCAAATCTAACGCATGAGTGATGGCGTGACAGCCATATCCGCTAGAGATGCCGGGTTAATCACTTTCTAAGTTCATAGCTGAAAGTATTTAAACTATAATAAATATATAAATTCTTTATTTCGTTTACTTTTAGGTGTGATCAAAAGGACTCCAGAAAAACTCAAGAAAAGCTATGAAAATTGAAACGGAGAACAAGAGAGCACAACAGAAAATAGAGGTATACAAGGCAGGTGGGGAGGAATTTAACAGCAGATAAGGTGCAGAATCCAAGGGTTCTGGGAATGATAGAATCCTCTATAGAAATCACTACCAGATCAATGTGATTCCTATGCCATATATTGTGATTTGGTCCAAGCCATTAACACCAAAACCATCAATATCCACAGTCACTGAGCTACTGACATTAAAATAAAGAACATCTAGCTATAAAGATCATCAGTGGATCTAGCACTACAATATGAGGTCCCGATGAAGCGAAAGTCCACACTCCAAAATTACAAGATGGCGTCGCCGCCGTTTGCTTCCAAAACCTTCCATATCCAACCGCTCTCTACATGACGCCCGTATGAAGAGAATATGGGTCTTAGAATTTCAGCTAAAGCTAATGAAGAAAAAAAACTTTTAAAGACATCTTTAAGATAATAGTGTTGATTAATTAAGCTAAATGTGTTTACATCAATTTACGTCATTTTTATCATATTTTCTGCAACGACACTGTTGTTAAAAGAAGCAATCGTACAAGAAGATTATCTAAAGTCGTTTCTTTCAACTAGCAGTGGTCTAGCAGACTAAGGGCCTGTATGACGACCTCCTGCTATCGTATTTATCTACCAGATAGAGAACCTATCTGGAAGTTGGCCAAGAATTGCGTATTATGGTCTCCTGACAAAATCTGTCTGGCAAGACAACTTCCATATAAGCTAGCTGGAGGATGAAGTTGCTGACAAAGTGCCAACTGCTAGTTAGGGATCTTGGTTGAAACAAGATGGCAGGACGCGGAACCTTTCTGGCCACCTTATTTTCAGAATTGATGCTGGAAGATTTAATTTACACAAAAATGTCATTTTATGCTCACATATGAATGAAATAGAAGTGCACAAATCGATTAATGCACTTAAAACGATGTGTTATCATATAATTTAATTGTACAAATACAAATCCGAGCTGCCGCACCTAGCGGAGGAGTACCGAACTACAACAAACACACCTCTTTGCTCAATCAGCTAAGGACCATTTTACAAATTTTTACTGCGTTCTTGCCGGTAGCAGTTCAGAGGTGGTATTACAAGGCATCTTCCAGTTAAGCTATCTGGAAGTCACGTATCGGGAGGAATTGTCGACAGGTGGTAATACAGGCCCTAAAACTATGGTGCAGTAATGCAAACTTCGTGCGTTCAAATCCACCCCAAGTCATAATATTTATAACAAGTTATTAATATCGAATTTATTTCTTAAATTCAAGATTTCTAAATGACAAAGGTTTATATATATAAGGATTTATTAAACACACTGTGTACAAAAATGGTACAGAGCTAGTCATTTGCATAATGCGATAGAGGCAATGTTCTTCTCTTACAGTCTATGATATGGTAAGTTCTGCACGGTAGACCGCAGAGCGTGCACTGGCACCTGTCGGTGATGTCATGGCGTCCCACTTGGTTACATATACGATGGTGGAAACCGTGGGCGGCTACTCTGGTGTACAGATGTCGCAGGTCGAAATTGGGTTGTTTCCATTGCTCGTCCATCATGGCCGGGGTGCGGTAGAAATCTGGGTCTATATCCCTTGCCTTCTGGTTCCTCTCTTCTAGGAATCGAACAGATGCTGGGGTATTTTCGAGCTCGTGCAATGAGATGAGATCTTCTATAAAGCTGTTCGTGTTTGCCAGGGCATATACTATTCTGATTTTTGTGTACTTTGATACACATAGCATTCTTCTTAGGTATGCAGCTTTTATCCTATCCAGTTTCTTTAAGTTAGTGTATGTTAGATGTGTCCAAATAGAGCGTATGGCATAGGAGGCGATTGGTGTTATTTTCAGGAAGAAGAGATTAATGGCCGTTTTCACCGAAAGTTTTCTGAGTTTCGAGATTTCATATGTTGCTTTCATCGCTGCTACTGACTTGTCTTCCACGTGTTTTGTAAATGTACGTCCTGTTGTCTGGAGGGTTACTCCCAGATATTTGAAGGATTTAACGATCTCAATTTCTTGATCGGCGCAAGTAAATTTGTCAGACCGTGCCAGATTTCCTCCTTTCCTAAATTTCATAACCTTCGTTTTGTTCCTGTTAATGACCAGATCATTTTCTTGGGACCACACATGTAATTTGTTAATTGCTTCCTGTAATACCTCTCTTGTCTCAGTCAGGATTATCATGTCATCAGCATAAAGTAGCATTGTGACTTCCTCAGATCCTACTGCCTGTATTACGTCATGTGTGAGTACATTAAAAATTAATGGACTTAACGGGTCTCCTTGTAAGACTCCATTGGTCTGTTTGATGTGCTTCGATTCTGTAAGGCCGTCACTGATTATTATAGTGTTCACTTGCAGGATATTTTCAATTAGCATGAGGATGTCGTCTCCTTCTCCCAACACAGACTGTAGTTTCTGAAAAAGGATATTCCTATTCACCCCATCAAAGGCCTGTTTATAGTCTATGAAGGCAGCGTATGCGTGTCCCTTGTCCTTGCTCAAAGCGAAATGTATATATTGGAGGATGTTATCCACTGCCTGTGTCGTTGATCTACCCGGGATAAACCCGTATTGTTCATTGGGCATTATTGTCATCAGTCTGTCGTGGATTTTCTTTAGAATAATGTTGCTCAGTATTTTAAAGGCGGCGCATTCTAGCGCAATTCCTCTATATGCGTCAGGGTCGTCATGAGGTCCTTTTCCTTTGTGAATTACCTTGATGATTGAGTGTCTCCATATGTCGGGGATTGCTTTCAATTCTATGCACTTGTTGTACAGAGCCGTCCATATTTTCAAAGTGAATGGGAGGGACACTTTCATCAGTTCGCTGGTTATATTGTCAGGTCCCGCTGCTTTGCGAGGCTTGCTCTTCTCGACTGCGTATTGTACTTCGTCGGCTGATACTCTATGGGTTACCCGTGAAGGAGGGGTGCCTCTACTCTTTTCTAGAGGGGCTTTTTTCTGGAAAAGGTCTGAGAAGTGCTTTTCCCAAATGTCCATAGGGATACATGGCGTTATGTCTACTCTTCTTTTATCAAGGGCTCTGTAGGGCTTGTTCTCTGCTTCTTTTAATAGTACTTCTTCCTTCATCGATGTGTATGCTTGTTTCTTTGTTTTCAAGAGGTTTTTATAATTTTGCCTTTCTTTCATGTAATCGGTTCTTATTTCCTGATTAATATCATGTTTTGTCTTATGGAGTTTTCCTAACACTACCTTTCTGGCTCTGTAGCATTCTGAATCAAACCACGGCTTGCTTTGTCTTCTGGGCAACTGGTTTTCAGAGGATGCAATTAATTCTTGGTTCAAAGCACTCAGAGCTCCATCAATGTTCCCGTCTTCAATTTGTTTCAGTATTTCCCCTTCCTTGATATTTTGCAGCAGAAGGTTTACTATGCTTGTTAATAGACAATGAACAATAAAACCTCTAACACATAAAATTAAACTTACACTGGGAGACACTGCAGAGGCATCTAGAAGCCACAGTTGGAACTACGTCCACTAGGGGTTACCATGGCAACTTTACCGGCCCAGTACGGTAGAGAGCTACTTTCCGGCAAGTTAGCAGTACGAGGAGCAGCCACTTTGCGGAGCATGTACTAAAAAAGAGTTAAAATTATTATATTGAAAGAAAAAATTAAATATTGGAAAAACAGAAATGATAGTGAATGACATTTTGTATTAAGTTTTCATTGTTTATATTCCATAATGTATTCTAATAAATTAATAAATATTATCGAATAAATTGCAAATGAAGTTACTTCAGTCAAATGAAGCTTCGATTAATCATGGCTTGGCCAACTGCTCTCCCAGGCAAAGCATCATTAAGATATATTAAATCTCTTTCATCATCTCCAATATCGTTTCCTCTCATACCACGCAATTCCTCCAATATTCTGAGCATTTCAGGGACATCTGGTGGATCTTCACTGCTGATATTGTGCAAAACGGCAGAAGCAGTTGCTATTGGCACTGCCTTTTCCAAGTCACATTTTATCCCAACCGACAGTATAGGAAATCTCCTTTTCCAGACTCCGTTGCCTTTCGACAGTGTTTCTGGTTTTAATATGTGACCTTTTGTATCGGAGCCGTACAGGAGTTTCGTGGATTTAGAAGAGGAGTGAACAAGTAAGCGGTCTGTCACACAGAGTCTCGATGGATCAAGACCAATCGACTGCCTTCTCCACTACATTTCTGTTCCTTGTCACATTAACCATCCAGCGGCATCGATGAACGGAAATATTATAGGTTAGGCACCGGTATGTTAGGCCAACTGACCACTCAGTCATTTCGTAATATATGGGAATTTTTCCCTCAAAGAGAGATGTTATAAAACTTTGGGAAGTCAAATAGAAGTCTAAAACCCAGAGTTCACTGAAAATTCAGAAGTTACGTGTATTTGAAGTTGTTTCATGTGTAAAATTGATAGATTATTTATTTATTGCGTTGTAGTTCATTCTTTTTTTGGCATTTATAGCATGATTTTAACACTCATTAAAACTAAGAAGTCAAGAGTAATCAGCTATGTCCTGTCTGATTTGAGAAAATATACATCTGAAGGTACAATTTGGTATAAGATTAATTTCAAAACCTATGTGTGATTAATTAGTATGCAATGAAGCAAAAAGTGACTTTTTGTCCCACCCGTAATAGTGATAGTTTTGTTAAATTATTATTGTAAGAGTTAAGTAAATGTTCTGACAACCTGGAAACAGTTTATAATTTTTATTTAATCCCTCATACCTTCATTAATAATAACATTAAGACTTTAACATTAATAGCAGAATAGCAAATTAACTTCTGTTTTGCATCATTAAAATCATTGTCCAAATTGTGTCGCACCAGTAATAGATTTTGAAAAACAAATTTTAAATATTCAAAATAAATTTTAAATAAAATCAGGTAAACTGATGTAACAAAGTGCCAGTATGTTTTTGTTTAATCACTTATGACTGCAATTATGATATGCAGAATATTTTTTTTTTAAATTGATTTCCAAGTTAAGCTCCAGATTTATTCATTAAGCAGGGCTTACGGAAGAAGAAAGGTCTACCATCTCGGCCACCTGGGTCATTTTAACGGTCTAGTTGGATAAGCGCATGTCAATTAATATGTTTTTTGTCATAGCTACCTGTATTTTAATTTCCAAGGCCTTATAAGATCACAGTAAAACAATAGGCTATGTTGTCAAGATAACTGATTTTCATTTTTTTTATAAATTCTTTCGAATACGTATATTACCATAAAATAGGCACTAAATTGAGCATTACTCCGAAACAGGTCAATCGATTTTATCCATTATGAATAGACGTCTTCCCATGGACATTATAAATGTGTATACCAAGTTTCATAAAAATCCGGTAAAGCGTATTTGAGTTACCGCGTCTTTAAAATATTCACTAAATTGGGTTTTACTCCGGTACCGGTCTACCGATTTGGTCCAATATCAGTAGACGTCTTTCCACGTACATTATAAATGGGTATACAAAATTTCAGGAAAATCCAATAAAGCATATTTGAGTTATCGCGACTTCTTATATATTAACATAAAAACACTAAATTGGGCATTATTCAGGTACTGGCCAACCGATTTGGTCCAATATCAATAAACGTCTTCCCATGGACATTATAAATGCGTATACGAAGTTTCATAAATATCCGATAAAGCGTATTTGAGTTATTGCGCCTTTAAAGTAGACACTAAATTGGGTTTTACTCCGGTACCGGTCAACAGATTAGGTTCAAATTCAATAGGGCACTTCTCATGGACGTCATAAATGGGTATACCAAGTTTCATGGAAATCCGATACAGAGTATTTGAGTGATGGCGCCTTTCTATTAGAAAGGCGCCATAATCTATTAAAATAGGCACTAAATTGGGCATTACTCCGGTACCGGTGAACCGATTTGGTTCAATATCAATAGGGTTCTTCCCATGGACATTATAAATGTGTTTTCAAAGTTTCATGAAAATCCGAAAAAGCGTATTTGAGTTATGGTGTGTACAGACACACGGACAGACAGACGGACAGACGGACAGACAGACGGACAGACATTTTTTCGTCCACCACACAATCTCATAAAGTACCATACTGGCACTTAATAATGTTTTCCATGTAGTATGGAGGAGAAGGCGAACTAAATTTCACAGAATGAGCAGAAGAGTTCTTGATAATTATTTATGATAAGTAATGAACAAAACTAATTTTCATAATATGCTAGAATGTCCCACCAGTAATTATGAGGTTAAGTACATTACCTTGTTATGCCGACGTTTGTTTATCTCCTGCATTGATATTACCATGTTACATAGTTATTGTTATTAGTAGTTCGTAGCTCTTGTAAGTCTCATCTACTGGATTTCAGTAGAAGAGACAGTAGCTCAAGTCTGGCCGATCTAAGAAGGAAACCTGATGTAAACAAAAACCAGTACATCTCGATCTAGAACATTACTCGTATGATTTAAGAGCGAGACAGGCATAAGTTACTGGTTTTTGTTTACTTCAGGTTTCCTTCTTAGCTCGTCTCGGGTATAGTTATATGCAGTGTAGTTGTCTAAAATGAATATGTAAAACAAATAGAAATTGTAATACTGTACACAAAAATTTCTGTGAGACTGTAAATATTCTGAAAGTAACAAATAAAGGGAAAAGTAAAATCAGGATGAGGACCAGGTCCTGGTTTAAATATAATCAGATACCAGGACATAAGATTCAGGGATTTTACTTTTATTATTATTATTATTATTATTATTATTATTATTATTATTATTTTTATTACATGTAGATATAGCCTACAGGGTGTTAATAAATAACATTGAAATATTTTACCTGCATATAGAGGGGACTTAGACAAGCAACTTTTATTAGGAGATTTTTTCTCCATGACGTAAAATGTGTGTGCTACAGGGCATTAAAGTCATTATAATTTGGTGCTCATAAATCAATAATTACGCGAATTAGGGTTAAAATGATCATTAAATTGACTTCATGCCTTCCTAGCGATCGACATAAAAACCTGATTCTTAATCATTCATCCACAGCTATTTCATAATTAGTGTTTCCATAATCTGCAAAATTTACAAACTAATCACGACTGGTTGCCACTGCATTAGTCTCTTTTTTTTATTCATAACTACTGACTGCAGTGTTAACAACGAAGTTCCTTTGTTTTGCATTTTTTTTCTAATGTTAGAAGTCAGTGGCGGCCATGCCCTGGGAGATTTTATGCTTTAACAGGAAAAATGAATCCATAGAGCAAAACTCTCCTAATAAAAGTTGCCTGTCTATGTTCTCTGTATACAAAGATAAAATATTTCGGTGTTATTCATTAACACCCTGTATAAGCATTCATGAACCACATATTATTGTCTTTGTTGGACATTACATGATAATATTATAGGAGAAAAATTACTCCGATAGTGGGACCTGAACCCAGGACCTTTGGCTATTCGCGCCATTGCTCTACCAACTGAGCTACGCCGGAGTTCAATTCACAGCGCCAGATGGAACCTCTCTCCTATGACTGATTGCCCTAACGGTCTACCTCATAGACAGACAAGTTATGTGAATTGAGCTCCGGCTTAGCTCAGTTGGTAGAGCATTGGCGCGGATAGCCAAAGGTCCTGGGTTGAAGTCCCAGTGCCGGAGGAATTTTTCTCCTATAACATGCTCATTTATTACATATGTTGGGATGCAGGGTTTAATGTTACTTTTTCAGGCTACATCTGTTAACTTCAAGTTAGAGGTTAAGTATTAGTGTGATATTATTTTATTTACTAATGAGGTACAGTATTTTATTAATTTTTATGAGGATTATAATTGCTGTTGTTGGTCTAACATATTTTTTTTACTAACCAATGTCTGTCTTTCTGTCTGGAATCCTTTAGCCCCTATGTTGGGGCGAAGTGGCCTCCTGGTGGAGGTTTCTGTTGCCCATATTAATTTTGTTACACTTATTTTTCCGAGAGAGGGCAGAGCGACAGGTGGTAAGCCCATCGCCTCTCAACCCCCCTCAGGAAACTAATACTAACCAATGTGAACAACTTATATTCTTCGGTGTAATGTGTAATTTAGGCTCCAATTTAATAAGAATTTATACATTCTTGCCACTTTTAGTCACAATTCTTGACAAAATGTCGTTCCACATTAAGTCTGTGGTGTCCTGGCAGACTTAAATTATATAGAAGATCACTTTCATGGTGTAAAAATATTAATTTTGTAGTCTAACGAGCTTCACCCGCCATTTGCAATCGACTGTCGCTTGAAAAACGGACAATTCGATGCTATGTGACTGGTACCACTACTCTCTGTCGGTCGGTTGATTGTTGTCGCTCGATCGGTTTAGTGTGATAGTCCCCTAAGGTTTGCATACATAACCACTATCTGCCAATTTTCAAACTGTACTTTACGACCACAATTCCGAAATTAGGTACTGCCATACACAGACTCAGGCCGGTTTATTAATAAATTATGAACATTGATTGTTTGGCAGTTAAGGGAGAAATATGACTTTCTATGTGCTCTTACGACACTTGGAAATCCATCGATTTGATGAAATCCGTCCATCACAGATCGTAGACAAATAAATGGTGCAAAAGTACGTTGCACAAACTTTCTCACATATACGTGTTAAAGGCTAGCACAGAAAAAATTAAATTAAAAAGACAATTAAATTTTAGTATTATGAAGAAACTCGTGATTGGACGTTGGAGGTGTGACGTCTTACCGCTAGACGAAAGGTGGCTGGCTGACAAACCTTGCGGGAGATATAATATGCCACATTTTCGAAACCTACAAAGAGTGTATCGTACATTATTCGAAAATGCAAGGGCGCTTCGCTACGGCTGCCGCCTCCGCTTCGAGCACTTAACTATGTGGTTAGTGTTATGCATTATTTAGCTATATGTTGAGGTGGATACAAGACACTTGCGACAATATACAAGGGCAGTTGGTCACTCTGATTCGCTCAGAAACAAAATACATCACACAGTCCGTGCAAATGTGAATATCGAATGGGGGAGCTTAAGGGGCGACTTATCTTTGAATTTCGCCACTACTACTACTACTACTACTTAGGTTATATTGCACGCTTTAACTGCATGTAGGTCATATCACGTGTTTAGTATGTTTGCGTGAACCATTAGTCTATACCAGCGTTTCTTAACCTTTTTGAAACCGAGGACCTCTAAAATGTTTAAAAAACTTTACAGACCCCTAATTTTACATAACAGTGTTAAAATTAGGCTATATGTAGGCATATATTCTTAATATTTGGGGTATTAAAATATAGGTCGTTATAACGAAATACATTTTTTTTTAATCCGACGGAAACACAGTTATTGAATTGGAATGAAACTATTGACAGTAAAATTATATTTGGAACAGACTTTAATATGTATTACCAATTTGATAATATAATTAGGAATTATGTTATTACTCACTTTTAATGAGACGGTTGAGCTTGTCACCTCTTGCAGAGTTCCTGGATATTTGGCTCATTATTAGTCAAATTTAGTCGAAGATCAGCAGATAGCCTACATTAAGTCGGTTTCTGTATTATGTTTTCAGTTAAACGAGCGATGAAAATCCCTTCTCACAAAGATAGGTTGTTGAAAACTGCATGGCGCCTCTAATAACAAAATTCCGACGAAGTCTTATTTTTTAGACTGTGCAGTGCATCAGGGGTTTAAAACTGTGGTCCTTAACTGCAAAAGTAAGAAAACTTGCAATATGACCTGTATTTTCGAAAATTTTAAAAACTTTGACATCTAGTGTCCATTTTATGTGAAAAATTTCTACTTCTTTACTTCCCACTTGCTTTATGATAGTTTTAAATTAATTATGTCTGCGGACCATAGGTTGAGAAACGCTGGTCTATATTAACAACTAATTCGCGTCATGTTTCTATTGTTTAGTGATGTCTTTTTATGCGGTATTCAGTTTAAACGATTATAATATCCAGTGACATAGCGGCGATGAGTTATAGAAAATAAGCAAGTCCTACAAACTCGGCGTTCGCCTTTGCGAACGAGGAAACCCTGAAAAACCCAAGTCAATTTGGGCGGCCACGAGGTTTGATTTGAACTCAGGACCACTTCCCTGTTTGCCTATACCACCTCGCTGTAATTGGTTTTGGTGTGTTCATTGCGACTGAGCTAAACTGATTGCATTTCACAACAATAAGTACATTAGGCCTATAGTTTTCTTGTTACTAGGGGCAACATAATGTCATTCATATTTAAATTGACATTAATGTTCTGAAATTCGCATTTAAGCTGTCCTTATTTCGTTTTGATCTTGATATCTACTACATGTACAAAGAAATGTGTTAAACAAAAAATGTTCATTTTAAATTTCTCTACAACTTTACTGTGGTAGGTTTTCATGTATCGCCTACTGTAATGGATATAATCTAGAAAAATTGAAAATGGATATGAGTAAAGTACCCCTTAAGTCATTTTTGCAGAAATACGGATATAGCCATTTTATTAGTCATAGATAAGAGTTTCCAATTTTAAATTTTTATTAAAATCGTTAGAGCCATTTTTTCACAAATCAATTTTTTTTAAAAAGTTTTCATGAAAAGTCTCCTTAATATTTCAGTTATAAAACTAAATTTCTGGGCGGTTCGACAAAATTTCGAAAAAGTGCTTAATTCAAAAAATGAAGTAAATACAATGAACCGTTTACCCGCTGTGCTTGTCCACAGACGGACAGACGGACAGACGGACAGACGGACAGACGGACAGACGGACAGACGTCATTCCAAAAATACTTTTTTCGGTTTCTAGGCTTCATGAATCATGCTCTCCCGGTGTTATCTCGACTTCGATTTTTTGTCACGATCACAATACTTTCTCTATACTACGTATATGCGAGAAAGTAAAAGAAGCAATTATATTTCACACATCACTGATAATACTTTGCTACAAATATCCCCAACCACAATATTAAAATCTCCTGAAGAGTATGATCTCAAAGTATTTAACATTCTATTCATGGGTTAAAAGGGATAATATCGATTCGTACTCATTTCATTTACTAGCCACTACACTGTATCCTTTAAGAGCCAGAATGTTTCTTGAAATTTCCTATCTCCATACTCTTCGAAAAGTTCACTTCTTTCCACAATTATCCGGTATCCATCCCGATTTAAGTTGCCTTAATCCAGGTACAATATCTCATCCTCAATACCTTCACAAAAAAGGCCGCCAATTTGACCAACTTGGCCGCAATCAACGGACCAGATCGGTCCACAGTTTTTTTCAGCATAGGTTTTACCATGTTTTCATACATAGCCGCAAGATGGTAAACAAACATGGCGACCGCCCTTGTAGGCACTAGCTCACTGCTATCAGGCAGAGGTTTTGTTAGGTTAGTTTAGGTTAGGAACGTTATGTTAATTTAGGAGCAAACCTAACCTAACCTAACCTAACATAATGTTCCTAACCTAACAAAACCTCTGCCTGACAGCCGTTCGCCATGTTTGTTTACAATTGACCTTATGACAGTGCCATCTTGCGGCGATGTGTGAAAACATGGCAAAACCTATGCTTAAAAAAAAAAAACTGCGATCGGTCCAGCATCCGCGGTCATAGTTGATTCTAATCAGTTACGTCTTTTAACTTTTATTGTTGTCGATGCACCGAAAAACTGCGTTGACCGCGGTCAATTGGAGATTTTACTGCGGTCAAACGATGAACGAGAATGGTGCACACGGTCATTAGATAAACCACGACTCGAAGACACGTAGCATGCATAAGTTACGCACCTAGTGTTCAATACTCCATCTATGTCAACACGACAAAAGGTGACGCTGTACTGGACACTAATTAGATGCATGATGACATATGCCTCACCTGCAAGTTACTACTACGGGTGCAGGCAACAGAAGTCAGAGCGGCTAACATGATGGCAGGAGCTGACTTCTACACGAGGACTTAGAATAGAATTTCCAAGCACGCAGACTGGCAGACGGACGAAATTAACATCCCAGTCCTATAGCAAGGGAAGTTCTCGGATCTTCCCCCACAGTCTGGACAAAAGTTGATGTAATAAGCCTACAGACTCGAGAAAGCAAACCTGGGAGAGACGGGGAATTCAAAAGTGATATAATATCACTCGACATTTGCTATTGATGGGTCAATAGTACAGTAGGCACTGGCACTATTGTAGCATACGAGAAATCTGGGGGAGTCCCACATTTTGACGATAAGTCCCCTGACGATGACAATGGAGTGTACACTACTTCTGACCCGGGAAATTGTTATAATTGCGATTAAGATGCCTTTTTATTATGTATTTAACGCAAATATGTCTATGTACAGAATTTATAGGCCCCTACTTAGGGGTACCAGGTCCCGCTTGGACCTCTTCCTACATGGAGGAGTAAAGTAAAGTAAAGTGTTCCTTATACAGGCCAAGGAGGGCCAGAGGGTTCCAGGAGGGTGAGGCTCCCAGATTTTCGACATTCGGCACATGAGTAAGGTCGTTAGCCTTATGCACCGGCCGCCTTTACCCCCAAGATTGCTCCTGGTACTCATTTCTGTTAGAGGCTGAGTCGACCCCAGGGCCATAATGCCACCAGAAGGATAAGGCCAATTGAAAAACTCCAACGGCCTAATCGGAGATCGAACCCGCGACCTTCTAGTTTGTAGCGCAGCGCCTAAACCACTACGCTACGGCATACCCCACACATCTGTATCTGTATCTGGTACCCTATGATCCCCAGGTAGGGCGAAGGGGCCTCCAATGGAGGTTTCATTACCTATACTAATTTTGATATGCTTATTTTCCGAGAGAGGGTAGAGGGACAGGTGGTAAGCCCATCGCCTCGCAACCCCCCTCTGGAAACTAAGTATTTCTTGTACCCCACACATGGAGGAGTATAATGGCAAACTGTATTATGTCCACCCAATGTTAACTTTTATAGGAGAGCCTAAAAATAAATTACGCCTAAACTATTGGGGTATTTAACATTTTAAAGTTATAAAACTTGTCTTGACTAACCCAAAATTGAATAGTATGTCAAGTAAAATATTTGTTATCAAATCCAAGCCTCTAGTTTTACCTCTGCACAGCTTTATATCCGGGGAAATTCAATTCAATATTTGTTCTTCAATAGACGAACAATAGCAGTGACGACGAACAATGGCAATATTATGAAGACAATACATACTGTATTATATCTGTCCTCAGAAAGCAACTGCCTTGCTGACTCAAACTGCTTCTGTTTCCTTCGGATTATATCCCAACAATTATACTTCCAGGCACTGTGAAGCCCAGCACAAATTAATAGAATCCTTCCTACACCTAGCACTGATCAAGTCGTCAGTTGAACCAACACAATTCACTTAAAGGTTAACCATCTTGATGAAAATAGCCATGGACATAATACGGTTTGCAATAATACTTCTCTGGTTGTTAGTTTCTATAATTCTCCTTGTAAGGGTAAACCACCGCCGTCTCGAGAATTACACTGCCTGCCATATGCTTTATTTTAACATGGAGTTCAGCGCATTTCTCAATTGCCTAATTTCTCCAGTAGAGGCGACACAGTCCGCACCCAGATTGCTTCGCGTTTTCCGCTACGGCATTGTTGATTACAGTGTTGTTCTAAGTTGTGTTCATGCTAGATGATAATAATGGTGAACTGTTGTGTTCCTAATTGCAAATCTAAACAGAGAAGTGCTCTTTCTTTAGGAATAAGATTCCAAGAAATTCCAGCATACTTAAGTTTCCGAGTTTATACTTAAGAGGGCAACTCAGAGCATAGAAGCAATGTACGGTAATGTATAAGATATTGCAGCAAGATGCGGTAGGTGCTGCCATCTGTAATGTCACCACGTACGCAAAATTAGCTGTATAAGACAGGCAGTGTAATTCTCGAGACGGCGGTGGGGTAACAAACAATGCACAAAAAACCTTGTCGTCGATCTAAAACGTCGCGATGCAGAACATAAACTATTCATTCCGTTTGACTCTTACAGGTTGCGTTATGTCAACATGTGATATTCTTCCAGGGTGTGTGGCTAGCTTCTACACGTTATTACCAGGGCTAGGATTTATATGTACTAAAAAATGTCAAAATATGTACATATATATGTACTTAAAAATGTCAAAATATGTACATATATATGTACTAAAAATGTCAAAATATGGACATCAAAACAAATTTAACCACTAGACACTACATTTTGTTACTTTTAGAACCTATAAAAATGCATTGCAAATACTGGAAAATGTTGTTTTAAATTTTCAAAAGTGATTTGTATTAGCTGAAGCTTCATTCTACTGCACATGAAGTGATTGGCGCGTGTTTAAAATTCACTGATTCTAGTTTTACATTTGACGAGCTACTTAAGATTGCACTGATTTTACACATTTATTCAAAGCCTGGATTTCTTGAAAACACATTTGATAATATCGGCTAAATGTCCACGTATACATTTGAGTTCATGAATAATGTTTTTCACAATGTCAATATTTCCAGGTAATGTCAAATTATTATTTTGTAGTTTCTGAATTATATTTGTTATATTAAAAAAATTGATTCAATGTAACACAAATAATTTTTCACACATTCATTTCTGTACATAACTGTAAACTTATCCTGTGCTGCCATATTTTCTGTCACTGAAAACGACAATTTTATATAGTTTTACTCTTAAGAATGAAATATGTACGAATATTGCAATAAAATCACTAAATATGGACAAATATTTATTTTACATATAAATATGTACTAATGTCAGAAATATGGAAAAATATGTAAAATAAATTTCTTTAATTTGAATAGAGGACAACTTAATAGATGGAGATAAGTGAAAAAATGTGTCTATATGTGAAATTAAGAAATATGTAATTACATATAAATCCTAGCCCTGGTTATTACATCAATGATGAACAGGGCCCGGATTCTAATGGCATGTCATCTTTTTATTGATGCTGCATAGACCCAACTTGTAGATAAATCCAAATCGTGGCCTCTAGATTATAGAAATACATTTTTATTAGGTCATTTTTTGTCATTTTATGCAATTTTATATTTTTAAGGCATTTATTTCAATTTTAGGTCATTATTTTGTCATTTTCACTCCATTTGATTCCTTTATTTAGTCATTTTCATGTATTTACATTGAGTGTGTTAACTTTTTCGTCTCTTGCAGTGCTGTCTTTGAAGTGTTGTTTGTTTAATGCGAGAAGGAAAAATTCGGCGTTAAAGTATTGTCATTTCTCAGTCGGAAGTGAGAATCAAAGAAACGCCAAAATGTTGTATTATATTACTATCGTTATTAGATTGACTTGGCACCAGATCTGCCACCTGCTTGGATTTGAGAGTGCAAACTACTGTTTACCCTCAATAAACAACAATATAATCCGGCAGACCACAAAAGGAAATGCCGAATTTTGACTCACCAGTGCCTCAGTGCCAGTATAAATTTCCCTCAGAAAAGAACATTTACAACAATACAGTTATTTACAGTTTTTACAATTATTCTATAACTTTGTGTGTACAATAATAATTATTTATAAATAAAATATCGGTTTTTATGTCATTTTATATAATTATTAAGTCATTTTCTTTAAAATTTAGGGTCATTCTATAGGTCATTTTTCAAACAATTTTAGGTCATCAGAATCCGGGCCCTGATGATGAAAATTTAACAATTCACAGAAATAATTTATACTCAAGGCTGTCAAAAGCACTAAAAGAGCTATGTCCAGATGTTTGGAAGTTCACCAGCTAGGTTAAAGTCTGCCCATAACCAGTAGTTCTGCAAGCAGTAGAATGCTCGTCCAAAAGATCTACGATCTGTTCTTTAATCTTTAAATGGAATCAAAACTAAAAATCATTAAACATAGGGCCTATGTCGGGAACATTCATACCTAATTGGGAGACAATAGAGTAACGCTTCGCTGTATCAACTGCATACGATTTATAGTTTTCATAATTTATTTGAATCACATTAAAGGAAATAGTGAAATAGGGACCGGATTCTTAGGTTTTTACCTATTTTTTTCCTTACTTCCAAAACAAAAAGCGCTCATACACTTTTTCGAATCATGTCCATAGGATTCACCCACATTAATTCTGTGGCACCTAAAAATACCTAAATGGGGTATAAAAACCTAAATATACCTAAACGGGATATAAAACCTAAAATATCTAATTTAGGCTACTTTTTTGTCTTTTTTGTTTGTCAGTTGAGAAATCTGCATTTTGCGGAGAGACTATAATTTTTGTCGGGTTGAAATTAATACCACCAGCGTTTCGTTCAACCCAATGTCGTCTAGGATGACAGTATCAAGAGAGGAAGTGTAAGAGTACCTGCGAATTCCTTTTAAAATATTCGTACGAACAACCATTGTTGCCGTGTATAAACAAGGATATACATTTCTGTGTTTTAAAGCGCTTGTTTTTTGTTTGCCTTTAGTACTTCCCTGTTATTCATACTGAGTGGTCACACTGTGAGTTTTAAGAAGACGTGTTAATTATGCCGAAACAAATTAAATCGAATTTATTACGGCAGTGGATTGGAGACGATCTGTGAATTTCACTACAGATGGCAAAGTAATATTTTGTCCAGTCTGCCAAAAACACGTATTATTTACCGTTCTAGAAAGAGGAAGTTTTCGTCCCTAGTTGATCTGTTGTGTGGTTAGCATGCGTAACAACCGAAAAAAGGAAAATAATCAGTTTCACATTATCCACATCAACCATAAAGTATTTTACTCACTAAATTAGAAGCATCGGATTCGAATCCTGAGAAGGGTAGTGTCTAGATACAGTATTAACTATTAACTAAGATATAACAGGAAGAACTTCACAGTTGAGAATCTTGAAAGATAAAGTGATATCCTGTAACCAGGAAATGTGAGGCAATCTTATTTTCACTGCTTCTTTTGATTGTTTATGCTTTCTTTCTTCAATTGTATAATATTGTCTTAAAGCAAGTTTACAAAAATTTAAGTCAGTTTTGTTAAGTTAAACTTCACAAATATTATGTATTCAATCCTATGTAGCACATTCAAATTCATGAAACCAATTATTCTACCCGAAAACGATATTTTGGACAAAAAACAAAAAAAAAACTATTTCACCTAATGGAAAACCTAAAACAGTGTTTTTAAAAACCTAAAAATCCGGTCCCTAGTGATTATAAACAGTGTTTCTATGAGAAAAATCCCTGGATGAGAACTGTAGCCTGAAATAATATCCTTCTAATTTATTCTTGTGGATTTTGAATATCAGACAAGACTTTCTATTTAAAAAGCACCCGTTTACACCAAACAGTCCGAATGTCAAATGCATGACTATATAGTGCCTATTCTATTTGCGTCTAGAAATTTGAGTTGCTCAGTGTACGACCATGCTCATTTGCTAACTGACATTATTTACCATAGTGTGTAATTCCTCTGCCCACATGGCCTCTTCAACAGTACTTCCTGAATGTTTGAATGCCAAACCCCACACCAGGAAAATGTTTAATTGCCTCAGAAATGGTTTGTACTTTTTATAGAGATTAATTTATATATTTATGTAGTTTTAGAATTCAGGAAATACTTTTAAAACTACCTACTGTGCTTTTAAATTGCTGAATACAATTGGAATATCGGATTCACTTAATTATCTAATATATAAAATTGAAAGCGTGTGAGTATATGTGTATGTAAGTGTGTGTGTTTGTTCCCTATACAAATCCACATGCTTTGTGAAATTTGAACGAAATTTTGCACACATTAGTTACCCTCCTCAACCAGGAAAGAAATGCTGGAAACATAAAAATTCAAACAAACCACCCCTTCCCTTGTAAAATTATATACACACTGAATTCACCAATATCGTTTGTAGTGTTCACACAGGGCTTTGGAAATGCATGACACTAGGCTTTGACAAGTAATTAAAGGGGCTATCGATTTAATTCACTTCTGTAAATCAATAATGGAGAATGAAATCCTCGTAATTAAATATCGGGTGTGATGCATCGCATAACTTTCTCTACCCTAGTCATGGAGAATATAATTTTCTCACTTCACATTTTGATGCAGAATAAAATCAGGTAAACTGCTATAACAAAGTGCCAGAATGCTTTTATTTAATCAGTGAAAAGTTAATCGCAATTGTGATAACTTATGAACAAAATAAGATATTTTTGTAATCTTATCTCAGAGTTAAGCTCCAGATCAATTCATTAAGCAGGGCTTATGGAAGAACATACTTAACCTTAATTCAAACTGGTATGTACTGATATAAGAAATTCTTAAACTGTCAACATTTCACAAAATACACTGGCGAAGAACTCCACTTAATTTACGTAGGCCTAATTATTTCACAGTAATTTACCTTCTGCATATAAACAGTATTAAACTTGATCAACGAAATAAACATCTGACTAGTATGATAATCAAATGCAAAGGAAAATGTCATGGCTAACTGTATTGAAAATTCCAAAGCCGTAGGCTATATGACCAGTGTAAAACAATATGTTGTCAGGATAACCGATTTGCATTTGTTAAATTCTTTCTAATATAATACCATAAAATAGGCACTAAACTGGGTTTTATTCCGATACCGGTCAACCGATTTGGCCCAATATCAATAGGCTTCTTCCCATGGATATTTTAAACGCGTATACAAAGTTTCATTAAAATCCGATAAAGCGTATTTAAGTTATCGCGCGTACAGACACACGGACGGACAGACAGACGGACGGACGAACGGACAGACGGACGGGCAGACAGACATACATTTTCCGTCCCCCACACAATCTCATAAAGTACCATACTGGCACTTAATAAAAGATCCTAATTTTCAGTTGTCTCAGTTAGAATATGTGCCAACGACGGGTAAAGAGTATGCTATATCAAAAGTGGGAGAAAAATTCTATCAATTAGTTGAAAAATAGGGATGTTTATTGTAAGCCCTAAGCATGCCAAAAGAGACAAGATAGGATGGAACATTTTAGTACTATGTGCGCAGTAAATTATGTCTCAGATTTTTCGAGAATAACATATGCAAGTGATATGAATGTTCTTTTGATTTTTATTCCTGATATGGTTCTATGGCAACATGAAAGTGGGAAATAAAATATCTCGTTAAAGACCATAAAAATGTTATGTTACCGGTATCTGTTTCTTCTTATTTCAACCCCTCCAGGCATGGTCTGTAAAAGCAATGGATTGCAACATTTTAAGTTCTGTATCAGCGATAAAAGCCATAGGCCTACCTAGCGTTTTCTGAGGGAATAGTTTGAGAGTGATAAGTCGTTCGTCTTCGCTTCAAACTTTATATATTTACTAGCTGAAAAGACCCGGCGTCGCCCGGGTTTTGTATTTTGTAATTGGAAATTAGCTTATGAAGGATTTTCGATGTTGAAACTCTAGGTCCTGATATAATAATGTATGTAGAATTCGAAATGAGGAAGAACAACATATGGCACTCAGACTATTCCCTCAGAAAACGCTAGATATAGCTTTTTATGGTTCATAGAGGATGTCGAATGCTGCATTCCATTGCTTCTACACATCATGCCTGGGAGGGGTTGAAATAAGAAGAAACATAAATTACATAAGATTGTATTGACTTGACGGAAAATTTTATTTCTCATTCTCATGTTAAACCGTTTCGGGCCTGAAATAAAATAGAAATGCAGTATCACTTTCATACTTTCCTCCCCTAAAACCCGGGACATAATACACTGCGAGCATAGGACTCAAAATGTTCCATCCCATGCTAAGGGCCTATGATAAATCTCAACTAATAAAAAGCCTACAGCTATGGATAACTGACTATTTACCGACTTCTGATATAGCATACTCACACACTTAAGTTGCTCCTGCAACACGACCTCTTATTCTACATCAAAATGTGAAGTGAGAAAATATTTCTTATGTCGAGGGTAGAGAAAGTTATGTGATTATATCACACTGTGCTTTATTTTCGTGTAATTCATTTTTCAGTAATTATTTTCGCCAATATATTACATGGAATCATAATTCGTTAAAGTCCAGCATTAGGCTATATAGTTGCCAAGGCCCTATGTAATCACAGTAAACAATTCACTGTTGCCATGTGAACTGAACAACATTTCATTTTTTTCAGTAGAATATTCACAGAAATTATATAATTTTCAAGGGAAGGGCTGATTTGTTTCAATTTTAATGTTGACAGCTATACTTCCCGGGCTTAACTGGGTATGTGTGCAAAATGTCGTGTAAATTGGAAAAGAAATGTAGATTTGTATAAGGATCAAACATACATACATACATACACACTTTCGATTTTATATATTAGATATAAGGACCTACAGATTGAAAATCAAAAGTTCTCCCTAATTAAATTTTAAATTACACTCAAAATACAAAATCCGAGCGACGCCGGGCCTTTTAAGCTAGAACCAAATACAATAGAGAATAATACAGGACGCTTTGCGATACATCGAGGGACCTGGCGAAACTACTGGATACAGGTGAAGTGTATAAAGCATATTGATTACATAATTATGCAGAAGACAGATTTTATTGGTGTTATCGGTCATTTCAGGTAAGATCGGTGGGATTTAAAGTGTAACTGGAGTAACTTGGAGAAATTGTGAAAGAAGGAAGGCCCATTTGTACATTGCTGAAAACCTTACAAGATATGTACGTAGACGTAAATGTAGAAGTAGATATGTCGTCCTGTAGATCCTGTGTCGAGTGGGGCTCAAGGATATAGAACACGTCAGATAAAAATATACATGCATGTTATATCAATAATATACAGAAACTGCAAGCTGCCAAATTTATCCAAGCTGGAAATATTCCTCCAAATTGTAGAAGGTGTGAGTTATTAAAAATTCCTTGACAGATGTTTTGAAAGATTTGCTTTTTCTTTGAATACATAATAATTTAATGTTGCTTGGAAGCTTGTTATATATCTGTATTGCAGAGTGATAAGCACCCTTTTGAAAGAGTTTTAACGAGTTAGTTGGTCTGAGTGGATCATTCATGTTGCTGTTAGTACGTCCATGTCCATGTACATAAAATTAGTTTGAAATTTATCAACATTATCCACTATACACTATAACACATAACAGAGTATATATATTCCCCTGTAAGAGTGAGGAGTTTTAATTTTTAAAGATTCCCTTTTTTTCTTTCCACATATTATTCTTATTGTCCGTTTTTGTAATCTAAATATTTTCTCCCTATGGGAAGAATTGCCCCAGAATATGATTCAGTACCTCATTACCGAGTGAAAATACGCAAAATATACCATAAGTAATGCATCCTGTTGTAATATATTATTCAAAATTCGTAAAGCAAAACACGCTGAGCTCAGTTTTGGACTTATCATTTCTATGTGTGTCTTCCAGTCAAGATTTTGGTCAATTTGTAGTCCTAAAAATCATGGGCGTCGGCATGGGGTGGCATGGGGTGGCAAGGGGGGGCAACTGCCCCCCTCTGGATTGCCTTATGGATTCATTTATTTGTGGTACTCTTTGTCAACTTACAGTTGTAGCATGGAGAATAAAAAAAATAGAATTACTTTATAATGAGCTTAGCAAGAATTAACTAATTATAACTATAATATGTACCGGTATTTATAATAATATCTCACCAAGGCCATTGCTCAAAAGAGCGTATTCTGTTAACTTAAAAAACTTTGTAGGCTCGTCGAATTCAGCTTGGGTTCAAAATAACGATCCGGTTAACTAAGTGAATATTAATGTGTTTAGCCTAATCATTTGAAATTGAGGTCCGAAATTGATTTTGCCCCCCCCTTAATAAAATACCTGGCGACGCTGCTGCTAAAAATTTTACATTGCTAATTTCATTTATGATTTGTGTTTGATAATTAATTTCAAGATTTGAGATACATCTGTTTTTTGTCCTAAAACATGTTTGGATCATTTTTTAATTACCGACTTCAGGAATCAATTACTCTTTAGTAGGGATGGGTCGATACCAGATTTTCTCGATACTCGATACTCGATACCGATACATGATTTTTTCCTCGATACTCGATACTTCGATACTCGATACCTTCAACATTTCCAGTTTCAATAAATAGGTACATTAAAAATTAAAATTTGAGAGAACTGCTTAATACCAACTAAATTAATTAAGTCTGCATATTTAATGAGACAAAATTTAATATCATCAGTAGCGTCCTATAATTATTTTTAAACTCTACATTAAAACTAAAATTAGTTTTTTAAACAGTCCACTTACAAGTTTTTGTTAAAAAATACTAGATTCTCACTTAATTGCAGAATTACCGAAGTATCGAAAAAGTATCGAGCGAGTTTTCTGAAGTATCGTTCGATGCCGATACCATGCAAGTATCGAGAGTATCGAGGTATCGAAAGTATCGAGGACCCATCCCTACTCTTTAGTCAGGGGTAAGTTGAATGTAAATGATAACCTAACATTCTTTGTTAATAAACACAGACCTACAACTAACCTATCTTTCGTAGCTATTGCTTCATACTTTATTCGTTTACTTTTAGCTTAAAATCTGGGACGGTACAATCGCAAAGCCTTGCAAGTGAGAACATAACCGCCTACACACCATCAGTGAAAAGAAGCAGCCCACGCAGAAGAAAACAGTCGATGAGGACCCATGTTCAAGAATCGCTCCTGTTCTTTGCGATACCAGATAGCCTCAAGAGAAAAGTGATCTTAAGACTAAACTTTTGAGACGAAAGGTTCGTAGGGTCATCATGTCATATCAAAGAAAAACGCTTTAGTATGTACCTATTTTACGGACCATAAGACGCTCCGGATCATAAGACGCACCTTAATTTTAGGATGAAAATTTAAAGGAAAATATATTTAATGTGATTCTAAACGAAACATTTTAATGGGAATAATATACTTAATTACATAAACAGATAACTTTGTACAATGAAATCGGTGTCAATCACTTCTAACTTAAAATCTGCATTGTACGAAAATCTCTTCTGTACAGGTGACATCGGGTAAATTTTAACAACTGAAATGATTTCTCATGAAAGACTGAAAATAATTTTACATCCTCTAACTCTCAATTCAGCATACGGTAAGTGTAACGGGACAAGACTGTTTAGAGGTCATTGTATTCAATGTATTTACCTGGCGAAGACACTCCTTTTGTATAAAAGAACTCAACATTCCTTTCTTTTCGCATTGCATACCTTCATTTTACGATTGTGACAAGTGCAGTGATGTACAGTCTGGTTAAAAATTGTATCTGTCTTATTGTTTACAACACCTTGTGTATAACTATAATATTCCAACAATATTTACCATAATTATAATTTTTCAGTGTGCTTCGGACCATTAGGCTTAAGGCTTAAGGCTTAAGGCTCTCTTTTCAAGGTAAAAATGTGTGTCTTATGGTCCGTAAAATACGGTAAGTTGAAATCAAAATGCTATTTAGAAAATATTAAATTCATAATTTTTAAGGGGAAATCTAACAACCAATCACAATCTTCTAATAAAAGTCAGTTAACAAATTCTGGTCCCAAGAATAAAGGCTGACATTGACCATGTCAATGTAACTGTGAGTTAACTATGTATGCAAATATTGTACGACTCTGCAAATACAAAATAATATCTTTATTAATAAAAAGCTGTTTAAAGGAAGACATTGAAAGAAAGGCCAAGAAATTCTCACAAAAAAGAAATCATGGATTTATATCAAGTTGTATTTTTGTTCACACAAAAATTATAACATTTAAATATTTGAATTATATTCTTTAATTGGATTCGTTAAATAACACACCATTGTTAGAGAATGTTTTAAAAATAGTGCACATATTACATATGTGACAATATAAAGTCAGTTGAATCTTTCCAAACTATCATAAGGATTGAAATATTTGTATTAGGCGCCATGTTGGCAGGTTCTGCCACCAGGAGCGCTGCAGCAATCTGTCCCCCATTTTTCCACCGTTAAAGCAGTAGATGTGGTTTTACCTGGCTAATTTATATGTATTCTAATGAGAAAAGTTTGACTTGACCACGTAATCAGCGTCGAGTAGTCAACTTGCAAACTACGTCTGTTTCACTGGGGAGGCGGATAGAGCATAGCAGACGGCGATAATTGATTATACTGTTGTTTAGTCCTCTTTCAGAGCCTATTAATGGCCTTTACTATTTCGTAAAGATTGTTTACTTGGTTTGTCTTGTTCTTCGGTAGAAATTCGCATGCAGTGATTGAGTGGACGAGCGATCTTCTAGCTGGTTCTTCAGTGGAGCATTATTCCTAGGACCTTTCAGCACTGGCTATTGTTATTGCCATAGCCAATATTTTTACAGTTGTATTTTTCAGTTCGACATAATCAATGAATGACATATAGTTTTAAAACATTTAAAATGCATGCAAATGATCTTTATCTTCATAACGTAAATTCTGGAAGAGTATATCTGCCTCTGTTAAGAGTTGAACTTATGTAAATACTGGAAGAGTGTATCTTCTTCTGTTAAGAATTGAATTTACGTAAATGCTGGCAGAACGTATCTGCCTCTGTTATGATTTGAATTTATGTAAATACTGGAAGAGTGCATCTTCTGTTAAGAATTGAAATTATGTAAATACTGGGTTAAAATATGGTTTGCTTCCGAGCTTTCGGCTGCTGTCAGCTCTGCAGCCATCTTCTGGGAGAGAAGTGCGCTAGTTCTGTGTCTGGCTCCTTTTTATAGATGGTGGAGTTTGCAGAGAGCGACCAATCGGAGCACAGGAAATCCCGGGGTGAAAAGCAGGAATGCTATTGGTTGGTGTTGAAGTTGGTCCTGATTTGGCCCGTTCCTGTAGAATTCTGATTGGAAGAGTGTATCTTCTTCTGTTAAGAATTGAATTTACGTAAATGCTGGCAGAACGTATCTGCCTCTGTTATGATTTGAATTTATGTAAATACTGGAAGAGTGTATCTTCTTCTGTTAAGAATTGAATTTACTTAAATGCTGGCAGAATGTATCTGCCTCTGTTATGATTTGAATTTATGTAAATACTGGAAGAGTGCATCTTCTGTTAAGAATTGAATTTATGTAAATACTGGCAGAGTGTATCTGCCTCTGTTATGATTTGAATTTATGTAAATACTGGAAGAGTGTATCTTCTTCTGTTAAGAATTGAATTTACGTAAATGCTGGCAGAACGTATCTGCCTCTGTTATGATTTGAATTTATGTAAATACTGGAAGAGTGCATCTTCTGTTAAGAATTGAATTTATGTAAATACTGGCAGAGAGTATCTGCCTCTGTTATGATTTGAATTTATGTAAATACTGGAAGAGTGTATCTTCTTCTGTTAAGAATTGAATTTACGTAAATGCTGGCAGAACGTATCTGCCTCTGTTATGATTTGAATTTATGTAAATACTGGAAGAGTGCATCTTCTGTTAAGAATTGAATTTATGTAAATACTGGCAGAGTGTATATGCCTCTGTTATGATTTGAATTTATGTAAATACTGGAAGAGTGTATCTTCTTCGGTTAAGAATTGAATTTACGTAAATGCTGGCAGAACGTATCTGCCTCTGTTATGATTTGAATTTATGTAAATACTGGAAGAGTGCATCTTCTGTTAAGAATTGAATTTATGTAAATACTGGCAGAGTGTATCTGCCTCTGTTATGATTTGAATTTATGTAAATACTGGCAGAGTTTATCTGCCTCTGTTATGATTTGAATTTATGTAAATACTGGAAGAGTGTATCTTCTTCTGTTAAGAATTGAATTTACGTAAATGCTGGCAGAACGTATCTGCCTCTGTTATGATTTGAATTTATGTAAATACTGGAAGAGTGCATCTTCTGTTAAGAATTGAATTTATGTAAATACTGGCAGAGTGTATCTGCCTCTGTTATGATTTGAATTTATGTAAATACTGGAAGAGTGTATCTTCTTCTGTTAAGAATTGAATTTACGTAAATGCTGGCAGAACGTATCTGCCTCTGTTATGATTTGAATTTATGTAAATACTGGAAGAGTGCATCTTCTGTTAAGAATTGAATTTATGTAAATACTGGCAGAGTGTATCTGCCTCTGTTATGATTTGAATTTATGTAAATACTGGAAGAGTGTATCTTCTTCTGTTAAGAATTGAATTTACGTAAATGCTGGCAGAACGTATCTGCCTCTGTTATGATTTGAATTTATGTAAATACTGGAAGAGTGCATCTTCTGTTAACAATTGAATTTATGTAAATACTGGCAGAGTGTATCTGCCTCTGTTATGATTTGAATTTATGTAAATACTGGCAGAGTGTATCTGCCTCTGTTATGATTTGAATTTATGTAAATACTGGAAGAGTGTATCTTCTTCTGTTAAGAATTGAATTTACGTAAATGCTGGCAGAACGTATCTGCCTCTGTTATGATTTGAATTTATGTAAATACTGGAAGAGTGCATCTTCTGTTAAGAATTGAATTTATGTAAATACTGGCAGAGTGTATCTGCCTCTGTTATGATTTGAATTTATGTAAATACTGGAAGAGTGTATCTTCTTCTGTTAAGAATTGAATTTACGTAAATGCTGGCAGAACGTATCTGCCTCTGTTATGATTTGAATTTATGTAAATACTGGAAGAGTGCATCTTCTGTTAAGAATTGAATTTATGTAAATACTGGAAGAGTGCATCTTCTGTTAAGAATTGAATTTATGTAAATACTGGCAGAGTGTATCTGCCTCTGTTATGATTTGAATTTATGTAAATACTGGAAGAGTGTATCTTCTTCTGTTAAGAATTGAATTTACGTAAATGCTGGCAGAACGTATCTGCCTCTGTTATGATTTGAATTTATGTAAATACTGGAAGAGTGCATCTTCTGTTAAGAATTGAATTTATGTAAATACTGGCAGAGTGTATCTGCCTCTGTTATGATTTGAATTTATGTAAATACTGGCAGAGTGTATCTGCCTCTGTTATGATTTGAATTTATGTAAATACTGGAAGAGTGTATCTTCTTCTGTTAAGAATTGAATTTACGTAAATGCTGGCAGAACGTATCTGCCTCTGTTATGATTTGAATTTATGTAAATACTGGAAGAGTGCATCTTCTGTTAAGAATTGAATTTATGTAAATACTGGCAGAGTGTATCTGCCTCTGTTATGATTTGAATTTATGTAAATACTGGAAGAGTGTATCTTCTTCTGTTAAGAATTGAATTTACGTAAATGC
The DNA here is from genome assembly GCA_964059195.1 of Ectobius pallidus. Lineage (NCBI taxonomy): Eukaryota > Metazoa > Arthropoda > Insecta > Blattodea > Ectobiidae > Ectobius > Ectobius pallidus. Next base: position 5,050,131 of record CAXKWD010000008.1, on the reverse strand, counting down.
TGGCAGAACGTATCTGCCTCTGTTATGATTTGAATTTATGTAAATACTGGAAGAGTGCATCTTCTGTTAAGAATTGAATTTATGTAAATACTGGCAGAGTGTATCTGCCTCTGTTATGATTTGAATTTATGTAAATACTGGCAGAGTGTATCTGCCTCTGTTATGATTTGAATTTATGTAAATACTGGAAGAGTGTATCTTCTTCTGTTAAGAATTGAATTTACGTAAATGCTGGCAGAACGTATCTGCCTCTGTTATGATTTGAATTTATGTAAATACTGGAAGAGTGCATCTTCTGTTAAGAATTGAATTTATGTAAATACTGGCAGAGTGTATCTGCCTCTGTTATGATTTGAATTTATGTAAATACTGGAAGAGTGTATCTTCTTCTGTTAAGAATTGAATTTACGTAAATGCTGGCAGAACGTATCTGCCTCTGTTATGATTTGAATTTATGTAAATACTGGAAGAGTGCATCTTCTGTTAACAATTGAATTTATGTAAATACTGGCAGAGTGTATCTGCCTCTGTAATGATTTGAATTTATGTAAATACTGGCAGAGTGTATCTGCCTCTGTTATGATTTGAATTTATGTAAATACTGGAAGAGTGTATCTTCTTCTGTTAAGAATTGAATTTACGTAAATGCTGGCAGAACGTATCTGCCTCTGTTATGATTTGAATTTATGTAAATACTGGAAGAGTGCATCTTCTGTTAAGAATTGAATTTATGTAAATACTGGCAGAGTGTATCTGCCTCTGTTATGATTTGATTTTATGTAAATACTGGAAGAGTGTATCTTCTTCTGTTAAGAATTGAATTTACGTAAATGCTGGCAGAACGTATCTGCCTCTGTTATGATTTGAATTTATGTAAATACTGGAAGAGTGCATCTTCTGTTAAGAATTGAATTTATGTAAATACTGGCAGAG